>JAVXUO010002326.1:0-1200000 GCA_033065855.1 Escallonia rubra
TTTTCATTCCCTTTTTCCCGTCCTTAGGTACATATTACATCCCAAATCATACTTAACCAGATGGTTAGTTGGATAGAAGGCAAATTACACACTAAAAAGCAAGAAACGGTTAAAAAAACTAGAGAGAGTAAAGTTAAGGAGGGAACCTGCTTTAAGTTGCAGAAACCTTGGTAAGCAGAAAGCACAGAATCAATAGCCTTGACAAGAGCAAATCATCGACGATTGACCTTGTTCGATACAACATCATACAAATGATAAAACACCAACAAGGTTAGAACACCTCAAACATAAAGTCTACCATAGTACACATTTAAACGGAATGATGCATTCAACCATCAATTACTAGCGCAATCCATCGTATACTTAACATGCATTAAACTAAATGCTACATTCCATCGCCACTTCAAAGAATAACCAGTACATACCATCCCAAAAATGCCACGTCATTACAAAGCATGTTTTCAAAATAGCTAAGTCAACATGTTGCCTGTACTAAGGTCAGGGGACTGGTTTTCATGAGTGTGCTAATCTGCAAAGTTAAGTTCCACATGGTGCTCGTACCCCTTTCTTTGCCCTCGGAGGATTCCTCTTGGCGTATGTCTTGAGTTTAGGGCGCTTTGCAGGCTGCTCCATCACAACACATTGTGTTGCACAATTCGACGTAGGAGGAGGCTCATCTGTAACCTGTGAAACTGAATCTTTCACAGGTGAACAAATCCCATGAGGTGCTCTAAGACGATGGGGATGTTGACTTCGTCGAGCTCGTGGAATGGCATCAAAAAACTGGTCAGAAATGCAACCTCCTCTACCTTGACCAGTGATTCGTCCAGGACTTGATACTCGGCTACCACCTGTAACGCCACTCATCTGTAAGCTGTGATATGGAACTGACCCATGTGTCTCTTTCTCAATAGGTCCCAGCTGTTCTTGTACCATCTCATAACAAGCAAGTGGATCAGTAAAAATGGGAGGGATTTCCGAAGGTATATCCTTGACTATACCTTCCATCTCAGATTCATGAAGCAGCGGGGATGGCATGTGATGTACAGCTGCTGTCTCAGTTGCTGATATAGGTGCTGGGCCTCCTGGTGTATGAGGTCGATCGGATCTATTAGGTGTGGACGATGATGGCCCATGAGCAGGGGGTGTCCTGGATGTGGAATGGGATGTCAAAGGCTCATGCTCTGCAGCTGTTACAGGCGATGGTGAGGGCAAAACCTGCATATGAGGTTGGACTGCTGGTGGCACGTGTGATGTTGATGCAGTGTTTGGTGCTGGTGCACCTATCGGTGCTACGGTGACCGGCTCCGTGGTCGGTCTCGGTCCCTTTCGGCGTGCCCGCGGTGGTCGTCGGGCCTGAGTAGCTGGTTGTGTCAGATCCTGGATTCGTGGCTCTGGTTGTGCCCCGGCTGAGATTCGTTCAGCCTCACAAATGGCAGACAGTGCTTCTCGACACACAACCTTAATACTCGCAAGGGATTCAATGGCTGCATTAGGATCAGTAGAATCAGCAAGGTGGAATATGCGCTTGATTTGTTGTGCCTGCAAAATAAGCAAGTTCGTTAATAACCAGCTAGTTTGAGGTCAATTTCATATTTTCTGTTACCATCAACCTTCAAATCCCAGTCACTACTGTAACAACCTAACTACGAAATGGAATAGCATTACCATCAACCTTCAGAGAAGTCAAATCCCAAATGCATTTACATTAAATCACGCAACAACACAGCATGATATTTAGTCAAAGAAACAGCATGAAGGATGTAAGGCATATGAAGCTAGAGAGTTTGTAGAACAGAGATTATTACCAACAGGATCCAAACAGAATCCCACTCACTAACATACAAGCACCCGAAATAATAGGGACGAACAAATACCATAGACAACAAACGGACACTCGTCTGGGTTTCTATCTGCCTCAAAGAACTCCTCTAGGGGGTTATAGCAGCAGCAGCTGCAGGAGCAGCTGCAGCAGCAGCTGCAGGAGCAGCAGCAGCAGCAGCTGCAGGAGCAGCAGCAGCAGCAGCAGCAGCAGCTGCAGGAGCAGCAGCAGCAGCAGCAGCAGCTGCAGCAGCAGCAGCTGCAGGAGCAGCAGCAGCAGCAGCTGCAGCAGCAGCAGCAGCAGGAGCAGCCGCAGCAGCAGCTGCAGCAGCAGCGGCGGCAGCAGCAGCAGCAGCAGCAGCAGCTGCAGGGGCAGCAGCAGCAGCAGCAGCTGCAGGGGCAGCAGCAGCAGCAGCAGCTGCAGGGGCAGCAGCAGCAGCAGCAGCTGCAGGAGCAGCAGCACCAGAGGTTTCTGTTTTGGCTGCAGCTAAGAGTGTCCTCCCAAACGCTCTTGTCATAAGCTTGGGATTCCAACAGATTTCTGCAGAATATCTTTAATGAGTTCAAACTTAGAAATCAGTCTTAAATTGGTTTAATCAGCCATCCAACACAACAAAGTCTCATCAGGAAAAAGATGCCCACTGCGGGAACCGAGTACAGTACAGCGTAGCTAGTTCCTAAAACTACAGTTACTCGTACTAGATATTCCGACTTAGATATCCTTGTACAGAAAATCAAGCTACAGAAGAGAAACTTGCTCATATAGCAGCTTTAACAACAAAATTGTTCCCTCGAGAGTATTCAGCACCAATTACGGACGGTTCCAAAATCCTCTCACCGTATTCAATATGCCATATTAACCACCAGTGTCAGGAAATGAGGTGCTATTATACTTATCACCAGACAGAAGATGACCACACAAACAATGAAGGCTTAACTTTTAATCCCACAACTGCAAGTTGCTTTTATGTAATCTTTATAGAGACGTCATATCACCTTGCGGTCCTAGACCACAACAAGTTTGACAAATTACGTTGAATAAGCTTTCTTTGTTTTTCAATTTTCTTTCAAAAGGTTGTGATGCCAAGATTTGTGAAGAAAATCTTATTCAACTCTTTTGCTCGGGAATAAAACAAAATAAAATCACAAAAGTACTTCCACATAAAAGGAAACACTACTGAAAACACCACCAAGCAAACCATAAAATACGACTATACCATGCTCATTTTGAGTATTTAAAAGGGTGTTTTGAATAGCATAAGCACACGTAAAGGCAATCAGTCATCAGAGCAACTTCACGGTGCCAATCTCAGAACTACCATCATATTTAGAATTTAACATATACTTTCCACATGTGTCCTACTTTCAAGCTCTGCATGATAGTTTCTAATCTAAATGATATCATATTTAGAAAGCATCCCAGCCCCAAACGTACACACACAATCCTAAGTAAATCAAACGGGATGCATGTCGTTGTGTCTTGAGCATTCTATCTAGAAATGATCTTATAGCATAACTAAGCGTGTAAGTGGGAATGGTCACTATCATGCGAAAAAGATGTAGATAGTTGCTAGCGTTTAAATGGAGGAAGGGCCTAAGATACATACCAGCATCTCCACAGTAGCATGCCCTCCTTGGTATCCAGATGGTATATTTTGCACCGGTTTGCCAACCAACAGACGGGTGATCGAGCGGTACCACAACATGTATGGGCTAGAGTACCCTGCATCAACATATTCTCCTGCCGCGTCTATACGATATATAGTATCTGCACGAGCATTCCACATGTCAATGTAGACACGATGTTTCAGCTCCCAGTCGGTGTTCGGGTGGCCCCGACGATCAATCTTATGAAGGACCTCACCACCAGTGTCACAATCACGGGGGATCACCTGGCTCATGCTGTATTGGGGGCAAACACGGTCCGGGAAGTGCCACTCCACTCTTTCGAAGCAGATAAGCGGCGATCGAGTCATCCAAACATGCCTTCCGGTCAAGCAGTACTCCGGAAGCGAAGCTAAGTCATACGGTTGCCATATGAACTGCGGGATGTAAAAGGCAGATTTTTGTAAAATAACATCTAGACAAGCCAATTACATACTTACGTACCACATGTGAATACTTAAGCACAAACCTCGGATGACTTTAAATTGTCCAGCTGATCCCTATATCCCCTGAGACACTGTGATCCTACCCTGTCACTTTCCAGTGCTACAAGCCACCTGTCGATGTTATGTTTATGTTTGGTTAATAAACATAAAAGGTGATAGTAACCATAGACGCATACAATTCCTATAGACTTTCATACTATCACAATTATGAAAGTAACCATAGAAGCATACAATTCCTATGAAACTGTCCAACTGTTACTGTAGCCCAGAAATAAGGGCTTACCTCCTACCCAAAGGGTCTCGAGGTAAAGGCTCGACTTCATGTGGCTGGGGAGGGCCTCCACCAGCAACAGGTGCATCGCCAGCGGCCTCATTATGTTGCATGTCAACAGCAGCAGGTTGTGCCCGGTCCTCTACGGGGGGACTCTTTCAGGGCCTCTTTCGGGACGCATGTTAGGGCACCTCTCCCAAGCCCATAACTATTTGATAAGGTATTTTACAAAGAAGGATCAATGATAAGATATCGTATAGAAAAAGAAGGAGATTAACACTTTAGCTTACCTGCAACAGAATTAGGGGTCCCCCAATCTCATATGCTGAACTCCTGCTTGCTCGGCACATCTCACGGTACAAGTAAGCTAGAGCTGCACTACCCCAACTACGCCCACTCGCAGCCTCAAGGTCTTGAAGCAAAGTTAAGTACATAAGAGGAACCCTAGCGCCAGACAGGTTTGGGAGTAAAACACCACCAATCAAGGCCAATATAAGAGCCCTGGCATGCTGTTGTACAATCTCATCATCTGAACCCTCTGGTAACACCATGAATTGATCCATCAGCCAACGAAGTTGTATTGACCCTCCACGTATGACCGCTGCAGGTGGCCTGACACCTAACCATTCATGACAATACTCCTGCCACGCATCCGTGGAACGTGTAGTGTCAACACCTGTAACAGCATCACCGTCAACGGGTAGCCCAGACAACACTGCCACGTCCTGTAATGTAATTGCAGCCTCCCCAACACGAAGGTGAAAAGTATGGGTCTCGGGCCGCCATCGCTCAACAAGTGCTGTGATGAAAGCATGATCAAGTCTAACCTCCATGATCCGGTAAAGCCCATAAAAACCAACTCGCACCAAGTACTGCATGACACGCGCATGTGGCTCCAGCCTTCGATTCCCACCGCGATTCCGAACTAGTGGTCCTAGGGCTCGTCGGCATGTCAATACCTTATCAACCTGCATGCATTTTCTATATCAGTTAAATTAAACATGAATAATTAAAGTTGATAACAAAATCAAGTACCTCTCCATTCCAGACACAACTAGAACGATGAGAATGTTGCAAATCCAGTACATGAGGATCGACGGGCCCTGGATTTACCAAATGCTCCACAATTTCCCCCTGTCTAGGTCCTTCATGTCTTAGTCCCTCCATCTCTACAAAAAACCAATGCAAACTCCATGGTAATTAGCGTGAAAAAACACAATGCACGAAATAATATTAAACTGATTATTATCTTCATCTCGCTTTTCAAGCATTGTCACCTAATTTCAGTTTTGTCACCTAGTTCAAGTTTTATCACCTAATGTCTATTTTGTCACTTAATGCCGCTTACAATTCAAGGTTTGTCATCTGTAGCCTTGTTCTCTTTTCCAGCCTTATAGTGTATCTCAAAGGTGAACCTATGCCAGTTTAGATAAACATTTTTGTTGGGGTAGTGAAATCACTCTCTGGCCTAATCCCTGAATCCAACATCTCATGCACTATCTTTTCTACTTCTGTTTTCTGTGCATAGGGCATTCTATAAGGTGTAAGGCTAACAGGTGTTGCATTTGGAATAATGGGTATGTGATGATCCTGAGGCCTTTTTGGTGGTAAGCCCCTTGGTTCATCAATTCCATCGCCGAAAAGCTGTGACAAGATAATTTTGTTAATAACCAGCTTCTTTTGTTAATAATCATCCAATGCTATCCAATGCTATTTTGTTAATAACCAGCTTCTTTGCATCACTATATTGCGGACAAGATTATTTAAGCGATATGGCAAACAAAGCATGACAAAGACATAGAACCATGGTGGGAACAACATTATGTTGCATGGTGGGAACAACTACATGTAAATGGGAAACAAAGCATGACAAAGCGATATGGCAAACATGTTGAACTTTCATCAAAAAATACTATTAATTAGATTTGCAACACCATATTAACATTTCGCGGGTTAAGTACGAGGGCAGGCTGAGATAGTTAAAGTCATGCAGAGAAGACGAGAAGCAAAGACAAAAAGGTCTACTTGAAGTAACGGTTTAATGGGAAAAGCATGGTAAGGTAGATGCAGGTTGCTTACGTGAGATGGCACATGCAAAAAATGGCCTACGAAGTGACTACCTTATATGATGAAATAAGGTTTGTCACTCTTGAGTGCCTTTTTGTATCACAACATTGTGTAGCATTCCATGTGGAGATAAACTTCAAACTTTCAAAAGTTTTAAAACTAATAATAGGAACATGACATAGAGTTTTCAGCCAAAGGACTACATTAGTTTGTACAAAAGTTTGACCATAATATACAACACAGACAATATGAACAAAAACATGCTAGGGAGCCGACTCTTGTCAAGTGTCAAACGTTGTGGTTTGAGCTGTCTGCCTTGCATGACATGTACGCTTGTCGTGGCCAGTATTTTTGCATAATCCACAACGTTTTGGCTGCCGCTCTAGACGAATATCCATTTCATTACGCAAACGGACTGATCTTGGTCGACCCTTCCCTCTATTTACAGCAGGGGGCATGAATGTACAGCCGGTCCATTCTTCCCAGTAATCTTGATGCTCCAGTGGTTGAAACATTTCAGCCCATATCTTGCTATATTCCTCAACCGAAAACCAGGAACTGATAAATGCACAAGGATCTAGCTTTGCCACTGCACAACATGCTAGAACATGAGAACATGGGATTCCATATGTCGTCAACTTCCCGCATGTACATGTTTTATCTTGAAGCCGCACAACCTGTGCATTTTGGCCGCGTCTATTTCTCACCAAAAAATCCCCCCGATCACCGGTCGTGTTATAAGGTTGCACAAACATAGAACCAATTTTCCTTTTCGCTTGTTGAATTGCAAGAATGACGGAAGGGACATAATGCATTTGATCTGCCATAGAGGATGCCGCAAGGTTTCTTCTCAAATTAAAGTAATGTACACAACGGTGAAAAGAGGTTTGGACTAGTGCTGTGATAGGTAAGCCTCGAGATCCTTTCAAAACACTGTTAAAGACTTCAGAGATGTTGGTCGTTATCATTCCAAAACGTTTACCACCATCATGTGCAAGTGTCCATTGTTCAACGGGTATCTCATCACACCACTTTTTTGCTTCTAACGACAGATTTTTGACCTCTTCCATCAACTCGTTGAATTTGCGAACTTGAGTAGCCTTCCCAGCAGCCCAAATAAGCTTCTTCAGCTCCGAACTACCGAATTTTTTTGTGAAATTGCTACGAATATGTCTCAAGCAGAACCGGTGATGGGCATAAGGTGGTTGCCATAATTGGTTTCTCCTCACAGTGCTTAAGATACCGGGATGGCGATCTGAGATCAAGCAAATACACCTATCGCTTGGGACCACGTAATCTCTAACATGCTGCAAAAACCAATTCCAGCTATCATGGTTCTCCCCTTCAACGATAGCAAATGCAAGCGGCAATATTTGGTTGTTTCCATCGGCTGATACGGCAATTAACATGGTCCCTAGATACTTTCCATGGAGAAACGTGCCATCAATGCTAATAACAGGACGACAGAATCTAAATCCCATGATGCATGGCTTAAATGCCCAAAAAACTCGTTTAAAGCGTATTGCATCAGATTCTCCACGCCCTTTTGGGTCGTATTCGACAATGGTACCGGCATTATACTTTTGGATGGCAGCAAAAAATTTTGGCAATGCCCGATATGACTCTTCCCAATTCCCATACAAATCAGCAATAACCGCAACCTTGGCCTTCCACGCCTTTTTATATGAAACAGTGTATTCATATTTTTCCTTCACAGCTGCGATTAAAGAGCTAATTCTAACCATCGGATCAGCTTCAACTATATTGCGGACTGCTTCAGTAATCAGTCTATAGTTTACGTGGTGTTGGTCTTGGTTCAAGGCCGTCCTCAATGGACATGTGTGAGGTCCTCGATAGCGTGTAACTTCAAAATAGTTATGACTCTTCTTACACGTTGCACGGAGATAAAAATTGCACTCATTCGGAAACTTACATTTCAAAGCCACCATAGTTGGGATAGACTGCTTCACCTTGTAGATCAAATTATGCTTGACGTGGTACCTTAAAATAGCCTTCACAAACTCGCTTTTATCCTTGAAAACTAGACCCACTCTTAACTCATCGTGCTCGGGATGCCAAACTGTAGCGTGATTGCTTTCAAGAGGACTTGTAATAACTGCAGCGGGTGCCCAATCAACGTCTGTGAAAAAATGCTCGTTAGGCTCGTATACGTGTCTCTGAGCTTCTAGCTCAATACTTGTACCGTTACCATAATCCTCCCCATCGTCATCTTCATTTAGCCTATCCATGAATGCATCTTCTTCGCCTTCCGAATCTGTCCTCTCATGTTCATTATCCAGATTAGGTGCCTCAATGATGGTTGATGCCTCATTCCCCAAGTCAATCATGTTATGCAGGGGTAAAAGCAAAGAGGAAACAAGACCAGTCACACCTATACCCTGAGGTGTGACATTGGAAATCCCGCCACAGTAACTAGCTCTAATATCGTTGTCTACGGGAGATAAAATCGAACTTTGTGTGGCATGATCACCAATGTCCAACGAGGTTAGATCCCTTATGGGCGTGGACATGCTACGTTGCGGAGGGGATAGCCTGTCACAGTTTGACACAAGATTCCGGGAAGAGGAACCATATCCCGTCACAATAGCCTCCATTTCAATAAATAACTCAATGGCGCTCAGCTGCGAGAATTGAGATTGGAGATCAAACATAGCTTCTACATCTCCATCATCCTCAATCGGTACTTTGATATAAAAGGTCTGAGCACCGTTTCCAACCATCCGCGGATACCTACAATTCAACTTCAACCTGAAATGTTCCTTGTCCAATCTTGTGCAGCTACACAACTTATCCATCAAGCAATTAAATGTACAGTTCCCCTCCACCTTGATCAACTTCTTTGGTCCACAATCATATGCATAACCATCTGAATCTTCTACTGCATTTCCTCCCCAGTAGCACAGCAGCCTTACGGAAGGAGCCATGGCGAACCTTCAATGTTTACATAGAAATATGATTAGGTTTTCTATACAAACTATGTGTCATTACAAAGCATGATATAAACGCAGCACAGTACTAACACAATTTGTCTCCCAGCAGGGGAAAAGGAACCGTGTTGATATAGTCAAAAAGTTCAATCCCCTCCTCCATTTGCATGGGGAAGAAATGGTGGCTTGTCTCTTCCCTTTCCTTCCCATGCCCGCACTAGTAATTGGTGCATGAATGATGTTAAGGCAGAGAGTAAGCATATTATGCATTTATACTTGATTTGATTTTACAAAATGCTCTCCTGTAGGTTTCAATGTGGAGAAGGTCCAGTATAAGAATGTGATGTTCACGGTGTGGAATGTAGGCGGACAAGAGAAACTTAGGCCACTGTGGAGGCATTACTTCAATAATACGGATGGACTGGTAATTGATATTAGTTCTGATCTCAATAACGCACATAGTACACGCATAGATATAAACACACAAAAATACTCATTCTCACACAGTGCACTCACCCCTCTTCCAAGGCTGCCATTGCAGCTCCTCACTCACACAAACACACTTTTAGGGCAGCCCCATGGCTGTTCTTACAGTGATCAATGTCCAGCACCCTTACGCAGATCACACACAGTGGACTAAACACTCATACCCACTCCCTTGCAGCCCCACAAGTAAACGCACTCATCTATTACTCAAAATATACACCTAGTCATTGTCATGTAAGAGAAAAGGATCGAAACTTATCGGAGAATTGCCGAAATTCCTATCTGCCATCCTTTTCTCTCTCCCTCTTTCTGGGTACAATTTCTTCCTTTGTGTGGCTCTCTCCATATCTCACGAACACACACCCCTTCTCTGCATAATTCTCTTTCTCTTCTCTCTCTTCCTTTTCTCTTTTCTCCTTCCTCTTTATGTCTCTGTTTCTCCGTAACTGTTGAGAGCAAATCTGCTCTCTTTATGTCTCTTCTCTTCTTTGTATGTTGTAACCGAAGAGCAAATGCTCTTTATCTTTTGTAAGTTGTAACTGAAAATTCCCTCTAATGGTAGGTTAATTATCTCGATAATTTCCTCCTTGGTACCTGCTCTTTCCAAAATAAAAGGTCGACTTAATTTCCAAATAAATAAGATTTCGAATTTTATTTATTTATTTACTAACCATGCTTTACTAATCATCGCTAATAGTTGCCGATAAAATTCGGTCACGCCAATTGTCACTAAAGACTTAAATTGGTATTACTTATAACTGCATCTGTTAACTTATAATGCATGGTTTTCTAAAAAAGAATTCGCTAAAAAGTGCACGAGGTTCCAAGTACTACAGAGCTTGAGGAGGGTTAGATGTGCGTATCCTTATGCCCGATTTAGCAGAGACCCTCGTATTTCTGACTCGTGACTTTCAAGGTCATGATGGAGCCACTAAACTGTGGTGTTGACATAACCCTACAATTCTGTTTCTTTATCTCACAAACAAATTTGTCTTTTATTGGTTGCCATTTGGTGATCCTATAGAAGCTTGGCCCTGTGCACGAGACTCCAACTGCTACAGGGTTTGAGAAGGGTCAGATGTACATAGCCTCACCTCCATTTAAGCAGAGCACTCGTGCTCGCGCGGGGGGTGTGGGGTGTTGGTTGGAAGCTCCTGAACTTTGAAGTGCTTCAAAGTTCTGCTGTGCTCTCTCAGCAATTTTCTTGGTTTTTATGTTATGTCAAACATCTACTAAAGATGAAGATAAAAAATCATGTTAAGTTCAATATAACTGAGTGTATATGCATTAAAAAAACACAAACATCTGTGATGTGTGATAAATTGTGTTAGTACTATGCTGCGTTTATAAACAAACATCAGTGCAAGGATGAGGCTTGCTTTACCTATCCCAAATCAATTATGGAGTAGCATCTCCATGGATTTCATTGAAGGGTTACCTAAATCAGGACACAAGGAGGTTATACTAGTGGTTGTTACAGCCTATATAAAGCCTAGAGGACTGACATGTTAAGGCAGCTTTGTAGTGCAACTTCCAAACTTAAAAGCTTCAATATGTACTTTTTTGTTTCTTAACCTTTAATTCTAATCAAAATGCAAAATGTGGGTTCATTACCTACTTAAATTACATGCATTTTAAACTTGTTGGATATTTCACTTCAAAAGTACATGCTCACATTCAACTCTACTCCTCTTCAAGCAAACGGAAGTAAACAGCAGTAAAAGTAAGGCACGACGAAAATTTGTGCATCAAAAAGATAAAAAATAAACTAGAAAACATAGCACCCCGTCAATAAACTAGAAGTAAAGAGTAAGAATTTGTGGCGAACCTTGGCTCGTTAGTTCCAAGATGAAATATGCTAATAGAGCACCATCCAATAGCAATTGATGAGAATGCTCTCCATCAGTCTGTTCATTAGCGCAACAGCATATAAGTTGAGGTTGGCAGCATGAAAATGAAATCATGGTTAAACCATATATTTATATATCTCTCTACATTAAAAGTGTAACTTGTTTAAACATGTTTCTACCCATCTCTCTACATAAAAAGTGTCTACTTGTTTAAACATGTTTCTACACATTTTCATTACGAAAATGCCCGCTTGAGAGACTCCATATTACATCCTATCCACCTGTTTTCAAACTCGATGCCCCCTCACCGCTGTTTACGCCACCTTCAATCGGCGCGATAAACAAACAAACGAAGAAAACTATTAATCCATCACTATGCACTGCACCATACACAAATCGGCTCCCAGAAGGTAGAGTGAAAACGCGCGCCTGTTTTTTATAACCGTTTGTTTTATTTTGTTAAGTTTTGTTGGATTTTCAGAAATGAGCCTAAAAAGGAAAAAATTTCAATTTGAAAACGTGTTTTCAAAGCACGTTTTCAACTAAGAAGGCGCGGTTTGGAACCACGATTTCCCAAAATGTGGTATGCGGGTAAATAAGTTTGGAAATGGGGTAAACAGGTTATTAAGTTTTTAATTTGTATTATTTAGGGAAAAAACTCTGCGTACTTATGGTCTCAAATCAAATCCAGGAAGAGACAGGTGAGGTTACACCAGTAGGGAAACACAATAAAGGATGTAACTGCAAAAGATCTGGGTGCCTCAAGAAGTATCGTGAGTGTTTCCAGGCCAATATTCTGTGCTCTGACACTTGTAAATGCATGGAATGCAAGAATTTTGAAGGAAGTGAAGAGAGAAGAGAGCATGCTAATGCCATGGCACTTGCCCAATAGTCGGCCAACGTGACCATCCATGGGGCCATTATGTTCTGGTTATGGTACTCCTCCAGCAACCAAAAGTAGGAACAATCCACAACTTATTTTGGGATATCTAATCATCAATGTAACAAAAGAAGGGCACAATTTCAACAGGTACTATCCTATTAACTTTCCAAACGAGGATGTCTTTGTTGTTGGTTAATGTGGAATATTCCTGTCTATCGGGGTAAGTGAATATTCCTTCGGCGACTGTAGCCTTCAGATCCGTTGGCTTCGGCTTCGGATCTTCGTCGACTGAGCTCCGGCAACACCGGCGACAGCTCCGGCAAGACCAGCGACAAGGGCAACAACCTTGATGTGGTCGGCAGACAGCAGACTTGAGGTGAGAGAGAAGAAGACGATAATAGTTCAATAAATCTAAAATTGGCCCTAAACTGTTCCGACACTGCCGATTGCCGTGTCCGACACTCCTCGGTGAAGTGTCCGACACTCCTCGGTGAAGTGTCCGACGCGGTGTCGGAAAATTTTTTCAAAAAAAATCCCGACACAGATTGGCGGTGTCCGACACGTGTCGGGCGGTGTCCGGAGGGTGTTGGGGTGTCCGTCCGTTTAGGACACCAAACCTCCACCTAGGAGAGGTGTCCGTGCTTCAGAGGCGCTAACAGTCCTCATCAGAGACTTTGTCTCAATTCATCTAAAGCGCTTAATCTCCAATACATGGGAACTAAATCTAATGTTCTTACCAAGTAGGATATACCATTACCAACATCTCTAGAGATGAGAGATAAATTTACTGTTATATTGCTATTATCTTTGACATGGCATTCACCTATAGTTAAAAAAAGGTCCCGAATAAATTAAGAAAAGGACTTCTTATTTGAACGGAAGCAAAGAACATCCAGTATTTGAATGACAGTTTTGTGCGTAGACATACATCATAAAGAGGAAACACAAAGGAAAGAATTGAGCGTGAAGCCTCAAAAGTTTACCTTATATCAATTGCCATAACATCAGAATTGCTTTTTGCTGGTGGGAGAGTATAATTTGGTGAATAAACCTAGAAAAAGAGACAGATCTAATTAGCATATGTATCCATATAAGAATACCTACCAAAAGTAATTTTACAAAACACCAACCTGGTTGCAAATTTCACAGGTAATATCGCCTTTTTTATTGCACCATTTCTGAATGCACGTTCGATGCGCAAACTACATGCCAGAACCAAATCAAAAGAGTATACATGTCAGTACCAGTTCACAGTCCACCAACATATCAATCAAGTAATTAGAGTTAATAGACCAGTAAAACACCAAATCAGATGATGCAGAACACTGCCAACAAATTCTACGATTTATCAAACACTTGAACTAACAAGAAAGAAAAATGGATCCTGCCAGAAAATGTGCAAAATATATGTAAACAGAAACCCACTTTGAAGCCAATAGTCGTTGACCACAAAGAACTAGTAGAGAAATTATGCAGATGAAAACTCAAAATCAACTTAGTCAGTGAACTTGAGACAACAGCAAATGTAAATAGACTCGAAACACCAAGCAGGAAGGAAAAAAATTTCAACACCATTAAAGATGATCTAGTTGCAAAAGCTCTAAATGCTTACACAAAAAGTTAGATATGACTTTAAAAACAGCATTATCGACAGCGAACGCCCAAGGAAAAATGCACCTTGCAGCAAAGCCTAAATAGAACAGTATTGCTCGTACAGGTACAACTTACAGTTCCACTTTACAGTTGTTTTCTGTGATTGAAGTAATTTCTAAGCACAGACACATACACAATTGACAATAAAAAATACCTGAATCCATTTCAAAAAGTAAGAAATTCCAGAATATTAACTGCAAAAATGGATACTTTAATTTATCAAAACCCATAATAGAGCTGTACAATCCAAAAAGGAAAGTGCCACTTCCGTGCATCCAAAAATTAGCCCAAAGTACAAGACCTCCAAAAATAGGATGAATTGGAAGTGGCACCCACCACATTTAAAATCTTCTCTCTCTTTTGAAGAAACCAAAACTAATTACAGAACATGAGGACTGATAAAACAAAAAAAAAAACTAATAAATGCATCAAACCACATACACCGAAATGCCAAAACCCACAAAAAATGAATAAGCAACCAAAAAAATAAAGCATCATAAAAATCCGTAAAAATCCACATGCCAGCACCAATGTTCCACCAAAAGTAAAACACGATTACCATTCAATAATTCATCAAAACCAACAGATACCCGCATGCCAAAAACTCACAAAATCAGTAAGCAACACAAGGAAAACAGTATACAGCTTATATAAAGCCTAGAGGCATGGAGCAACTGAGGCATGGAGCAACAGTTCAACACCAACATCCGCTATCCATTGAGGCATTTCCTCAAACAGTTAGAGGACGACCGGACATGCCTAAACTATATAACATAAAAGCTAGCACGATTAACTTCCAATAACTAGGGTTATGGTTTCAACCATTGGTAAATAAAAAAACGCAGGATTAGAAGAGCTAGTGTAAAAAGTTTCAATCAAATTCAATGGTAATGGTAATTAGAGTTACATGTACCCAAAAGAAAGAAATCAAATAAATGCAAAATGGAATCAAAGTTTTCTCACCTTCGCTCGGACAAAATCTGTTTAATTAGCTCCACTTGGCTATCTTGATTCCAGGGGGAGAGGATCCTGAGCTAAGGGTGAGGCGAAAGAGCCCTGCCGATTGCCGTCCGGCCGTCGGTGAACAGGTGTCTGGCCGTCTGGGTGAGAGTTTCAGAGATTAGGGCAGAGTCGCAAGGAGAGAGCCAGAGAGGCGATGGTGGTTGGAGAGTCGATGGTGGCCGATGGTGGTTGGAGAGTCGATGGTGGCCGATGGTGGTTGGAGACTCTGGAGACGGAGTCAGGCAGAGAGAGTAGGTGCAAACCGTCTTCTTGAAGCTCGGGGGGAACAAGGAAGGAAGAGGAGGGCAAAAAGGAGACAGTCAGGCAGCGGTTTTTGTTTGTTTTATTTTGTTATAGTTTTGTTGGATTTTGAGTAACGAGGCTAAAATGGAAAAACAATTTTGAAAACGTGTTTTCAAAAAACGTTTTCAACTCTAAAGTCGTGGTTTGAAACCGCGATTTCCCAAAATGTGGTATGCGGGTAAATAAGTTTCAAATTGTGTTAAACAGGTTATTAAGTTTTTAATTTGTATTATTTAGGGAAAAAAATCAGCATATATCATGATCTGAAACTCATGAAAACATACTGCAAAATACTATGGACATATCAAACATTTAATCATGATCTGAAACTCATGAAAACATACTGCAAAATACTATGGACATATCAAACATTTAATCATGATGATGAACATATTCTACATGCACAATAACCCCAAGATGGACTCGAAAATGCCAAAATGAGGTGTCTACAAGTAGACTAGCTAGATTACTAGACTTTGACTTTGTGGTTAAACCCAGTAGAAATAAACTGACTGGATAGGATTGGACTAAGCTGAAATGATATAAAAAGGAAAATAAAATGTAATAAAACGATAGACTAACTGGACTGGAAAGGGACAGTAGGGAACTGAACTGGACCAAAATAAAAGAACATAAAGCCTATGAAAAATAGACTAATTGAAATGTATTTCAACCGGACTGGACTGAACTAGATTGAGTGGAGTGGATTAAAATACAAAATAAAGCCTACATACAACTGCCCAACTGACCACTCAAACTATACCTAGACCAAAAGGCACCAAACTTGATAAGTAAACCTAGATCTCGAACTGTGACCGACCATTTTTTGCCATCATAGTCTAAGCGTAGACTTGGTTCTAACCTTTTCTTCATACCTCATATATCCTTGTCCTTATAAATTTAAAAAATCGCGAGTTTGAAACGCGGTGTTTGTGCAACCTTAACAAAAGGACCCTCAGTATATGCTAGCACCCAACCTGGATGAATAACTTGTCATAGTATGCCTTGATTGGGATGAACACAAGGGGCATGAAAATTGAGGTCGAGACAAAGGTTTACTTTGCGCTTATTTCTTGACCTTCCCCGTACTGGTCTAAGGGCGTACCAAGTAAGACGGAATGAAATAGCCTGGAGGCAGAGTGTTACAAAGAATAAAAATGATGTCTTCAGTACATATTTTCAAAATATGATCTACAATATATCCCTAACTGACATAGTCAGTCTTTTTATGAGCTGAAACAGATGGATGGGATACTGCATTCAAGCAAATTACACAATTTGCTGGCATAGCATCACTAAATACTCGAGTACGAAGTGACATATTTTACAGAATGGGTGACTATATGAGTACCGTTAAGTAGGTTCTGCTATGGAAGAAATCCTACAAATTAAGCTCTTTGTTCGGCCTTATATTCTGCTTCTATCCCCAAGTCGCAATTGAGACATGTAGTCAAGTGTTCCCGTAAATCTCTAGCCGTTTTGTGAACTCTGTCCCCCAAACGAGGCATCGAGGCATGTATTTTTGGCTCTAATTGCAGACTTAACGGTCCTTGTCTCACACTCATCAATCGACTCCAGAATAAAACTCAGGGAATAACCTCAAAGGATTTGACTGAAACATGGGACTCTCCTTGTAAAATGAAATTAGAGCCATTGTAAAACGGCTTTGGGCAAAGAGAAATTTTATTTTCATTTAAGAAAACACGATGTTCCAATCTAACCCTATCAACTTATTATGTTACCTGACACTTACATCTTCCCTTATCTGAAACACTTTCTTGAAACTACTGCCTTATCACGATCCCAACATCAGTTAACTGGACGACTCTCAAGTATCTCAAAATTGTCAGTTTCATTCAATTACACTAATTTTACACAGAAACACCACCACTCTCAATTAGAAGGAAGACCAGAAAGGACTACATCACTTATCTAACCCCAAGATCCAAAGCAAGAAAAATGAAGAGCAATCAATTAACCCGCATTACACAATATGCAAAAGGATGACTAGAGCCAACAATCTTGTTGTTTCATCCCTAGCAAAATGTTAAAGTAGCTTTGAAGGAAGTTCATGTAAAAAAAGTAAGAAACTTTCACAAAGCTGCAAACTAGAACAATACCATTTCGACCATGAAAAGTAAAAACTTGGAACACTAAGGTATGCTATGATTATTTCTTTAAGAACAAGTGGATTTTTTTTTTCTCAATAACGCGTTCAGCAAATGAAGTCTTTCCACTCTACTCATTGGACAATAATATGCATTTTTATGCATTAAGAAACAATGATGATTGGAGATGAATATATGTTCATAATGCCATATGATCGAGTTTCATGGAAAAAGATGTCATGGTGGATTCTTACCAGCATTCTAGCCAAGTAGGCCAACTTCCTTCAAATTAGACCACGTGATTTTGTCATTAGATTAGTTTCATGTTATAATAAGCTTCAAAACATGTTAGACCACTGAATCACGGTTCAAAACATGTTCAGACACTAGAACTTCTTTTCTGGAAATTGCATCAAATATTGGATTTCTACTTCAGTTTGTTTCGCAACTCACAAAACTGTGACAAAATGCTCGGTTTACGATACCGATTTGTGTCTGAAATCAAAACCATGTTATTATTTGTAATAAAACATAATCTCACCATGGAAGTTCATTTATCTGCCATACTGCATCTTTTTATGTTCTTTGTAAGTGTAGTCTGTGTTTTTTCTATTCATTTCACAAAATCCATTGACATGTCTTACTAATTATCATAGTAAAACTTCCAAACACTTGCCTATCATCTTACACACACAGGGCATATCATATAAGGAATCCTATACACATGGTCTTATACTTAGAACCAAAATTAAGATTGATCCCGTTTCAATAGACCTTATCAAACCATCTTCTCCTACACCATACCAGCTCAGGAACTAATTGAATAACAAAATCCAAATTTCAATAACCATGACAGTAACAACCTTTAAAATTCGTACAAAGAAAAACAGAGAGGAGGACTCACGTTGCTAAATTGGGAGAATACACAGATGTTGCTTGACTGGACCTCCCAAATTTTGCCCTAATTGCGCAATGACTGAACTTTTGCCCTAAATTGCTTGACTGAACTTTTGCCCTAATCCGAAAATCGGAATACCCAGCTGATGTTAATGGAAGACGCAGAAGCAAAATGGAAGAAAACATAAAGAAAGGATGGAGAAGAGAACTCACAGGTGTGGCCCAGCCGTGATATGGCGTGCTGATGAAGGAGGAACAAGCAAGGAAGAAGGAGGGAAAAAGAAATGGGCTCGCAGAAGGTAGAGGGAAAAAGAAATGGGCGCGCATGAGTTTTTTTAGCCGTTTGTTTTATTTTGTTAAGTTTTGTTGGATTTTCAGAAATGAGGCTAAAACGGAAAAAATTTCAATTTGAAAACGTGTTTTCAAACCACGTTTTTAACTTAGAAATCGCGGTTTGGAACCACGATTTCCCAAAATGTGGTATGCGGGTAAATAAGTTTGAAAATGGGGTAAACAGGTTATTAAGTTATTAATTTGTATTATTTAGGGAAAAAAGTCTTTGTTGGCAGAAAATTCAGGCATTTATTAGACCGATGTGGTAGATCCTACCATGTAACATGTTGGTGTCAAGTATGTCCGGAAATGTTACCGTAAATGGAAGACCACAAACATCTTTTAAAAAAGAAAAATAATAAAGGACTTAAAAAGAACTTGCTTACCCGTCGACTTCATTTCGTAACTCCATCCCTGCCAAATCTGCAGCTCGTCTGAGTGCTGCCCTCCACCCTTGCACTTTTTTCATCAATTCCTTTCCAGTTTCTGTATCACTTCCAGCGTCGATCAATTGTTCTTCATATCTAGAAAATGCGTCTTCAAAACTTCCCTTTTGATTTCTCACTTCAGATGGTTCCACATCGTAGAAGACAGGAAACACTGTATGCTGAGAGGTATCTTTGCAGTCAAGAATCATCACAAGCTCGTCAAGGCACCATTCTGAAGACGCGTAGTCCTTTGAGAAGACTATGATGGAAATTTGTGACCCTTTGATTGCTTTATCCAATTCCCATTTCAGAATTCCTCCTCTCTCTATCTCGTCGTTGTCTTTGAATACAGATAGTCCTGCTTGTACCAAAGCTGTGTAGAGATGATCTGTGAAAGTCTTACGAGTGTCCTTGCCTCTAAAACTCATGAAAACATGGTAGTATGGAGGAGGAGAGGTGGAAGATGAGGCTTCATGGGCTCTAATTATAGCCATTCAATGCAGCGATTGAGGACTCAAAGGCGATAATAAGTAACTTTCAACACTTCAAGATGAAACCTGGGCTCCAACAAGAATTGAGAGAGAGAGAGAGAGAGAGAGAGAGAGAGAGAGAGAGAGGTTATGTTCAGATCTCGTCTCGTGATGGTCTCTCCACCTGAGTTCCTCTTTTTTTTCATGTGTAGTAAAAAAAGAGAGGTGAATCTTTTATTTGCTGCTTTTTGTTGCTTTAATGACTTTCCACATTATGAAATACGGGTGAAAGAGACATATTACATACAAAAGACAAGTTCATTAGTCATCCCACCTTCCTCCCTCTTTCCATTCAGACAACCTTTTTGACTACTTTATTACTCATCCCACCTTCTTCCATTCCGACAACTTCATTACTCTTCCCACCTCCCTCCCTTCTTCCATTCAGACAGCTTTTTATTTGACAAATACACTCACTTGTTTATATAGACTAATCTCTCATTCTGTATATCATATATATCGGTATTTTTGTTTAATCTCTTTTTAATGTGATTGCATGTATGTATTTGTATGTCAAGTTTCAAGTTTATTTTAGTGGCATGCACATTTGGATTGTGTTGGATAAGATCATCGTCAACTCTAACATAGGAGGTGAGGCTGTGTATATTTCGTTCAAATTTTTACTATTACTTGAAACTTTTTTTGCTTTTCCTCTATTTGAGTCCGTGTTTAAACTCTTAGATTTATCTCCAAGCATATAACGGTTATAAGAAAACAAAAAGGTTTGGATCTTATACAAAATTTGAATCATGATTTCCCTTTTTTTTTGTTTTGTTGCAATTCTTAAACTTATTTTTTGTTTTGATGTTCCATCTCCAGATCTCACCTAGAATGCTTCTTTTTGATACTGTAGGCAAACGAAAAAGTGGCAGTCGCACTATATCATAGCCATTCTTAACATTTACCCTTCTCAATAATCTATGTTGTGTTAATCATATGTAAAATTGCTATAGCATTTTACTGTTTTTGACGTTTTTAGTAGTTATGACTTGAAAGTATAGATGTTCACATATCTAATTTTCTCATTTATTTGAACTTTTTATCTCAAAAAAGTTTTATTAATTATATTTTTTATTTGTGTAATTACATCATAAAGGGTCGCTACATATATTTAGCAACAACATTATTGTTCAAAGACAAAATAATATAGGACATTCTTTTCTAGCACCATTTGAGCTATTATTCATGGTTCATCCAAGTACTTTGTTCCAATTATTTTAAAACTATCATTTTCAATTTAGTGACTATGATTATTTTGGTAGTATTCACAGGCATGTCACTACATATGTCGATTCACACTTTATTCAAAAAAGTTCGCATCTGACCAAATATGGCACATATGGCAAATCTTATCATTTCATTCTGAACTTTCTGATAAAGTTTTGCGTAAATTCAAATTTTCAAATTGAACTCTATCTAATTGTGTTATTTAATTTTTCTAAGTACATTGTATTTTTTTTTCATAATTTTGAAATTCTCTCGGCTAAGTTTCAAAATTTATTTTTTTTCATAAATTTAATGATTCCTATTTGGTTTTGCAGAAATAATCTATTTTTTTTGCATAATCATCTTTTCCTATGCTATCAACATTCAAACAAATCATCTCTCCTAAAATGTATCGCATATTTGGACGCTCTCTACTTTCTCCTTTTTTCCATGTAGGCGCTTTTTAGTTATTTAATTTACATTTCAGGCTTATGTTTTCATTATATCGTCAAATATCAGTTTAAAGTTGAAAATGTTAGCAGCTCATGTGTTGCCACTTCATTACTCATCCCACCTCCCTCCCTCTTTCTACTCAGACAACCTTTTTGACTACTTTATTACTCATCCCCACCTTGTAACGACCCGGTCCACGGCCCCACCACAGGGCATTGCCTCCCTCAAAAGGGCTAGCCAAGTAGGTACTTATAAGTTCATAGGCAGGGTCTTATAAGGCCAATTATAAACTCTCCCACAACCGATGTGGGATATTACAATCTCCCCACCTTATTCCTTAGCGTCCTCGCTAAGGCTCGATCACACATAGCCCAGAATCTTCCTCTCTAGCCAATGTGGGATATACCCGGCTCACCCTTCGTTGCCCCAAACATCCTCTTGATGTGGGATATACCGGGGCTTGCCTTCGTTTCCCCCAACCATTGGCAACCCGACTGGACAGCCCAGCCCGAGCTTTCGAGAGTCGGCTCTGATACCACCTGTAACGACCCGGTCCACGGCCCCACCACAGGGCATTGCCTCCCTCAAAAGGGCTAGCCAAGTAGGTACTTATGAGTTCATAGGCAGGGTCTTATAAGGTCAATCGCAAACTCTCCCACAACCGATGTGGGATATTACAATCTCCCCACCTTATCTCTTAGCGTCCTCGCTAAGGCTCGATCACACATAGCCCAGAATCTTCCTCTCTAGCCAATGTGGGATATACCCGGCTCACCCTTCGTTTCCCCCAACCATTGGCAACCCGACTGGACAGCCCAGCCCGAGCTTTCGAGAGTCGGCTCTGATACCACCTGTAACGACCCGGTCCACGGCCCCACCACAGGGCATTGCCTCCCTCAAAAGGGCTAGCCAAGTAGGTACTTATAAGTTCATAGGCAGGGTCTTATAAGGCCAATTATAAACTCTCTCACAACCGATGTGGGATATTACAATCTTCTTCCATTCCGACAAGTTTATTACTCATCGCACCTCGCTCCTTTCTTCCATTCAGACAACTTTTTCCTGTCCATTCAGGCAACTTTTTATTTGACAAATACACTCATTTGTTTATATCGACTAATCTCTCATTCTTTTCTCATTCCATATATCACATATGTCGGTATTTTTGTTTAATCTCCTTTTAATGTGATTGCATATATGTATTTGTATGTCAAGTTTCATGTTTATTTTAGTGGGCAGCTTGGATGGTGTTGGATAAGATCATCGTCAACTCTAACATACGAGGTGAGGCTGTATATATTTCGTTCAAAATTTCACTATTACTTGAAACTTTTTTTCGCTTTTCCTCTATTTGAGTCTGTGTTTAAACTCTCAGATTTATCTCCAAGCATATAACGGTTATAAGAAAACAAAAAGGTTTGGGTCTTATGCAAAATTTGAATCATGAATTTTTTTTTTTTTTTGCACTTCTTAAACTTATTTTTGGTTTTGATGTTTCATCTCCAGATCTCACCTCGAATGCTTCCTTCTGATGTTGTAGGCAAATGTAAAAGTGGCAGTCGCACGATATCATAGCCATTCTTAACATTTACCCTTCTCAACAATCTATGTTGTGTTAATCATGTGTAAAATTGCTATAGCATTTTACCGTTTTTAGTAGTTATGACTTGAAAGTATAGATCATATCTGATTTTCTCATTTACTTGAACTTTGTATCTGACAAAAGTTTATTGTTCTTATCTCAAAAAAGTTTTATTAATTATATTTCTTATTTGTGTAATTACATCATAAAGGGTCGTTATAGATATTTAGTAACAACACTATTGTACAAAGACAAAACAATATAGGACATTCTTTTCTAGCACCATTTGAGCTATTATTCATGGTTCTTCCAAGTACTTTGTTCCAATAATTTTAAAACTATCATTTTTAATTTAATGACTATGATTATTTTGGTAGTATTCACCGGCATGTCACTACATATGCCGATTCACACTTTATTCAAAAAAGTTCGCATCTGACCAAATATGGGACATATTAATAGTGACAATTGTAAGTTGTCAAATCTTATTCCCTATACATATTAATGTTCTACAAAATAACGAAATAAACTTTTAATTTAAGAGATTTGAATTCGAAAACCATCCATTATAAAAATACCATCCATTACAAGTCTTCTTAATGCCAATATAAACTTTAAGAGATTCATTTACAAAATCACTAAGTAAAATAACTCTAGGGTTATGGTGTTACTGCGTCTTTGTCTTCAATGCCTTATACTCAGTCCCAACCATACTCAATCTCAACCATAGTTTCTCATTGCACAAAAAAGAAATAAATATATAAATAAATAACACGATCATCAAAGGACAAAACGAGACAACTATATAACCATACTAAGGGAGGCTGGTATAGCAAATATTGACTAAAACATATCAAATCCACTAGACAAAGCCAGACATATCATGACACATTTTTATGAGTATCTTGGATTCCCTACCACTGTAGGTGAACAGTACTATTGATGCAGTGGCAAATCCTTTTGCTTTTGTTTTTGTTCTCCCACAAGCAATTGCCTTTGATGCAAATCACCTCCTTTCTCTATCGGTAATATTCTAGTATTGGCATAACCAACCTCAATAACACGTATAGAAAATCAGTAAAAGCCAATCTAATACTCCTGATACTGATAACTAGAATAGTTGTACATCTGAAACTGTAACATTTACCAATTACCAAAGTACATACAAACTTCAGCAAACGAGATTCTTTTTCAATCAAAACAACCATTTACAAATAACTCAAGGACTTGTCCTCTTGTGACCTTCATTCAGATTGTCAAAAATGTATATAATCCTAACTTAAATCAGCAGCATTGACATACTTTTTTAAAACGTTCAACAAGTCTAAAATATGGCAAGAAGGAACTAATGCAAGGCAGGGACTAAAGAGACACATTAGAAGCATTGTCGAAGGTCCGAAGGAGAAGAGGTGATTTAATCTAATGAGATACATTAGAAGCATTTTCCAGTAGGTTGTAGTAACTCGACGTCAAGAAGAAGTAGCTGCTGCCCATTTTGCACCTTTGCCAACAAAGATTAGGGCAGCTCGTTCGTCTCCCTTTGTGAAGCCCTCATTTCCTGCATTTCTGTCGCCAACTCATTTAATTATTTCGATCCCTCTTACCTATTCTTTATTTCTTCCAACTCCATTTCTATTTGACGCTTGGAAGAGAACAAGCTAGACTGCTGACTAGCCCTGCGGTGACGTAAATAACTTGTTTGGTGCCAATAACCTTTTCAACAATTGATTCCCAATTCATTGGTTCCGCACGCTCTGATTGAGACTATGCCAACTCTTGTTCCATAACTTCCTACAATTACGTGCAAGAAATAAAAACAAATCCATGTAAAGTCGAAAGATATAAAAAGGAGCTTATAATCAACTGATATGTTACATGCTCCTTTTTGGCATCTTCAGTAACTAACCTTCTTTTTACTTTCATTGTATTTTGTTAACTTAAAGAACTCAACCAGGGTAGGGGTACGTCCAGTCTTAATTGCCTACAAAATGAAAGAGAGTCTGTAATTAGTAATTAGCTTGCATTTCATGTTACAAGAAAGAAAGAACAATCATACAAGCACCACCTCCTAAATTTTTCGGTTATAAGACTTCGTTCCCGTAATATGAGGTGAATTTTGATTTTGTCAATTTTTCTTCTTACAACATAGGATATGGGAAATGTATAATTAGCATTAGAGAAATTTATCAACATTCAATTAACGCACATACCTTGAATTTGGGTGAGGCAAAGTAATGGCAAAGGTGTTGCCATTGATCCTTCAGTATGCCTCCAGGTGGGTTTGGGAGTGCCGCCTCCAATGATGGATAGCGCTTGAAGTGGTTGTGTAGCCTATGATGATTATATCGATATTGTCTCTGCATTTGTGATTCCAAAGTTTTCTTGAATTCCAGACTGTCATCAACATCAAAAGGTCCCTACAATCATATATTACATTTTTTGTAAGTACTTAAGCACTTATTCATATCTATTAGGAGAAAACCCTTGTGATCATAAACATAGGGATCATAGCAGTTGCTTATAGATGCATGCCACTAAATCAAGACGAACTGATATAATAAAGAATTATAAGGTGGCATCCAATTGCATACAGATGCAGGCCACTGAGAAGTGACAGCATTAATGAATTGAAATGATCAAGGGTTAACCCTATTAGCGAAATCATCTAAGTACTTAGATACATAATGAAAGCCATAAAAAGTTTTAAAATGATTGCGATGATCAACCAGTATAAAACACACAGATGCATACACACCCCGCCATACAGACACTATACATATATACATATCATGGTTTTAAATCGCAATTTCGAGATACGTATCATAAACGATGGCGGTGTAACGGTATCGGAAGTATCAGGTGTTCTGTAAAGGGAATCGATTACTATAGTTCTGAATTTTACGAAAGTACCAGCAAATTAAAAAAATAACGGCAATAAACATATATTTTGACTCTTAATCTTCAAGATGTTACATTAATCAATTGTTTTGGTGTCATATGGGCTATAAAGCCCTTACTACCCATAACCCACTTTTTATTTCAATTTCCTGTGTAGACTTAAAGTCTCCAACACTCCTCTCACAATATTTTTCATTCGCCAACACTAACAGGAATCTCTCTCTTTCCCACTCTCTCACACGCCCACATACATCTTTCTCTTTCCCTCTCTCACACACAACCACACACACACAAAACAAACTCTCTGAATAACTAAAGGCAGGCTCCTGAATTAAGAAATCCGGTAAGCTCGCATACCCAAAAGTGAACTCCACTCCCACTGCTTATTTCCTACCCAGTACCCCACCTATTTCTGATCAGAAGTTTGATATAGTAAATCAGTCCAAACCCCCTCTCTCTCTCTCCACCCTCCATCCCTCCCTCTCTCTCCCTGACCCACATCCAACAGCAAAAATACCAGCTGAGAATTTCGTTCTAACTGAAATATCAGTGCGTATCCGAGTTGGGACCTCTAGATCCCCTTGCATATCGGCCGATACAATATGTAACAGCTGATATTTACAACCATGATACATATCATGGTTTTAAACTTAGTTGCACAAAGCGGGAGCGAGGGCGGGGGCGGGGGCGGGAACGGGAACGGGGGCGGGGGAGCGTAAGCACCAAGAAGAATCTGAGGTTGGGAGCAGCTTGAATAAATAAATGCGTAAAGAGTATTATCGTTTGTTTAGTATAGTTTACATAGCCAGCAACAACAAACAAGGAAGTTTTAAAGACTTGAAGGAGGAGAAAAACAAGGAATTGAGTTGAAAATGGCTTGATTTTCAGGTATTCTCTCACTTGTTCCATGCATCTCTATCCAGCTAACGGAATTGAGTTCCCATATTAGCTTAGGACGAGATCCCATAGAGCTCCTAACTTAGGATCGCAAAAGCGAGTTTCCGAGAGAGAAACGTCACCTTATTAGGAGTTTCCTGCAACTAAGGTTTTAAATCGCAGAATCGGGATACGTTGCGGTTGCGGTGTAACGGTATCGGGCGTATCGGACGTTACGTAACGGGAATCGATTATCGTGACTGTGAAATTTTTTCAAGCATTAGCAAATGCTTAAAACTCAATGATATGAAGGTTGTGAGCTTAAGATCTTTATTTTAATGGTTTAAAGTTTGTTTTAAACACATTGTTGGGTCAAAATCTCTTTTAATTCAGTCCAAGTGAGGATAATTTAATATTTGGACAAAACAAAAAAGTTGTATACAATCTGGCCATAAAATTATTAACTAAATTTAAGAAAGAGCCTAACTCTCATTATTTATAACTTATAAAATTCCTCATATTAATGTCACTGACATCATAGTTGCTGCATTTAACAAGTCTTCTACCGCCAAAATGAATGTCGTGTAGGTTCTTTGATCTCTGTGTCATCTCTATATTCACTAGATCCCTCTCCAAATAAGTAGTTAGCAGCATTAACCCCATAGTTATTACTATTACTAGCACTGGGCGCTACTTCTTGTTGCAGTGCACAATAGCCATGGGATCCACTGGACTCTGATTGTCGTTGTTGTACAAAATAACCTTGAGATCCACTAGATTCTTGTTGTCCAACATAATTATGGTCTTGAGGCACTAGCAAAACAAGGTAACCATGTGGATCACTCTCTAGAGATGGCTGGTGAGGATAAAACTGTGGTGGTGGGCAATGAGCGACCGGTGGATAATAGTACGATGGTGGTGGCGGATATGGCCGAGGATAAGAAGGATAGGTGGATTGTGGCCCTTGTGGGTATCTTCCAAGTCCAAGATTGCCAAAACAATCCTCCAGGTTTCTTGAAGCATCAGCTGGAGCATGTGGACGTGGACGTGTTACTTGTCCACGTCTCCTTGATGCTCCCCAATTTTCCGGCTGGGGCAACTGTTCATGATTACTGATCACTTCATTATTATCACGAGCTCCATTCCATCCAACCTCTCCACCATAAGGTGACCAAGAAGTAGGCTCAACGAAGTCGTCATTTTGTTCTTCGATGTGATCACCACCACTACCACTGGGTGGACTTAATGAAGCACCAATATGATTACCAGAGTCGGTATATGATTCCATATGTGCATTTACATAGTCCTCATCATTAAGATCCAAATCATCCAACCACTCAGAATTGTCTTGGCTATCCAATACAGGGAGTTCTCTCTCTTCCAACCATTCACTTAATGGATCATCTTCATTAAGTATGTAATCCAAGCATATGAGGTTAAAAGCATCTTCTATTTCTTTTTGGCTTTTCCTTGTAGCCTATCAGATCTTCAGCCTCATATTGTAATAAACATAGACAAGTCGATTTAACTTTTGGGACTTCAATATGTTTCTTGTCTTTGTGTGTATGAGGCTGAAGGTATTCCAGTTACGCTCGCAATTAGAAGATGATGTTGTTTGGCTCAACACTCTTATAGCTATTCGTTAAAGTTCAGGCGCAGAACTACCATAATGTATCCACCATTCAGCTGCATAGTAATAGCAACCGTACAAAATTAAGATTTAAAATTTCAACCAATAACAATTTTGTTATTGTAGAATATAAATGTTATAGTTTGTCTAATTACCATATTTGTTTGTTTAACTGCTTTTTGGGCCAATACTGTTCCAAAAGAGTCATGTATGTCACGAAATAACAAAATCTACACAATGTGTAAAACTTTAAGCACGTCGTAAACCAAGTTTAAAGTACAATACAAATTATAATATGTAAGTGCATATTTTATTATACTCACTTAGTTGATAGTTCTGATTTGATTGTCAACAAGAGGCTCTAGCCTCTAGATCACCTTTTTAACTGCTTAAAACAAATTTCTAATACCCAAGAAAGATTCACCATATTAAAATTGCAGATTTAAGAAGTAGCCTAACACGTGAAAAAATAACTAATTACTGAATACTTATATTTGATTTAAACAATGAATTATAGTTACATATTGGTTTAGTAACTTACCGGCCATGTTCGAAAATTACCTCTTCTCAATCATTCTGATATAGTCTGCTGAATGTCGACTACTCTTCAGAACGGCGAGCTTGGCCCTCTCCATTGCTTTGTAAAGAAAACCCATGGTAGGTTTCTCATCTCCATCTACTAACCGCAGAACCTTTACAAGTGGCTCTTGCACCTTCAAAATATCAGCAGCTTTAGTCCAAAAGCTTCGCTCAAAAATGATCTTCTTTACCAACTTGTCCTTGCTCAATTTGAATATTTACATGCATTCCACTCATTAGACCTAAACATATCTTCCAAAGGCCCCTTAAATTGGCAAATGGTTTCCAAAGTAACAAAATTTGTAGCAAAACGTGTGATTGCAAGACGTAGAAGCTCTCTATCATTGGTGAAGGTTTTCATGTAATCAATCACCCAGTTAAAGCTATAAATGAACTTGGTGATCTCCATTACTTTTCCTAGCACCTCTCCAACAGTTTTTCTCTTGACAATATCTTCCAGAATTAGGTCAAGGCAATGAGCAGCACATGCAGTCCAATATAAATTAGGCCGCTTTCCCATAAGCCTTTTGCCGTCAGCTTTTATAGCAGCTTCATTGTCCGTTACAACTTGAACAATATACTGCTCCCCAATCTCATCAACGACCTTGTCCATGATTCCAAAGTAATAATCTCCAGTCCTGCTCGGAACATTTGTAACATCAATAGACTTGTGAAAGATTGTACCTCGAGGGCTATAAACTAGGAAATTAACTAAATGTCTTCTGGTACCACTCGACCATCCATCACACATGAGTGTTACACCCCTCTTGTGCCAAATAGGCCGATGAGATTCAATCCACTTCTTTAAACCTTCAAATTCTCTGGGTAAATAAACTTCACTGACCTCATGAGGAGTGGTAAGCTTTATACTTTTTCCTACGTGTCTTGCAACATCCAACATCGGTTCAAACCAAGGACTTGTTACAGAGTTAATTGAATGTCGGCCAAATATAACAAACTGGCTAACTGCTATGCCCAACTTCTTTCTCAGACCTTTCATAACTGATGTGCTGATCTTAGTCTGCTTAGAGCCTTTATATCGGTGAAGATCAACATCCACATTTTGCAATCTTGACTCTGGTGTAGTTAGATCAACCCACCTATTCTCACTAACAGACTCACGCACGCTAGAAGATCATTTAGGTAGACGAGGCTGAGACCCACTACTCCCTCCTACGTCATATCGCTTCCCTGCACTTGATCTAAACCTCTGTCGTTGCTCTAACTCTCTTTGTTCTCTCATGGGCTCCCTCCCTGCCATTGTCATATCTTGGTCTGAATCATCACCAGAAACAACACGAAAGTGATCTTCATCACTATCGTTATCACACTAACTTTCTCTAATATGTTGCACCACTTTTTCTTTCATTTTCTCCTTATCTATTTGCATCTTCTTATAACCTTGAAGAAGGTTTATCATTTCTACTCTAACTTCAGCGCTAACAGCAGGACAACTTGAAACTTGTCCTTTTAGACGATAAAGATGCTGCTTCAATCGAGTAATACCGCCCAAACTTATCAACTTTCCACGAACCTTGCAAGCCAATTTATGCCTATGGCACCGGATCTACAAACTTCCAGTTAATATCATTACTAGGAGCCTCATTGACATTCTCTCCCGCATTTTGACGTGGCATTTTGAGTCTTGAATAAATAAAATTTTGATACCTTGCAATTTTATAACTATAATGAAATACTAAAACATAAAATACATTGTATTTAAATTAAATTTGCACAAAAATAAAGCATAAACTATAAATCGTTAATGTTTAATCTACAATTGATAGTAAAAGTTTATTAAGTATTATCAATTAAAATAAGTTTTTGAATTTAAAACTTCAAGTTAGAACCATATACATAATTCCAAAAGCAAGTAAGAGAAAAACAATAGATAGAAGTACTAAAATCTAAATATCTAATACAAACAATGTGCCGGATAAAAAGTCATAATAAATAAATAAAAGTGTTTGACATTTTGACCTACTTTAATTGAAGGATTTGAAGAGCTCTGTGTGCCTCTCTCAGAAAACTCACCTGCACAGCTGCACTCTCTCAGTGACTCAATCCCACGCATGACTCCCACATTCCCACTGTCCCACGGCTCACCGGCCCCCAAAGGCCAAATCCCAATCTCCCACGCCCATCGCGACACTCGTCCCAACCAGTCAGCCGTGACCTAGGTGAGTCAAGTCAGTCAACGACCGGCGGGAGACGACAGCAGCCAAACACCGATGTAGCTGCCCTCGGCCAGTCGGGCTTCGTCCTTCTCAATTCCCTCCTTCCTTCTTCTACACGCCTATTGCTAGTCGCTACCTTCGTCTTTCTTTGTTTGATTCTCTCTGATTTGTATGATTATATGTTTGTGATTTCTGTAAATTGGTTGTTGCAGTGGAGAGGAGAGGAATTTATAGAGAGGAAAAGTGAGGAAAGTTAGATAAATCGAGAAAGCATATTTCTTTCACAAGCCTACAGTAATTCAATTTGTAGTTTTGCACAATAATTGATTGTAGTTCAAGTTCTTTACATTCAATGATTGGTGCTTGAAGAGTTGAAGACTTGAAGGAGACTGCATCAGGAGATTCTCCAATAATTCTCGGAAGGGAGACAAAAATATCAGATTTCAAATCTTGCGTAGTAGTACATAACGGTATTTATCGGCGTAATGGCCAGTTACGGTTCCATACGGTGATACGCCTATGAAATTTACTAGCACCGGTATATCGGTGTATAGCAGTATCGGACCCCTGAAATACCGTTACGAATCGGCCATTACGGTACATATCGGCCGTTTTTTAAAACCCTGATGCATATATATTTTATGTACATGCGCACGCACTCACACGCACACGAATAATCTTTCCCAATGATTGTGTCCAATATTCAGACACTTGTTATACAAAGACAACCTGTTAAACAAGTACTTTTACCGAGTCCAGCAGCAGTGGCCATTCGCCGCTTCAGAATTGAGAGCATAAACTTATAGCACCCTGCCCATGTACACACATTATTTTTTTCCAGACTAATTTGCATAGGTGATTTGAAATAAGTACTGGTTCAATTTTTATACAATACCATGTTCCAAAGAAGTTCACTTCAGAATGTCTCAATTCCCAAATACAAAGCAAAGAGTTCAATTAAGATTGTTATTGCCACTTGCCAGACACAACCACACTGAAACAATGTTTACAAAAACCTTGTAACTAAAACTGATGATACAACAATTTTAGTAGCGTTTTCTAAGAGCTATCAACACTCTACAAAGCTAGTAGTCCTATATATAGCCGTGCAATACACCTAACCCAAGTCCCAACCTCCACAACCACAACCCTTACCTCCAAATTACTAACAGAAAGTGTTCACATCAGTGGTGATATATGCATATATATTCATTTTAAACACACGGAACTCATTTGTATAAATTCACTTCACTCTTTAATTCAAGAACTTGAGGGTCCAGAGAGAGAAAACTCTTGGACGTGGACTGTGACTCTTGGACTCCAGCTTGGACTGTCAACAGTCGAGTCGTATTCACCTCAGTCTGCACTCTCGTATCTTGGACATGGACTGTGACTCTTGGACTTCAGCTTGGACTGTCGATTGTCTAGTCGTATTCGCCTCAGTCCGAGGTCTTGCATTGCTGCCACTACTCAGGCTCATATGTGTGCTTACTCTACCCTTGCTCTATTTTAGGTGACTTGTATCTTTTGCTTTTGCAAAACCTCCTCGTCCCACTTGACATCGCATTTAATGTGAACGAGACAAAATGGAGCAAATCAAAGGAATAATTTAGAGAGAAGGAAACACTTTCACACATTTTTTTCCCAGCACTAAACTATAAAACTCATTTGTGCTACTCAGTTTTATGTAACAAATGTCCAACAAAGAATCACCTAAGTTGAAAGTTAAAGTTATTAATACCATCAGAAGCAAATTAAGAAACTTTAACACAATTGAAGAAGAGGATCAATGACGATAACAGAAGGTCATACCTGTATCTTTCTGATTATACAGGGAAATCACGGTCGAATATTTCCTCGTTGAGATTGCATCTACGGCTTCCAGTTGCTGGTCGCTTTTCATAGATCCGTGATTTTAGAGGTACAAGGCTTTATGGGGAGAACAAAGGTAGCTTAGGTCTCCAAAGAAGGAGCGGCGCAAAGAGCTTTAGGGCAAGCAAAACAGTTAAAGCAAGTATTATATAGCATTATTATTATATTATTATTATTATCACTCCTTTTTGCTGCCATAGTCCAACTCTTAGGTGTTATTTTATGTGAGCCCCAAGCTTTGTTTTTTTACAAATGTGGGCACAAATTTTGGGTTTTGTCCAGGTTGGGTTGCAAGAAGAGCTCACAATCTTCTCAAATAACCAACTTTAATATCTGCTAAATATAATTAGTCAAATTTTTATAAATACTTTCAACGATAATTTTTTGTAATTTCTAATTCCACATTATGTGATCACCGCAAATTATCAAGTCTAAAAGGCGCTTTCTATTTTCTCCTTCCCTGGCAAACTAAAAAATGTACAATATCTTTTTTTTTTTGATAAAGATGAGAATGGCATTGAAATTAAAGCGCTTTGTAGAGATTACAAGATGTTGCCAAACGGCTGAAAAGGTCACGACATTTTCGTGACTCTGTATATACAAGGAAATTAACAACTAACCTATAGGCCTTATACTAATTTACAATTAAACTGAAGCAGAGCATATCCTACACTTCAGCCTAACTTAAAGTAACATGTGAAGGCCTACAAGTTATAAACAACAACAAATAAAACCGATACAAACAAAATATAGAAGGACAAAGATTACAATGAGGAAGTACGAAATAGTAGCCATATGAAAATCGAAGGTGTACTCAATAACCAAAGGGATCGCAGCGCAAAAATAGGAGACTGTAAACCTTACATGGGTCACGATATTTCACGACCGACTAGCAAACCAAACAATCACAACCGACTAAGTTAGACTGTATCCCCTTCCCCCCCCCAACCCCCTTATTTCTTCTACAACAGAAAATCCTATTACCCCTCCCCCTCCCAAGGCCTCAACCCCCCCCCCTCTCACCCCCCCTCCCCACACACACACGCCCAAACCCCTAAGCCCCCCAGGCCTTATCTCCCCCCACCCCCGAGGACAACCCATTCTACCACATGAACCTCAAAATTGGAATCCAGTAACCCCAATATTCAACGCCCAGCCTGCTTTTAAGCCCGCACTGCTGCCGAAAAAATTTCTGCCACCGCCGGTGGAAATCCGGCCATTGTCGGAATTGAAGAAAAACACCCTAACAACGACAACCTCGTCAAATCAAACATATTATTGAGCACGATCAATCCACAGCCTGTAGATCCCGCACTTTGTTGGCAGGATTCTGGCCACCGCCGGTGGAATTCTGGCTGTCGCCGGTGAAATCCCGGCCATATTGATTTCGGTCGAAACGAGCTAGTAGATTATAGAAAAAATCCAGATCTACATAGATCTAGAGAGATCGGCATAGACCAAGGTAGATGGCACCTCACCGCACCGCCATTGTCCTCGTCGGCCACCCTTCATCTGTCGCCAGCCACTATAGTACCCAAACCTCAAAGAACCCAACACACATCTTAACGGAAAACAAAGATTACTGTAACTAATGTCTCCAACCAAGGATATGCTTGAATAACTTTTGTAATAATTGAAAACAATTGTGCGTATTTTGGGAATATTCTTTAGTTAAATGACAACCATAGTTAGTTAGGGATAGTGACATGTTAAGAAATAAATACTGTTTATGGTGAAATGCCTTAATGATCTTTTACCTTTAAGTGTGACAAGCTACACTTTACTAAAATCTATAGAAAAGAGAATTAGCTTCAACAGTTGGTCTAGCAGAACAGAGTTCTAGTCCTACCAGAGTCACGGGTAACAACAGTTTCCCTAATCCCGGAATTTTTCTACATTTGATCATTTGTGGAAGGACGCTTCAGTGAATACGTGTAAAGAAAATAGTTGACTTCGATCATGAGTTCATAAGAAACTTCCAAAGGAAGTGATAAGATTTTCAGGTAGACACTTTCGTCCTCTATTATGTTTGGGTAAAAAGACCAATTATAGTACATAGATAGATTTCACTTAGCATAGATTTAATTATTTATCACAATTTACACATGTAAACATAGAAAAGGAACCGCCTAATTGAAGAAAAGGGCTGAAAATATGTTGCAATAAGAAGCTACAGATGTGAGTTTGGTAATTGAAGTGCTACAAATCTGCACAATATTCAACACTCCCCACTAAAGTTGGTGTGTGTACCTGTGCACCGCCTAACTTGCTGGGGAAAAAAAGACATGGCTACAACAGTGTCAGGTATTCCCGTCCAAGGTATTCCCCATCCCATTACTATTTTATCAAATCCCACGAAATTGCCACTAATAGCCTGTTTGCGAGTTTTGAGAGGAGAGAAAAGAAAAGAAAAGAAAAGGAAGAGAACAAAACAGAAGAGAAAGGAAGAGAAAGGAATAGAATTCTCTTTCCTCTTGTTTGTGAGTTTAAGAGAGAAAGGAAAGCATCATTCATTTTTCATGTTTGTGAGTTCAGAAGAAAAGAAAAGAAAATATACAATATTACATGTATACCCTTATACAACAATGTGCTAATTCAAACAAATACTTTACAGTATGATCCTAACTAATCACCATTTTTTCTAACATGAACTTGCGCTCTTCGGGTGGACAGCCAAATAAAGCCCTCAGCTTTTTTTAAAGAAACACTATGACTTAAAAGTCATTACAAATTGAATCACCATACTCTAAAGAGTAATATGGATATTATTAAAATATTACTTATGAGAGTTTCTTTTCTCTCCATTTCTTCTCAATTTTGGGAGGAAATATTTAGAGACAAAAGAGGCTCAAACTTTGCTCCCTTTACTCTTATTTTCTCTCCTTACGAAAACTCACAAACTAGAGAAAAGGGAGGAAATAAGCCACTCTCCTTTCTTTTCCTCTCTTTTCTCTCCTGAAAAAAACTCGCAAATAGGCTATAAGAGTATTGTCACTATCCCGGATCCAAGTTAGTATCCCCGTCAACAATGACTTACACCTTATTTGGCATACTATTGTCTCTGCTTCCCCATATTCACTACAAGAAAAATGGTCACTAGTTGTCACAATAAAATAGAAAGTTGTCATTGATTGCTGTATTGACGAAATTTTGTTGTCAAATGAGTTGTCATTATAATTCCCTCACTAAAGACTTTAAGTGACAACCATAAACAAGTTTTCACAAAATTTGAAAATTGTAAAGTTGTCACTTTTTCATGACATATAGTGACAAATTTATTGTTACTTAATGCTCTCAAATGTTGTCGATAGAACCTCATGTGGTCACCAAGGAACTCTCCCAACTAGTATTAAGATCCGGTGACAAGATACCTTGTCACAGTTTGTCTCTAGTGACAACAACAAAGGTCTCAAAACTTCAAATATGTGATAATTTTGATATTGTCACAATTTTCATTTGTGTCAAAGTTGATTTTGCCAAATTGTCATTTGTGTCAAAGTTGATTTTGTCAAAATTGTCATTTGTGTCAATCATTCGTGTTGTCACCAGATTATTTATAGAACACTTGTCTTTGTTACCATTTTGATTTTTTCTGTTATCACTATACACATTGGTGACGAACTTATATTGATGTAGTGACAACAGTGATTTGTTTTTTTCCTCACGGAAATAATGACAATTGTAAGTTGGCACATCTTGTCCCGTTTACATATTACTCTTCTACAAAAATAACAAAATAAACATTTAATTTAAGAGAATTGAATTCAAAACCATACTTGATAAAAATACATTCCATTACAAGAGTCATCTTAATATCATATAAACTTAAAGGGTTCCAGTTACGGAATCACTAAGTAAAATATCTCTAGGGATAAGGGTGTTACTGCATATTCGTCTTCAATGCCTTATACTCAATCCCAATCATAATTTTTCACTACACAAAAAAATTAATAAATAAATAACATGATCATTAAATTACAAAACAAGATAGCTATATAACCATACTAGAGGGAAGCCTATATACTAAATGTTGACTAAAACATAGCAAATGCACTACACAAACCCAGACATATCATGACATATTTTCATGGGTACCGTGGATTCCCTACAATTTTAGGTGAACATTTATGTTCATGCAGTGGCAAATCCTTTTGCCTTTGTTTTTGGTCTCCCATAAGCAATTGCCTTTGATGCAAACCACCTCATTTCTCATTAGTACTATTCTAGTATTGGCAAAACCAACCCCAGTAACATGTATAGAACTTTAGTAAAAGCGAATCCAATACTCTTGCTACTGATAACTAGAGTACCTCTGCACCTGAATCTATAACGGTTACCAATTAACCAAGTACATACAAACTTAAAGCGAACAAGATTCTTTTTCAATCAACATGACCATATATAAATAACTCCACACATGACCTCTTGTTGCCTTCATTCCGATTGTAAAAAATGTATATAATCCTAACTTAAATCAACATCAGGTCGACTTTATTCAGATGTTCAAAAAGTCTAAAACATTGCAATAAGGAACTAATGCAAGGCAGGGACTAATGAGACTAATTAGAAGCATTGTCGACAGTCAAAAGGAGAAGAGGTGATTTAATCTAATAAGATACATTAGAAGTATTTTCCAGTACGTTGGAGTAACTCAACGTCAAGAGGAAGAGTCGTTGCTGTCATTTTGCACTTTTGCCAACAAAGATTGGAGCAGTTGGTTTGTCTCCCTTTGTGAAGTCCTCATTTATTGCATTTCTGTTGCTAAATCATTTGATCGTTGTTCGAGCTCTGCCATATTCTTTGTCTCCCTTAACTCCATTTCTATTTGACGCTTGGACGAGGACAGGTTATATTGCTGGTTAGCCCCATGGTAACGTAAATAACTTCATTTGGGGCTATGAACCGTTTCAACAATTGATTCCTCGTTCATTGATTATGCACCCGCTGCTTGAGACTATGTTCAACTCTTGCTCCATCTCTTCCTATAATTACATGCAAGAAATAAAAACAAATTCATGTAACGTGGAAAGATATAAAAAAAGGAAACTTATAATCAACTATTACGTTACATGCTCCGTTTTAGCATCTTCAGTAACATACGTTCTTTTTCATTTCATTGTATTTTATTAACTTAAATAACTCAACAAGGGCAGTGGTACGCTCAATCTTAGTTGCCTACAAAGTTTTGTGTGTGGCTGCAAGGAAATACTAAGTTGACTAATAAGAGACAATATGTTCCGCCCCTCCGGAGGGCCACCGGCCAATTTAATGTCAAAAAGTGATCACACATGTAGGTGATATATTAATAGACAAAAATACCCCACACATGCGCGTGCACACACCCACATACCCAAGGGGGTATTTTGTATAACCTAATATCTTGAAGGGGGCAATTTGTAATTTTTTCCTTTCTTATTTATTTTTTCTTTCCTATTTTTTTTTCTTTGCCCAGGAAGCTTGCGCTCACTCGCTCTCTCTCTCTCTATCTCTCTCTCTGCCTTAATAACTCTCCATTTATTACATATTATTTAATATCTAAAAAAGGCTTTTATGTAAACCTACTTCCAATAACGTCGTGATGTGTTCGGTCCGGGTTGAATTATTTATAGTTTAGGGAGGCAATTTGCTGGGTTATATACCCGGAGGGGGCATTCTGTATGACCTGATGCCTTGAAAGGGGCAAATTGTATTTAACGTAATAAATAAATATCAGAATGTAAAATTAGTCCATAATGTAAGTGTAATGGAAATTAGACATTGTCAGAGTAACTTAAATAGAGTAAGAAATGGTGGTAGATTGCACGTAGCTGCAAGGAAAAATAAATTGACTAAATGCACTGAATAAGAGAATACAATTAAATGAAATTTATGAATTCAACATTATTCTTACTACATCCTTTCAAAAAAGGAGGTGCATTTTCCATTTTGAGTTATCGCGCTAAAAAGAGGTGCATGCTACTTATATCCATTAAAATCACATCTTTTTCTACTTTTACCCTTCAATGTTCTAAGTATGAAATTTTATGAGCCTTGTTTGCTTTTAGTTACACATCTTTTAAGTTAAAGAAGGATATTTAAGGAAATCAAAAGTATTCCTTAATATTGTTCACTTTTCAAATGCACCTCTTTTAGCAAACAAGCCCAACAAAATTTAGAAGTTAGCAAAGTAGTTTGCCCTGCAAAATCCGGAAATTTGCAAAGTAGTTTAGAAGAAACAAAAACCAAAGAAGGCTTTAGCTTCAACATTGGCCAAAATCCAACTAAAATCACTTAAATCAGTTCCTAACAAACAGCAAAATCCAAGAAGAAAAAGATGTATTTCAGCCAAAATATGCATTATTCTGCAGCCAAAACAAAGTTCTTGATCCGACGGATATAGTACATGTATTCCCAACCTATCTTGGCCGCACCAATGCACACATTGTGGGTCCCGTTTTGCGCGAAACGTCGATATTGTCAGCGGTCAACTTTTCAACCCTCCCAAACAGTCAAACCAACGCACGCTCAAGTCACGTGCATTCGCTCCATCTTTCCCTTTTTTTTACGACCCCTTCCCACCAAGAAAATTATTATTATACGTGGCTTATTATTGCTAGCGTGACGACTTCAGCGTGCCTCTGCTTTTCTTGGGGGGGGGGGGGGGGGGGTTTGGCCTCGACTTTTTGTCGGAGTGCCTTCTTCTTTAGGGGATCGGCCGGCCTTTCCCTTTATGCTAAACTCTTTTTGCTTTGGCCAAATCTTCGTCCAAGTCCAAGACCAATCTTTGGCCAAGAAATATTCCACGTTTATGTTTGGTCCTGAAATTGTTCTTTAATAACAGTGTTAGATTAATGTTAGAAACAAAGATCTTGGAATCATCAAAATTAGTCAAGTCAACATCGTCGACATCAACCCAAGTTTTCATAACATCTTTGACCAGGCCAAGCTCTCCACAATGTAATCGCACCAGAAGTCCTAACCTACCGGCATCACATTGTGGCCCTTGAACATTGACGACCGCGGCATATCTAATATCTCAGCCAACAAGGCTGGCACTACCTAAGTGACATAACATAGGTGACCTCCTCATTGGGGGCTCGAACATACGGTGATGGCATCACAGCACTCACCCATAGACGAACCGCTCCAAGGCACAGTGAACACCTCGTTGGCCACCTGGCCATCTAACTCTCTCCATAACTCCTTGGCCAGCCAGCTGGGACGACCCCTTTACCACCAACAATATGTTACTCTTGCTTGGCTCTAGATTAAAAATCTTGACCCTACCGTCATCAGATGTCAAAGGCACCATTGACCCCTCGGCCGGTTCTGGGGTGGCGGTGGTGCCCCGAGGTGCCGACATGGGTGTGGCCATGGTACTCTGACGTGCCAGTGATCGACTAGTCATCCCACCTAGCGGCCTTGCCCATTGCTTCCTTCTCATTATCTTAACCATAACAATGGCCTCATCTCCTAGCTTCGGCCTCAGTCCTCGTGCCTGCTCTGCCCAACACCTCGACCAGCCTCTGCCTTAGTCAGCCTCAGCCACTCGACCTTGGTCAGCCTCGACCGCGGGGTCGGCCACATTCCCTTTCCCTCGTCTCTCACTCCCTTCTCCCCTCTCTTCGCTCCCTTTGGCCATTCTTCCAACCAACGCACCAGTGGCATGCCTGCCCCTTCCATTGATCGAAACACCCATGGCCCCTTCCTCATTGAGCCTTCGTCCCCATCATTTCACTCTTTAGATGGTCAGCCACATCCCTCGCTCTGACTGCTGCCATGGTCGGTCGTGTAGGTTCGATCCCCATATGAGGTCGGCCGATGCCACTTCTTCCTCCCCTACTTCTACCTTGCCACGTCACAAACCCATATTTACTTGTTCTTTGAGCTTCTTATGAGGCTTTCTTAGTCTTGCCATGGCAACTTCAATTTCTTCTCCCTTCTTTCTTTCACTCTCCCCCCTCTCATCTCTCTCTCCCTCTCTCTCTTGACCATTCATTCAAAATTCAAAAAACCTTATCCACATAATTATGGATTCCCCCAACCCAAAATTTAGCAAGTTTAATAATTTTACATTCAACTTTCCACTAAAGTTTTTTTTTCTCTCGTCGATGTTTATGCTTGCAGTGCCAACTCGGGTTGCCCCTCCGCGTAAACCTTTCGTAGGGGGCTTATGTTCTTAGGGGTTGGCGGCATTCCCCTTTAAAGGGTTGGCATGCCTTTCCCTTTAGGAGTCGGCTTCCTTTCCCTTTAATGGATCGGCTAGCCTTCCCCCTTCCTCTATGAACCAACCTATGCTCACTCCCTTTTACTTCGACCAAGCATTATGAGAGCGCCGTTTGGATGTCGTGTTCAAAACGCTCGTGCTCTTGCACTAACTTTACGGCGCCTATCGCCTACACCTGCGCGTTCTCTCTACAGCGTCGTTGCCCGCACCCGTGCCGATTCCCTGATCCCTGTCACCGTGCTCGAGCGTCGACTTCGCGACGCCCATTACTACGCCCCAGCACCATTCATCGTCACGTGTCCCCGGTACAATGCCCACTTCCACGCCAAACGTCGCCACGCCTGTGCGCCCTACATGCATCACGTGCCCTCAGCACGACACCTAATTTCGCGACAGACGTTGCTGAGCCCTTGCACTGTTCTTGCTTCACGTGCCCCTGACATGACTCCCACTTTCACAACTGACTTCGCCACGCCCGTGCATCATTTCTGTGTCATGTGACCATGGCATGAGGCCTTATTCCGCGACAATCGTCGCCCTTCTCGTGCGCTATTTTTATGTTACGTGCCCCCAGGCACTGCACATATTCACCAAACCATGCGCCCCCGTCGTGGACGTGGAACATGATTCAACACACTCTCTAAAGCGTGCAGCATTCCGAGAAGCTTTGCTTACAGTACTCCCGCATGAGGACCCTTCGCAGTTGGATAAGCTCCCTCTCATAGAAGCTATTTTCGCCTGAGGCGGTTTCCATGACACTAGCATGCCTGAGCTGTGACAACGCCGCGCTCACGTTACCAGTGATTGTCGATTCCTCTAGGACGATGATCCTCGTGTCACTCCAAGACGGGAGCAGGTATTTGGCGGGCATCACACCTAGTCCGCCGGATAGTCAGACGTAGGGACCCTCCCTCACCACTGTCATGTTATCGGCATCTCTTGATGCCCTCATGTGGGACACAATTGAGGCTTTGGACCGATGGGTAGGGCAAGTGCATACTTTGATCATGCCGACGCTATGTAAGTTGTTGGGTACTACCTGAAGGATTGTAATGGGCTGAGAAACATCTTTGTAAAGAAGGTCACTTCGGGCGACCTCAAGTTACAAAAGAACAATGGAATGCGCGGAGAGCCCTACCCCTCTCATGGTGACATTAGAAGAGAGCGTTAGGTCATCATGGCTGTCATTGACCATGTTGTATCCCACCACCACTGAGGTCTCGACAGAGGCTATTCCCTCGGTCACACCTCACGTGCCTTCAACCGGCCAGCCAACACCTACCTTCGGGTAAATGACGAAGATCAAAGGATTCTTTGATGAAATAAGATTTTCACACGCGGCGAGAATGTACCTATCCAATTGCCTGATTGAGGTCATCACCGGCCTTGGTCCCGAATGCTTTGCCACTCAGATTTAGATCAGTCATTTCTCACCCACTACTTAGTCTTCTCAGACAAAGACTCACCGCGGTTAAGCATCATAACTGGCCATTATTCTTGGAATGTACAGTTAACAGCACCAGCTTCCGCTGTGTCCTAGTAGATTGTGGTGCTTGAGTCAACATCATACCCCTCGTCACCTTGTAGACGGTCGACATCCCCAGGAGAAAGATCATCTGCGACCCGATTAAGATCAACAACTTTGGACAAGGCCCTCGGGCAACCCTTGGTCACATAACCATTGACCTCATGATCAGCCCTGTACGCCATGACACTACATTTCATGTGATCAACAATGAACCCACATTCCACCTTCTTCTTGGCCAACCTTGGATCCATATTAACAGGGTTGTTCCCTCGACGTACCATCAGTGTGTAAAGCTTATGACTGGTTTCGCAGGAGGCGAGACGACCATGACTATACCAGCCACCAGGGGCCCGTTTGAATGTGTTGAATCATACTTTGCTGAGGTATCTTTTTCTACCGAATTTGTTGAGGATGGTGAGAACTCTACTCACATTCATTCAACCAGATTACCGGATTGGTAAGAACTTTCTGGAAATAAGCCCAAGTCCAAAACCAAAAAGAGTGGTAAGAACAAGGCATCGACCTCAACTACCCCACCTGCTCTGAGGGCCAACTACTGGCCTTTGTCTTAACTGACCTTTCAGCGCATCATCAAAAATGGCAAAGTGATCTACCCATTATGACGGTGCGTGGGGGCTTCAGGTGATCCATCTTTTGACCCCCTGGACCCTGATCTACCCAAAAAGACTGTTTGGTGTTGTGCGGCCGAACACTGCTCGCCTGCCACCAAGCTCACCATTGGTGCCACTTCACCTTGTTTTGAAGATGGTCATTACCCTCAAGCCAAAGACCTTGAAGAAATTAACCTGGCTAACCCGAGGAGGAATTCAGACTGACTTATATTAGCACCAAACTCGCCCCGGGAACCCTGACGACTCTACCAAGACAACTTTTTGCACTTTATGGGTAACTTATGTTGGAAAGTCATGCCTTTCGACCTCAAGAATACATGTGCTACCTATCAAAGGGCGATAACAGCCATCTTCCATGACATGATACATCATACAGTAGAAGACTATGTCGACTTTCATCATTAAGTCCAAGAAGGAGAATGATCACCTCTGTGACCTCCGACCAGTCTTTGATCAGTGTTGACAGTCATCATGCGGATGAACGCGCTGAAATGTGCCTTTGGAGTCCCCTTCGACAAATTCCTTAGCTTTCTAGTTAGTTGACAGGGCATCAACATCGACCCTTCCAAAGCCACTTCTATCCAACAGATGCCTCATCCCCGAAATGCTAAGCAGTTGAGGAGCTTCCTCGACAAGGTTTCTTACCTTCGCCTATTCAATCTTGCATTGGCTGAACTTATTACACCATTTCATCACTTGACGTGCAAGAGCGCCCCTTGGAGTTGGGGTGCATCCCAACAGCAAGCCTTTGAATAGATCCAGTCAGTCCTCATGTCACCTCAGACCATGATAATGCCTCAACAAGGCATCCCACTCTTTCTATACTTGACCTCTATGCCCAGATCCAGAGGGGCTTTACTGGCCCACGAGGTCAATGGGGTGGAGCGTCCTATTTATTACCTTAGCCAAACAATCAGAGGACTTAAAGCCAATTACTCAGAGCTCGAGAAGCATTACCTAGCCTTAGTGTAGGCCTCTAGAATTTCAGATATTATTTCTTAGCAAACCAGATCATACTTATTACCAAGGTCGATCCACTATGGTACAAGCTCACCCACCCAACCTTGTCTGGGTAACTCACCAGCTGGTTGTTGTCCTGGCTGAGTTCGACCTGACAATCAAGAACCTTATAACTCTGTGGAGTCAAGCTCTTACCGACCTTTTGGCATTCTTCCCACGCCAACATTATGAGCCGACCTCAGACCACTTTCCTGGGGTGGAGACACTTGAGTTATGAATACTTGAGTTCGACGACTTAGTCACTAGCAACGGTCCTAATGGAGTACCCCTTCGGCAGGGGGCATAGTTCTTTGAAACTCGAATAGTGTTACCACCTCCCTACCTTTCAAGCTTATATTTTCGGCATCTAATAACGAAGCTAAGTGTGAAGTGCTCGTCATTGGTCTCATGCTAGCCATCATCATGGGGGCTAAGTCATTATGTGTAAAAGGGGACTCAAACTTGATCATAAAGCAAGCTGACGAGGAGTACGCAGTTAAAGAGCTAGCCTTGGCACCTTATCGTGCCTTGGTGCATCATTTGGAGGGAAGACTCGGCCATGTCCAAAATGAACATCACAATAGATGCCACAATAGACATGCGGGCTTGGCCATGATCGCACCCAAAATAGAAGTCGATGGTGAATAGTGACGCTGACAATCATATAGAGGACCGAACCTTCCACAGCCTTGACCTTATCCCAAAGGACTCGACCTCAGATGATTGGAGGCAGCCGATCGTCGACTAGCTCAAGACACCCTCCCTTGCTTATGCCTCTACCCTCACAGACTTTTTGATGTTAGAAGATGTTTTGTACATACATTTTCCCGGAGGCACTCTAACCAAATGTTTGGCAGCTGCAGAACCAAAACAATAATTAACTCGGCCATGAGAAATGTTTTGGCCTCGACGGTCCCCCTCTTTACCATCGCCTCAGCGCATGGCCATTCATGGCCAAGGATGCTTCAGATATCCAGCTGGATTGTCCCGAATGCCTTTATGCACCAGACAATGCGGAGGCTCTTGTAATTGATGTCCAGGGTGACTGGCACCAACCCTTTATCCAGTACTTATCCCACAAGATTCTGCCTCCTGACCGTAGTTCAGCCTGGTCTATCAAAGGAAAATCAGTCATATATTTTTTGATAGAAGGTGAGTTATTTTGCAAAGTTTTTTGTGGCGCACCTTACGGTGCCTGTAGGGTGCCCAAGCCGTGAAAGTAATCAATGAAGCACACAATTATAATTGTGGCGAGCACCAAAGCTCCCAGAAGCTGCATTCAGAATTGCTAAGGTTGGGGTACTATTGGCCGATTATGGAGTTTGACTATATCTGTCATGTCTGGCATTGCGAGCCTTGTTAAAGTCATGCTGACAAGATGCACACGCCAAGGTCTGACCTTCCCATGATCCTGCCCCCTGGCTATTTCATTCGTGGGCTCTCGACCTCATCGACCCTATCCACACGCCGTCTAGAGGCTACATGGCTTATAGTCGTAATCGGACACTTTACGAAGTGGGTCAAAGTCATACCTCTTAGGAGAGCTATGGGAGAAGTCATTTTTAACTTCCTGCATGACCACATCATTTGTCATTTTGGCATTCCTCGGTGTATCATCTCAAACAACGGCAAGCTGTTCATCAACAAGGAGGTCCGGACCCTTATGTAGGGGTACCACATCAACCATGCTATATCAACACATCATTATCCCAGGGCAATGGTCAGGCTAAATCCTCAAACAAAACTTTACGGCGCGTTCTGTCACGAATGGCCATGACGAGAGCAGGCTGTAGTCCGAGAAGCTAAGTATGACACTTTGGGCTTACAGAAACTTCTAGACACGTAGCAACAAAGGGCACACCCTTCTTCTTTGTCGACAGGGATGAGTACATGGTACCAGTCGATATCGCAGTTGCCGCAACCAGACTCTCGTTGTGCAGTAGCCTCCGAGAGGAAGAAACCAGACTTACAACTCTTGAGGGTCTTGATGAAAGAAGAGCTAATGCCTTGCGCCGAATGAAGAAGTATCACAAGCAACTGACCAAGGCTTATGGGAAGTCAGTCCAACCATGATCTTTTGCTAAAGGCGACCTTGTTCTTCAAGCCGCCAAGCATGTGCGAGCCAGCATGTCAGCTCTAAGTTCACTCCAAATTGGGTAGGCCTTCCAGGTGCATGCAGGCAAAGATAACGACTCCTACCTCCTTGTAACGCACCGAATTTTTTGAGCATTAATATCGAATAAACAGTGTCAGAAAACCTTAAAATATCAAAAAGTCTCCTCAAGTGGTCATTCAGAGCATGTACTAATTAATCACAAAGATACATCAATAAATGTCATAGCGGCCTAAAACATTTATATAATCCAAATTACTCTGACACGGAGTTCCAAAATAAAATCTTAACAAATTCAATTTGTCTTAATTATTACATTTAAAGATACTATTACTGACTCTGAGATAAAAATCACTAGCTCTCAGTCACGCAGCTAGCCCTGTAATTCAATCTCACTTATTAATCACCTGAAAGGAAAACAATAAGGGAGTGAACCAAATGTCCAATATGGTTGCTCAACAAACCAACAAAAAAGGATACAAAATGTCTGAGAAAATGAAATTGCTAACGTACAGAATTTTTAACAGAACAGATACACAAAAGAATTTCAAAATGCCAAATATATTTATGTACCAAGACAGATACTAGAAAGCCATTCAGAATAAGGTCACACATGCCATCACTGATACGGAACTAGGTTCAGAAAATAAGATCGCGATCTCTAACTCATCCCACTGAGCTAACTCACGTTCAATCTACATGGGTAAGTCAGAAACAGAAAGTCACATACACAATGACATGGCTCACAAAAATTACCTACATAAATATCCAATAAATTGGGTGATTTACCAACCAGTCGCCAATACAATGTAAACTAATGAGCGTCTTCACCAGGTTACGCAAAGTACCGCTATAAAAACATAAGTAGCAATTTACAAACATTGACTTCAGAATTCACAAAATATTGGAACTTATATTGAAGGGGACAAAATGACGATTACCACAAAATTGAAATCGTTGAAGTATGAGTACAACACGACTAAATAAAAAACGGACACAAAAAGAAATAACCATAAAACTAATTTCAGGAGAATGATTGATGCGTGGCTGAAAACTCAAAAATGCATGTAAATGAATTTCTTGGAGGCAGAATATGAAGAGACTTCATTGTCTTTGAATAAAGAATGAGTAATGTGTCCAATATATAGTACAAACACTAATCACATGGGTCTGCCTTAGGTGACCCTTTCCAACTAGAAACCAAGCAAAGGACACGTAGCAAGATGAACAAAGAGGCAGCAATATGAAAGGTGAACCCAGTGACCAATTGGCATGCAGCAAGGCTTGAACCATCTGAATCAATGTCCAATCCTCTAAGAAAAACAAGCCAGCAGTAAGATAAATTAAGGCAGAAGGCGGCAGAAACCGTAGGGTTAGAAGAAATAGACTGCGCATCTACCATTTTAGCAGATTAAGAATAAGGTTTATGGCGGCTAACAAAAATAGGAGTTGGCCGAAATCAAGTAGTCGGATTTTTTAATGGAACGTGAAATTCATAGATGAACATAAGAAATAACTACCCTTATATAAATAAGATTAGTCGATCCAACACTGATTCGATTTCAAAAATAATAAACCCTTATCTCAATTGTGCAAAATTCCCAATACAGTTCTCATGACGAAGTTTCTCAATAGGTTCCAAACAACACTTAGATTTCACGCTAAAAGTCTGTTGCGAAATAGACTATCGATTGTTCTTCTTTTTGTTCTTCTCATAAGCCCAAAAATAAAAATAATGATACTTGTAAGCCACCTAAACCCTAAATAAAACTTGCTGAATATATTTTTAAAAAATACCGATCACGTCCCTAACTTGTGTAAATTTGCAACAAAAAAGGGGGTTTAAGGTGAGTCCAATCGCATACCGTCACTAGGACTCCATCATAAATCGTTTCAATAACATTAAACATTAAAATTCATCCATCAATCAAAGTACTAGAATGTCAAATCTATACCCCTCATATCAACTGAGTAAAAATTAAGCTAAAAAAAATCGAGAATAAAATATTAATTTCACCTAAATTCAAAATTTTTGGGTATTACATTCTCCCCTAGTTATAAGAATTCTGTCCTCGGAATTACTCATTTCAAATTTCATAACGTTGATCCTCGAACAAACTAATACTAGATCCCAATTTCACTTCAGCCTCAATACACCAAAATCTTTCTTGAACAAGAATTTTTTTTTACAGTGAGCCTCATTATACATATTAATCAACATTACACAATTAATCAACTCACAAACACTTAGCGCACTGTTATGGACCGTCCAATGCTAACCTTTTCACCAGAGAGTCTAAGTCATAAAATTCTAACATAATTGAATGCAAGAGCACTTCTTAAACCCACCATCCCAATCACAAAAGGGTGTTATGATAACTTGCTAGAATTTCAAACTAAGATAACGATAATCTCCAAATATAACTCTAATGCCCCTACGAAATAAGTATAATATAACTGTAGCTCGTAAACTTCACATAGACAAAGGCACAACAGTCTTCCAAACTAAAAACTTACGAAATAACCTACAGAGTAATTCAGATTGACATATCTTATGACTTGTTTTACAAGTCCTCGTAGTGTTGGACGTCCAACTAAGTTTTGATTGCTTACGCCGAGGCACACCCATGGAGCTTAGTCCAATTGTACCAACTTGATCACACATGAATTGATAACTAGGTACCAAGAAATCCTCCTTTAGTCAAATAATCTAAAGGTTCTAATCACATTATACTGAAATTTACAAAGTTCATGCTCTTGTAACCACGAACTACATATATTAGAACAATGTTCCATCTTTGTTTTTTCTTTTCTACATGTAATATCCTTGTCACTTAAAGCTCTACTAAACACTACTGAAGCATCAAATCCAAAACTTTACGTTTGCTTAATCAACCATACTCAAAGCGATAGTCTCTACCAAAGACTAAAATATCAAACTGGATCCTAACATCAACTGTTGGGTTTATTAGGTTACAAGAAAATTTTCTTTTCAATTATTTAGAGCAACTATTACATCATTTGGAGGGGCCAAGAAGCTACAACTTTTGCCTTATCCTCACTATGGATCCGACCACTTATATCAGCCCTTAGAACTAGATTCGTCTGATAGCTTTACGTTACCTTGCTAGAAATAATACCATACTATAAAATCATATTTATTCAACAAGTAGAATGATCATAAAATACTAACGAGTAGAGAGTAATTCAAATAGAAGATCAGACTTGTTGCTACATCTGTGACTATTGTCTACCTCAAAACTAAGCCGTTTCCGTTCTTTATTTCAGCAACAAGGAAAACTCATACTCTTAAGTGAGCTACTCCATACTTCATAAACAAGTTCAGCGAATCACTGTGCTGAGTCTGCTTCATCTCCAATTATTCATTTACCATATGTAGCTAGCAACAGTAGAACAACGTAACGGCAGTCACGGATTAAAAAAAAAAATCTTTCCACAATCTAAGCACCAATAGCTAAAAAGTCATCTAAGTGATAGAATCGAAATATCCCATGTCCTTGAACTTTAAACTACGTATCTACTAGAAAAACAAAACTTCTCACCATACGCTAGAAAATCATATGTTGGAACAAAGGACGAATCACTAAAACGAATGATAAATGGGCTTGAAAACATCACTTACCTCGACACTTCTATGTCACAAATACGACAAAACTTTACAGTGGTTCGTTACACCTCAGCCACATCACAATGTTGCGGTACAAGATAGCTTAGACAAGGTACAAGCATGATCCAACTCAAGGTCATTAGAAAATATGAGCTCTAGATTCTACCTATGCCCAAGTTCATAGTAGAAATAAAGTCAATAATAATAAAATGTGGGTAACACCACAAGCTATAAACTAGTGTTCCCAACCTATTCTGGTTGTACCTAAAGGCCCACTGTGGTCCCATTTTGCATGACACGTCCGCACAAGCAACAGTCAACATTCAACGCTCACAACCGGTCAAAGCATGCATGCTCAAGTCACGTGCACTTCTTACTTCTTCTACGTGACTTCGTCACCAAGAAACTCATCCTTGTGCGACTGCTCATCACACTTCGACTGTCGCACTTCGCATGTCGCCGATCGGCACACCATGGCACTTGCCTAAGGAAGTTGGCCTTAGCCTTCCCCTTGGGGTCGGCCTCGGCCTTGGCTTTCCCTATGGGGCCAGCCTCGGCCTCCCCTTGGGGGTCGGCCTCGGCCTTGGCCTTCTTTATGGGGCCGGCCTCGACCTCCCCTTGGGGGTCGGCCTCGGCCTTGGCCTTCTTTATGGGGCCGGCCTCGGCCTCCCCCTAAGGGTTGGCCTCGGACTTCCCCTATAGGTTGGCCGTTGGTCTCCATACTTAACACCTTTACTTCTTTTCAAGGGACCATACATAACTTCGCGACCCCGTCGCCCGGACATAACTCCGCGACCCCGTCGCCCGTACATAACTTCGCGACCCAGTCACCCAGACATAACTCCGCGACCCCGTCGCCCGAACATAACTTCGCGACCCCGTCGCCCGTACATAACTCCGTGAACTCGTCGCCCGGACATAACTCGCAACCCCAGTCGCCCGGACGTTACTCCGTCGCGCCCGTGCGCCGCGCCACTGATACAGTCGTGCCCCCGACACCTTACTCACTTCATCGCGCCCATGCGTCACAATCATGTTACATGCCCCTCGGGCACCACACTCATTCACCACACCATGCGCACCTTGCCTTGGTCGTGGAACATACTTCAACCCACTCTCCGGAGTGTGCAACATCTTGCGGGGATAGGCGACTCCTCCGGGACACTATCTCTGCCAGGGAGCTCTTCAACTCCCTTTCCGCCAGGTAGACGGCTCCTCCGGGATGCTACCTCGGCCAGTCGGGTAGACGACTCCTCCGGGATGCTACCTTGACATGTTTCGAGTGCTCCGGCCCAAGGACTCACCCCCGGGGATAGGCGACTCCTCCGGGACACTATCTCTGCCAGGGAGCTCTTCAACTCTCATTTTGCCAGGTAGACGGCTCTTCCGGGATGCTACCTCGGCCAGTCGGGTAAACGGCTCCTCCGGGATGCTACCTTGACATGCTCCGAGTGCTTCGGCACAAGGACTCACCTGCGGGGATATGTGGCTCCTCCGGGACACTATCTCTGCCAGGGAGCTCTTCAACTCCCCTTTTGCCAGGAAGACGGCTCCTCCGGGATGCTAACTCGGCCAGTCAAGTAGACGACTCCTCCGGGATGCTACCTTGACTCGCTCTGAGTGCTCAGGCACAAGGACTCACCTGCGGGGATATGCGACTCCTCCAGGACACTATCTTTGCCAGAAAGCTCTAAGTGCTCTGGCACGAAGACTCCCCTTCTGCTAGGTAGACGGCTCCTCCGGGATGCTACCTCAGCCTGCGGAGTAGGCGACTCCTCCGGGACACTATCTCCGTCAGGGTGCCCGCGTGACTGGCCTACATGCTTCGGCACTGGGGGCTTGCGTCGGCACCCCTAGGGACTATGACCCCCGGGTCACTCCGAGACATGAGCAGGTCTTCGGAGGGCATCACGCCTAGTTCACCTGACAGTTGGGCGTCGGGTCTTCCCCACCGCTGCCAGGCCTGTGGGACTCTATAAGGGCTTGGATTAGAGGCTAGATCAAGGGGTTCTCTGGCCACACCAACGCTGTGGGAGCCAATCTTTCTAGACAGACAGAGCGACGCTGTGTGGGGCAGGCTGGGTGAATATACGATCCGACAGTCCGTGGAGCACCGACACCCATGGACCCCCCGATGACGTGTCACTCCCAGGGAGCGCCACGTGTCGGTTAATGACATAATTATCTCAATCTCTATAAATAGTGGTCTTGAGAATTCATTTAGAGGACTTCTTCTTCACTCTCTCACATTTTCACTTTCTCACTCTAGATTCCTAGAGAGAGAAACATACAGGACCATGACTTTGGACCTAACCATCGGACTGTGACTGTCGTCGTATATTCATCCTGCGCCATTGCCCTCGCAGCACTGCCACCCTCAAGCTCTGTCTGGGAAGCCCTTCGTCTCAGCCCTTATTCCACCCTTGTTGTGTCTCACATCAACATACTTGGCATCTGACTTGGACTGCATTCCTTGTGGCACCTCCACGTAGACTGGGAACCCACTTTCCTTGGCATCAACTTGTCACTCACGAGTTCATAATAGATTTACTCCTTTTATAGAAGATACTTTCACACCTAGCATCTGTAGCCATAAACCAAGATCTAAAAATCAAAGATACTTGGTCGGGTTATCATAAGAGCAAGTTTCACAACCTCAACCATTGACCCGATACGCAAGCACCAACTACACTTAAGAGAGTTATAAGTTACCATCCCCGAAATAGGCTAAAGCTTTTTGAAGCTCAAAGTGGGCATTCACCCATTATATAGTCTATAGTATAACTACTCCTATCTACAAACCAAGACTTCAGAAATAAAGTAATCAACCGTATACCCTTGGATTGCAAAACATATTTCCAATCTATGAACCAGAATTTACTTAGCATGCTTAAGTAGATACAAAAAGTGTAACATCAGAATATTAAACCAACTTCCTAATAATATAGTTCAACTTATCTAGATCAAATGTCAACACCCAAAGAAAGCCAACTGAAGAATAGCATGTGTTCACCAACGAAAGCCATGCTAGCCTCGTACTACCAAAAGTCCAACGATCTTGACTTAAACCGTTAAAAAAGTCATTACGATTTTTGTGACTTCTGGTTCCCAAAAACAAGAACCATAGTGCCAAGAGTGACATAAAAGCTTCTGGATGTCAGATGGTACTTAGTTGGATATAGACCTTATGAAACCATATGCGGAGACGAAAACAAAGGATCACCGATCAAACTAGATAATCCAAGTTACCTTAAGAGAAAGAGTCTCCAAGTTGCTACATATCATTAAATCTGGAAAATAAGATTGCCTATCGAACTTAGGTTCCACTCCTGCTATGCATAAAATACCTTCATTGCAACAAAGAAAACCACTTTAGCTTTTGTCTTTGAATCTCAAGAACACGATTATCACCAACTTCATGGACAAAAACTCCAACAATATACCTTGATAAACTTGAGCCAATAGAACCTTACTTTCCACTAAGAAAACGTAACATAAGCTAAGCCATTCTATAATTTAATTTACTCTTTTGTTCTTTCACCTCCTCTAATATCCCGTGTTAATATGCGATTTTAGCATATGGTATTGCTTCAAGCCTAGTGTACTAGGTTACGAGGTAGTTAATGCTCGTACAAGTATCATTGAATCAAAAGCCCTCTAAAACGTTTCGGAACGCGGTCAAATAGTTGTACTAGAGTCAGACGAGTGGAGGTGATTGTTGATTTGCATTGTACTGTTGCAAGGTTTAGGCTGCAACAAGAATATGAGCAACACTAGGTGGTTAAACATAGCAAAATAGTAGTAAATAATTGAAAGTAATACGGTATGAACTCTTATTATATTATCTAGAGTAGTAAAAGAATGTAAAAATAGCTGTACGCGACAATCGCGACAAAGACCCTGTCCTTCAAAATTATCGCTTCTTACGTGCAGGTGTAACTTAGGAGGATTATGGGCCCGACGAGGGTGGGGCTCCCAGGGCCCCTGCCATTTGTCCAGAAGATAAGGAAGCTACCTCTATGTTACACCCTATGGCCTTATGCACATTGCCAATCATAAATCGTTTATTGGGTCACATAAATATGCTTAAAAGCTCTGTACTAATTATGGAATAATGATAACCATTTTCGATAATGCCAAGCAATAAACATATTATATACTTCATCTATACTACCTATAAAAGTATGAATCTTGTAAATCTTTTTATTCCATTTTTGTCCTTCATTAATCACTCTAATAACAATCTTATCCTTTAATAATTACTACTCCATTATTACCCTACCCTCTCATAAATATTATTCCATTATTACCCTACCCTTTCATAAATACTATTGTTAATTACTAATTGTGTAATCATTTTTTGTTTTACCCTCCGTCAGTTATTTCAATGACAACTTTACCTATCCTAATTATTTTTTTTGTACTATATTTAAGAAACATTATGTTATAAATTTAATCTAAATCAATATTTACATATTGGGAAATAAAATATGTAGTTGTTAAAAAAATATTTATATATATGTATGCGTGTGTGTGGGTGTATGCGCGCGCGCACTACCTCTAAAAGTATAAATTATTTTTTGACGATTATGTCTTCCGTTAATTACATTCTTACCCTTATTTTATTACTCCTTTTTAAATTTTGATGAAATTAAAATAATATTGGGTAATGAATCTATTTTATACATTGATTGAAAAATGAAAAGTGTGATGAGAAAGAAAAACATAACAAAAAAGTTCCTTTATTATATTCTTTTAATTTAGTTAAGATAAAATAAATATTAGATATTGACCTGGTTAATGAGAATTGTAATTTTCTTTCTTCATTTTAGGTTAGTAAACAATTAACCAATTGAAAAAACTGAAAAACGAAAACAACATAAATAATCTAAAATACGTGAAAAATCAATTAAGGAACAAAAAATTGTTAGGAAAACAAAAAAAAGGGTTAAATAAAAAAACAAGGCTCAAATATGGTGCAAATTTGAATTGAAAATATGTTCGGTTATTGCAGTTGAAGACTGAGAGTTTTGTGTTTCTTATTGATGAAACATAAAGGACCTAGTCTTAAAAATTACAAATCCTAACTATTAACCAATTTAATAATTTACAAAAATAAAGACGTAGATTCATTCTTTTAAGTTCTCTATTTGCTTTTATTATCAACAGTACCATCAAACATTTCTTCAATCCAAAGCTTACAAAGAATATTTTCAAACATTGATTGATTACAATTGCGATCATCAAATAACATTTCTTCTAAAAAATTTACAAAAAGTTGAGAACATAATTGAATTACATTATTTTTTATCCCAAGTAAGATAATAATATCACCTCAAATATTTCTCTCGACTATATTCTCGTGCAACGCACGTGCTCTATACTAGTAAACTAATATGAGTTAATAATACCCTTCATTGCATTTGTAACTTCTTTCATAATTTACATGTAAGTAAATACCATGTAACCATGACTGGCAATATAATTATAACGATATAAGGTGCATTTTATTTTATTTAAATATTCCATAAATCCCCCAACATTTTGATAAAATAAATAATAATTTAAAATACTTAAAAAGCCACTGATGAAATATTTATAAAGTCTCACTATTCCCGCAAAATTTAAAGTATTAACACAAATTGATGAAAATCATGACAAAATTCATAAAACATTTTTTTTATTACTATTTTTCCTTTCACAAATTAAAGTCATGGTTGTCGAACATTATAAACTCATAAAGTAATAAAAATAAAAAATACATAAATAATTTGGGCAACTTGTATTGTGCAATAGGTGTTACTGCATTTTGGGCTTGAACTAATACTTAATGTTGACAACATCCATTTGAGAGAGTCATAATTGACTACGCCTTGAATTAGGTCCCTTTGCTAAGCTTCAATTGTCACACAGACAATACTGGCATGGGATTTGGTTCGGTGGTTAGCGATATTAATGGACATTCGCTCTTATCTTGATTCTTATGAGAGTCTTTTAGGGAATGGCCCATGATTCCCACAATGGTGGCCTTACGACCGCTCTCACTTAGGTGAGTCCTCTAAGGGAACGTGTGCCATGTACCTTGCGAAAATATCCGCCTCGGACTCATTCAAGGAGAACCCCTTCCTGGGCGTCACATTAAGTAGCACAAGCACAACACAGATGAGGAGGAGACACTCTCATATTAACAAAAAGGTGCTACTTTATCATGAGTCTCGCTCTACGGGTTGTTCCTATCTATTGAACCTTCTTCATGAGATCTCCAATCACAAAGGATAGGTTACCTGCATAGGTTGACAAAAGGTAATTTTGATGAGCTCTTTGATGTCTGCCCCAGCTCTCTTCAGCTGATTGGAATCAGAGGCGAAGCATTTCTCAGATGCTGCGGTGCTGTAATTGCCATCGGAGGACACTTGGGCCGTCTATCTTTCGTGCTAAATGGTGATAGAAAAACACACATGGTGATAGAAAAACACAATCGGAGGCAAAGCATTTCGCAGATGCCGCGGTGCTGTAATTACCGGTTGAGGACACTAGCCTGGGCCGTCTATCTTTCGTGCTAAATGGTGATAGAAAAACTCACATGGATTTAAGTTGTGTTGCAAGAAACACTTATATGAGACCAATATGTTTGTTAAGGCAGAGGTCTAGGGGTAGAGATTGGCCGGATTGGTTTCAGTGAATCCTCGGGACAACTATGTTGAAGAGGTATGCAGTGCGAAGACGATAGTTGTGCACTACAAGGAATAAGGATTTTGGTGACGGGAAAATCCGTCGTTAAAAGCCTTAATTCCGTCTCTAAAAGTTTTAGCGACGGAATTACCGTCGCTAAAAGTTCCTCGTATAAAAGTTCGTACCTAAAAGTTTTGCGACGGAATTTGAAAATCCGTCGTCTAATTTTGAACTTTCAGCGACAGACTTGTTTATAAATTAGTGACAAAAATTCCGTCGCTATTTGTATTTTACATATTTTAATTTTTTTTTTATGAAAATAATTTAAGCGGTAAATATTTAACGACGAAACATAATTTTTAGCGACGGAATATTCCGTCGCTAAATGAGATTTTTAAAGACGGAATATTCTGTCGCTAAAATTTTAGAATTAAGTACACTTTTAGCGACAGAATTAATCTGTCGCTAAAAGTCAATTTTTTATAAAATAATTTTTTTTTATTTTTCTAATGCCCAAACCTGTGATAAAAAAATCAATCATCAACAACATTGCACAATCGCCAAGACACAAACAACTATATATAATCAACTTTAAAAAATATTTATTATAATAAAAAATAAAATGTACAAGTCAGGAACCGGATACAGCCGGTTAGAGGAGGGGAGAAAAGTACAAGCCGGGCGAGGGGGACAAGCTGGGACCAGGCGGGGGAAACAAGCTGGGAGGGCACGAGAAGGGGCTCATCAGGGGTTGCTGAGTCCCGGATCTGGATCCTGCTAATCTGGGGCCGGCTCGGCGTGTCCAGCAGCAGTGCCCTGCTGATCCTGATCCCTGATCATCCTCAACACCACCGTAGCAGTGCGCTTGATCTCCTCCTCGTCCAATGGATGCGGAGGAGCCAGTGTCTGTGGAGGGGCAGTAGAGGGTGGGGACACTCCTATCACGGCACGAGCAGTCGTGCTAGGCAGGCCGCGTATGCGGCCTTTCGGCCGATTGACGACCTCCGGCGTATCCAGCCATCACTTCAATGCCCCAGTACTCGCACCCGTACTAGTGGATGTTGATGGCTGTCTGGACTACTACTCGGACCCCCTAAGCTGTTCATACGAGACCTGCAAAAACAGTGATTTAAAGATATGTTAGGGCATTAATTAACACAACAAACATCGAGGATAAAAAGACAAAAATTAACAACTTAAACAAATTGACTTACATCAATCCTTCAGGCAATATCTAAAACATGGTCGCCCGCTCGGTGCGCCTTGTCCTTGTCCTCCTTCCGCACGTGTGTCTGATTATACGTCAGAGCTACAATCTCATCCTCCACTAGATTCGGGTGCTCGACCGCATTCATGTGTCGGATGACGTCGTGTGCCACCGACCCCCCCCCCCCCCCGTGTCCGTCGGATCTTTGTTCTTTCTATTCTCGGCCACGCTCTTACTCTTGGCGTCCCAGCCTGTATCCGTAACCCACCGATCTATCATCGATCCCCATATAGTTAGAGATATCCAATGTGGGGGATATCTCTTTATCTCTGTCATCGGGGCACCCTCGGGCAGCATCTTCTTCGCCCGGTCCCGGGCATCATGGAGCCATCGGCGGTAATTCTTGCCGATGTAAGCAAAGAAGGCCTGCCACCCCAGCGCCTGCTGATTAGGCGAGTTAAACGTGAACCCCTCTTATAAGGCATCCAATAACACAAATTAATTTAAATACAAAATTCTAATTAAAGAGGTGCGAAACACCCATTGAAGAGGTGTCCACAAGTATAAAGCCAAAATATGACATTTCGGTGTCAGTGTCGATCGGATGTGGTGTCCGTGTCCGTGCTACCTAACAGGTATCTCAATGCAATTGGGTCTCATTCTCCGCCAACAATCTCAATTCTCAAATGCTCAATGAAATAAAAATTAATAAAAATCACACATTCAATCAAATTGGGTCCCATCCTCCGTCAACAATTTCAATATCTTAAATGCTCAATGCAAAATTAACAATCTAAAATAATCAATTAACAACCTAAAATTAAGGTGCACAACTACCAAGTGCACAAATAAGGATTTAAACAATAGCTCAAGCATTGTATATCATGCATTAAGAAGTGTATGATCTTATTTTGGTGTTCTAATGAAATAGAGCATCGATCATAAACACAATACCGATCCTCATATGCATTTCAAACAAATCTAATGTTTACTCTTTTGAAAACCTTGAAGTATTGCCACGTTCTCTTTTATTTTTAATTTTTACAATCTGTCAGAGAATACAAATGGGAGAGAGAGAGAGATAGCGATGACAAGGGAGTTGTGTTCAGCAGTGTGCCTTCGAGCTTTGGAGTTCCTCATACACTCCGCTCATGTAATACTCCTAAAACCCTAACCTACTCTCTATCCCACATACACACATACAGTTGTGCGCCTTTGTTCTGACTTTTATATGTGTAGTTTTTGATCGAATTATCAACTTGAAGTCACTCCAATTGTCAAGTACTCTGCACTCTTATTTTTTGCCAACCGATTTTACCCGTCCTTTTCCAGGTATGGCATGAAACTATTTCTTTTAAGGTCACTAGCCTTTTAATGGTTTCAAGCATTCATGGACATGTTACTAGAGGGGTGCATCTTTAATATAGTCAATCTTTCGAGTTAATTCTCGTAGTTAAACTTATCATAACTGCTAAGTGTCTTTCAGTGTTACAAGAGTATACATCATTGTTGCAACCATTTTTGCACACTAACGCAAGGATGATATTTGAACATCTAAATCAACTCAAATTACAATTACATACAGCATAAGTAGCTTTTGACACAATACCGATCCTCATATGCATTTCAAACAAGTCTAATGTTTACTCTTTTGAAAACCTTGAAGCATTGCCACGTTCTCTTTTATTTTTAATTTTTACATATTGCTGAAATAACGTGCCTAGTTCTTTTCTTTGATGACGATGGTGATTCACTTGACTTCGCGTCTTCCTTGTTCTTTCCTGCCCAAACGAATATAAAACCTAGTCTTTCTCACAAAATCAATCTTTAAGGTTTCTAGATAATTACCAAAAGCTAATGTGTCTTTTGTGCCTGAGCTGTATTGTTTATACATATGCCAGATGATTGATCCATCAATTCCAACAAAAAGTCCATGTTTTAAAGTGTGCGCATGTGAGTGTGTACACACCTACTCGCGCACAAGACAAATGTAAAAGACAATCTTTCATGGCCGTTTATTATGTTATATAGGCCAGGTAAACTTGGATTAGACGTCTTAGGTGGATCTCCGGTCGATTTCCGAGATCCCAATTGGATTTCTATTCTGTTATCTCGGATCTCACTTGATTGTAACCTATTCTTTTGTGAATTTTAAACTCACTTTACTTCGTCTGATTGCTCATGTCATAATCACCTGATAGGCGCTAACATAAACTTCTGCGCAAGTGAGGGTAATTGTTTGCCAAGATCACAAATCAGTAAAATAGTACTCCCTCTTTTTGATAATTTTATACCCTCGACATTTTCTAAAATTCTAGACTAGTTATTGAGCATGTACACAGTGACTTGACGTTTGTGCTCTAATTTGACATGTTTTAATGAAAGATAATAGCTATTGATAGACAATGACAAACAAGTCGAAGGCGCTCAAGTATAATCGTGGTAGCAAGAAGTGGGAGTTGCACGATTGCTCAATACCTGCTCTTTCTTGGTTCCATATAAGTAAATCCATCAAAATTCAGAACTGCTAATCTGGCTAAGAGTAACATTAATAAAATAATCATACCCAGTCAATTGATCACCTAATTGCCTAAATTGTTGATCCGCTCAATGTACAGATAGAAGAAAATGAATAGGCCCTAAATCCAGTTCATGTAACTTATTTATGCAAATTACCGACCGCGAAGATTCTTCTTCATTGTCCAGACAACCAAGATCATAAATCCTTAAGTACTTTTTATCCCTTTGATTTTTTCCGACATTCTAGACTAGCATTTGAGCAATCATGTAAACATTGACTTACTAGTTGTTTCTGCCCTAGTTTGACTAATATTTCACGCATCCGTCATTACAAACCAAGTTCAGCCATTAGATATTCAGATTATATGTCAGAAATTCGCAAAAAGTGAAGGGAGATAAAAGTTGCACGGGCATACCAGAGTTGCAGACTACGCCGGAGTTGGCCGGAGATCAAAGACAACCTTGAGTAAGCGCGGTCGGAGTTGCAGACTACGCCGCTGGAGGTGGCGCGGCGTCGACGGGAAGACGGGGGTGTCACCAAAGGTGGGCTGCCGTAGAGGGGGTCGGTGAGAATTAATTAACAGAGAGAGAGAGAAACGGGAGAAAGAAGAGAAAGAAGAGAAAGAAGAGGATCTGAGATTTAAGACAGGACTTTTAGCGACGGGACGACCCCGTCGGTAAAAGACACTTTTCCCCGAAGGAATTTTTAGCGCCGAAATATTTCGTCGCTTAAATGTTTTTTAAAAATCATGAAAAATTCAAAATTTCTAAAAAATATTTAGCCACGGTAATATTTGTCGGTAAAAGTCCATTGGCTAATTATTTTATCGACGGATCATTATGTCGGTAAAACGTTTTAGCGACGGGTTTTTTATCGACGATGAAACCCGTCACTAAAAAGGTTTTTAGCGACGAAATCCTTTTCGTCGCTAAATCCGTCTTTTTTTTGTAGTGGTGGGAATGTATTCTATGAGTCAATTACTAGAAACAAGTATATAGTTTCATTACCAAAAACAAGTCTACAAACGAGTCAATGATTGGTGTGGAGTGGAAAGGATTTGAAGGATACCCAGCTGGATGGAAAAAGGGGGAAGGGGGGGGGGGCATAAAGATGACTTAATCCACCTATTGGTGATAGATTGTTACGATTATGTGTTTGTATTGTATATGAAGTTCAAGACCTAAAAGGTCTTGTTCTTTTGTCCCACATTGGAGAGAGAAGAAACTTTATCTCTCCTTATAAGCAAACACATGGTACTTACATTTGAATTGTTTTGAGATGTTTCGAAGGAAAGATTGAGAATGCAATTGTGCACTGCACTGCACGCGCGCGTGTGTGCGCATGTGGCGCACTTAGCGCTTAGCACACGAGCGCGTATGACGCATTGATTTATGATCTAGCGGCCCATATTTTGAACCAATTTTTAGAATTATTTCTTTCAATCATTTATTTTTACTGACAATTTGATGATTTTGAAATAATTCTGAAAATGCTCTATAAATAACACTTATTTCTGAAATAGTGCCTTTAATGACTGTGTCTCTTCATGAAAGGGTGGTTGTTAGTCCATAAATAAGGGGCTGTTTGATAAAATTGAAATTTAGGTTGTGAAAAAGTTAAGCGCTGAAAATTTTAAGCGACTGAATTTTTACTGAAAAATAAGTTAACTTGTTTGGTAAACCAAAAGAAGATATTTGAATTTTTTTATTTATAATTTTATATTTTTTACCAAAATTTTGAGGTATTACACTCCTCCTCAACCCCAATTACGAACAGATCATGGCCTTTATCGACAGTCGACACCTGAATAAGTATTATGTATAGTTAGTTGCGGGTTGTGTCCCCCCCCCCCCCCCCCCCAAAGCTTAGAACACTTAACAAAAGAGTTAACATTTTGTACATGTATACCTATTAATAGTTTTCAGCTACAGTGGTTGGAAGGGGGGGGGGGGAGGCGGCCATTTAAGTCCGCCTACACATACAATTCATACATGTACAGTGAAACATAAACATCATGGGACAAAAAGTGGCAAACACAATTGAAATATCAACATAATCAAAATGAATACAACTCAAAGTTTGCAAGCCACTATCGGGCTCGACCCTCCACCTCGGTCCGCCGTCTCTGCAACTCAGCCAGCTCCCTATCCAATTCCATCACTACCTCATCTAGCACCTTCTGCTGCCTTTCCATCACAGTCTCTTAGACACTCACAAGGGCTAGCATCTCTATCACCTCAGTGCCTTGGCTCCTCGACCTCAAAAAGTCTGCCAACCACTCCACCTACAAGTCGTAAGCCTTAAAGAACACAAGATCCGAAAATGACTGCGATATAAATTCTGGAGTCCAGTCTGACGTCGACATGCCAGCAAGGACCACCAGCCACTCAAGAAGCACAACATATGCTGTCCTCATAACAATTGCGTTCTTCATGGTCGTAGACCCCTCGAATGTCTGTGGGAATCTTGTCTTAACCATCTCCAGTCGACGCACTGTCTTAGTAGGCAATCCCATGCCCTCCCACGGTGCCACATCATGATGTCCAACAAAAGATTGCCTGCTGGCATCACTGATCAATGTACCCTCGATGTTCGTTGAGAAGGGAGCGAGAAGCGTCACCGTAGCCTTAGTGCCGAAAGTGCTAGAGTGCATAGCCAAGAGAGTAGCAGCGGTATCGACCGCTAACCCCGATAGTGTGTCCTGGGGAAGCTCCACAAATGACAAAGTATGAACCTCATGTCTTGGCACCGGACCTGTAACCACAGCATGTGTAGTTTCCAGCTCATCACACCCCCTGTCATAGTGTTTACTTCTAACCTGGTCAACCAGTCTCCCCCGGCATCAAACATCTCAACGTCGCCCACTTGGTCGCTGCGTGAAGCCTTATCGCAGCCTCCTCAAAAGCACCCTCAACTCTAGAGTGACTATATGGCAGGCTCAATCGATAATTCACCTCTGTAATATACCCCGCTGCTTGTTCCACTGCCTCAGCCTCGATCACATCGACATCCATCACCTCGACCTCTTCGGTTGCCTAGACATCACCTGCCTTGGGCTCCTCAGCTGCCATGGCATCCTTGGCCTCGTAGCCCAGCTCATCATCCTCATCACCATCGGTATCCCCTACTAAGCAAACAAGAAGTGATATCAGAACACAACTATAGATAATACATGACAACTATACAAAGAAAGCAAAGATAGAAATTCTAAGCTCAGAGTTGGACTCATCCAATTCCTCTCGCGGCCTCTTCGGTCCCGGCCCTTCGGCCGCTAAAGTACCCTCACCTGTCTGCAGAGCCCTCGCCATCATACCCACACTCAATGTCGAAAAGGGACCCTTGTTGGCACCCGGTATCCTCGGTACTGGGACTCCCAGCTCATCAGCAACATCACACGCATGCCAAGCGTGATCCTCTACCTCCCTCTCTAAACTAGAACCAGAGCTATCGGTAATCAGTGCTGACAAGTTAGACTGCCTCGCACCATATGCTATAATTAAGCCCAACCCTTTGTCACTGAAGTAGACATCGACCCTATGCTATTAGACGATGGCTGCAACGACCAGTTTGCCCAGGCATCCCTCAGTCGCTCCCACCACCTCACATACTCAACTATCACTATCTCGCTCAACACCATACCAGGTCGCCTCCAGTCCTCAATTAGCACCAACCACTCTCGAGCTTTGTCAAGTATGGTGTATCGAAAGGTCATCTCCACACTTCACGGTCTATCATAGCCACAAGTGGGCTCTAAGTCATAGCCAAGAGACAACGATGGGCGGTCCAGGCTATACCTTGCAAAATAACATCTCGTCATTGCTTGCTTGTCAGCATCATCAGTCTGTACAGGGAGCCACCCAAAAAAGTAAGCTACCAACAACGACACCTGCCCCTCAGTCAATTGTGCCCTCTTAGCTAGTTGCATCCGAATATTCTGCATGTGTAGCCACGTGGAGTCCCATACGACGAATGCATCCCCAAATATATACGTGCCAAGCATTCATCCATCCTATTGAACATGTTAGCCAGCTCACATCCGGTGCAATGCATCACATTGTGACTACAGTGACTTCTAAAAGTGCATAATTTCTCTAAGTATATGATTCACATAGCACACATGGCAAGACATTGAAGGTGCAACACAAGCAATATACAAAAGGAAAATTCCAAAAAGTACTTACCTCGACGGGAACAGGGCGAGGAATGCCACCATCTTATATATCTCGCCGACCCATGACAAACTCCGTGGCCACACCCAACTTGTGTTCCAATTTTGCCACTGCAATGCCGAAAGTGTTTGACCATCCGCCATAAGTACCCTTTCGGTTCCTCTTCGTATTAGCCAGAAAAATCAACATCCACTTTTTATGATATTCTGAAAACTCTAACGGCTATGTGATGTATGGTGAACATCCAAATAGTGGAAGGATTGAAATAGAGTCTCGTGATGTCGATTTCATAGAGAGTGATTTTCCTAGCATTGGAGACGCGAGTAAGAATCTTGACCTCTATGAGTTAGAGGAGGTTGAAGCCACTTTACCATCTCCAAGCGAAGGTGGGGAATTAGTTCCTCATCCGGTTGTCGCTAAAGATAGTATAAGTGACCCTCAACCTAGTGGGAGCATCCCAGACGGTGGGAGCACACCACCAGGATCATTAGGTCAACAAGATTCTTAACTGCGTAGAGGTGCATGAGGAAGAGTTCCACGTCGTCGTTTTGAGATTGACGGAGAAATTCTTATGTACACTCCAACTGATGAAGATGAGCCCACTTATGTGGAAGAAGCCTTATCTTCATCTGCTAGCAATGAGTGGATGACTGCAATGAAGGATGAGTTGAGCTCAATAGAGAAGAATCAGGTATGGGAGTTGGTTGACCTTCCGTCAGGGCGAAAGACTGTTGGAAACAAGTGGGTTTTAAAAGTCAAGCGCAAGACAGATGTGTCAATTGAAAAGTATAAGGCACGTCTTGTGGCGAAAGGCTATACCCAACAGCGGGATATGGACTATGAAGACACATTCTCCCCAATGGTGAGATTAGCTTAAATTCGCCTAATACTAGCTATTGTCACCCAGTAGGATTTAGAACTTTTTCATATGGATGTTAAGACTGCGTTTCTCAGTGGAGAACTAGAATAAGAGATTTATAAGACTCAACCTGAGGGTTTTGAAGTCAAGGGACATGAGTGCAAAGTTTACAGGCTCAAACGACTTATACATGGTCTCAAACAATCGTCTAGGCAGTGGTACTTTAGGTTTGATCATGCCATTACCTTTATAGGTTTTGAAATGAATGAACAAGACCATTGCGTTTACGAAAAACGATCCAAGAAAAGTATTATGATCCTTTCTTTATATGTTGATGACATTCTTTTAGCTAGGAATGACATGAGTTTCATTGTCGGCACTAAGCAGTGGTTGTCTTCCACTTTTGAGATGAAGGACATAGGATAAGCTAATTATGTGCTCAGGGTTAAAATCATACGTGATCGTCCAAAGAGACTTCTCAGTTTGTCTCAAGAGACATACATCAAGAAGGTCATTGAACGATTCTGTATGCATAACTCAAAACCCATAGACACTCCAATGGACAAGACGTGTACCTTAACAATAGACCAATACCCAAAGAATGATGAGGAAAAGAATTGGATGTCCAAAGTGTCTTACACGGTTGCAGTAAAAAGTCTGATGTACGCTATGCTGTGTATGCGTCCAGACATCTACTGTGTCGTTGGAATGGTGAGTCGTTATTAGAGTAATCCTGGACCCACTCATTGGAATGCGGTGAAGAGGATCCTTTTATACCTACGTGGAACCGCTGATCTCATCCTGTGTTATCATGGTGGAGACTTGAGACTGAGAGGATACAGCGATGTTGATTAGGGAGCTGATAGAGATGAGCGCATATCCACTTGAGGTGGAGCTATCTCCTGGTGTAGCAAGAAACAGTCTTGCATCGCCCTATCTACAATGGATTCAGAGTATGTTGCTTATTCAGCAGCAGTCCAGGAAGCTGCTTGATTGAGGTCATTCATACAGGGTCTAGGGGTTACAGCTCATGTAGATGAGGCTGTTGCTATTCACTGTGACAATACAGCTGCCCTACATTTTGTAAAGAATCCCAAATATCATGGAAAGGCCAAACACATAGGCCTTCGTTATCACTTCATTAGAACTATAGTTGCGCAAGGAGAGGTGACCATGAAGCATGTACCTACTGGCAGAATGGTGGCTGATCCTTTGACCAAGCCTATTGCTAGAGATGTTTTCCTTTCTCACATTAAGAGTATGGGACTACGTAGGTTTTGATATGTTTATGGTATCTTATGTACTTGACATTATTTATTATATTAAATTTTCGTTCCTTGATTTGAGTTTATTTTGGAATGAATGGATAATCTTTGTGATTACATATATATCCTTATTGAGAGTGTCACCAGGCTCGAATTGACCCACTCACGCTGGTAATTCACCTTGGCGCTAAGATATGGAGCAAGATGAGACATAATTGTCTTAGGCACCAAGTGGGCGAATAAGATGATACAGCTTATGAAGCAAACATGTCGCCTTAGTTGGAGCTAAGATGAGACCTAAAAATGTAGGTCGATCATAGAGTATCTCCACAACTCTATGTAGCCTGTTTATAACCGAATGTGAGATTTCAGACAGGCACTATGAGAGTGACTGGGCTGAAAAACTCAGGTTAGGCTCTTGTACAGCGACTAGACTCAGATTCGTATGGCGTATTTTATACATTTATATGACACGCCCTTGCGGGTTACGCCATAGCATGCAAATCATACTGCATGTGCTAAGTGCAGACCGACAGTGGGAGTGATGAATGAATCCCTGCTTCGTCACTGTGTGAGCCACTTGGATCGAAATATTTTTTGATCCTATGTAGTACCCTTTTTCACCTTAGACTATGTCATGAAGATGATACTCAATGTCACTACTTTAGCATGTACCCTTGGATCATGAATGATGCGGTCTTGCGGTGCATGTCTAGGAAAACGGTTGGGTCTAATTGGAATGACATGAGGGCTTTGGGAAGAAAGTTCAATATTACATCATGTTGTGTGATTCATAGCCCGGGCGACTTTGTTGATTTTCGTTTCGATATGAGTCATGAATACATAACATATGAGAGGTTTAACACTGCTTATTATGAGGGATTTGAGAGTGTTTAATATGGTGTAGTTGAACTATCTGGGGTACATACGAGATTTTTTGGAGTGATGTGTTGTGTTAGTTTAGTGATGACTTAATACAATAGTCCTCAACTGGACATTCTTTCTCGTAGGTCGCACGTTCCATTTCCTGTACGAGGAGATGAGTGAACAAGAGATAAGGAGGGACTACACGATTTATTTGCCCTGTGTGTGGGCGAGTGGGAGCTGTTAATAAATTGGGTCAGTGGACCCATTATCCACCTACTAACAGATAATGTGTATTTGTTAGTCTGGATAATTACAGTTAATTAGAGGATATTTATCTTCTAAGTGTTTGAGATAAATACAATATTTATCTCTTAGGTGTTTGAGATAAATACATATTTATCTCCTAAGTGTTTGAGATAAAGCTAGTCTCTAATTCTATCTCTATATAAAGGCTAGAGATATCCCAATAAATCATAAGTCACAAAATAAGTGACAATAAGTTCCTCTCTATGTTGTACTCTCTCTAGAGCATCACCGAGCTCTAAGATTTGGTTCGTGGACGTAGAACTCGACTCTAATAGCCGTTTTCGTACCTACGATAAAGATCAAGCGTGTTGGAAGCTCGTAACAACAAGGATCCTACGTCGGAATTTTCGGAGACTTCGTACGGTATGTTTCCGAACCCATTACGTTATGTGGTAAGCGCATTAAATCGATTCAACAGGCATGGCAGCAGTCCTGTCCGGGAGGGAACTTGTTCATTGATGTTGCTTATATCCTCAGATCATATTCCTCGAACAAGTCTTTATACCTCTTTCGAGCATTTCCCCTTCAGTATGGTTGACGCTAGACAGAACCTCCATAGTTCTCCTCGAGGCCACCACCGCGCCATCCTATTCAAGTTGTTACGATGATGTGTACAGAACCTAATTACTGTAAGAGACTTGTGGTTACTAAGCACAACTCAAGTAGAATGATCCCACATGATTTGGTTAAATCGGTAGCACCACTTGAATTTTATCATCAGTGTGGTGAAGCCTTACTACTCCAACCTGCCGCCAACTCCAACATGGTAACTTCTCACTTAATTGCGTCCTACCTTACTTTATGTGAACTGCTCCAGTAAATATGACTGTAGACACTCCTGATTCAGTTGAAGCCAATGTTACTTTTTGGTGAAATAAGTGAATTCTGAAGAGTTTTTCCTCTTGTTGTCTCATTCGCCTTCATTTGTTGTGTTCTCTGTCTTTGTCTGGGAAGTGGCAAGAAGTTTGTCTACAACTTCAGAGGAGGGGGAATTTCGTTATTCTGGTCTAGACATCGAAAGGGTGTATAATGCTTAACACTCTTAGATGCCAAAAAACTCCCTCTCTTTTTGCGTTATTCGAACAAGTTTCTCCTTTATTTTTATTTTTTGAAGATGCAATTTTACTGCATATGATCCAAGGAAACAACATTCAGTTGAATATAAGACTTGGATACAGAACAGTGCAAGAAGCAATGATTAATATTAAGCAAGCCTCAAAGTTCTGGGGGAGGAGATTATGCATTTTTACAAAGTATTCCGAAGAACTTGACAGAAGAAAAGTAGTTACATGCATGGATGGGGATCAAATCCTGGAAGGTATCATGGGGATGGTGTTCTGTAGGAAAGCACAAGCAGCAGCAACTCCACTCCCAAGCTTGACAGGGTATCCCACATCTTTCAGTATCATCTCGACGCCTGCAAGACAGCCCAGCAATTGCAACTGCAGAAAAGGACAAATACAGTTTCTTGAAATTAGGCAAGAAGGAATGTCTATAAGGGTTGAACTGTAAACATGATCATATCCCAGGTGGTGTTATGTATGAAGCAATCGAGACAGGTATTTAGCACTGCAGATCTTCTCATGATCTAGATTTAGAAAATTGTACTTGGAAATATTTAGGTACTCGTGGGAAGAAAAAAAGAACAGATATGTGATCCAAATAACTTTGTAGATCTTTCCCCAAAAAATTAGCAATCCTATTTTTGTTAGAAGTTCAGGATGAAAAGCTGGGTTGAGGTAGTTCATGCATAGTCTACTGGGCAAGGGAAAATATATTGACATCTTAAACTTTGTTCAAATCATGGATGTCATTCAATAGGCGCTAAGTGGTCCGTGGCTGATCAAAACTCAAAGATCCAAGTTGCACCAGTATTACGACAAGATAAAAACCAAAAAATTCACCAATGTGAAGGCAAAAAGCTGCTGATTAGTTGAACTATTAGTTGCACACATAACAAGTTCGGTTTAGAAAATTTTAGAAGCTGCAGAAAACTCAACTTCCATATGTGCAGATTGTACAACGTAACACGCCTGCACAAGGTCAATTCTAGGCGGTCCATTCCGTCAAAGTTGAATATTCAAAGATGTTAATGGGATACAAGGCACTAAATGGTTTCAGAATACCGTATTTCTGGGACGGAAGGGGCATTTGTTTGAAGAGGGGAAGGTAGCAGGCTAGCATCATATAGGAAAACTAATCCTTAAAATCCCACGTGAAATAAGCATATCAAGTCTATGGTTATGGATGCCAATCACATTGCTCGATATAGCTAAAGCTGCTCATTCCTGGAAAGATCTGTTCTAGCATTATCTAGGGGGAAAACTGTGGCAACAGAAGCAGTCATCACAAAAGATGTGGCCTGACTCCTAGTGGAAATTTACTGAGGCAGCAGTTCATAAAATGAGTGAATGCTTTTCTTTACACGGCAAGATCGAAAACTTACAGAGTGCAACAGATTATAAAAGGCCGTAATTGTACCTCATTTAGGTTGCCGAGATGTCCTATTCTGAATACTTTTCCTGCTACTTTGTTAAGACCCAGACCTAAGCTTAAGTTGTACCTCTTCCATCCCCTTCGAACAATTTCTGAACTGTCAATATAGGAAGGAACAACCACGGCGGTGACTGTGTCACTAAACCATTCCTCCTTCTGGGTGCAATTCTTCAAGCCCCATGCCTCTACAGCTAGCCTGCATTTTGAAGTTCAAAAAACACTCTCATCAATTGTAAGGTCAATTCTCACCCCAAAAAGGATAGGGAGAATTCTGATTATATTACTAATGAGAATAATAGCATGAGCGAGGTAGGAGAAACACAGCAAGAGAGATTTAATGAAAATTTCAACCTCTATTTTAACTGAATACCACGTTTGTCTTATGAGAAACAAACATATTGAGCTTATGAATATGTATACCATTACTTTGCTTGAATATGCACCATAAATGGATCTACCTGAGATTTCTCTTGATTTAACACTTGGCACATTAATGATAAATAAGATAATAAAAGGACGTACCTTGTTGCTTTGGCAAGGCGGGAGTGCCTTTCAATCACGTTGTCAAGTCCTTCCTCAAAAAGGAGATCAAGAGCTGTTCTCAGCCCATATAACAGTTGAATGGAAGGGGTGTATGGCCAAAATGTCCCCATCTTATAGAACTTCAAGTAGTCTTTCCAGTCAAAGAAAACTTTGACTGATTTTGAAGTTTTGGAGGCCTCAAGAGCCTTGGGGCTTGCACACACAATCCCCATTCCAGTTGGAAGAGAGAGAGCCTTCTGAGAGCCAGTTAAAGCCACATCAACACCCCATTCATCCATGCGGAAATCAAGTGCACAAATAGATGACACCCCATCAACAAGGAAGAGTGCTGGATGTTGGTAGTGATCTGAGAATTGTGTGAAAAACCATCCAATAAGTTTATAGAATATCAAGGGGGAATGATAGTAGACACACAGAGTTGTCAACTGAGAAGGGAAAGATAATACAACTTGGAGTTAAGAGGACAAAATGGCTAAAGTTTTCAAACGAACACAATTTTACTAGAATAAACCAACATAGTCGGTTGGATGTGTGATCCAACAAGGGAAAAGAAACTAAATGACAAAGAGATAGAAATTATCTTTCTTGTTTGGGTTCTAAGAAAAATTGGAGACGATCAAAGAAACTTCCAACACCATTGCACATTTCCGTAATAATTTATTTCCTTAAACATAGGCAAAAGTTTTTTTGCTCCATGCTTTCCTTTCGTTCCTTTCTCACGTAGATCCCAAGACATAAGAGCAGGGTTTGCACGCAAATGAAGACCAATGAAAACTGGGCAGACGAACAACAAAAGGCATAGTAGAACAGCATAAAGCAGATATAATAAAGCATCATAAGTAAAGCAGGGCACTGCAAAATCCATATCAGCACTTCATATGCGATTCTCTGAGAATCCAACTGGGCTCAAAACAAAAGCATTGTTATAACTTGAACTAAAATCGGATGCTTACCAAGTAATTTTCTCACAGCAGCCAAATTGTTGGTAACTCCAGTTGCTGTCTCATTGTGCACAATACATATGGCCTTTATAGTATGCCCAGTATCTGCTGCTAGCTTAGATCCCAAAACTTCAAGATTGGCACCTGCACCCCAGTCACTTTCGATGACATCAACATTGAAGTTTAGGCGTTGCATTTGATCAATCCAGAGCAAACTGAATTGGCCGATGAGGAATGACACAATTCGATCTCCAGGTGACAGTGTGTTTGTAAGCGCACTTTCCCACGCACCAGTACCTGGACCAAGAGCATATTGTTTCGCAAGTCAAAAGTAATCAAGAATCAATGTAAAATCTATCACGTCCTGCAACTGAAGTCTCGCTACAATTTTAAACATTCAATTAAGAAGGCATCCATGTTTCGCATAGACGAAATAATCTTAGATGGCATTGCAAACTTCAAGCCGAAAAGGAAATCCTGCGCGAGAATCTTAATTATAGCAGGATCAACATAGAGATAAATGCTATCAAAATAGTACCTGTGGTTGGGATAAGAAATGGGGTTCCGGTTATGGTCTTGAAGATCTTCTTGACATCCTCAAGTAGGACTTTTGTCATTGCAGGAATGGCAGGAGAGCGATAGTCCTCATTGTTTCTGTTCATTGCACGAAGGACCTGTTCCGGGATATTGACTGGTCCCGGAACAAAAAGATGGTTCCTTCCAGGTGCATAGTAGTCGTCCATCTTGCACTTGGTGTACTGAAACTGCAGCAAGAAGAGAAAACTGAATTTAGTTTAATAACAATGTCAACATTGATCAAAACATCACCATAATGCTTTAAAGCATCCACCAAAACCAATTGAGTGCAGAAAACTGAAACAAGAAACAATGTATCGGAAAAACTTAATTGCCATTTGTTGTTCTGCCTTTCGTGGGGATAGCAGTAGGAGAAGTTTGGCTGAAGAAAATTATGTAACAAGAGATGCATTCGTAACATGTTGACATGCAGTGAAATTCTTCAAAGGCAGAAATGAGTGCAGCTGGTGCTAATTTAAACCAAAGCTCTACCACAATCAGAGCATCCAACACAAGACTAAAAATTGCTCATCTGTAAAAAGGCTTACAGGGAAGTAAGCTAGTTTAAGAGGCTTTTAGTTTTCCTGTTTCTTTCATCTTATGCACTCGCCCTAACGTGAGCCTTATGTTGCAAGTGGAGACACAGACCTAACCAAAACAAAGGAAATACAGACACTCTCTAGGTTTAAACAGGTGACAGTTGCCCAAATCCTCCTCCAAAACCTAAACGCGGATATTTTGTTGATTTATTTCTTGCTCTATAACTTAAGATGCCAGAAAATAGGTTCATGAATGTACATCAACTCTTGCAAAATATAGATTTCAAAACCACATCCAATTCTAAATCTTTGATGACGCTTTTGGTGCTCTCGAGTGACAGATTTTGGTCTTGTGCGACAGAAGCGGGGTGTACCTGGTGAAAAGTGGAGTGCCGATATTAATTTGCTAACTAGAAGAGGTTTCTGTTCCCGTTAAAACCTTCTCTTGTTAAGTGACCACGTTTGGCATAAATCAGTAAGTGAACTTGAGCACACAAAAATGAACCTGCTGGTGAGATAACTTGAAATACTACACAATTCATGCGATTCTACCCTCTATAGACCTCACATTGACTGAACCCCGGTGCATTAGACTGCCCAAATTATTCTTTCTTGTGCTTGATCGACTTAAGCATATAAGCATACACCTCACTGAAATTAACTTACTGGCGCAATACCAACTTATTTCATCTAATTAGCATCGGCTGCACTTAAACGAGGGCAATCGCCCACCATAGGTACAAAGATGAGGAAATCAGTATCACAAAAACAAAAAGAATTTTGAGGGTAGTGTTAAACTGCCTATCTTAAGCTAGCTAGAGAACTGAAAAGTGTTGCCCACCTTATAAATTTTCTGAGTAGAAAACCAAAAAAATGCAGCAGAACATTTTTTGAAGAGTAATATTCTAAATTTGGCCCCACCCTACAAAGAAATCCAAGTTCTAATTCACCACTGGACAGTATGTTCTACTATAGAGCTTGTTTAACGTGTGGATGGAATTTCATTGAAGCTCAGAGTATCACACATTTTCTAGTATCTTCTGGCACCAAACCTTGGTCTGATACATAGTTTCCAAACTTACTATGATACACATCAAAGTTTGCAACAAACTTACTATGATCGGTTCATAGAAGACAATAATCAGGGAACACTTGAAACACACGCACACACGCAGAGAAACACAGAGAGAAGATTAGAAGCCCAGAACTCTGATGGAAAAGGGGAAAGTACCTGTAGCTGGTTGGGTTTCTGTTTTGTCCTCTAAATTTGGTAAAGGCTGCGGCTTTTACAAGGTGAGCAGAGGGCAGTGGGACTTCCCCTAGCAGAGGAAGATGGAAAGATGGAAAAAGGCAAGAGGAAGTTAAAATTTTATAGGAGCGCGGGAGGCCAAGAGAACGCTCGCTCTATCCATCCCACGTCGCGTGTGATAAAGGTTATCAACCACACCCTCATTGCGGGACGCCAAGCCACACAACACACTCGCAGTTTCATCTAGCTAGCTAGCTCTCCCATTTTTCTGGTTTGTTTCTATCTCCTGCTTGAGGCCGGAACACGTGGCATCTTCTTGTTTTTGTATTTGGGTGAAGTAAAAGTTTCCGAGGAAGATAAGAAATGGACTCCAAGATCAAGTCCAAATTCCACGTAAGGTCCATTCCACGTGACACTAATAAATGCCAAATCCATCTTAATCGTTGCCAGTAATATGAAGAAAAAAAATTAGAATTAATTTGAAGTAAAATTACACGTGTCCATTAATTTGTATGAATAACAGTAATATCTGTTGATCACCAAATACACAAGTTTTGCATTAAACTGTCCATATTGCCCATGACTTGGAAGTTAAACTCTTGAAATGTCGTTCGTCATCTCTCCCTTGAACACCGTCGTTGCATCACCATTGCCACTGCGCGTGATGCCGCCATCATCAACCTCAACCATCCACCCCGCCAACCACCACCTGTTTTTCTACTAAATTACCATAGATCTAGTCAGATCCAAATCAAAACCGCTCCAAGCTTGCTGCCACCACTCCCCGCCATCATCAGCTCTCAATCAGTGACGCTACGTCGCTACCACCTGTCCAAACTCTGCCATCGCAAGCCTAATGGCGAGCCATCTCCAATGATCGCCATGACGCCACCACTGACAACTAGCCCAAAACCACTCCAACACCAAGATGCCTCATCAACCACCATCAAACACAGCCGGCTAACGCACACAGAGACTCCTTCCTTCATCAGCCCAACTTGTCATGGAAGGTGGTGGCACTAGAGGCTGCGTCTCTAATTCCACGGCAGTAGCTCGCGCCGACAGTATTTTGTTTCTTAACCCACACCTCGTCATGGAAGGAGGGATATGGCGGTGGCAAGGTGGGGAGATATGTGCCTGCGGCGGGCCGAGGGGGGAGGGATGTGGTTGCTTTGCGTCGTGGTGGGGGGGGGGGGGGGTGGAAAAGAAGAGAATGATAGTGATATTTTTTCTTAATGTTATGAAAGAGGGTAACGTTTAAAGAAAAAAACAATATTAAGAAAATCAATATTTTGAAACTAGAAGATCTGTGGAGGGAGGGAGAGAGAGAGAGAGTTAGAAATTAGGGTTTCAAATCTTAATTTGAAAGTTTAGGTTTTATATCTTTATATAGTATAATACAATTTATATTGTATAAGGGTAGTACTGTCAATTTGGAAATACATATCGATGACTTCAGCAAAAAGTCACACTTTTTTAGCTGATCAATGACGGGTGGACATGGCTAACGTGTTTTTAAAGTTGTTTCGTCACGGTGTATTACATTTTAAAATTTAATGTTCTTGACTATAATTTTATCATAACTTCGGAAACATAGGTATAATTAATCCTTAAAATTAAGGAATATTTGATCTTTTACCGAAAACAATGTCGAAAAGATGGGGTTAACCGATTTAGGTGCTAATTTTGGTACTCTTTTTAGATTTTGATAACTCCTTTAAACTCATTATATGCATCACTTGTTCGTATATGTGTTGTATTTATATCTAAAGGTATAAGAAACATGCAAAGTTGTCCGAAGTGGAGAGCGAAGCGCGTGGAGTAAAGCGAATGGGCGAATGGTTCTTTTTATGCTTGTAGGGGTGGGCCTAGCAATAAAAATAGTGTGCGTGCATTTTATAAGTTATTAGGTCAAACCATCATTCAACGTTACATGAGAAAGAGTATCGTTAAATTTGACTTCTGCAAAGTGAATTTGGAAGTTATTTCACACCTGTGTTCTTGTCTTTGATTGCCTTGTTATTCTTGATTGTACTGAAAACAATGCCAAAAGATGGGGTCATTCTCATACCTCTACTAGCAATCTTTGAAGGCAAAGTAAGGAGGCTCATTCCAATTTTGACAACTCCATCGAACTCGCTTAGAAAAAAAAAACTCCATCGAACTCTCTATACATAATACTTGTTGAGAAACGCCTTTTATTTCTTTAATCAAATGTGAAAGTAGGATAAAAGGTTTTCTGAAACAGAATGAAAGCGCACAGCCACCGAGTCAAGCAAATTGAGGTGTATGATTCTTTTTCTATAAGGGTAAGGGCATAGTAATAAAAATGCTGTGTAGTTTTGTAGTTAGTAGGTCAAGCCGTCACTTTAAATTTCACTTTAAGATGTACACGAGAGGAAGCTTTGTCAAATTTCACTTTTGCCAAGTATATTTGTAGTTCTCTAACATCTTGTTGTCTTGTTTGATTGCCTCGTTATTCTTTTCACTGTCGGTTGTGTGCATAACAAGTTGTATCTAGACCATCCAGGTTTATGAATATTCTCAAAAAACCATAGAGGTACATATAACACAATCTGACAATTTCATGTTCACCAACGCCACCAAGAGATACTTTCGTGATCCATTTGATGGCAAAAAAAATTTGGATATTGCGAGAGCACGGTGAAGAATAACCTTGTTTAACAAGAATTAATGAAGTCTATATTGGAGAGAAGGCCTGAATTTATGTTTAGTGATGATTGAGAGGGGAAAAAAAGTTGTAATTAACTTGATTGAATCTGGCACAAGAACTGTTAAGATACTATGTTTTGAACAAGACATCTCTAACGGCTCTGTGGAAAAAACTAGAGATAATATACATGTCAAAACTTCTCCCAAATTGGTTGTATCGAACAAAAGATATGTACCAACTATGAATGAAAAAAGGTCCAGATTTGGGCAACTATATCCTTTGAGCTTTGCTCTAACCCGTATCCTTTGAGTTTGTTCTTGGATGGCGTTGTTGGCACTCCCTTTCATGCACTTGCTGTACCAAGTTTTAATGTCACGAAAAGTGCAAAAAAATGCTATCAAAGTGCATGCAGAGTGCAAAGGTACGAAAGTGGAGTTTGAACATTATATTCCTTTCTTTGCAGATGATAGTTTTCTTTTCTTTCATCTTGTATTGGACTCTTGCCGATTCCTTCAATGAACATTGGTAGAATATTGTCAACAATCTGGGCAAGTGGCTAATTGTGAAAAATTAAACTTTAACGTTAGCATGAACACTCCTTAGCGGTTAGCAAAATTTGCAAGATTTAAGTTGCATGTACCGTTGAGCTTGGGATCTGGGAGATACTTGGGGATGCAACTGGACTAGGTGGATCAGAAGAAAAAGATTTTGCATGCTTTGCTTTGATTGCTCAAAGCAAAATTGTCAAGGATGGATGGGGTTATTGCTTGATCGTGCAGGCCATTTGACATTGATTAGGTCAGTGCTTTTGCCTATGCAAAGTCATGATATGCCAATTATTCATCTTCTGGCGAGTTTTTGGCATTAAGTACATTGGATGTTATCAAAATTTTCTGGTCAGGGAAACCTAGGACCTGTTAAATTTACTGGGTTAGCTAGTAGAACTTGTGTCAACCTGTAGCCATGGGTATTTGGGGCTCGCTCAGGAATCTTTAATGGATGAATCAGCCACTTCTAGCCAAAGTGGGTACAAGGATGCTTATGGAATCTAGTGCCTCACGTAGTCAAGTTTTTGGGGGCAAATATTGTTAATGTCACACCTTTTTTCGCCGCTTCGCCTCCTTCTGCCATCTTAGGCAACACCTGCAGTCCATCTTCTGTGACCGGAGAATTCAGGCTTTCGTTCGTGTCCATCAATTCCTCGTTAAAAGATTTATTTGCTAGCTGCAAGTTCTATAAATCCTTCAAGGACTGCATTTATTCAGATGTAGTTATCTGGAGTAGGTACCGGGTGCTCATGACGCGTAGGTATTTTATGGTGAGCTATGTTTCATCTTGCGACATTTCATCATTCGAAGGTAATATCTTGGTAGGGTTTAGAGATATTGCCTAAAAAAATGAAGACCATAGATAGCCTCGTGAACATAAATTTGAGTAGAGGTGGGGTTTCGATGCAAGAAGAAGTATTGTTACCCAAACTCCACCTAACTTTCAAGAAAAGCCTTTGGAGGTAAAAAGGCTTTCCACAGAAAGGGCCACATAATAAACTGTTGATAACACGAGAACCCTCAATATGGACTCTTCCCACTGAGAGTAAATTGTCTTCAGCTACCCCTCCCTTCACTTCGTCTTCTCCCTTTCCCACCTACCTCCACTCACTTAGCTTTCAATGAATTCCCTGGGATATACACCAACAGACCCGCTTGAACCTCCTACCTACCATAATCCCTCTTACTTCCATATCTTATGTAATACCCCAGATTTTTTTTTATCAGGATACTTGTGTGAGTACGAATTAAAATATATTGTAACTTTGAATTAAATAGTGGGTCTAAAAATCAATTAAATTTTTTTTTCTCGGAAAATGGGTTATACTTTTGGGATTAGATGACCCAATTTAAATTTGAGCTTTAGTTTTATCCATTTATAAAGTTAGAGAATTTTGGGACGTAATGGGTATTTTGCAATTCTTATTGTTTTAGGAATATAATTACATTCCTTTTAGGCTGATAACTTATGTATAATATAATTCGTAGGAGCACCAGAAACTTTAGAAAAGCCTCCAAAGAATCTCTAGGAGGTTCTTCATACTTTGGTCATTATATTGAGGTAAGAGCTTATTTTAATATTGGCATTGAGATTTGTGGTAAGAACCACGTAAGCTAATGTGATTGATAGAGTCTAATTGAATTTTTGGGTATTATTATATTAGGATTTTTGATATAATTTGTTTGAGGAGATCAAGACTTGGAGTTGATTTGCGCAATTGAGGTAAGGATTTTTCTCACACAGTTACCCCATCTGAATTATGATTATCGATCCGTTCGTCAATTGATTTATTATTTAAAGATATCTATTGATTCTTTAGAATCCTAATTATATTCTTGGTCGTTACGCTGAATAGTTCTTTGTACTTTCAATTATTGACTTTGATTCGTGATCTTTTTGTTGTAAATCTTTGTAGTAATTTCAAGAGTCCATAAAATCCTTTCTATAATGTCCATAAAAAAAACTAATATGATTTTCAGTCACTTTTTCTGGTCAGGAGTCTTTAAAACCAAAGGTTTTCACTCGATCAAATGGTTCACTCTTTACAGACAAAAAGTCCAGGGCAGTCTTGGTTTTCATGATATGCATCTTTTTAATTTAGCAGTTTTGGCTAAAACTAATTGGCATATTTTCAGCACCCCGACGCTCCTATCTCCATAAATTTCCTATCTAAGCCTTACAAAAATAAACCGTTCTTGCATGCCACCAAAACCACTACTTCCTCATGGGCCTCGAAAGGGATTCAAATTGGGACTGCCAAGCTCTTTAAAAAGGCTCATGTTGATATTAATTGACGGAGAATCCATAGACATTAGGGAAGATCATTGGATCCCCAATCACCCCCTAACCCTTTCTTTCTTAGCACTACTACTGGATCTCACCTTCACATTGTTTCTGATTTAATTCAATAGGGACAATAAGACATCCTAATTCTCAATTTCATCTTTCCTGCTTTTATCTCGAATCAAGTCAAAGGGTTGTATATATCTCTAGTCGGGGCTAAAGACAAGGCAGTTTGGGCACCTGATATTAATGGAAATTTCTCAGTTTCTTTAACATGGAAATCAGTTTGGAGTCTCAACTTACCTCTCAAGATTGCGTTTTTTTTTTTTTTCTCTGGCAATAACTTCTTGACAAGCTCCCTTTCAGGACGACTCTCTCACGCTTTGGAATTACTGCCACCCCATTATGTTCCATCTGTAACCTCCACAAGAAGTCACCCACACTCCTTTTTCTTACTTGTCCAAAACTAGACACCATAGGGCCCTCGATCAATTTGACATTACCTCTTCTCATCACTCATGAAACATTCAAGAATGGCTCATAACTTGGATTTCTACACCCTCCTTCTCAAGCATCGCTCGTCTCCGTAATATAATACTTGTATCCCTTAGCTCATTTAGAAAAATCGAAATACCGTCTTTTTTCATAATCCTTCCTGGGGTTCAAGTGGCATTATTGTACAATGACCATTGTTGTTGAATTCTTGCTGCACACCTTAAAAAACTCTTCTTGATAAAACTCTTTCCTCGATCCTCAAAGCCAAGTCATTATACATATCAAAGCTCGCCCTCACTTCGTCTCTCTAGACTGTCATTGTATAGCTCTAGAAGTCCTCGCAGTTTTCTTCGGCTATCACTTCATGGCGAACACTCAAACCTTCAGTTTATATCTCTCTGTATATAATTCTTTTGTTCGCTTAATTAAATAAAAAAGAAGGCACTTTCACAGCTAACTTTTCACGGACGACTTCCGTGCTTAGACTTCTTCATGGCATTCCTTGGCTCACAACTTTACACTTTAACATATTTGCTTACATATTGATGATACTTGCATTCTTTCTCAGATACAACAGCGCAGTAGTCTGCTGGATCTCAAAAATACTGAACTGGTGAATGATATTTATTTTACACTAAAGTATTATCACACCTTCCAGATATGCAAAAGAAATAGAGGCCGGACGAAATTAGCCAAAGAATTAGCAAGTAATCTTTTGACGGCATCATCTAGTATTGTGCCTCATCAGTCCAGGCCTGCACTTACTAGATAACTGTTGTTTCTTGCCCCTATCGTAAATATTTGTCTTTGGCTCACTTTTATTTCAATATGGCTATATTAACACTTATACTTTACTCTTTTGGTTTTTGCAGAAAGTAGCTAGCTTGCTACTTTTGTACATGTGAAAACAAACAACTATTTGCTATAAAATTGTCCAGTAGGGGCATATTTTGGGTATATAGCTCCCAGGCATCTTTGCATAAAGAGAAAACCAAAACCTGATTTATGGTTCACTGGTACCACTATTACTACTGCTATACTAAAAATGGGCATTTGCTACACTTGGTGGAATGTGAAACTTACTTAAGCAAACTAGATGAATTGTCCGATATAATTCCTTCAGAGGTTTTTAACCTTAGGTGGCGTTTGAAATAAGGTTTTTGTTCAGTTTTAAAAACTGAAAAAAAGAAAAAAAAAATTACGTTTGGCGAACTATTTTAGTTTTTTTTCCTTGAGCTTTATAAAAAAAAGTTTTCAATGTGGTTGTTTTTAAAAACTCCAAATTGGAGTTTTGTGTTTAAAACTCTTGTGGTTTTTGGCTGGTAATTTTAAAATAAATCAAAATCAAACCCTCTTTTGTTTCTATTTTTGGTTGGGAGTTTGTGATTTTAAGCTTTCTCTGTTATTATTTTTTCCCCTTATATTTTACTTCTCAAGTTTCTTTTTTCTACCTCCTGTCTTCAAGAAAACACTGCAATTACCACTACCACTATTAAACTCATAACAAAACCACCCGTTACCACCACATGAACTGATCCACAACCACCGTCGTCAATGAAAGACCTAGCCTCCCCCGTCAAAGACAAAACATCATGGACCCTTAAAACCCCAGACCAGATAATGGTAAAGTTTCGTTGGGCATAAGAATTTGATAGGCAATGCACCGGTTGATGATGGTGGTGGTAATGGGTGGACAATTTGATGGTGGTGGCAGGTGGATGCGATGAATATTTTATAGTGGTGGCCCAGATATCGGGCCGACAAAGGTGGGCTTAGATTAGGTTGCACCATACCAGTGGTAATAATAGCCAGTGGTGGTGTTTATGTATGGGGTTTGGCGCGAGCGCGGTGGTGGGGTGTTTAAATGGTGGCCATGGTGGTGATAACAACCGGCAGCGGTGGGTGGGTGGTGGGGGTTGGTGGTGATACAGCCGGTGGGGGTAGTGTTTTGTGGGTATGGTAGGGTGGGGGAGGGAGGGGGTGGTGGTGGCCGTAGTGGTGTGTAGGTATAGTGGTGATAAAAAAGAAATCAACAAAAAGTGAAAATCAAAGTAAAGAAAACTGCAATCAAACAATCCACCACTTTCATAAAAAAAAAACATAAATTTAAAGAGCTTTTTATTTTGGTTTTCCTTTTTAAAACAAAGCCGAAATCTGAAGAGGGTTTCAAATTGACCGGTCCCAAACTAAGCAGACTCGTGGATAAGCTAGCTATTCAATTATCTTACATAGTATTAACCACCACGGTCGAACGAAAATTTCTATTGAGCAGACCTTGCAGTGCAACTTCTATGGACCCAAAACTCATACAAGCAGACTATAAATAAACAAAACTTTGTTAGGCCGAAGTTTCATTAGCTTGCTTATTAGGTATTACTAATAGTCAGTTTAGCCCTTGAGCAAACTAAAGCATAAACCAAAGTGTATGTAATATGGCTAGGAAAGAAATTACAACAACTGTCTTTTTTGTGTTCGTGTTTTCCGGTAAAACTTTTTGTGAGATGTTATATGACGTCGTTTTTTACTTTAAAGACCACCCATTCCTCCGAAAACTATATAAGAGCCTATGATAATCGATTTGTTGTACCTTCTGACTTACGTCACAAACCCTAAAACAGAGAACTACCATCTTTCAAAGCCTCGGCTGCCACCACTGCGGGTATGCCCACTCTTTATCTATTGTCTCCTTCACGTACATGTTCTTCTCTCTTTGTATGTTTAGATGCTACGGGGGTTTGATTCTATTGTTTTACGTGTGGATTCATTCTATTCTATGTGTTGTTTTAGTATTTTTGAACTCGTGTTTCGTGTATGTTGATTTCAGACGTTTACGTATCTACTTCGCTCTCGATTAGCGATATTCTGGTAATCAACCAGAGGCAGATTTTTAGGATTAAAAGATAAGGTAGTCAAAGTTTGATAAATGTACAAAAGTTATGACAAGACGAGGTGTTCAACAACTGTTTCATGCTCCTTAAAATTTCACTATCGCAACAGCTGTTGGGCGTTGTACTGGCTCAACTTTTATCCCAAAAAATCAAGGTTGTCGTCAGTAGACCTGCACCTTGCCGCTACTTACTTTTTGAAGTACCTCAAAAATGCATTATGGCATATGATTTTTTAGATCGGAGAAGCCTAGATCAAGGAAATCGAGAACGAGCGTGAGCGTGGACGGTTATTCTGAATAAATCAATCCATAAAGAATTAAATTGGGTATTTAAGGAATGCACATAATATATTAATGTCATACGAAATATGAGGGCTTTTAGTTTTTCTGCTATTATTGGCTTACAAGAGCCATCAGAACTTAAACTCGTGAGACTGCCACGAAGAGTAGATGTGGGCATGCTCACAATTCACTTGTTCGATATTTCTGTGATCTTCTCAATTTATCTTAATTCCGTATTAGTGTACTAATATATTGTCCATAGTACTAGCTAGAATTAATACGGTAATATTATAGTCTTAAGAGTTAGAGTACATATTATGAATATGGTTATACTATTGTATCATATTTATATTGGAATACAACAATATTGTTTTCCTTCTCTACTTGATCATGGTATCAGTTTTGGTAAGGTCTTGAGTTCAATTCATCTCGCTTGAATATTTGGTCTCCCTTTATAATAGTACAATTTGTACTGTGTTTGTTTCTACACTTGGTGCACTTTGATTTGTCTTTAGACGTGCAATCGAAAACTTGCAAGTGAGGGAGGGTGTTAAACATGAAAATATTGTTCATCCATTCTCTAAAAGCACGGTAACCTAGCGCAAATAATCTTTGTAAAGTTACCGTATGAGATAGAATACATGACATAACTTATGTGTATGTGCAAATGCCATATAAAGTTGCTTTACCTTGGAAATTCTGGCATCAATGGCTCTTTCAGTCGCCGGTTTCATAGTTTTCTGTAATGGACTTCTTTGTGTCTGCTCAGAAAAAGGAATGTGTATGGATTCTTTTATACAACTTCTCTTGCGGGTTCTATATTCTGTTCTTGTAGCACTGGTTAGAGTTTTTTTTTTTTTTTGGTAAATAAGATAATAACATTGATAATTAAAGGGATTACAAAGTTACTCAACGGCAAATAAAGGTCATGACATTTTCATTTTCGTTTCTCTATGTATACACGATCACAAAAGTCAGAAACTAACAACGAACTTATAAACCCGATACAAATTACAATTAAACTAAAACAGAGCAAATCTTATACTTTAAATTAACTTTAAGTAATAAGCAGAAGCCTAAAGATTATATAAAACACCTAGTAAACTAAAGACAACACTGTAAATCTAAACAACACAATATTACAATGAGGAAGTCCACCGGAACCGGAGTTAGATTAACTTTGAGTTAGATCATTCATTGCATGTTCTTGCTAAATCAAAGAAACACTTTCGTTTAACAAGCCATGAGCCGCGTAGCTGAGTAATATGCAGATCGCAAGAAACACGAGTCTACATGGTTCATTTCATGCAATTTGTTTGTCTTTGGTCAATTGCATCTTGTATTTTGTCGATACATCTATGTATCTTATCTTGCTTCATCTATAAGTAGATTATCCGCTTTTCCCCTTTTGCTGGTGCATTCTTCTTTGTTGTGCGTGTGTAACTGGAACATATTGTTAAAGCTCTCACCATAGGTTATTTCTGTGTCATGGAACTCTTATTTTGCATACCACCAATGTACTTGATTCATTGTGAAGGCTGCAAAGAAGCCAAAGCCAGAGGCGGCACCCCCTGCTGCACCACATGAAGAAGTTGCTCATCCCACTAGAGGTGGATCAAACGTGGAAGGACCCTAAACCCCTTATATTTCGGGCCTGGACCGAATGTCACAAATTCGACAATCAAAGCACATTGAAACGACCCAGTCCAGGACCATGAAGATGACCTTCAGGAAACCATTTATGGATGATCATGATGACTACAGTTATGGTTATGAGGTCCCTTTTCATGGTTACGCTGGTCACGGCCACGCTCACGGTGGTGCACCACCATATATGCAAATTGGGCCACCAGCAGAAATGAGGTACCTACCACCCCCACCACCACCTAGGTATATTGAAATGGGGCCAACACCACCATACCACTATGGTCACCAGGGGCAATCACCACGTGCTGATTACTACGGCCATCATCATGAACCACCAAACGCTGATTTCTACGGGTATCAGCACTGACCATCATAAGATTATCTCTGCCGTCATCGGCATGGACATCCTCCTTCGTGTTATCCCCATTTGGGCTGTCCGCCACGCCCCTTCTATTACAATGGAAATCCAAATAACTGCCTGGTGATGTGAGATTCAATGGCATTGCTTACTTGGGTTTCTTGAGCATCCTCCATTTTAGGCACCGGTTCTAATCTCCCTTTATTTATATAGGGCATCAATTTGTAAGAACAATCATCTTCAAGCTAAAAGTACCTGTCTTCTTGTTAAGGTGATATCTGTGTTTTTGGTAATAACTAGCATTTTCTTTACTAGATGTTTGACTAGTGTGGTGATTTCTAAAGCTAACTCGGGCAGTGAAAACCCAAGAAAATGAGTGCACTAACAAGTTACACTAGTGTGACCTTACAATGACAAACATCTTACCTTCAACTGGTTCTTGCAGCTCTTCATATGCACTAACGAGGCACGTTCCAAAGCCCAAAAGGTATCTGCAGTTGAGAAAAAGAAGCAGCACTTGACTGTAGTTAGAACGGCACTTTGCTCACAGATTATACCAAACCATTAATGACAAAAGATCAAGCTCCCCAAAAACCCAGAATCTGATGATAACCAAAAAGACCCCTCAACACAACGACATTTGCACAGCACAAGGGGGGATGGGTCTTCTTTCTTGATTTCCAGACGACTAGCATAAAGGATAAATGCATTCCAAAGGTTATAGTAAGCCGCAAACAACTGCTTAAGATCTGTACAATTGGGAAATAGCATTACACTTTTGTCTGCAGAATGTAGTTCCGCGTTCGAGATGAACAAAAGAGAGCAACAAAACCCGAATAGAAACTAACAAAAAGACTTACACAGAACACCCAATTTGAGATCGGTCCCTCTGTTTCGTCTTCAAAGGCCTTCCCTGGCACTGCTGGACGGGCTTTCAACGGACAACCATCACCAGAGGACTCCACGCACAAGTCTGGATTTCCCGCAAATGCTCCTGGAAATTTCCAGTACCCCCTTTCCCTTGGAACTATTCCCGTGAAACAATTATATGACAGATTTAAGAGTGTCAAATTCCCGAGGCTGGATATATTTTCTGGGATCTCACCTGACAAAGAATTATGCGACAAATCCAGAGCCCTTAAACTCCGCATCTCCAAATTCTCCGGGATTCGACCATCAAGAAAATTGAAAGATAAGTTCAAGTATTCCACACCGTGCAACCCAAAAAGACCAGCAAGAATTTTACCATGCAGCAAATTATCAGATAAATCAATTCCAACTCTGGAAGTGATATTGTAAGCGAAGCTCAACGCATTCCTACCAGCAACAACAGCAGATAGTTTGATCTCAAATTCCCGGAATGCAACCAGTGGCTCGCTAGGGGTGTTTCTGCCAATATCACCATTGTTGAACTTCATACTGATGTTAAAATTACCATCTGGTATATCGCCAGAAAACCTATTGCCAGAGAGGTCCACATTTTGTATCCCTTCAAACATGAAAAGCCAGCTGGGAAGGGTTCCGCTGAACTTGTTCTGGGAAAGAGAGAGAAACCTAAGATTTGACCATTTGGTCATGGCATCATTCAAATTTCCCGAAAGATTGTTCGAACTCAAATCTACAACTTCCAGGGACTTACAGCCAGCCAAAGTCAGCGGGATTTCCCCGGAAATCTCATTGTTGCTAATATCAAGTATCTTTAAACTGTCCAAGGCATCAAGCTCAGGTTGAATTTCACCCGAGAGATTGTTGTTGTTAACTATCAAGGCAAGTAGTTGGAAACAACCGACAATGTTCAACGGAATAGAACCCGATAACAAGTTGTATGAAAGATCAATCACTTGAAGATAGGTCAAATTCCCAATCCTCTCGGGGATCTCCCCCGTGAGATGATTGTGTGAAAGAAACAAGGCTTGCAAACTTTTCAACTCCGTAATCTTCACCGAAATATCACCGGAGAATTGGTTGTGAGACAGGTCAAGAAGTAATAGCCCGGATTTATCGGAAGACTCAGCGATCTTGCTCGGAAGATTGCCGGACAACTCATTGAAACTCAAGTCCATGACAAGTAGTCTTTCGGAGAACAAAAGTCTCGGTGAAATCTCATATTTCAAGCCATTGTGGGACAAGTTAAGGTGTCTCAATCCGCCAAGGGAAGAAATACAAGTAGGTATTCCTCCCAAAAAAGAGTTGTTAGCTAGACTGAGAAACGAAAGCGATTCTGCAGATGACAAGAAGCAAGGCAAGGTACCCGAAAGCCAATTAGAATCGAGATTTAGATACACCAAGGATTGACGAAACTCGCGGATATTTCCCAACAAACAATTATGGGATAAATCCAAATATTCGAGTGATCTCAAGTATAACAAGCTTCTAGGTATCCCTCCCCGAAAAGAGTTAAACCCCAAATCAACTTTCTCCAATTTCATGGAGAAATTCCCCATCCAGGATGGAATCACACCACCAATCATGTTGTGGCTTAAATTAACCTCAACCAAGTTGTTTAACTTCATCAGTGTATCGGGAACAACGCCAGTTAACATATTATGGCTAAGGTCTAAGATTCTTAGGCTCCCAAACACACCAAAACATGGAGGGATTGAGCCACCAAGGTTATTGTGAGACAAAATCAGGGACTCGAGTAATGAGAGCTTGCACAAACTGGGATGAACTTGGCCAGTCAAGTTCAAGCCAGTGAGGTTGAGTGAAGTGACCCGGCGGGTCCGGTTCGAGCAGGTGAGACCGGTCCAGTTTGTGCATTTGGACCCGGCCCAGCTTGACAAGATCTGGGTCGGGTCCTGGAGCTGTGACTTGAACAATAGAAGTGAAGCCCTGTCTTCCATTTCAAGATTTACATCAAATTCAAACCCATTACTTACTGGAACAGCATTCACACAAGGTGGGTGTGTAAAATCCAACAGCAACAACAGTAACAGTGGCACAAGTTGTAAATTTGGACTTCTCCGGGCCTGAAAACTTAAAACCCATCTTTCTTCCATGGATGATGGGTTAAGAGCAAAATGGACTGCTTCTGTGTGCAGGTGGCTGGGTTTTAGAAGGGCAAAACAAACATTTACAGAGAGAGCTGAATCAGAAATAGTACCTTTAACAGTGCATGTATCGTAAATTGGGTCACTTACATGACTGAAGAGCTAATACCCACCTCTCTATGGATGAATGGGGCGTTAAAGGGAAGCGGAAGCAAAAATAGGAGCAACCAAGTCTGTGTGTGTGTGTGTGAGAGAGAGAGAGAGAGAGGGTTTATGGGGAGTGAGGAAGGACGAACATTCCCTCTTTGTTTTTCAACAATGAAGAAGACATGTTTGCCATAAAAGCTACATGTGAATTAAAGCAAGCAGCTTTTCTTTTCTTTTTGGGAAAATCCATCACATGCGTCTCTACTTTACTGCGTAAGCCACTGTGTAAGCGTGCGAGATACCTAAGTCGCGTGGAACTCAGGCTGAGAACTTTGGTATCGATTTTGATAACCGAAACTGTTTGTCGAACAACTGCAGTGCATGGTGCCGAAGCGCCGGTAATACAAAAGCGTCACCGACTATTTTTTAAGACAACAATATTTTTTTTAAATAATGAATTTGCATTACACGTGAGCATGTCACAAAGAATCTAATCCGAGTTAGATGTGAAGTGTGATCATAGATGATTGTAAGAGCTAAAACTAAAGTAATCTAAACATATTCTGAAGTAATAGTGCTAAGGGGTGCAAAATGAGTACTAGATAACAGTCACAAGTTCAATGCTGAATTCCAGAGTCAGGTCCAGTACTTGGATAGTTTCTCCCTCTAGAATTCGGTAGTTTTGAAGTTTCAGAGTGAGAAAGTAAAACTATGCAAATGAATTCGATCCTTTCAAACGAGTTCTCAAGTTCATAACTTATAGGAGCTGGAAATGCCTTATCATCAGATGACTCGTGGCGCAACCTGGAGCCATATGCCGATGTCACTCGGCCTGCCCTGCACAACTTTGTTTGCATGTATGTGAAGACTCACTCACACAAGGTCGGTGTGGCTAGAGAACTCTAGCCACTAGTAGCATACGATTGCTAAGTCCCACAAAGAGGTCGAGTGACAGCCTAATAATGGTGGGTAAGGCCCAGAAGTCTAACTGCTAAGCAGATTAGGCGCGATGCTCTCTGAAAACTTGCTCTTGTCTCGGACTGACCTGGGAGTCATGATACTTAGAGGTGTTGATGCCAAAGCTCGTAAACTAGTCACGCAGTCACTCTAGTGGAGATAATGTCCTGAAAGAGTTACATAACCCGCTGTGAGTTGTTCTATCGGAGCACTCAGAGCACGCCAAGGTAGTGTCCAAAAGAGTTCCTTACCCAACGAGCCGATGTAGGGTCTCGTAGGAGTCTCTTACCCGATGAGTCGAGGTAATGTTCCGGAAGAGTAGCCAACCGAACGGGGCAAAGTAGTGACCTGAATAAGTTACATACTTGACGGAAGATGAGTCCTCATGTTGGAACACTCCAAACTCCCTAATAGAGATAGTGTCCCTTGAGAGTCGCCTATCCCGCAATAAGTCCTTGTGCCAGAACACTCGAAACGCGCCAAGACAGTGAGTCGCCTGCTCGTCAGGTCTATCCAGTATCCTAGAGGAGTCGCCTGCACTCCAAAGAGCGAGTCAAAGCATGTTTTGCGACCAAGGTAAAGTATGCATGATGTGATGAAATAATGGACCAATAACGGCGGCGTTATAGTATGATGTAGTATAGTGGGCATGAGTGCACAAGTGGCACGACGCTTGAGCGTTGCAATATCTGTGGTGCTGAGCATGCTCAATAAAGATGATGTGGGGGCACTATAATTGAGTGTTGTGGAGGGGCACATAACGTGGAGGCAGCGCATGGGCATATCCAATGGACACATTCTCAAGGGAATGTTACATACTGATAGGACGGTTAGATGTTATGGCTCGGGGGCACGAGGAGAGACGCAGTGCCAGGGAAACGTAGATGTTCTCAGGCACAGTTGGGCATGGTTTAGCGTGACCGTGGACTCAGTGCCAGTTGCATGTAACGTGGAGGTGAAGCTTGGGCATGATCGACCATGGTTATAGAGTATAATGCCTCTGAAGGCTAAGGATGGAAGCTTTCACTCTGTGTTTGGATGACCGCAGGAGCGGAAATCAAGGTAGAGGTAGCCACGGAGATGGGTAAAGGTCCCAAGTGAAGCTCAAGGTGAAGAATTAGTGCCCCCATAGGTGGAGGAGAAAGGGGGTAAAGGCAAGGAGCTTGGGCCGACCCCAAAGCTAACGGACGCGTCGTCGACTTTTTTTCAAGAGGAAAGCTTGTTGATATCAACACGAGTGATTTTTGGATAAAATGGCACAACACGTGACTTGGAGAGTTTGATGTGGGCTGACTGGATTGGTAGTGTTGGACTTTGATTGCTGAATATTTGCTGGTGTGTCTTGGAACGTGCAACCCAAAAGCGATTGAATGGCGTAACCACTAACCACAAGACAATCTACCAACAGTTGCAAGTTTCATTAATAATGGAAAAATACTTTTAGCAATAGATAAGCATCTTTAAAACTGTGGCGGCACCTCTATAGTACATCAGAAGACCACCCTGATTTGTTTTTTTCTTATAAAATCCAATTCCTTATCATTTCTGAGACAAATTGTACTATTGATACACTTCTAGTGATATATAAGTTATGGTAAAGAGCTTTTTGAAAATTCTCCGGATTGTTTGGCTCAATTGAGTAAGTATCGTGTAATCGATACTTCCAATAGTTGAGTTGAACAAAATCCACAGTGAATCAATTCCCCCTAAGTGATGCATCTAATCTTTCAATTGAAGAAAACCTTGTGATAAAATTAAAAACACTTCTCTCTCTACACTATTTTCTCTCTGCCTTCTCTCTAAAACTAACTTTCCACAGAGTCGCCATGGTTGCCCCACCGTGCTTCAGCGCGTGTGGGGCGGCAGCCATTCCGACGAGTAGTTTATAGTTTCTATGTTTCATCTCGTGTTGTGGTAGCCTTAAGGCGTGATCAATGGGTGACCGACGGCGTAAGTGATGGGCGATCGGCGGCAGTGTGCGTCTCACCAGATCTGATCGGAGACGTTGACCTCTCGGTAAGTCTCCGATCTCGGTCGTTATAGGCAAATCTAAGTAGATCTGTTGGTTTCGTCCCCTTTTCCAACTTCGTCAGGAATGGCCGGAATTTCATCGGCGGTGGTCAGAACTTCATCGGCGTTTCTTGACCGCCATTTCTGAAAGCTCATTCTTTTATGCATTTTTTTCTTATATGTTCTCTGATATGCAGAGGTGGAGATTGGGTGTGGTGTCTTTGGTAGTAACGGGAGGGTTTAGTGTTGTGGGGTCTTAGCCACAATTTTGGGTTTGTCCTGGGGAATTCGAGGTCTTGGTTGGGTGGGTGGGGGTGATTTATGCTTGGGAGAAAAAGGGGGGATTTTGGGGCCCGGGGAAGGGGGAAGGGGGGAGGGGGAAGAGATCTGTCATATGGGGTTTCTAGGCAATTTGTTGCGTGGGGTTGGGGGGGGGGGGTTGGGCTTCTTTTTGGTGTCTGAGTGGTGTGTCTACTGTGATATGTTGTGGGAAAGTAGTGGTTGCTCCGCTCTGTATTGTGAAATTGGTTCGGATTTGATAATGGATAGTAAAAGGATGAAATTTGCAGTGTTGAAGATCTTGGTGGTGTGATGCGCCTCTTTAATCGGCGTGCTCACATTTGGGTTGTGCGGTTCCTGTTGTCTGCACTATTGTTACCACCTTTTGTTGTTTGCTTGTGATTATTTACGTTTTGTTCTTTTGGCTTCCTAAACCTGTAGACTGTGCATGTTATTTTAAGTTGAGTTAAATTGTAGGATATGCTCTGCTTTAATTCAATTGTAATGTGTATAAGTTTATTAGGCTTGTCGTTAATTTTTTACCTTTGCGGTCATGTATAGCGAGTCACGGGAATGTCATGACCTATATTATCTGCAGATCTAGAACAGAGCGATTGTGTAACCTTACTTTATCAATGCTATTCTCGTATTCTACCAAAAAAAATTGAAGAAAACCTTCATATTCGTACTACTCTCCCCGGTGAGAATTTTAATAGTTCAACCGAATGAGATTACCAACTTGTAACACTCTATTGGGATTTCCAACTTTCTTTGTTTAACAGTGTAGTCGCCCAAGTAAAGACTGCGGGTTTTTTTTAAAATTCTTTTCCAGCGTACATGTAAGAATACTTGCGTGAAAATTATCTTTTTGGTGAAAGTTTTCAGGAAAAAAAAGTTTGGCGAAACAAGGTACAAAATGCAAATCTTTTTCGAGGAGAATTGTACTTTGAACCTAACCGCAATTACTTAATTTCAGGAGTCGAAATTGCATTTTTTTTAAAAACTTTTTGAGCTTTCTAGCTTTCTTCCCTTTTTAGGTGTAAATATAATGAAATTGGGGGTATAATTTTTTTTTTCTTGGGGAAAAGCTTCAAAATAATTGGCTTGATCAACCACTTAAAAACTATTTTTTTTAGTGAAAATATTTGCAGTTTGAACTTAACTGATATATACACTTTCCGCGCAAGATAGTCTATTTTGGTTAAAATATATATATATTTGTGGTTAACACGTTTTGGACTAAGACATAAATGTTAGATGAACCAGTGTTTACCCTATTTTAGCAAAACACAATTATATGGTTGTATAAATTTAGTAACACGATGATTATCATGGGTGATTCAATCGTTAAAAAGAAGAAGTACAAAATTCCTGAACTCAAAATGTTTGGTTGAGACTTCGAATTATGATTGACAAATTGTGTGAACAAAATTAATTAGAATATATAACATTAGTTACTTATCACAAAATATGCACTTTGAACATTATTATATCTTACTCCAGATGTTTCAATATGGTACAACATATAATGAAAGCAGTGACGTCACGGTACAACATGTGACAACACATACAAATATTTTTTTTGGTCAAAGGTCCTTTGTATTCATTTAAGCTCAATCATATACAAAAACATTTTTCAGCTATACACATTTCTGTGATCTTTATTTTACAATATGTACATTATACTAAAAGTAATCTTTGCATATCTAAACCCCATGCTTGGCATAGCTCCCTGTTTTGCTATGTTGCATGGCTTTGTTTCCAGCTGAGGGTTCTATAATATATCCACTGATTTATCATTTGCATACATCCCTTCTATGTAGCTTGTTTCTCGCTAAAGATTCTTGCATTCCTCTCTTGCCAAATCCCATATATTACCCCATCAATTATGAGTTTGCACATTCTTGCTTTAAGGCTTTTCCCCCTGAAGTGTAACATTGAGTATTGACTGAACTGCTGCCATGATATTAGTGGTATCTTCATGTTCATTTTCTCAAAAGCCTCTTTCCATAGATTATGTGCATAAGAGCATTGCACAAAAAGATGGTCCTCATTTTCAGAATATCTGTTGCACAATACACACTGATCATCTGGGATGATATTCCATGTCTTTAACTTTGTCTTAGTTCTCAAACCCCTTTTACATAATTGCCATACTTGGTATGTGCCGTTTGAACCAAATCAACTTGTTCTAGGGAGCCCTTGGGGCTTTTGATCTAAGTCCCTCCCATGCTGATTTAACGGTAAACTCACCATTGGAGTTGAGTCGTCATGTTACCTCATCATGATTCCCATTAGCAGGGGCTGGTCTTGTGGCCAAGATTCTGTTCGAGCTTCTGAGTTCATCTGATCTGTTAGGTAACAATTTCCATTCATTGCCTTATATGATTTCTCTGACTTTGGCATTGATTCCCAGGCCTGAGTCATATATGATTCTCTGCCCATATTGCTGAATTATTGGTATCTCCAGGAGCCAATTATCTAACCACAACCTAGTTGATTCCTCACTTCCCACTTTATAATATATGAATTGACTACACTTTTCTCTGAGCTTTAAAAGTTTGCACCAAGTCCATGACAAGCATACTGGTGGCTTGAAAGGTCCATATATGTCTCTGTTTGATGATGAAAATGTGGCACGATTTAACCCATAGGGAATCCTTTTTGTGAGCAAGATCCCAAAGGTGTTTGCAAATAACAGCCTTATTCCACTCCTCAACTCTTTTTAAGCCCAAACCTCCTTCATTTTTTGGAAGGCATAAGTCTTTCCAAGCTACTTTAGCTCCATTACATTTAGCATCTTTGCCATGCCAAACAAAAGCTCTAATTTTTCCTTCAATCAACTTGATAATGCTTTTTGGTAGTATGAAGATAGAACACCAATAAACAAACATACTACTCAAAACTGAAATTGCCACTTGTAATTTGCCAGCATAGGAGAGAGTTTTAGTTGCCCAACATGAGATCTTCTTTGTCAACTTCTCTACAAGCATTTTGCAATCCTGAATTTGTAGCTTGGTTGAAATTAAAGGCACTCCAAGATATGTAACAGGAAACTTTCCAATAGGTATACCAACTAGATCGTCCATGATTCTTGCATTGTCTTCATCCACACCAGCAAAAAAAATAGCACTTTTGTTTAGGTTGGGGGCTAGGCCAGATAATTGCTCAAATTCCTCCAAAGCTGACTTGATAAGTCTGATGGCACATGGCTTAGCTTGAACTAGGAGAAAAAGGTCATCTGCAAAACTTAAATGGTGTAACTGAAGCTCTTTGCATTTAGGGTGGTATGCAAAGTCCCTGTTTACTGCATAACTATTCATAATTCCATAGAAAGTTTCCATTACCAGGAGGAATAGGTAGGGAGATATGGGGTCTCCTTGCCTTAGACCCTTTGAGCTGCTAAAGAAACCATCCACATTGCCATTTAGACTGATGAGAATTTAGCAGTGCATACACCTTGCATAATCCAATCCACAAATTTATGAGAGAATGACATAACTTCCATCACTGTCCTTAGGAAATCCCACCCTACTGAGTCATAAGCTTTTTGGAGATCCACCTTCATTACACATCTAAGAGCACCCCTTTTATGGTAGTTCTTAACCAGTTCTTGCATAAGGAGTATATTATCAACAATAGCTCTCTTAGCCATAAATGCAGATTGATGTTTGCTAATCAATTGTGGCAGGACTTGTTTAATTCTTGCACAAAGTATCTTGGAGACACATTTGTAAATAATATTGCAACAGGCAATTGGCCTGAAATCCTTCATAGTACTCGGACAAGGTATTTTAGGTATCAAAGTGAGGGTTTAGCAGCTCGATTTATGTATACGTTTAGGGGCGAAGGAGGTACCGACGGGTATCATCCCCCCCAGAACAACGTGTACTATTGAAAAACTTGACGCCTTTGCTGGAATTTAACATTTCCATCACAGCAGCACTAACATCTTTGCCTACCACACTCCAGTTTTGTTGATAAAACTCAGCAGTATAGCCATCTGGGCCAGGGGCTCTATTAGTTTTAAAAAAGAAAATAGCTTCCTTTACCTCTTGCTCACTCACAGGTTATATAAGCATAGCCTGCTCTTCATTTGTCAGTTATTTATGTAACACTTGTTGTAGCCTTTCTCTTCTTAGTTGCATACTTGGCACATGGCTACCCAGGAAATCAGAGAAATGTTTTATGGCCTGTTGATGGACCTCCTTTCCACCTTAGATTAACGTTCCATCATCTGCATGAATAGCAAGAACTCTGTTATGAGCCCTATGTAGTTGCATTTTCCTATAGAAGTACACAGTATTACTGTCCCATAGGCTTAAGTCTTTGACTCTTGCTTTTTGCTGATAAAAGGCCTCCTCATCTTGGATCCTTTCATAATATTTGCTTTGTGCTTCCTTCATTGCTTGCACCATATCTGTCCTTGCATGATTTAATACCTGAGTTTGTAGTCCCTGTAAGACCTTGAGTGCCTCAGCAGCTCTAGCAGATATATTGCTATATGCTTCTTTATTCAATTTTCTTAGGACAGGCTTCAATTTCTGCAATTTTGACTTTAGTTGATGGCAGGCATCCCCAACTGTTCTTTCATTCCAGACCTTGCCCAAAGAATTCTGGAAACTTCTATGTCTCATCCAGTAATTAAAAATTTTGAATGGCCTTTTCCCAACATAGTTCTCCTGCTGAGTATTTATAACAAGCAATGCATGATCTGATAGTGCAGGCTCTACAGCTTCTACCTGTGTATTTGGATAAAGTCTCATCCATTCCTCATTTTGGAAGGCTCTATCTAATCTGCACATAATGAGATCTTCCTCTCTATTATTGCACCAGGTATAGAATACTCCCATTGTAGGTACATCCTCTAAGTGATTAGCATACAAACAATTATTAAAGTCATTGGTATCCTTGGTATTTAAACCATTTCCTCCACTTTTCTCTCTCTCAGATCTGACAACATTGAAATCCCCACTGATAATCCAAGGTTGTTGCCCAATAGAAACTGCATCATGTGTTATTTGATGCCATAGAGTCCTTCTTTTTTCACCTTTGTTGTTTGCATATACAAAGGTAAGATAAAAACTGCTTTCAGCTGTTATCACCTTCCCTGTAATGTGTTGACTTGATTTAGTGAGTACTTCAATCTTTACATTCTTGCTATTCCAGCCCATCCAAATTCTTGAAACACCTTTTTGGTTTAGACACCAATCAAATTCCCAGTGTTTGCTCCACTTCTTGACAATTTTTTGGATATTACCTTCCCTTACTCTTGTTTCTAGAAGACCTCCTATCTCAGGTTTCCTGTTTTTCACCATTTTCTTGATTTCAGCCTGCCTTATAGGGTTATTAAACCCTATAATATTCCAACTAGTGATCACAGTCATTTGAGTATGTGATGTTGCCCTTTACTGCTATTCCTTCCATCCACCTTTTTACTAGTTGTACTCTTTCCATGACTATCACACCCACCTGATTTTGCATCTTGCTCATGTAATAGTATATTCTCATTTTCCAAGTTCATTAGTATAGAGAAGGTATTTTCTAGTCTGGGCTCCTGTACTTGCACCTTATTATGTACCATTGGGCTTATATCCCTTATTTCCATTCTTGTCTCCTGCTCCACTTCTTTTTGTGTCTGGTTCTTTGGTTTCCACACTTTCTGAGGCTGAGGTTTGTAGTAGCACTTCTCACTTTGATGGCCATACACACTGCAGTATTTACATTTGATAGGCATCCACTCATATTCCACCTTTTGTACTATTATTTCTTCCTCATGACCTTTTATAAGAATATATTCAGGCATTTGGTTATTGATATCCACTTCCACACAAATTCTAGCATATCCCATCCTTTCCTTGGCTACTGTGATATTATCCATAAACAGAGGTTTTCCAAGAGTACTAACCATCCTACTGAACATTTTGGAAGACCAAAAAATCCGAGGTAGGTTTGGTAGTTTGATCCATATAGGCACCAGTTTCAAGTCATCTTGAGCAAGAGACATAGAACCAGACCATGGTTTTACAATAAGAGGTTGATTGTCAAAAAACAATGGTCCCTGCTCCAAGGCCATTTTCCTTTGCATTATTCGAATCAAAATTAACCAGAAACATACCTGGTTGTAGAAGGCTCAGGGAAAAGGATCCAATATGCTGCCACTTTCTAGCCAAGAATCCTTTTATGATATGTAGTGGTGGTTTCGCACCCAAAACATACATCATCGCAGAATTCTTCCTTTTATTAATTTCTTCTTCAATTTCTTCAGCATTGTAAACCACTCCCTTCTGTCCATCAATATCCTGTGGTTGGATGTATTCCAGTTTTCGTTCTTGAGAGAACTCACAATTTGTTTTAGCGATTGATGCGTATGATCGCACCAAATTCTTGTCCTGCATTTTGATTTCCCCTTTACTATGGCCAGATGGTAATGGGGGAAATTGGCTTTCATTTCCCTCCAGTTTTTCAAAAGTTCGTTGTACTCTGCCCAGCTCTTTTTGCCCTGTCAGTTTATTTTCATTTAAAACAGGTGATGTGGCAATTACCTCTACCTCAGTCTCCACCTCAGACTCACGTGGATAGGATCTGTCATTTGGCCCTTCATGCATTGGCTTGCCACGCGGCCCCAAACAGTTTTCTTCTTCTTCAGCATTCAATGTACCAGATGTTGGAACTCGATCAATGTCTTGCCCTCTCTTTGCATTGAATGTCTTCTTTAACTCCAGATTCTCATGTCGTAACACCTCCAGTTGCGACTGTAATTGCTTTATTAAATTCTTTAGATTTTGGTCTTCATCTGAATCGATGCTTGAAATATCGAATTTTTCCGGTTGCAAGTCTGCAACATCCAGTCGATTTCCGCTTCCTAGAATCACCCTAATTTCTCCATTCGTGGATCTTCACATTTCCTCATTACCTTGTGTGTGGGTTTTCTGCTATTCTGGTCCCACAAAATCTGTAGCAAGAATGTCTTTTACTGGCCCGCGTAGTCTTGAAGATCTCCGTGAAGTTATTTTTGCCGGGGTTTTCTTCATTGTTGCGTCTTGAAGAATCTGGTTTTTTGAGAGAAGCGGGAGTTTCTCTCACGAAAAACCAAGTGCTGCACCATGTTCCTAAACGTGTTACACCATGTTACAACTTGAGTTGTTGTAGAGTTGATGAATATATATATATATATGAAAGTCGAAATTGAGAGAATGTTGTCCAGTCATCGCTTACTAGGACAATCTCTTACTTCGCCATGTGGACTTTCCTATTTTGAAGTTTTAAAATATTTTAAATTTACTTACATTTATATTTAATGATTTGAATCTCTCTCTCTCTCTCTCTCCCCCTCCCCCCAACACAAATTTTGTAATTGTTATTAGGTATACAATTTTTAATTATATAAAAAGGTAAAAATAAATTTTTAATTATCTTATTGTCACTACCAAATTTGTAATTGTTACTAGGTATATAATTTTTAATTATATAAAAAGGTAAAAATAAAATTTTAATTATCTTATTGTCACTACCAATTTTGTAATTGTTATTAGGTAGACAAATACGAGATTTCTTAATAAGTATTTTGATAGTTGTTGCTCCCTTATACAACGCACGAGATCAAAACTAGTATGTTATTACATCGGAGGAACTGATACAACATTCGCCAATACGACACGACCATAAGGAGTTGCTCCAGCATGAATTTAATTATTTATCATCCCTCATAACCATTGGTAGGATCCATCTTTGACCGGTTGAATACAATATGCCTACTTTCTTTTCAAGTAAAATACAACTCGATAAACTTCTCAATAAAAATTAGGGATAATTGCACAAATTATCCTTGTGGTTTGGGGTCGTTGCAAAAAATCCCTTGTAGTTAGAAAAGTTGCAAAAGAACATGTGGTCAGAAAAGTGTTACATTCAACGATTTCTGTAACGATTTAAAAAAATTGTCTAAAATACCCCTGTTTCAGTGCAGAGGGGCAACAGTACCAGCCTAGCCAGACCCGCTGCACCTCCAGCCTTGCCCTTTATCGCCGGGGCCTTCTCTCTCGTCACAACTGCCCAGCCATGCCCGTCGCCGCCACAAGTCCAAGCCTCTGTCTCCAATCCCACGGCTGAAACACCCCTGTCTCCATATTTTCTGAGTTTTACCCCGGTAATGTGATTGGATTTACCCAAATTGCACTATCTCAAATCTAGGGTTTCAATCGCAATGTGCAATTGAAACCTTAGATTTGAGATAATGCGATTAGGGTTACGATTGGGTGGGGCTAATGCCTTGTTACGAAGTGGTCATGTGTCCGAAAGAAGGGCGACAGCGGGATTGGGCGGTGTCCCTTGTCTCGTCGTGGTAGCATGTGGGATTGCGTGGTTATGACGGCGGCGATATTGGCAGCAAGTGGGACTGTGTGGTTATGGCGGCCGCAGCAAGCGACGACGGGATTAGTGCAGCATGCGGTGAACGAGAGCCAACTCACGGTCGTCGCAGTAGCCGATCAGAGAGACCACGTACCAGTGGCGGAACCGCGACAGGACCCCAATCTCCGACCTTAATGCCTTGAGTCCCCGGCCGGACACGGAGTTCCACCGCTTTACGACGACATTTGTCTCGTCTCTGAGGGTTCCTCTGTACACCATGGCAGATGCTCCTCGACCTACAAGTAGCGCGTCGTCGAAGTTTTTGGTGGTTGATTTGATCTCGGAGAGCGAGAATCGACGGCAGATTTGGTCCGGCGACCATTCGAACGACGGTCTGTTCTTCTGACATGGGTAGTGGAGGTGGATGCGGCCGGATCGGTGAGTGCGGCGACTAGGGTTTGGCTTGGTTGCATTGGGAAATAAATTTGGGAGAGAGAAATTTGGAAGGAGGAAGACAGGAAGGGCATTTTTGTCATTTGTTAAATTAATTTCTACCAAACGCACTTTTCAGGAGCGTGAACATCACATGCCGTTAGTTTGAACGATTTTTTTGACGGTTGCAAGACTTTTACAATCTCCAGTGTCTTTTTGCAATTTTTATAACGCACATGGATTTTTTTACAACTAGCCCAAATCACAGGGATATTTTACGCAATTTTTCCTAAAAATTACTTAAAGTGGATTGGACGTCCGCTTAAAATAGGTCAATGCACCATACAATTACCATATAATTGTTCCAAAATTAGAGGAGGTGTTGAAATAGGAACTTATTATTAATGCTTCTTCTTTTTAGAATTATATACACACCTAATAAATATTTATTTTAAAATACTTCAAATAAAGAAATACTCGGAGAAGTATGGAGTAGTAGGTAGAGAGGGATCAGGATTCTGCTCTATGTGTTGTGAGAGAGGGAAGAGAGAGAGATGGAGAAGATAGAGAGTAACTATGGTTTGCATCCCCTTCTCTCTCTCTCTTGCACTCTCTTACAGCACTGGGACAACATCCCTGCTGTAACCCATGGTTACATTTTCTCTCTTTCTTCCCTCTTTCACAACACTGAGACAACACTCCTATTGTAACTCATGATTACAGCAGTAAGGGATCCTAATCCCTGTACAGTGATAAAAAAAGAGAGGTATTTTAAGACGGAGGACTACGTACGACAAGAATTCGCCGTGAAAAAGGCTGTCCTGTCAGTCACGGTCTCTCGCTCTAGAAGAAGCCAATAATTGATCCCCTCGATTCATCAGCGCCTCTTGAATCTTCTCTCTCTCTCGCTCTCTCTCCCTCTTCTCTCCCGCATATCATTCCAGTAGAAACGGACTACTTTGCAGTGGAGATCTGAGCACCATTTCATGGGCCTTCACCTCCCTTGTCCATGGCCAATCCACCCTCCTCCTCCTCCTCCCACTCCCCTCGCTTCACTCCTCCTTCTGCAATAACAACTACCAGAACTACGATCAGGTTCCCCATCACCCGCTTCCACCTCCTACTCATCTTCCTCCACTCCCTCTTCTAGATTTCTCCCCTGACCCTGTTCGGTCAGAAGGGCGACAAACCCGTCTCCTCGAAAGCGACATGGCATCGGTGTTCCTGTTCCACGTGGTGGGTGATCTGACGGTGGGCAAGCCGGAGATGGCGGAGTTCTGCGAGACCGAGAGTGTGGAGGCTGCGATCCGGGCTATCGGGGAGTCTACCGAGGCGGGCATACCCGTCTGGAGGAAGAGGTCGCCCAAGATGGTGATCGAGACACCTGAAATGAGGCAGCAGAGGTTTATGGGCATCCTTAATCCGTTCGATATCGTCTCTTACTTAGCTAGAGATTGGTGCTTGGAAGATCAGGAGAAGGCCATGAGAACCCCGGTTTCGGAGGTGGTTGTGCACAATGCTTCTTTGTTAAAGGAGGTCGATCCCGGCACAAGGTTAGCTCTCCTTCTACATTCACTGTGTTTCGATGTTTGTTTTATGAGTTATCTATAGACAATTTGGGTATCATCTTTACTATAATCGTGCCTGTTGCTCATCTGTATTATCATTTATCAGTGGTTAGGGAATTCTCCATTTTGAGGACATTGAATGAAGATAACGGGAGCCATTGAGTGTAGTGTTTTTATGGCGTGTGACCATGTCGGGCCAGACGGACCCGACAAATAATGCTGTTTGAACTTTGAAGTGTCCGTGCTTCATGTAGGGTTACAATTCGTTTCCCCCTCTTTTTTTTTTGGTGCTTCAGGCAGGTTTGAAACGTATTGCTAGCTAGGGATATGGCTACAGGAAGGAGGGAAGAATGCAGCACTCTGTCCCTTCTTGGTTGTATGTGAAAGTATATACAGTGCATGACCTTTCATGCCATAGATATGTAGTTATCAGCAAGGTATTATTGCTTGTTGGCAGGGAGGATGGAAAAGTATCATCCCTCAAAATTTTCATTCATTAGGAAGAAGGATGTCTTTCTTTTGTGTTGTTTGGTTGAGTCAGAGGAAAAAGAGGAAGAAAAAAGACGATGCTTATAGTCTTGTCATATTACCCTGTTAAATGCATTAATGTAGAGATCTAAGAGGATAATGGAGGTCAAATGAGTAAGTAACACTCTTTTCCTCTCTTTTCCGCTCACCTTTGAGCGGAAACAATATGGTGGGCCCAGAAGGAAACTTTATCCCTCCTGCTTTTCCTTCCTTTCCTTCTTCCCTTGACCAAATGAATTACAATTCTTCCATCCCTCCAATTCTCCGTTCACTCTTTTCCATGCTTTCAATTTCCTCTCTACCAAACGAGCTCGTAAAGTTTATTTATCCTGCTTTGGTGAATCTCTATTCATTAGTGAGCTGAATTTTTTGGTTGTGTGAAGTCTCCTATGTATGTCTGGCACTGATGCCTTATATTAGAATTTGTAAACAACCTTGTTGCAAGTCTTTGTCCATTACAAACCTAGACCCTTGTCTCTGCATTGGGATTTCGGTATCTAAGGAGGGAAGCTGTTCTGCTTATTTGCCATCTGGTTTTTTTATTGCATTTACTGCGCCTCTTGCAGCACTCATTTGGAGGATATGCAGCTAAAAAAAACACTAGTCTTTGCATACCATGCTCATTTGCTCTGTTGCAACTATTGTTAATGTCATATTAGCTGCTTGGATCCTAGGGATCGGCAGCTATTTGGTTTATTTTCTATTATTGCCACCTATTATTCCTATTGTTTTCATGATTTCATCTTGATATTTTGAGATTGATAGACGACAATATATCATACAAAGTAGAAACTAACATATAGTGATAGCCTAATCAAGTTCTTGAGAAAGAAGTTTCTTCCATGCATATTGCTTCTTTCCCTCCATGGGTTCAAATATGAAGAAATTGCCCAATACAAATATGATTCTAATGGACCTATCCTATAATTTGCCTACAATCGATATATATGGACGAATCGGAATCATGCTATTTACTTAAGCTTATTCCCGTTTCTCTAGGTAAAGTGCTTGTCAGAGTTAGTTTAAACTAAGATTTGGAATGCATTAGTCATGTTCGTACGGAATAATTTGATCCTGGCCGGCCTATCGTAAAGCTGCAACAACCTTCTTAGTTGTTTCAATAGTTACAACCCGCATGGAGTGTGCATGGAGGTGAATTTCTTTCAGCCTTTACTATCCAAAGTTTGAGTTCTTCATATCACCCTCCCCCCAACCTCCCTTCTGTTTTATGAGGTATCCGTACAATAAGATGAGCCTTACCATGGAAAAAAATGAGGCTGTAGTATAATATATGGAAAGGAAAAAAGAAACATCAGTAGAAGCATAATCAAGGTTGCTTGGGGCTTTTTAAACCTGATACCATCCCGTACCCTTGTTTAATTCTTCTCAAATGCTTTTTATTGGGAATGATAATCTGATTATTTGGTTGCATTGGCATCCTTAGTGATTGTGGCTTGTGATTATCCTTGTAGATTGGACTAGATGTATATAGAACTGGGAAATAGAGGAAGCGAGAAAGTCCTCTTGCAGTTGCGATCAATTCATGGTAACCTATAGCATATTGAACCCAACTTCGGTAACAAGTAGCGATATTAAAAAGTATTCGTGAGTTTCTTTGTCACATTTAGCCTAATAGTAATATAGATGCTCTCATACGAGGACTTAAAACTGTACACTACCTTCCTCAAAGATGGTGGAAGATACTCACTTGAGCTTAGCATTGTTGGTGAGCGAAAGATTAAGTTTGCGAAGAATAGGGGTTTTCCTGCATTGAGATATCAAGTTGGAGAGATGACCTCTCTCTGTGTGTCTCTCTCTCTCTCCCTTTGGAGGGGTGAGCTGGGGGACTGGTTATGTGTCTGCCATCTGAAGGCCATGTGGCCTTTTCGCAAATCGTGTAACCTTCATCCATCATGTGGATATGGTCCTTCAGCTAAACTAATTTGTTAACTTGTTACCTAGTGTCAGAGACTTGACAAGCGATAACATTGCTCATTATGCCTGGTGGTTGGAAGCAACGAAAAATAGGAGATAAGATGACACCGACACCGTTAATCGGCTCAAGTTATTTGGGTCCATCCAATGAAAATGCTATGTGCATCAGTTCGAAAAGGGACATGATTTATATAGATGTTAATGCCAGAGCAATGAGAGGCCAAAACTTAGCTGGATGGAGGAGGAAAAATGGCCTCAGAAAAAACAGTGAAGGATCTATTTGTTCTAAAGTAGCTGGGACAAGTACTTTGGGTGTAGATGCTGTATTCCAGATTAGGGAGGCTGTTATCTAGTCTTATCCTGCCTTTCTCTTATAAACCAAGATAATGTAGTAGTCACCTCATATATAACTTATGTCACTCTTTCCTGTGCGGTCGCCTTCAAATCCCCCAATGCGTTTATGTCAATAATCCCACTTCTGATGGTGGAAGGTCTGCTTTGAGCCAGGAAATAAAGAAATAAAAGTCTCCGGGAGAGTAAGAAAACAGTCCTTCATTGCCTTTTGGGCCAGATTAATTTGTTTTCTAACCAAATTTTTTCTCGAACTCTTTGCAAAAGACTTTTATATATATGGCCAATAATATGCTCATCTTATCTCTACACCAGAGAGTTCAATAGCCAACTATTTCTTTGGCAATTAATGCCATTATATGCCTCTGACAAGTTAGTCGTTCAGCTAAGTTTCTCTTGCTGACCACAGTTATTGCTCTCTTGATAGAATATCTTATCAACAACTTCTTAGAAGTAAGAAGAGTAGAAGTAGAAAATGAAATATAACTTAAAAAAGAAAAAGATGAAACTGTTAATACAACCAGCTGCTAGAATTAGTGGTATCTTCTCACCACCATTTTTGGACTGTGGGGAGGGTTTTTTTATGTTTCCCATTCAAGACATCACCTGTATTCTATAGAAAGAACCATAAAATTCAAATTTTCACCCTATGTCTTTGTACAGATTTTCCCTCTCATTGATGCAGTCCTAATTGCTTCATTCTTGTGCAAGATTGATAGATGCACTGGAGATGATGAAGCAGGGTGTCAGGCGTCTTCTTGTTCCTAAAAGCCTGGGATGGAGAGGTATGAGCAAACGGTTCTCAATTATCTATAATGGCAAGTGGCTCAAGAACATTGACGCTTCTAGCAATAATCTAATCAACCAGGCTGCCAACCCCAGCCGTCCCTCTTCTTCCACAACCACCACGCGTGACAAGTTTTGTTGTCTTTCTAGAGAAGATATCATTCGTTTTCTTATTGGTTGTCTTGGGGCCTTAGCTCCACTCCCCCTCTCCTCCATCTCCTATGTTGGAGCCATCAACCCAAACTACTGCTTCATGGAGGCATCTGTCCCAGCAATCGAAGCAACCCAAAAGGTTCCCCAGGATTACCCTAGTGCAGTTGCTGTTGTGGAGCCCACCTCAGATGGTCAACATAAGATCATTGGAGATATCTCAGCTACCAAACTGTGGAAATGTGATTACTTAGCTGCAGCATGGGCATTGGCTAATCTCTCCGCAGGACAATTTGTGATGGGGGTTGAGGATAACATGTCTTCATCAAGGTCACTTCCTGATTTTGCGGCAAATGCAATGGGCGGAGATAGTAAGTTAGCTAATGGTGGTGGCTCAGCAAGGGCAAGGAAGTTCAGCAGTAGAAGTATTGGATTCTTCACCAATCCTTCAAGCCCGAGTTTTGGTATTGGTAGGAACATGTATCGGGGTAGAAGTGCACCACTGACGTGTAGAGTTACAAGTTCACTAGCTGCAGTCATGGCGCAGATGTTGTCTCACCGGGCAACCCATGTGTGGGTAACTCAGGCAGATAACGATGATGTTTTGGTTGGGGTTGTGGGTTATGCAGACATCTTAGGCGCTGTGACCAGGCCGCCTGCTTCAACTATTCCTGAAACTCAGACATCTTGAGATGGCTCCAGAAATTACTTTCAACATGCCGCTTATGCACATCCTCCTGATGCATATATGGGTTGCGCTTGAGCCCCATTCTACCAAGACCCAGATATATATATATGAGAGCATTGCACTTTAGGGACTTTGTCTTTACTTCACAATTTTTTTATTTAATCTGGTTTGTAAAATCGACGAATGAAATAATGCAACACATTGTCTCCTAGCATCCAGATAGGTTCGACGAATAATTGCACTGAGTTCCCCTTGAAGTGTTTGTATGGCTACTCATTTATATAAACGTTTTTCATGGTTATGATCTCTGTTGCGACTCAAGGTCATGGAGTGAAAGATAAACATATACTCTGCCAGTGTATGCTAAGTTATGTACATCAACCCTTTTAGGTCCCAGAAGGGTGGGAGCCTTGTGCAGTGCCCCTTATCCCCCGCAACTTTCTATTTTAGTGTAAAAGATATTGTATGGTCCGAGATGAATGGTCTTCCTTGCACTTTTCTTTCTTCGTAACGCTTCAAATGCTATTGGTGAAATTAATATAACTGAGGATCTGTCAATCTAAGTAGGGTACCTAACTTTGGCAGAAGAATATGCGAGCAGTTGCATGAGGAGAAAACTGCAGAGGTGCATAGTCGTCCGTCATTTGTTGAGCGGCTGTTGATGGCAGTGTACTTGCAGGATTCTTCAGTCATAGTCCAGCTCTCACCTCTAAATGTCGCTCCCAAATCTCTCAGACGCACCCACCCAGAAACCACTATAGCAGTGATGCTCCCGCTCGCACCCGCTCTCACCCACACCGTGTGCAACTAAGGGTGGCAGTGCATAGCCAAATGCACCGTGCAGTACTGCATGCATATGATCTAAACTTCACTCCCAGCTGTTTTGGAACGTTGTAGTTGTTGGTGGGTTCAAGTAGTTTTGCCAAAAAAGGAAATTTTTTTTATTTATCCGCAACCTCGAATGTTTGTCCATACGTTATTCTTCTCTTAAAAAATTAATATTTTGGCACTAGTGATCTTCAGCGACAAATAAAAATTAAAAAAGACGATGTTAAAACTTGAAAATAGACGTTGCCGATAACATACACACTTATTTCCATCATCAAAGTTCTAATTATTGGGAGAAGAAACAAAGTCTTGAAAGGACCGGAAAAACAACAAATATATTTGCTTGCATGATAACAGATAACTTATGCTTCATGCCTACATCTCAAATCTTACTTTGCAATGAAAATCAGGGCGGGTTATACAGCTAGCACTCACAGTAACACGAGAAATTAAGTGTGTAGCTAGTTAGTTGTCATGCAAGGATGAATTTATAATATTTCGATATAATGCGGAGTATTTAGGAGCGTAAGATGAGAGAAGGCTGATGTGATAGAAGAGATGTTAGGTGAGACGAATAGTTACTTTAAAAGATAGATGGTTAAGACCATTGATCCCAGACCATTTAGTGTTTTCTAATTGTAATGACTTTAGTGACACTGAAATGTATGTGCAGATATTATTGCTCATTTTGTGAAAAGCTTTAGCAACTTTTGCTGAAAACTTGCGTCACTAGAGACTAACTAGCTGCTCTCTTTTTTATGGCACCCTTGGTGTAACACTAGGGGACTTCCGGTTAACATGTGAAGTAAAATAAGATTAAGGATGCCTTGCTGTACTAATATGGGAGTCGCAAAATAAGCTACACTAATAGATGTCTAGTGGAAAAAAAAAGGTTCAAAAAGTGGCTAAGGATCTGTTCATGATAGCGATAGGTGGTTGTAGTGGTGGTGGTGGTGGACGTCCTGATGTGTGGGGGTGTGTTGCTGCCGGTGGTGGTTGCAGTGGTGGTCGTTGCTGGTGGTGAGGGTGAAAAGATAATTCTATCCGGCCTCTAATCTAGGTTTGATCTAAACGTTGGGTAGGATTTGTATTTTATGTAGGCTTATCCGGCATGATATATAAATTGTCTTGACTTATCCGACCATATCACGTTCTACACAAACAAATAATTATGTACGCCAAATATAACCATTTAATTCAATGAACGTATATAAAATTAACATGACGAGGCTTTCCTTGTAATACACACACATACTTTTTTTTTTTTTGGTTAATTAATATCTATTTTTTTGGTTAATAATACACACACATACTTATATCGGTCAATTGCGAAAAGCAGATGCCAAAAGGACATGGAAAATGCTTTCTTCAGGAGTTTCTTCTGCGAATACTACGGCACCCACTTCTTTTTGGCCTTTCTGGCTTTTGATTATAAAACATAAAATTGCCACATTGGTTTCTCACCTTCTTCAAATACATAAAAGCTCATGTCTCTGCCCTTTTCATGCACCATTAGTCACGTACACAAAAAGGGCCATTGATCCCGTCTGGCCATCTCTTGCTTTTAGAATTCCATGGAAATCTAAGCCCTGGCATGGGAGCATCTCATCCACATACATTGGGAAACAGTAGATTTACTTTTCATTAGAATAAATCATCACCTTTACACAGAATAAAGAGACATTTTGCCCTTTTATGGCCTCTCAATATGACACATGTCATGCTTAGAACCATACAATTTACAGTCCAGCAGTACCATTTAGTACCTTTTGTAGCATAAGAAAAAGAGAGGGTGTTGAATTTCACTTTTTACTTTATAATATGCATTCGTCTTAAAAATTTTGATCATATTTTTTTGAACTGTTTTAAAAAATTGATCACTTTTTAAATTAAAAAATATTTGATAAGTATTTGATGCTAAGGAAGTGGATTCGCAGTCGATGAGGAGATGCCACAAGGCAGTCCGAGTCAGATGTTAAGTATGTTGATGTGGGACACAATAAGGATGTAGTAAGGGCAGATATCAAAGGCTTTCCAGACAGAGCTTGAGTATGGCAGTGCTGCAAGGGCGAAGGCGCGGGGTGAATACACGACGACAGTAACAGTCCGATGCTTATGTTCAGAGTCAAGGTCCTGTATATTTTTCTCTCTAGTATTCTAGAGTGAGAAAGTGAAAATATGAAGAATGAGTTATGTTTTTTGTCCTGAAAATGAATTCTCAAGTCCCCTATTTATAAAGGTTGAGATGATGATGTCATCAGCGGGCACATGGCGCTCCCCGCGAGTGACACATCACCGAAGGGGTCCACTAGTGCCAGTGCTCCACGGACTGTCGGATCACATATTCACCCGGCTTGCCCGTACAGCGTTGCTCTGTCTGTCTGGAAAGACTAGCCTATATAGCGCCGGTGTGGCCAGAGAACCCCCTTGATCTAGCCACCAGTCCAAAGCCCTTGCAGAGTCCCACAGGGTGTTAAGAGACCCCCAGGACCTGGCAGCGGTAGGGAAGAGCCGACGCCTAACTGGCAGGCAGACTAAAAGCGATGCCCACCGTAGACTTGCTCCCTTCTCGAAGTGACCCGGGAGTCATAGTCCCTAGGGGTGCCAAGAAAGTGCCATGTGCCGGAGCGTGTTAGCTAGTCACGCAGACACCCTGGCAAAGATAGTGTCCCGTAGGAGTCACATACTCCACGGGCCAAGGTAGTATCCCGGAGGAGCCATCTAGCTGGCGAAAATGGAGTTGAAGCTCCTTAATAGAGATAGTGTCCCGGAGGAGTTGCCTATCCCCGGGGGTGAGTCTTTGTGTCGGAGCACTCGGAGCGCCAAGGTAGTGTCTAGGAAGAGTTGCCTACCCGACAGGCCGATGTAGCATCCCAGAGGAGCCGCAGAAGGAGAGTTGAAGCTCCCTTGCGGAGATAGTGTTTTGGAGGAGTCGTCTATCCCCGCGGGTGAGTCCTTGTGCCGGAACACTCAGAGCACACCAAGGTAGTGCCCTGGAGGAATCACATACCTGATGGGCCGAGGTAGCATCCCTAATGAGCCGTCTACCTGGCAGAAGGGGAGTCTTTATGCCAGAGCACTTAGAGTTCCCTAGTGGAGATAATGTTCCGGAGGAGTCGTCTATCCCCGGCCGATGCTACACATTCCGGGGAATGGGTTGAAGCATTTTCCACAACCAAGGCAAGGTGCGCATAGTGTGGTGAAAGGATGGACCAACACAAGGGGCGTGGTAGTGTGACAGGATTCCAAGGGGCGTAATTGTACAAGCAGCGAGACGCATGGGGGCGAGGGAGTTTGTGCAGCACCAGGGGCACGGTAGTATGGCATACTGTGTGACAGAGAGCTGGGGGCACGACTATATCAACAGCATGGCGTATGGGGCACGACAGACTGTGTGCGGTGCCGGGGGCACGTGATATGGAAATGGCACACAGGCACAACGACAGGTGTTGTAGAGTCAGCACTCGGGCACGGGCGACAGGCATCGTGAAGTCGAAGCGTGGGCGCTGGTGACGAGCGTCGTTGAGTCGGCGCACAAGTATGGATGATAGGTGTTGTAGAGTCAGCGCCCGGGCGTGGGTGATGGGGGTTGTAAAGTCGATGAGCAGATCCGGTGGTCAAAATGTGCGCAGCCGGCCTGTCGGGGTCACGAGACGAGATAGTAGAGTTCCAAGTGTGCATAGCCATGATGGGATAACAATATAAGCCCCCTGCATGCAATATGCGCAGAGGGGCAACCCGGGCATGTAGCGCATGCATATTCGCAGGTTCATACTTAGAAGAATTTTTTTATGTTTGTTGGCTAAAGAGTCGCTAGCATCATCTCTGAACGACGAAGGTAAAGAGCATGTGGCTCGAGCCACCTCGTGCACCACCTATTGAAGCCTTGGAATGCTTCGGCGTAAACACGTGAGCAGGATAATGGGCACAGGGGCACGGATGATGGGTGTCGTGATACGGGGTACAAGGGCACGGATGACGGGTGTCGTGATGCGGGGCGCAGCGATGGGGGCTGGACAATAAACGAGAGAAGTAGGTTGTTTGAGCTGCCTCGTGCACCACCTACCAATGACGTTGACGTCAGGGATGTCGCAACGCAGGGCGGGGTGATAGGTGTAGGGGCATGGTCGACGTTGTGATGTAGAGGCACGACGACTGATGTAGGGACACGATCGTCACGGAATGACAAGGGCGAGGAACATGTGGCTCAAGCCACCTCGTGCACCACCTACTGAAGCCTAGGATGTTGGGTGTCATCGCGAGGGGTACGACGATGGGCACAAGGGCGCAATCGAGCGTCGCACCGTGAGGGGCATGACAACAGTCGCATGGGCGTGGTCATTACAAATATGGTCAAAGTTACAAAAAAATTCAGAGTGTTGAAGAATGACAAAATGGGTAAAGGAGGGAGCGACGTGAAGGGTCGTACACGAGGTGCACATTGGTCGTCACGATGAGTTCTTTTTTGTTGTGTTTGTGAGCATGGTGTCGATGATGGAAAGTGATGCTGGTCGGCCGAAGTTGGCGTAAGAGTGGAGGCCGGAGGCCGAAATGAGAGAGAGAGGAGGCCAAGTGTGAGTGGGCCGTCGACTTTGGTTGTCGGTCTAGAGGGATCGGCCATGGCATCGACCGAGGGGTTGAAGAGGGTCGGCCGAGAGAGTGGTCATCAGCCTTGGTGTGTGGCCGTGGAATGAAGATGGGGAGGCCGAAGGGGTGTCTAGGCCGAAGTGGGTGGCGTCGAGTATGGGTAGAAGTTTAGTGGTGACCGAAGGTGTGGGTCAAGGGCTAAAGGTGGGACGGGGCTGAAGGGAGGGTGTTTCCTTGAGTGCAGTGGGAAGGGTGGCCAAGGGTTTGGTCATAGGTGTAGGGATGGGGGCTGAGATGGTAGCCGAGGCCGGAGGGATGGATGCCGACAAGGGTGGAAGGTGGATTGAGGCCGAGGTTGAAAGGAGGTGATGGCCGAGGTAGAGAGGTGTGTTGCGGCCGAAGGTGGAAAACAAGAATGATGGTCGAAGTGGAAGGGCCGAGGGTGGTCAAGACCGAAAGTGGTGGGCCGAAGTGGGGGAAAGGGGATGGGCCGAAATGGTGAGGGAAGCCGAGGCCGAGGGTGGCCAAAGGGTGAGGGAGGCGAGGCGATGGTCGAAGTTCAGCCATGAGGAAGAAAGGGGCTCAGTCATGGGTATGGGGGAGGGGTTGACCTTAGACAAGGGCTAGGGATTAGCCTCGGTGGGGAAGGAGGGGTCGGCCTCGAAGGGGGGGGGGGGTTCGGCCTCGGTCCTTAGAGAGTGGCGGAAATTATTGGTGAAGAGGGGAAAATGGAGAAAGGGATGGGCGGTGAGGCAAGAAGCTGCCAGACGCAGGGCTACCGGCGGGGGAGATATTGGACAATAGAGGAGGGAAAAGAGGGAGAGGAGTGACGTCACTGACGATAGGGGGTGACGCCGGTAGAAAGAGTTCGAAAGGTGGCAACGGCGCCAAGGGGTGCGACGCTGGTGAAAGAGAAAGTAGCATTAGGGTTTTTTTGGGTCACGGGTCTGTTATGGGGCAACTACGGGTTAATAGGGTTTGGTCCAGGTTTTTGAGGAAAAAAAATGGGTGCCGGTCGTAGGTGGGTCAGGTACACGGGCAGGTCTGCTCATCTAATTTTTTTTTGAATTTTGAATTTTGAATTTTTTTTTGCCCCAAGGAAGAAGAGATGAGGGTGGGGTGGCAGATGATATTTTTTTCTAAGTGTAGGAAAGAGAATGAAAGGGGTGGTGGGAGGGGTATGAAAAATTTTGTTGAAAATTCTTTCCAAGTGTTAGAGAAAGGATGAGAGGGGAGTATAAGGGGTTGAAAAATTTTGCTGAAAATTATTTGAAGTGTTCGAGAGAGGATGAAAACATTTCTTGAAATTTTTTCTATGTGTTGGAAAGAGAATGAGAGGGGTGGTAAGAAGGGTATACAAATTTTTGTTGAAATTTTTTCTAAGGGTTAGAAAGAGGATGAGAGGGGACCGAGGGGGTGGGGGATGAAAATTTTTTGCTAAACTTTTTTTCCAGACGTTGGAAAGAGGATGAGAAGGGTGATGGACTACATGAAAGACGAATTTTTTTTAAAATTTTTTTAAGTCCCAGAAATGGGAGAGCGGAGGTCGGGCAAGGGTGCCGAAGGAGGCTGCTAAGGGTGGTGACCCAACCGTGATTTTTTTTCTTAGTGTCAAAAAGTGGATAGACAGGGCCGTGGGGGTGAGGGTACATGAGAGAAAATTTCGAAAGAAACAAAGAATGGAGCTCGGGTAAAGGTTCCGAGGGAGGCCGGTGAAGGTGGTGATGCAACCGCGACCACGAGATGTCAAGATGAGTAGGAGGGGGAACTTGGGATGACAGGCTGACATCGATGACAGGCTGAGTCAAAGAGGCAGGGGAGGGCTGGCGGGACGTGTTGCGTGCATACTTGACAAGGGCAGTTGCGAGGCCTAGGGGAATGTCGTCTGACCGAGTCGAGACTTAGTAGCGTGGCTCGAGCCACCCCGCGCGCCACCCTGCAAGTCGTTATGCAATGCAAGATGGAGGGTAAGGGAACCTGGCCTGCTTGGGATAGGGAAGGGGGAAGCCCCCAATGGAACGGGTGATTGAGTCAAGGGTGGTGCGAGTAGACTTGGGTAAGAACAATTGCAGCTTGAAAATTTTTTAAGTCTGGAAAAATATAACTTCATTGGTGCCATAGGGAGGCAATATGCCTTGGTGACATACGAAGCAGGCAAGGGTTTATACCAGGTCTGGATGATCCAGGCACCTGAGCGAAGCATTAAGGGAATGACAACGGTAGAGAGGGGTTAGTGGTGGAAGCAACTTCTTGGGGTGTGGTTTGCACAAAGGTAGTGCCAGCAGCAAGAGGCCGACAGTCAAGAAGGGCCGACCGGAGCAAGTCGGGGGCATGGCTTTTGTTTAGGGTCGGTTGGTTATGTTGGGTTGGTATTGGAGTCTGACGACACTAGTTTCCTCCTGGTCGTCAAGATGATGCTCTTTTGGACAGTAGGATTAAGGCCTTGACTAGTTGTCCCGATAGCTCTATGTTGTATATGCATGATGGCTAAGTGTGTCAAATAGGTGGACTGTACTACAATGCTCACCCCTCAGCGGAGTCGCCAAAATGATGCTAAAGAAATGGGTTCGCAGTCGACGTGAAGGTGCCACGAGGAATACAGTCTGAGTTAGATACCAAGTATGCTGATGTGGGACACAACAAGGATGGACCAAGGGCTTCCCAGATAGAGCCTGAGTATGGCAGTGCTGCAAGGACGACAACGCAGGGTAAATACACGACGACAGTAATAGTCCGATGCTTATGTCCAGAGTCAAGGTCCTGTATGTTTCTCTCCCTAGAATTCTAGAGTGAGAAAGTGAAAATATGAAGAATGAGTTCTATTTTTTTGTCCTGAAAATGAATTCTCAAGTCTTCTATTTATAGAGGTTGAGATGATGATTTCATCACCAGACACGTGGCGCTCCCCCGAGAGTGACACGTCACCGAGGGGGTCCACAGGTACCGGTGCTGCACGGACTGTCGGATTTCATATTCACCCTGCCTGTCCCACACAGTGTTACTCTGTCTGTCTAGAAAGAGTGGCCCACACAGCGCTGGTGTGGCCAGAGAGCCCCCTTGATCTAGCCACTACCCTAAAGCCCTTGTAGAGTCTTACATGGCGTCAAGAGACGCTGAGGACCTGGCAGCAGTGGGGAAGACCCGATGCCCAACTGTCAGGCAGACTGGGCGCTATGCCTTTGGGAGACCTGCTCCCGTCTCGGAGTGACCCGTGGTTCATAGTCCTTAGGGGTGCCGATGAAAGCCCCATGTGCCGGAGCACGTACGCTAGTCACGTAGACACCCTAGCAGAGATAGTGTTCCGGAGGAGTTGCCTATCTCGTAGGTGAGTCCTTGTGCCGTAGCACTCAGAGCGCGCCAAAGTAGTGACCCGAAGGATTTGCCTTCCCGGCGGGCTGAGGTAGCATCCTAGAGGAGCCGTCTACCTGTCGAAAAAGGGATTTGAAGCTCCCTACTAGAGATAATGTCCAGGAGGAGTCATGTATCCCAGCGGGTGAGTCCTTGTGCTGGAGCACTCGGAGCACGCCAAGGTTGTGTCCCAGGTGGCTTACCCGAAAGGCCAAGGTAGCTCCTGGAGAAGCCATCTACCTGGAAAAAAGGGAGTCTTCATGCTGGAACACTTAGAGCTCCATAGTGGAAAAAGTGTCCCGGAGGAGTCGCCTACCCCCGTGGGATGCTGCACTATCCGAGGAGTGAGTCGACCAAGGTGAGGCGTGTGTGGTGTGTTGAAAGGATGTACCAAATCAAAGGGTGTGGTAGTGTGATAGGATGCCAGGGGGCGCGACTGTATAAGTAGAGCGACGCGTGGGCGTGGCGAAGTGTGTGCGGTGCCTGGGGCACAATAGTACGATATAGAGCCGGAGGGGGGAGGGGGACGACTATATCAGCAGCGCGACGCATGGGCCCGACGAACTGTGTGTGGTGCCGGAGGCATGTGATATGGAAATGGCGTATATGTGTGGCGAGAGGCATCACCGAGTCGGCGCTCGGGCGAGAGCGATGAGCGTCGCAGAGTCGGCAGACGGGCGACAGGGGTCACGGAGTCAATGTGCAGATGCGGCAATCCAAATGTGCGTAGTGGGTCGGGGCAGGCAGGCTGGCCGGGGCCGGCCGACCGACCAACTGTGGTTGCCAGACGGGCCAACCGAGGCCGACCGGTGCAGGCCAGCCAATCGGGATCGCCAGACGGGATAGTAGAGGTTCAAGTGTGCAGGATTGGATAACAACAATATTTTTTCATATTTACACTTATTTTATTTTATTTCTCTCTTCACATTTAATTCTCCACCAACTCATTATTTTCTCTCTCCTAACCCACTTTATTCTCTCCCTCTCTTTTTCTCTCTCTTGTGGTAGAATGAATTTTTTTTGCTTACTTATAAAATATGACTCATATCCTAAACAAGCGTGCAAGTTAAACACGATCAACTAGTTAGGACGGAAGGAGTTATTTACTTCTGTCCATAAAGATAAAATACGTGTTATGAAAGAGTACCAAACACCGATTGAAGCTACTTTAAAGCCAATATTGATTAAACTTAAAGTCTACTTTTATGAATCTATTAAACTTAAGAGTATGTAATCGAGTATTTACACCTTGTTCATCTATTGACTATTTAAATCTAGTAGTTAACAAGAATTCAGAAGGGATTAAATATGATGCCTTTAAAAACGAATATAACAAAGTTCAAAGTGCCAAAATAAGAATAACATGTTTATATCGTTGCAACATGAAGCATAGGGTCCAAGCAATAAAATTTGGCAAATTCCAGAGTCAAGTGATATCTAATTAGAATGGAAATAATAGTTTAAGTGAACTTTTGAGGGAAGGCTTTGGGAAAGAATAACTGGCAAAAGAAGGTAAAATAATAAAACAATTGTGGAGGAAAGGGAATAGGGTCATGGGGATTCAAAACTTACTCAATAAGTAATCGTAATAAATCAAGTAATAACATCGGCAAACCTGCTAATGTAAGGAGATAGAGTTTAGAGATTGTTGATAAGAGGCTTTAAATTGCTCACTTCAAATTACTCTCAAACCTATGTCCATTCCTTTTCCTTAAAGTAAGTTGTTTCGCGTGTCTATCCAATATTATTCCTCTAAACATCCATTGTAGTCAATGTGGAAGTGCCACAAGGAATACATTCTGAGTCAGATACCAAGTATGCTGATGTAGGGCACAATAAGGATGGGGCAAGGGCAGAGACCAAGGGACTCTCAGACAGAGCCTGAGGATGGCAGTGTTGCGAGGGCGATTGCGCAGGTGAATACACAACGACAGTCACAGTCCGATATTTAGGTCCAGAGTCAAGGTCCTGCATGTTTCTCTCATTAGAATTCTAGAGTGAGAAAGTGAATGGGAGAATGAAAGTCTGAAGTGTGAAGGAGTGTCCTCAAATGAATTCTCAAGTCCTCTATTTATAGAGGTTGAGATGATGATGTCATCAGTCGACACGTAGCGCTCCCTGGGAGTGGCACGTCATGGGGGGGGGCACAAATGCCGGTGCTACACGGACTGTCAGATCGCATATTCACCTGCCTTACTCTGCACAACATCGCTTTATCTATCTGGAAAGACTGGCCCACACAACGCCGATGTGGCTAGAGGACCCCTTTGACCTAGCCACAAGTCCAAAGCCCTTGCAGAGTCCTACAGGGCGTCGATAGACGCTGAGGACTTGATATTGGTGGGGAAGACTCGATGCCCAACTGCCAGGCAGACTAGGCACAATGCCCGCCGGAGACCTACTCCCGTCTCGAAGTGACCCAAGGATCATAATCTCTAGGGGTGCTGATGAAAGCCCCCAGTGCCAGAGATAGTGTCCCAGAAGAGTCGCCTATCCCACGGGTGAGTCCTTATGCCAGAGCACTCGGAGGGCACCAAGGTAGTGTCCAGGATGAGTCGCCAACCCGACGGGCAGATACAGCATCACGAAGGAGCCGACTACATGGCGAAGGAGAGCCTTCATGCTGAAGCACTTAGATCTCCTTGGCAGAGATAATGTCTTAGAGAGGGAACATATCCCCCCAGGTGAGTCCTTATGCCGGAGCACTCGGAGCGTGCCAAGGTAGTGTCCCAGAAGAGTCGCCTACCTGATGGGTCGAGGTAACATCCCAGAGGAGCCGTCTACATGGCAGAATGAGAATCTTCATGCCGAAACAGTTGCAGCTCCCTCGCAGAGATAGTGTCTTAGAGTGCGAGCCTATTCCCGTGGGTCAGTTTTTATGCCAGAACACCCGGAGCGCACCAAGGAAATGTCCCAGAAGAGTCGCCTACCTGGCGGGCCAAGGTAGCATCCCGGAAGAGTCGTCTACCTGGAGGAAGTGAAGTCTTCATGCCAGAGCACTTGGAGCTTCCTGACAAAGACAGTGTCTTAGAGAGCAAGCCTATCCCTGCAGGTAATTCCTTGTGCTGGAGGACTTGGAGCGTGCTAAAGTAGTGTCCCGGAGGAATTACCTTCCCGAGGGGCCGAGGTTGCATCCCAAAGGAGCCATCTACCTGATGGAAGGGGCGTTTTCATGCCGGAGCAGTTGGAGCTCCCTGGTAGAAATAGTGTCTTAGAGAGCGAGCCTTTCCCCTGGAGGGTCCTTATGCCAGAGCCATCGGAGCGTGCCATGGTAGTGTGACGGAGGATTCGCCAACTCGACGGGCTGAGGTAGCATCCTAGAGGAGCCGTCTACCTAGCAAAATGAGAGTCTTCATGTAGGAGCACTTGAAGCTCTCTAGCGGAGAATGTGTCTCAGAAAGTGAGCATATCCCCGCGGGTGAATCCTTCTGCTAGAGCACTCAGAACGCGCCAAGGTAGTGTCCTGGAGGGGTCGCCTACCTGACGGGCTGAGATAGCATCCTGGATGAGCCGTCTACCTGACAGAAGGAGAGTCTTCATGCCAAAGCAGTTGGAGAGCCCTGGCAGAGATAGTGTCTTAGAGAGAGAGTCTTCCCCCCCAGGAGAGTCCTTATGCTAGAGCCATCAGAGCGTGCCAAGGTAGTGTGGCGGAGAAGTCATCTACCTGACGGGCTGAGGTAGCATCCTGGAGGAGCCGTTTACCTAGCGGAATATGAGTCTTCATGTTGGAGCACTTGAAGCTCCCTACCAGATATAATGTCTCAGAGAGTGAGCATATCCCTGCGGATGAGTCCTTGTGCCGGAGCACTCGGAGCACGCTAAGGTAGTGTCCCGGAGGAATTGCCTACTTAACAGGCCAAGTTTGCATCCTGGAGGAGCCATTTACCTGACAAAAGGAGACTCTTCGTGCCAGAGCACTTGGAGCTCCCTGGTGGACATAGTTTCTTAGAGAGCGAGCCTATCCCCGCGGGTAAGTTCTTACGTCGGAGCACTCGGAGCTCCCCAAGGTATTTTTTGGAGGAGCTGCCTACCCGACTAGTCGAGGGAGCATCTCGGATGAGCTGTCTACCTAGCGGAAGGGGAGCCTTCATGCCGAAGCACTTTAGGCTCTCTGGTAGAGATAGTGTCTTAGAGAGCGAGCCTCTTCCCGCGGGTGAGTCCTAGTGCTGGAGTACTCGAAGGGCGCCAAGGTAGTGTCCTGGAGGAGTCGTCTACCTGACGGGCCGAGGTAGCATCCCAGAGGAATACCTAGCAAAAGGGGAGTTTTCATGCAAGAGCATTTTGAGCTCCCTAGCCGAGATAGTGTCTTAGAAGGGTCGCCTATTCCTGCAGGACGCTGTACACTCTGGGGAATGGGTTGAAGCATGTTCCATGACCAAGGCAATGTGCACATGGTGTGGTGAAAGGATGGACTAACATAGGGGCGTGGTAGTGTGATAGGATGCCAAGGGGAGTGACTGTATAAATACCAAGGCGCATGGGTGTGATGTCGGTGGCATGGTAATGTGACAGAGAGCTAGGGGCATGACTATCTCAGCAGCACGGCGCAGGGGCGCGGCGAAGTGTGTGCAGTGCCAGGGGCATGTGACTTGGAAACAATGCACGGGCAAAACGACGGGTGTCGTAGAGTCGAGCCTTGGTCGTGGGCACACGAAGCAGAGACAATGCTCGGGCCCGGCGATGGGTGACGCGGAGATATGCATCGTGTAGGGGGCACATGACGCGGAGATAACGCTCGAGCGCGGCGACGGGTGTCAAGGAGTCGACACGCAAGCGCGGGCGATTGGCGTCGCTGAGACAGAGGTCATGGAGCATGAAGCTCTCAAGGGGAGGAGAGAAAAAATGGTGATGTAAGTGAGCCCCCAAGGAGAAGGAGCCCCCAAGGGTTGAGGGAATAAATTCCCATGGGCTAAAGAGAGAAGTCCCCGAGGGGTGAAGTAAAAAAATCCCCGAAGGGGTGAGGAGATTAGTCGTCAAGGGGTGAAGGAAGAATGTAGGCCAACCCCCTTGAGGTCAGGAAGGCTGACTTCGGACACTTAAAGATTTTATCAAAAAGAGAGTGGCGTGCACGTGACTTGAGCGTGCGTGTTGGTTTTACTGGCTTGGGAGCGTTGACATTGACCGTTGAAAAGTTGACGTGTCGTGGGAGCAGAACCCAAGAGCAATCCAAAAGTGTATAGCGAGGATGGTATAGCAACATATATCTGCGTCTAATTTAGATTTTCTTTTCTCATATTATATAGCTATTGTTCTGCAATTTCTATGGTACTTGTATTTGTGTTTGTGTAAGTTTAAATCAATTATGACATATTTTTTTCCTTCAAAAATTAGAAGACATTTTCATCAAGGATATATGAATTTTAAACTTTTTATTACAGAACAATGACAAGGATACAATAGTCATAAAAAGTTTGTACGTTGGTTGCATATACTTTTAGAATTTACTATGGTACTTTTATTTGTGAGTGTGTAAGTTTATATCAATTATAACACTATTTTTTTTCTTCAAAAACTAAGAAGACATTTCGTTTTTCGATATATGAATTTTGAAAATATTTATTATTCAGTGATTATAAGGATACAATAATCAAAATTAAATTTTAGTAAGTTAGTATTGGTTAGTTATACTTTTAGAATGCTTTAAATTAGTTTTTAATTTACTTAAAACTTTCTAATATAGCCCTTTTAACCCTGCAAAATTAACTAAATAAAGGTTATGTATCCCATCCAAAATAAATTTAGAGATCTTTATAGACACTAATATGTTTCGTACATTACATAAATTTGAATCATTTTTTACTGTCAAATCGCTATTTACAGTTCTTGTAAAATAAGTTGATTATCAAAGTATAGCCTCATTTTATTTTTATTTTTGTGTCTGAGGCCATCCAAATAAATGGCCTATTTTGTTTACCAAAGTGATTTATATTGATAATTTTGGCATTGGTTATGGTAGTTGTGTTTTGAAATAATATAAATTTAAATCGATCTCATGTTATTTATTTTATTTTTTATCAATGGGTTTTCAATTTCATACTGGAGAATATTTTCAGAAGAGTTAAAATGAAATCTTCATAGGTTAGTACATTTGTCTAGCAGAGTTTTTTAAAATATTTAGAATTAGTTTTCATATTATACATCATTTCCAATTAGAAAAATTACTCAATTCAGAAATAAGAATCACATCCAAAGTAATATCTGAGATCTTTAGCATAACTTTTATGTTTGGTATATCATTTTTATAAATTTTGCTTTAAGTTATAAATATAATGTAACGATATAACGTGCAAAGAATCTATTGTAGAGCTTCGTTGCGTTTGTTAGATTACCCTTTGGATTGTGAGTATTTGTGTTGATAGTCTGTAAAGAACTACAAAAAGGATTTTCATAGCCATAATAATTTCCTTTTTTTAAGGACATTTTTTGTTAAAAGGTGGCTTAAAAGACCGGTCGAGTTCTTCGAATGCTTCAAACAAAATGGTGCTAAGATAATGTCTCAAATATTTGATTTCTATGCTCACTAGATGGATAATTTTTTGTTGTTATCGCAGTTGTAGGAAGATAGTTACAACCTTTTGCATATTGACTCGGTTCGATAGTCATGCATAGTTATGGGCTCTATGGTCGTTAAATATTTTTGATGACCGATTCTTAACGGTACTTTTTTTAACGTCACTAAATAAAGAGAATTCAAACCATTTAGCAATTATGAATTGTCTCTATACGAGAGTTTGTAAATTACTTTCTTACGACCCGAGTCTCGGCCAATATTTTACCTACCCAAATACCCTTATATTTAGGACGTCTATTAAATTCCACGGATGAAGGCGCTTTGTTGGTGTCCAAAGTTCACGGCATAAAGAGAAGGCCCTAAAACTAGAGGCGTTTGATAAACACGCCAAAACAGTGGCATTATTAAACATCGTAATTCAAAGTTCCAAATCACGTACCCTAAAAAATGGCATCTAATTTATGGCATTTACGAAGCGTCTAAAAATAATAAGCGGAACTTAAAAGTACCCCAAAATTGTAAGACTTCAATTGAAGAGGAAGAAAGGCAAAGCGCCTCTAAATGTGTCAGGAACGGTATCAGGGCGTTTTTGAAGTCACACTTTTGGCCATAGATGCTTATAGTTGGACAATCACTCGTCCCGTTTGGTGCCCTCGTTCAATTTTGTGCAAACATGGCTTTGAGAATCAAGCTGCTCTGCTTCCATAAATGCTCACAATACTCCTGGGCAAGTCCCTCAGAGCTCCTTCCTAGTGTTAAACAAACATGGCAACTCCAAGATTTTAGTCCGAACCAGATATTAGACATTGTATTCGAGACTTAAAATAGTTCCCGCATTTGTTAATGAGAATGTTTGTTCGGAATTGTTTTTGGTAGAATGCATCAAGAAACTGCAACTTTTATACCTAATCATACCGGATACGTATGTCGGCATTAATTAAAAAAAGTGTCAACAAGGGAAGGTCTTCGTAAGAAAAAAGAGCGAGATCTTCGTTACAATTGCAAACGAGATTAGAAAGTAATTGAGGAGGTTTTCTTGCTTCAACCTGTCCTTTGTCCTTAGATCTGTAGCCGTCCGTGCTAGAATTAAACTCTACTTAGGGTGCTACACAGTGAAGTAGACAGAAACTGTGCACAGGTTGCGCGCTTAGATTACTAAATAAAAAGTTATTCCTAAGCCTAACTATCATGAAAAAAGGCTATTCAGAACTAACAGAATACCAAAAATATTGTCAAGAAAAAAGGGTCTAATATAACTCGAAGAGCCAACATAAGGATTCTGCAAATGCAAGATTGGAAGAACAAGGGCACCGTGATGGAACCTATGAAATCGACAATGGAACCAAACAAATGTTAGCACGGTTAAATTCAAAGGCGAAAATGTAAAAGACAAGTGAACCGAAGAAAAATATAGGTGATACAAATTTTGGAGTGAGAGGAGATAGATGGTGAGATGACTCCAGATACAACGATTGGAGTTGCGTTGAGTACAAGAGAATATGGTACAAAATGTAGTGTAAAGGACATTTATTTAGGATGTTTATTTAGTGCCGTTCTTTGGATTAGGGATGGCAATAGATCCGCATCCGGCGAATCTCCAACCCGTTTCGATCCGTTAGGAGCGGGTTATTTTAACTTTGACTGGTCATGGGGCGGGTATGGTAATTTTTTAAAAAATTGGTGGCGGGTTAGGGTCGGGTATGGTATTCCGTCTAGCCGGCCCTGGTATCCGACCCGCACCCGCCCTGGTTTACTAAACATATACATCACTCAATCCTAGCCGCTCATCCTGGGCCATATATATGATTCTCTCAAACCCTAAATTTCTTATCTCCTCTCACAGTGTCACTCAGTCACTCTCTACCCTCTGCCGACTAACGAAGCAAGACGCCAAGCCCAGTTGCCACGCCGCTACGTCGCTGCCACGCCGCTGCTCCACCGCTGCGCCAGCTTCTCCTTCCCCCCCTGCGACTCGCCATCTCTGCCAACTTACCCCGCCGGCGCCGCCGCCTCCGCCTCTTTTCTCCTTCTCCCCTGCACGGTGGGTGGTCAGCCCCCACGGCCACGGCTCCACCTCCACAATTCCACCTAACCGGCCACCCACCACCGTCACAACCACCTACCAGGTGACTAAAGCACCATTCATGTCCACCCTCTACCTTTAGCGATATTCTCATGTCACTGATTCTAATTTTAGATCCCGAATCTGTGTGAAGCGCTCTGCTCATAGCGGTGAAACGTCGGAATTCAATTGAGATGTTGAGTTTATTTTCACGGTTCTGTGAACGAAAATAGAAGTTCACGAAACGGTTTTCCAATTTCCATCTCGAATGTGTGTGGGTTTTCAAAGTGCAGGATATAATTTGGTTTCTCGGTTTGCAATTCATACCGGCCGGGGCGGGGATAGGTTTTTTAAATCAGCTTAGGGTCGGTTATGGTATTACAATTACATGACCCGGTGACGGGGCGGGGCGCGGTTTCAAGCAGATTTTATAAAACCCGTATCCGACCCGCCCCATTGTCATCCCTACTTTCAATGGTTGATTTTTGACATTTAAATCCGTATCATGACTCATGAGTTGTTAAGGTCTGTCATACTTTAGTCATTTAAGATGTCACCTCAAGTTTACTTTTTATTTTATGAATAAGCAGTCAGCTACACAACTGTTGCGATAAGCATTGAAACTGGAATTCTACAAACTTTACTTTTACATCTAGACCTAAAGTTCATATTATTTGCACTAGAAAGGCATCCCTAAAAAAAATCCCAGATGCCATAAACAGCCAAATTCTGTTTTTTTTTTAATGGACATCATAGCCAAGGTTATATATATATATATATATATATATATATATATATATATATGCACGTCCAAGATTCACAATTCATTTAAGCATTATTACGTAGTACACAAGTTTTGAGACATCTAGAATTTCAACAAAAACAAAAAAGGCAAAACGTTTTGGAGACGAGAATAAAATTCCTGATATAAAAAAGTTAAAATCAGTGGTACGAAAAGAAAGAATACATAAAAAAAAAAGTTGCAAGAAATTGGTGGAGGCCATGACCGAGTTAGGGTCTTGCACGCTCCATGGTGATTCCTTTATGCAAAAGTATAAAGTAGAGTAGAAATAGGGTCTAGAATCTTAGGCATGACTAGCTGTGCATTCGATCTAACGATAGAAGGAAGTAGATAGTAAAGAACGTTCTTAATCTCTCCTCCAGAGAATAGGTTGTCATGAAACGAACGGTCTCGACCGACTATTGAGGATCGTCATAGATAGAACAAAATGCTCGTTATTTAATTTTTTTTAATTCTTCCTTCAACTGCATCAGCTCTATCTAGTTCAACAGTCTTAACTGGTCGGGCTTGTGCCATATTTATACCACTTCTGGAGCTCTCCTTAAGATCGGATTAGGTCTTGACCAACCTTTACTTATTTGTATTTCTAACTTTTTATCTGTTTATAATATAAAATAGGCGAGTTTTTTTTCCTATCTTTTTCTTTTGTTTTCGGGGGCATTTTATTTTATTTTCTTGCTGAGGGAAACCACCAAAGCATGGTAAGAAAGAGGACCTATGTGGATTTTACATGACCTATGACAGTGTATTCTAGCACCAGAGGTGGAGGCAGTATGGGGCACATGCCCACCTGCTGCCTTCAAATACTCTCTCGTCTAGAGTTCACCAACTATGGTACCCTTGCCGCCAACAAGGAGGAAGATGAAGTCCTTTTCACTGTCCACCTCCACTTGCCATTGCATGAGCAGCATCTACCTTCACTTACAGGTTAGACAGTAACAGATCTTGGGTAGGAAACACGTCAGGGAAAGGGAAGGAAGAAGAGAAGGTACTTCATGCAGTAGACTGGTGATGTCAATGATGATGGACGGTGATGTTATGGTGCTGGTAGAAGGTGCATAGCTGGTAGAAGGTGCATATTCTAGCCACTACAAGAAAAGAGGGAATTAGCGACGGACTTTTAGCGACGGACTAAAATCCGTCGCTAAAAGTCGTTTCAGAGACGGAAATAACCGTCGGTAAAAGTCCGTCGGTAAAACTATTTAACTACGGAATTATTCCGTCGGTAAACACACCCGTCGGTGAAAGTAGGTTTTTACCGACGGACTTTAACCGACGGGTCTATTCCGTCGGTAAAAGACTTAAAAAGAACAGATCCCCAGATCCCCTTTCTTTTCTTTCTCCCGTTGCTCTCTCTCTCTCTCTCTCTTTTTCTCCCGTTGCTCTCTCTCTCTTTCTCTCTCTTTCTCCCTCTCTCGCTCACCGGCGATATTCCTTCTGTCGCCGATCGTCGCAGAACCCATCGCCGGTCGTCGCAGAACCCGTCGCCGGTCGTCGCGTCGCATAACCTGTCAACTCCGGCCGGCCGTCAGCTGCTCCAGTCGCCAGCGCTGCTTCAGAGGTCAGCGGTCAGCCACCGCCATTGCTGGTCCAGTCGCAGCTGCTCTGCTGGTCCTCTTCTCCATTGCTGGTCTCTCTCGGGTGAGCTTCTGCTCCATTGCTGGTCCAGTCTTGTGCCCTGTTCCATTTCCCCTTCAAGTGTTGGAGTGCTGAACATGTTTATGACTTTATGTATATGAAATGAGATTACTGAAACTGTTTATGTATATGAAATGAGATTGAAATGAGATTGCTGAGATGAGATTGCTGAAATGAGATTGCTGAGATGAGATTGCTGAACATGTTTATGTATATGAAATGAGATTGCTGAGATGAGATTGCTGAACATGTTTATGTATATGAAATGAGATTGCTGAAAACGAGATTGGAGTTGGACTGTTGGCTGTTGAAATTGCTGTGTTGTTGTTGGCTGAATTGCTGAAATAGCTGAACATGTTATGTATATGAAATGAGATTGAAATTAAATTATTGTGTTTGTGTATTATTATTTTTATTATTTTATTTTTTTTAATATTGCGCCTCGCTTCGAAAAGGCGCGCGCCTTGCGCCTAGGCTCCAGGGACCTTTTGCGCCTTAGGTGCGCCTGCGCCTTTAACAACACTGCTACTAAGTCAAGGCTTGGAGAAGTATTTGTTCTTTCTAACTGCACCCTAAACCCTAAACCCTAAATTGAAGTACTTGAACCCTAAATTGAATGCCCTAATTCAATCGAATCCTAAATTAAACTAATTGAACCCCTAATTAAATCCTAAATTGATTGCCCCAATCTAACCGAACCCTAATTGAACCCCAAATTGAACCCCCTAATCCAACCGAACCCTAAATTGAACTAATTGAATGCCTCAAATCAACCGAACCCTAAATTGAATCAATAGAACCCCCTAATTGAACCCTAAATTGAACTAATTGAATCCTAAATTTAATGCCTCAAATCAACCGAACCCTAAATTGAATCAATAGAACCCCCTAATTGTACCTAAATTGAAGTAATTGAACCCTAAATTGAATGCCCTAATCGAACCGAACCCTAAATGAAACTAATTGAACCCTAAATTGAATGCCCTAATACAATCGAACCCTAAATTGAAATAATTCAAGCGCATCGGATATGTGAATTTTGAACATTTTTTTCCCATTTGAACATTGATCATTTGTTTTATAATTTTAGGTTGTTAATTGTGCGTTTTAGAATTGTGATTATTGATCGATGATTTTAGGTTATTAGCTGTGCATTTGAAGTAATTGCGATTATGAATTGATGATTTTAGGTTGTTAATTGATGATTTTAGATTGTTAATTGTGCATTGAGCATTTGAGATATTGAGATTATTGACGGAGGATGGGACTATTATTGGATTGAATGTGTGATTTTTGTTAATTTTTATTGCATTGAGCATTTGAGAATTGAGAATTGAGAATTGAGATTGTTGACGGAGGATGGGACCCAATTGGATTGAGATACCTGTTAGTTAGCGCAGACACGGACACCACGTCTGATCGACGGTGTCCGACATTTAGAAAACAAATTAACGTATGCCGATGTGTCTGGAGGTGCGTGTCGCTGGGCATCGGACACGTGTCCGGAGGCGTCGGACACGTGTCCAAAGGCGTCGGACACGTGTCGCTGTAATATTCAGAATCAATCAGCCCACATCTTTGCCTAAAACCATCCAAGTTTAAAATGAGCATAGAGAGACAAACAATGACGAAAACGATTAAAGCATGGACAGTACTTTGGACTTTGTAAAACCATTCTTCAATTCATCAGCTCGAATCTCAAAACAATTAAACTACTACTAATACTAGTTGTAATCGTAGTTTCATATGCAGTTTTGACTTTGGACCACACCCTTCATATTCCCATGCAGCTCCAACACGAGCTTTGCAGTGTGTTGTGTGCACCCACCCACCCACCATCCCTCCCACCAACCAAACCCCCATAGCCGCCCCACCTCCCCTCCCCTCCCCTCTTTCTTTCACACACATACACACACACACGAACTAAACAAGTAGCGACGACTAGGAGCGCTTGAGATCTTCTGATGTACTCTCGCCGTCTCATTTTGAGTGTCATGCTTTCGACTTTAGTCGGTTCCAAAGTATATAGCAAGCTAGTGCATTACATTTTCTTACTTTCCGTGACATAGGTGGCTATTTGGGTGGTGAAATGATGATGTGCGTAGTTGAGATTTTTGTGGTAGTCATTTTAGCTACAACTCACTATGGATCTGTTTTTTTAGCACCACTTTAACATAATTTGATAGATTTAATTCAGCTATGAAGTTGATGCTCGTCGATTGAATAATCATCGATTGGTTTTTCATGTTAAAGTAGGTTAAATGGCTTCTGCTTCGGTGAACAGGGACGTTTCAGTCAACAGGCACTTCTTCAAGGTCATGATGCCTGGTTTTCATACAGAACTTGTATGTCATCCCGCTTTCTCTATGTTTTCGTGTGTTAAAAGTTTTATCTTTGGTTAAAAACTTACATGTCTTACTGTATTATGAATATGTTAGGCCATACCGGTAGCATTTTGGCGATTGCTTACCACATTGAGATTTGAAGCAACTTTAACTAGCCGCAAGGGGTCATGGCTTGTTAAATTGAAGAAGAAGGTTGGCCAAGAGGTTCTTTGCTTCGAAGAGGGTTGGAACGAATTCGTGCAACAACATGACCTCCATCTAGGAGACTTTGTAGTCTTTCAACACATGGGCCAAATGCGTTTTCAAGTCAGCGTGTTTGATCAAAGCACTTGTGAAAAGCCTTTCCCCTAATGTTGAACTCTGAGGCGTAATTAGACAATATTTTAAATTAATCGCATCGGATATGTACATTTTGAACAATATTGTGAACATTGACTATTTGTTTGATAATTTTAGGTTGTTAATTGTGATTATTGATCGATGATTTTAGATTGTTAATCGTGCATTTGATATGTTGAGATTGTTGACAGAGGATGGGACCCAATTGGTTTGAATTTTTTATTACAGGTTTGGGCATTAAAAAATTAAAAAAAATTTAAAAAATGATTTTTAACTTTTAGCGACGGATTAATTCCGTCGCTAAACTTTTTATCCCGTCGCTAATTTCGTAAAAAAGAAAATAAATTAAAGTACGTAAAACATAATTAGCGACGGATATTCCGTCGCTAATTAAAAATAAATCCGTCGCCAAAAATTGTATATTAGACGACGGATATTATAATTCCGTCGCTAAACTTTTAGTAACGGCCTTTTATACGAGGGACTTTTAGCGACGGTAATTCCGTCGCTAAAAGTTTTAGCGACGGAATATAGGCCTTTAGCGACGGGAAAATCCGTCGCTAAAGACCTTATTCCTTGTAGTGAGCGTTGGATATGGTGGTAGACGGTGATGTCCAGTAGAGGAGAGGAAAGAGGAGAGAAAAAACAAGAGGTTGTTGATGGTTTGCAAGCTAGTAGTTTATGGTTTGAAGGGTCGGTATTAGGGACTGGATTTAAATGCTGAATAAATATCAGTCAATGATTATATTAGCGGTCGTGATATATCAAAAGAGCTTCATTTATTTTAAGAACGACAGTTATATATGACGCTATGACAAATGCACATAAAAGAGGGATGTTATACAAGAAAAAGCCACTAAAATGTAATATTTGTTAAAACACCAAAACAATTGCAACACCTTTACCAAATCGCACTTAAACTAGGTGCGCACAAACAAAAAAGCATCCAAAGTAGGGATGGCAATGGGGCGAGTCGGATGTGGGTTTTATAACATCCGCACCCAACCCGGTAGTCCTGAAATCGCGCCCCGCCCCGCCACCGGGTCATGTAATTATAATACCATAATCGACCCTAAGCTGGTTTAAAAAACCCGTCCTCGCCCCGCCCTGCCCCGGCCGGTATGAATTGCAAACCAAGAAACCAAATTATATCTTGCACTTTGAAAACCAACACACATTCAAGATGGAAATTGGAAAACTAGTTTCGTGAACTTCTATTTTCGTTCACAGAACCGTGAAAATAAACTCAACATCTCAATTGAATTCCGACGTTTCACCGCTATGAGCAGAGCGCTTAACACAGGTTCGGGATCTAAAATTAGAATCAGTGACATGAGAATATCACTAAAGGTAGAGGTGGACATGAATGGTGCTTTAGTCACCTGGTAGGTGGTTGTGATGGTGGTGGGTGGCCGGTTAGGTGGAACTGTGGAGGTAGAGTCGTGGCCGAGGGGGCTGACCATGCACCGACCGTGCAGGGGAGAAGGAGAAAAAGAGGCGGAGGCGGCGGCGCCGGCGGGGTAAGTTGGCAGAGATGGCGAGTCACAGGGGGGAAGGAGAAGCTGGCGCAGCGGTGGAGCAACGGCGTGGAAACTGGGCTTGGCGTCTTGCTTCATTAGTCTGCAGAGGGTAGAGAGTGACTGAGTGACACTGTGAGAGGAGATAAGAAATTTAGGGTTTGAGAGAATCATATATATGGCCCAGGATGAACGACTAGGATTGAGTGATGTATATGTTTAGTAAACCGGGGAGGGTGCGGGTCGGATACCGGGGCGGGCTAGACATAATACCATACCCGACCGTAACCCACCACGAATTTTTAAAAAAATTATCATACCCGTCCCATGACCAGTCAAAGTCAAAATAACCCGCTCCTAATGGATCGGAACGGGTCGGAGATCCGCCGGATGCGGATCTTATTGCCATCCCTAGTTGAAAGTGCACAGACTAGCAATTCTACATCACAACATAGAAGCAGATGCCACAAGGTAAGTGAGAATATATATATGGGAGCTGATCCATTGACAGCGCTGGCAAACTGAGTTAAGTTGCTAGCGCGATCTGGCCGTCCACGCGCGATCTGTGGACGGTCCAAATCGTTTTTTTTGTTTTTTTTAAGTCCGTCCGCTACATTATGTAGCGGACCATTTTTTGACAAAAATACCCTCACCTTCTGCCATTTTTTTTTCTGTCCTTTCTCTCCGTCCGCTACATTATGTAGCGGACGAGCAGGAAAGCTGTGCTTTTTTTCTCTGTCCTTTCTTGTGTTATGCTTTCTCTGTCCGCTACATTATGTAGCGGACGAGTAGGCAGGTTGTGCTTTTTTTCCTCTCTTTCTGTCATTTCTCTCGTTATCCTTTCTCTGTCCTTTCTCTCAACTACCTCTCCTTTTTCTCAACGGAAGAAGGCAGAGTAGCTCCGTTGGAGCAAGGTGCCATCGGACGTGCAACATGCAGTCTCACAATCAAACAACCAAACAATCAAAAGCAGTCCTCACACTAATGATACAACCAAGGCAAAAGACCAAACAATCAAAAGCAACAAGAAACACCACCGCAGCACCACCTCGCAACACCACCATCTCGCAGCACCATCTTGCAGCACCACCACCACGACACCGATTTGGCCTGGCCCTCTTGACCCATTGATTTAGCTCCTCAGCCTGAACGTGTTTTGTCCCCATCTCGCAGCAGCACCACAACACCGAAAAACTTGAAATCTACGGTGACCACTTCGGCTGCAGATCTAGTGGTTGGAGGCGACGGTTCAACCGATGACCACTCCGGCGGCAATCTGCAGCGGTGCGAAAGAAGATTGAAGACCCCGGTGGTGGAAGAAGGTAGTGGCTAGCCCGGCGTCGTCCTTGATTGGCAAGTGGCGACAGTGCTATCGCCTATTGGAACCAGAGAGAAAAGAGAGTGGAGAAAAGAGAGTGGGCTGTTGTCATTACTGCAAGGAGGATGGACAGGGGAGAGAGAGAGGAGAAGAAGAAGAAGAAGAAGAAGAAGAAGAAGAAGAAGAAGGGAGGGGAGATGAGAGAGAAAGAGTAAGACATTAATGAGAGAGAGAGAGAACAATTAAACATGTCAGGAGAGAGGAGAGAGGAGAGAGAAAGGGTCAGAAAATTGTCTGCTACATTATGTAGCGGACAATTAATCAGACAAAAGAGAGAGAAATTGTCAGAAAATTAATCAGAGAAAGGGTCAGAAAAAAAGTACGGGCTTTGTCCGCTATATAATGTAGCGGATGGGCACAAAGGGTATTTTTGTCAAAAAAAGTCAAAAAATTGTCCGCTACATAATGTAGCGGACAATTTATATATATGTATATATAGGGTCGTGATCCACTGCTAGCGCTAGCAAGTACAAGCGCGATTTGGCCATCCGCTACATTATGTAGCGTACGGTGAAAAAAATGACCGCCGTGGCGCACGATCTGGCCGACCATTCTCGTGCATGGACGGCTAGATCGCGCTAGCAACTTGGGTTAAGTTGCTAGCGCTAGTAGTAGATCAGCCCCTATATATATATATATATATATATATATATATATATATATATATATATATTATAGTTAAATGGGGATCTGTTTCTTCTTTAAGATATCTTTTTAAAATTAAAATCTTCATAAAAGATTAGTGGGGATTAGGGGTGTTTTTGACTTAAAACTTTTCTTCTCAATAAGTAGCTAGAGTGTTATTAAAAAATGAGGATATTTTTTAATTCTCATAAGATATCAAGTCTCTTTCCTTAAAATATCCTAATTAGAATATATGCTTTTGTTAGAGCTAAGTGTTGTTTTGACTTTTGACTTTAAACTTTTTTTTTCATTAAATATCCTTTTTGAATAAGAGTGTAATAAAAAAAATGATGCTTTTATTGACTTCTCATAGGATATCAAGTCTCTTTTCTTAAAATATCTCATTGGAATATATGCTCTTGTAGAGATAAGAATTGTTTTGACTTTTATAAAAAGGGACAAAACCTATGAAAATCCTATAAAATTATTCTTGAACTCATGCATGCTCTCTGATAATTAAAAAAATTCCTATAAAAAACCAACCATCCTTCATTCACATTAAAACTAAAATACCTTGGAGCTACTATATCTTTTCATTAAATTCGATTAAAAAACTAATTTGAACAAAGTTTTCAATAGCCTTTTAGGAGATATATAATATACTTAAACTCAATTGAATATTTTGTTAGAAACTCAAACTTTTTTAATTTTGTATTTCATATTTGTATGTAGATATGTATGCTACAGATTTGAACTATATGTATATGTATGTGTGTGTGTGTGTGTGTATACACACGCACACACATATATACATATACATACATATATATATATATATACATACATATATATATATATATATATATATATATATATATTTCAATACAAAGATATTAGTACATTGAAACTACCGTAAACTAAAACTTTAGTTTTAAATATTGGATACGGACGTACTGCTGTAAGGAAGGTATCACAAACTAGAGTTTTTTTTTACAAGTTTTTAAATGCACATGTGATCCCCACTAGTGTTAATGGCATCCTTTTTTCCCCTTAAGATATGATTTTTGAATTAAGTCTTCATAAAAGATAGTGGTGATTAGGATTTTTTTTTTCACTTAAAGGTTGTTTTGATTTTTACTAAAAAAAGAAAAAAAATCTATTAAAAATCTATAAAATCAGCCTTGAACTTCTGCATGCTCTTTGGTTATTGAAAAAAACTCCAACCAAAACCTACTACCTACTTTCTCATTAAAACTGAACTACCTAACGGCTATTACATCTTTTCCATGAAGTTCAATTAAAGATACAACTTGCAGATTTTATAGCCTTTTGGAAGAAATGTAATGTACCTAAACTAAAAAGTATTCATATTTTGTAAGAAACTCAATCATTTTTTAACTATGTATTTTATATTCGTACATTGATGCGTATGCTACAGATTTTAGTTATTGTACATGTAAATAGATTTCAATATAAAACATGTTAGTATATCCAAAGTATCATAAAACTAAAGTTTAATTCTAGATTTGAAATATAGGCATGTTGGTGTAAGAAAGTTATCGTAAAACTGGAGTTTTTTAAATTTAATGCATAAGAATCGCTAGATCATACTTTTTTGCTCCTAATTATAATTTGAGTTTGTGGCAACTAAATAATCCTATGTTCGTATTAGAGTTATTGAAATACTCTTATTTACATGATAACATATTCTTGATACGATTATTGTTCTTCGATGATCCATTGTAACCCAGAATACCAAGTATTTACATGATAACATATTCTTCATATGACTATTACCCTTATAAGCGATAAGATTAGGTGGATACCAATCGATAAAGACTCTAATTTATTTGAGCTCAAATGATTAATAATTTTTTTTTAGCTTGAAAACTCTCAAGTTTTAATACGCAGAGGTAAACTGACAAAATTTTTTTTTAAAAAAATTATTCTTCTTAAGTTTAAAAGGTTTCTAACTAGTATCATAGGTGATTATGACTTTTAAAAATGTGAGGCTTACAACCTTTTTGGCTAATTTTAAAAACTTTTGTCGCTAAAAAGGTTAAAAGTTCACGAATGCATCTTTTAGTAACAAAAAAACTATGAATATAACTAAAACGGGTGAGTATCTGGACCTAGCATATAAAATAATATCAAGAAATTTAACGACTAAACATTTTTCACTAGAAATAAAAGGTTTACAAAAATCTAGCGTATTTTTTACTTTTACAAAAGGCAAGGTTAAATTGCAATATTTTTGCTTAAATTTGAACAATATGCTGCTAAAGAGATAAGAAGTTCACTAATGCACCTTAAGTGACAAAAGGGTATGAGTTTAATCAAAACAGGTATGGATATAGCAACGCTGTATAAAAATGATCCTAAGTGATTAAAGGGCTAAATACTTTCACAAAAATACGCTTTTTAAATTTATAAAATTTACAAAAATTACGGATGTTTTTATTTATAAAAGGGTGAGGCAAAATTATAACATTTATGGTTAAATTTTAACATTAAGTTACTAAAAAGGTTAAAACCTTAGTAATGTATCTTTTAATGACAAAAGAATTGAATTCAACCAAAGCGAGAGTTGGATGTAGCCCAATCATATGAATATGATACTAGTCTCTATTTCCTTTTATAAAATCCTATCAAAACCTAACCTTAAAACTTATCAAGATCAAAATCGATAAAATGAACACCTTAATTTTCACTATTCCTTAGAGAACCGTTTTTTATTTAAGATATTATCATGGTCTTTACTTATATATATTTTTAAGGTGGATCGGCTATTGCATCTACTGAATTTTTCATATGACTGCAAATTTAAAGCGTTCTGCTTTAAGTTCTTTGTTGGATCGTGCGTGGCAGCTGGTATTTACCGACATAGGACCAAGTCAGAATATATATAAGTTTGACTAGGCATTTTTTTCAACTTTTATGAGTTGTTCTAATTTTTTTAGCTCTCAAAATCTCGTGCCATAGGTAATTTTTTTTCCTTTTTATTTTCATCATACGAGTCTTATTATCAGATGAATAATCTGAGTAAAAATTTATTGTTCATGAACTTTTGTTGAGTTTGTATTTATATTATAAATGTAATGGATATGTGCACTACAAGAAAAAGACGACGAACTTTTAGCGAAAGACATAATTTCATTAAAAAAGGTCACTTTTAGCAACGGAATAGTCTATCCACAAAAAGTCTATTGCTAAATCTCTTTATCGACGGAATCGTCCATCGGTAAAGAGGTTTAATGACGGAACTGACAGACTATTATCGACGAAAAAATCCGCCGCTAATTATCATTTTAGAATTTTCAAAATTTTGATGGATTTTTTGGCTCGGAATTTTTCTTTTTTGGATTTTATTAGCGGCGGGTAATCAACGATGGACCATATTCTTTCGCTAATTTTTTTTAAAAACTTTTTTTAGGACCTTTAGAGACGAACTTTTAGCTATGGACATAATCTGTTGCTCAAAGTTATTAAAGTTAGAGAAACCCTACCATCCTTTATGTTCTTCCCGCCGCTCACCCTTCCCCCTCCTCTCCTTCTCTTTGTGCCTCTCGATCTCTCTCACCCTTCCACCTCTGATGCCTACCTTCGCCGCCCACCTCCCACGGCACCCACCTCCAAATTAAAGCCACCCACCCCCACCTCATTGCCGCTGCTAAGGGCGGAACCACACTGGTCTCTACGACTTCAGAACCCACGCACGATGCACTCTCACCTCTCTCTGTGGTCTCTGTGACTTGCGACTCTCACTCTCTCTCCGGTCCGTACTCCACCGGCTGGCGACAGTGACCACTCCTAAGCCCGATATCTCGAGTCTCGCCGACGGTAAGTTCTAATCTCCTTCTCAATCTTGTTCTCTCTCTCAAATATCTCCTTCTTCGTCCATTGATGCCTTCTCTATTCTTCAATAGTTTAATTCTTGTTCTTTTTCTAGAATAGATTTGTTAGGTTTTCGTTTTCTTGTTCTTCTAATTGACTCATTGATTGTATAATTTGTTTTAATTGGGATTTTCATTAGGGTTTTAGAATTGGCGGTTTTATAAAAAAAATGACTTTGATTATGGCATTTGCACCTGGAGTCAGATGACAAAATATGCGGGTAGGTAATGACTCTGCAAATAATGATTATCATGTTATGGCCCTTAAAAGCCATATATAATCTTTCTATGGTGCCTTCCTATATGGTTCATGTGCTTACCCCATTCTGCTATTCTTGTTTTCCAGGTTTGTCAAGATCAGGGAAGAGCTGTAGGCTTTGCTGAGTGAATTACTCAAACCCTCTCTTAAGTATACAACCTGGTTTAACAATAGCTCCCCAATATTCAGCGGATCCTTTCCTCGAACCCATATGCGTTTCTGCAGGTCGTACTGTAATTGGTTTATCTGGAAATATATGTACCCATATTTTTCCACCCCAGCATGGAGGAAGAGAAAACCTCCACCATGCATAAAATGCTAGGAAAATATAGGTACCAAATACTGTTGCCCATATATTCTAGATACTTCTTTCTGTGGCAATTCTTCATTTTAGAACATAGGGCTTGGTATGACAATTAACTTTTGCAGAATCATTTGTTCAAAAATATGTGCAGCATATGAGAAAGCAATCTTTCTTTTCCTAAATGACCTCCAACCATTCAATGTTACTAATATGCATGATTGGATCATCTTAAAACTCTTTAATTCGTTGTTATGTTTGGGAAGTCTACTCGATAAAGAAGTCTATGGATCTTGTTCAAATCGTATGTTGTCTGTTTAGTTAGGCAAACCGTGTGTCGCCTGTTTTCGTGTGTGGTTGGATGTCATATAACATAATTAATGTACTAAGAAAAAAATAGCTTGACGTTCACTTATTTTGAAAAAATAATTTTTAGCACGCTCTGAATCTTTTAGATTATGATCAATATTGCTGGTAGAATATCCTGAACATTTAAGATAATCAGTTAAGGTTAGCTCTCAATTATGACCTTCGTCCTGATTAAATTCCTTCCATCGATACCCTCTGCTTCAACTAGTAACGAATTCAACTACCCTTTGCCAGGAAACGGACTGCAGCGCATGACTAGGACTCGTGTCGGAGGAGTTTTGAGCCTGAGCTACCACTCATGCAGCGTTTGAGGATAATAATGAGCTGGGGAAGGCCAGGTATTACATGATATGCCGTTCACGTGTTTAGGCACTGCTCTCTCCAGCAGTTACATGATATAACATTCACATGTTTTAGGCACTTATATTTAGAACTTCCATTTAATGATGAAGATGCATTTATGTTGATTTAAGCTGAAACAGTTGATGTTGTGCTGATCAATCTCAACATATGCATGCATATAAAAGCTCCAGCAAAAGGACATTCATGCAAACATCTTTGGACGTTTGAATTCCTTTTCAACATGCTGAATGATCCCAAATCTGCTATGTTTTCTTGGTAGGCGCAGGAAGCCTTTGGAGAGGTTGAGGCCACCTTTGGCTACTGAGCTCTTGTTGTCGAGTGACGGAGATCGAATCCTTGAAGGTTGTTTGACAAGTTTTTTTATCGTTTGTCGCGAGGTGAGATGTCAACAATGACAATGTGTTTATGCCTGTTGTTTTTTTCCAGAAGTTAACAACACTTATCATGGTAGTACAGTTCTTCAGAGTACACCATCTTGTTTGCATACAGCTGGTGTTGACTGGATATTTGGTTGAAATTTAATAAGTAGTCTTCTTCTATTTATTTTGTTCACCGTAAATGATGCTCCTTTTCAGGTTGTGATCGATTTAGAGAAATAAAGAGAGATGTGTGCAGGCTTTGGAGCAGGCTCGTTGGTTTATATTTTTTTAGTTTCAACGAAACTTGTACTTTGTTTTTGGGATTTGTACGATGTGATATATTTCTTCGGCTAACAAAGAAACATTGCCGTATTTAGTTTTTTTGAGAGAAATCTGTGTGAGCATCTATTTTGTTGTATTGAGGTTAATTATTGGTGTATAAGATTTAATTCTTTTTTGTACTAGAAAATTGGCAAAGGATAAATCCTAGATTAAATAATTTGTTGGATTGGTTGATTAGGGTTAGTTGTTTGAAACAGGTTTGGATTTATAAAAAATAATGGAAATAAAAAAAACCTATTTTTAACATTCACATGTGGACTTTTGGCGACGGAATTTTGTCGTTAAAAGTCCGTTCACATATTGGTAAATGTTTTCAGAAACATACTTTTAGTAACAAAATTAATGCCATTGCCTTTTGTGACGGACTTTTAACTACGGAAATTACGTCGCTAAAAGTATCATTTTTTTTCCGACGAATCAAATAATTCGTCGCTGATCTTTTAGCGACGACGTCATTCCAAACAGACTTTTAGCAACGGCAGTCCGTCGTTAAAAGTCTTTACTGACGAAAAATAGACTTTTAGTGACTGAAAAATCTCTTTTTTCTTGTAGTGCATAGGGTGAGGAAAACTTAGGTTTGTGAACATTATTACAAGTAGGGCAAATTATACATATGCCCCTGAGGTTAGGGTATAATTACAGTCAAAGACATTAAGTTTTAAAATGTAACATACCGTGACCAAACACTTTTAAAATGTATCAGCCGTGGCCCGTGTCCATCCGTTAGGGTTCAACCCAAAAATTATATTTTTTGTATGATGTCATCGATATGTATTTTTAAAATGACGATACTATCTCTTGTACTGTATATACTGAATATTTTTAAAAAATTTATATTAAAATTTCAAGCCTTAATTTAAAGTCACAATTAGGATTTTATTGAAACCCTAATTTGCAAATTAGGATATTGTTGAAACCCTAATTTGCAAATTAGGGTTTTCTTGAAAACCTAATTTGCAAATTTTGATATGTTCTCTGTCCCATTGCGGGGCGACCAATCTCCTGCCGGCGTCGCCTCCATTGCCAGCGACGTCACCCTTCCCCTTCCATCTGTTCTCTCTCCCATTACCGGCGACCAATCTCCTGCCGGCGTCGCCTCTATCACTGGCGACGTCACCCTTCCCCTTCCATCTGTTCTCTCTCCCCGCACCTCACCCTCCCCGCGGCAGCCCCTTCCCTCGGCCCACACCGGCAGCGCCTTCCCTCGCCCCACGACGCCAGCCCGCGCCTTCCCTTGCCCCACGACGCCAGCCCCTTTCCTCGCCCCACGACGGCAGCACCTTCCCTCGCCCCACGACCGCAGCACCTGCCCCACGACAGGCAGATCGGGAGTGAGACCGCGATCTTGCGGCGCCGGTGCCTCGCCGGAGGGCCTGCTACTGCGCTGACGGTGATCGGGCCTCCTGACGCTGGGTGGCGCAGATGGATTGCCTCAGGTTTGGTGACGACAATGACTCGGTTGCCGCCGGGGAAGGGGGTTGTGGGCATGACGGGGTAGGCGGGTGACGGGGAAAGGGTAGGCAGATGGTGTGGGGGCGGGGGTGGGGGCGCGGGGGGGGGGGGTGTGTGTGTGTGTGGGTGCTGGGTGTGGGGAGAGGAAGAATAAACAGTAAATTAAGTGGGTAATTTATTTTAAAGTCAGGGGCAATCAAGTCTTTTTGTCAAAACCGTTAAGTATTTTTGTATTCCGTTTGTCAATGGACATAAGTGTTACATTTTGAAACTTTGTGTCCTCACGTGTAATTACCCCCAAACCTCAGGGACATATGTGTAATTTTCCCTTAAAAGTACTTCGTTTATTATATATATATATATATATATATATATATATATATATATATATATATATATATATAGGGGGCCGATCCCCATCGACCGGTGGGAAAATAAAAATTTTCCCACCCAATCGCAGGTAAGAGCAGCGATTGGAAGCACGGACAAAAAAAGGACGAAAAGGGACCAAAATGGCACGAGAAATTCACCAAAATATCACGAGAAAATGAAATTATCGCGAGAAAATGGGCATTAATGCCCAATCGCAACTCTTTCATGCGATTGGCATTAATGCCCAATCGCAAGTCCTACATGCGATTGGCATTATTGCCGTGACCCCCACCCCCCCTTGCCCCCCCACCCCCCTTCCCCCCACCCCGTGGCCCCCACTTTCCTTTTTCTTTCTCTCTTCTTTCCTTTTTTTTTTCTTTCTTTCTTCTTTCCCTTTTTTTTTCTTTCTTTCTTCTTTCCTTTTTTCTTTTTTTTCTTTTCACCCCATAGCCCATTTTTATGAGCATATTCAAAAAATTAGACTCGTTAATCTCAGGGTTTTCTAATGAAATGTATTTCGGCGAAAAACGAGACACGTTATTTTTTGAGTTTTCCTATGAAGGGCCTATTCGGGCACACTTTAGGGGCCAATTCATAACGTTCGAAAAATCTTGTAATTTTGTTTGTCACTTTTTTTTCGCTCATTGCACATGAGGCACGCTAGTTAGCCCATTCTTATGTATTTCGGCGAAAAACGAGACACGTTATTTTTTGGGTTTTCCTATGAAGGGCCTATTCGGGCACATTTTATGGGCCAATTCATAACGTTCGAAAAATCTTGTAATTTTTTTTATCACTTTTTTTTCGCTCATTGCACATGAGGCACGCTAGTTAGCCCATTTCTATGAATTTTGGCGAAAAATGAGACAGGGTCTTTGTTTTGCACTTTGGTAAAATCACGCTCTAGCTATTTTTTATAAATTCGTGAAAAAACTGTCTAATTAAGTTTTCACCCCTAGCGACAATTACGCCCCCGAACCAGCCTCAAAACAACATTTCAGGTGGTTTACTTACATTTCTGGACTAAAAAGTCGTTTGAAAAACTTGGCGCGGGAAAATTACCAAAACACCCCTCGCGGGGTGGCAAATTACGAAAATGCCCCTGGCATCAGGAAAAATCTCAAAAGTGCCTCAAAATGCTATTTTACGCTTCTTGAGTTCATCCTTGATCTAAAAAGTATTTTACGGATCTTTCGCGCAAAAATCGCGAATCAGTGTCCGGATCGAGCGCTTAAAAGGCCGTTCGGCCAAAAAAATAGCTAACGGCTTCGGAATGGTGCGAATTCCTGGGGAATGGAACTTCCCAACATCCTAGGGTTCTCATAAAAGTTTCGCGCGAAATTGCGCTAGCTTGGTATTTTAAATTAGACTGCGAAGGTACAAGGTTCCCCGTATCAGTTAGCCCCTTTACAGTCTTTGGAAAAATCTGAATTTTTACCTGATACAGATCTTTTGAACATACCTAGGGTCTCTGTTTTTCACTTTGGCAAAATCATGCTCTAGATATTTTTTATAAATTCGTGAAAAAACTGTCTAATTAAGTTTTGGGAAAATTAGGAAAAAGTGGGTTTTTGGGTAAAATTTTTGGGGATGATGGGTTTGTTTTGAAAACTTGTGAAAAAGTGGGGCAGCTTTTTAAAATTTCTGAACAAGGGGAGAGGTTAGGAAAAAATGGGTTTTCTTAACTTCTTTAATTTGCTCTTCCCAAATTACCCCTGCCCCTAAAAGAATGACCTCCTGTTATAGTCCCTTCCCCACGCCTGATTTGCTCCCTCCTTGGCAGTGGGTGTGTGAAAGGCAATGAGAATATATGCTGAAATGTGTGATCCTGTGTGTGTGGGGTGAGAATAGTGGGACTGCTGTGTGGGAAATGATATATGTGAAATGGGTTTGTGAGATTTCATGAAGTGGGTTTGTATATTGCTTGTGTGTGTTTGTGTGATAGTGTGTATAAAGGAGAAGAGGAGGGACAGCCGTGCTGTGTATGAGTGTGTTCTGGGTTTGGACAGCAGGTGTAGAGAAGAAGAAGATGGGTAAAAGGTTAACAATTCTGTGCAGTGGGAGTGGTACACTGTGCTTGCACAGTTGTACCACGTAGCTATGGGGCATCGTGCAATTATCATAAAATGCTGAAACTTTACAGGAATATTCTTAGGATAATTCTAGAATTACTGTTAAAATTTCAGATTTTTCTGATATCGTTTAATATTTTCAATATTTTTTGAAAGTTTAGTTACTCTAAAATTAGTTTGGAGCCCTTACAATGGTTAATAAATTCTGGAACAATTACTGTAATGATTTTATGATGTAAATAAGTTTCTTTTTAAGTTTCGTAATTTTTAGAGTTGATTTGATACTAATTCCATATCGTATTTGATTTAGCAAAACGGATGATTTTAAAATGGTTTCGTTACTTTTTAAATCCTAATTTCTGTTTCACTATTTTTCTTATATATTTTGAAGCTATCATGAAAAATATGGGACTTTGATTTGGGCTAGAAGCATTAATTGCTCTTTTTGGGTTTTTCTGGTATTTAAGAAAATCGTTTTGAATTTGAAAATATTCAAAATTTCAGAAAATTTATATTGTAACTTGTTATGCTGTTTTAATGTACAAAAGAATTTTATAAGAATTTATTATCATTCTAGAGTGTCTTAATGTGTTACAGACTGTGCAAGGTTATCGGTTAGCTAGGTTTAGCTGCTCGAGCAATCCGGTTCGTTTTCGTTTACTTTAAGAGTGTCAGAGTGAGCAATGATTAAGATTAAGCATTATATTAATAATTTGTGAGGCTAGGCTGAATTCTAATAATTAATTTTTCCATTTAGGTTAATTCGATGTTTGAACAAGGTTGAGTAACAGCGAGCGCATAACCTGGATCGTATTAAGGGATTTTTATCCGAACCAAACTCTTCATATTTGATTTCGTACGTTCTCTTGATTTGTTAGTTTCATGCAGTGTGGACTTGTGCCTAATGTTGGTGATTCTCAAGATGGTGAAAACGATGTTGGACCTTGCGTGCCTTCAACAACCCATGAAGAAAATGACAACATTAGCACTTTCTGTGTCTGCTAAACCACAACAACGTCGATTAAATGCCATTCGCAAATGTCGTATGCATCGCGCAAACGACCTACGGTATTAGTAAACGCAACAATGATGCCATCAATATTACGCCGTGCAAATAACGTTGTTCCAGCAACTGTCTTACACACATATGAGTGTTTACTGGCAACCCGCTAATAATATTTTTTAACGGATAAATAAAAATTCCAAGCATGGTTACACAGACAAAAAGTTACAGTTACACATATTGATCACATCATGTTTAGGTGAGAGTGGGGGCCAGTTGGAAAATGGGGAGCACAGTAAATGCTTCTAACCCCCTTGGCAAGAATGCTCATCAAAACGTAGGATGTTGACAACCATCAATAATCCCAACCCCCTTGGCAATGTTCCTCTTAGCCCGTGATTTCTGCACGGTCATCCCACGTATGTAGTGCTCCCACCCAGAAGAAATGGAGCTAGGCTCCGCCCCATAAGTTTTGCATAAATTGACTTGCGCATCCGCACAATCTGACAAGCACATTTGCAGAAACCGACTGGTAGTTTTGCAGAAACCAACTGGTGTTTTTGCAGAAACCGACTGGTGTTTTCGCAGAAATCGACTAGTGCCACCACGATCCGTTTGCGTCTACACTTCCGCTTCCTTAGAAAATTCACGCTAAACACATCAACCACCCCGCATTGGACTCCTCATGGCCGAAACAACCACGATAAAATGGGGCGATAAGATGCGCCCTAGCGGAGAGGTTATGTAATTTCATAAAACCGAGTTAGCTTACTAGCGGGGGACACTGACAGCCCTCAGTGAACACGAGAGGTGCAAGGGCAATGTGTTTGCGTGGGGCCCGCAAGGGCATCCCACATATGTAGTGGTCCCGCCGAGATCATTTTTCTTGCGGGGCCCGGGCCCCATATGCTAAGTTTTGCATAAATTGACTTGTGCATCCGCACAATCCGACGAGCACATTTGCAGAAACCGACTGGTGGTTTTGCAGAAACCGACTTTTGTTTTTGCAGAAACCGACTGGTGTTTTCGCACAAACCGACTGTTGTTTTCGCACAAACCGACTGGTGCCACCACGATCCTTGCTTCTAGCTCTGTACTGTGGTCCCCATTTAACCGTTTCGGATCACTTACATTAAGATTCTTGCTTCTGCTGATGTATTATTAGACAAATTACTGGCTCAAAATTCTATGTTTCTTTCAACGTTGCTGATTATTGTAAGCTGAAAGTTTTTACAGACTAGTGATGTTCATGTTATTTAGCTAAGCAATGGTGTTCAGCATTGTAAATAAGATTTTAAGTACTCTTATAAATGGTAATGCAGTCTAACTTATATCAATTATTTATATTTTTACTACTTTTAGAAGCACATAACTCTAATTTCTTTTACTTCAACCAGCACCGGACCTTTCTCTATGCAATCTGCAAACACTTTAAACAGAGAAACGGCTTCTGGACTTGTGGTTCCGAGGAGTGGCACTTACGATCATTTGGAAGGAAATTTAGGAATTGGAAGGCCAAGGTAAATAAGGATTCGACATTGTCATATGATGATCAAGTTAAGAGAAAACCAGCTCGAGTCAAGCTAGTTCAGTGGAAGAATCTTGCTGCACATTAGGGTACTCAAAAGGCCACGGTACGTACCTTTAATGTTCAGTTCCTTTGTAATCACTTCTTATGAATATGGGGAATGCTACATGTTTGACATGCAATTTGGCATGAATCTGAGTAGTATTTTTAGACTGCAGGTTGAATGTAAATTCCCTCACATAATCCTCAATTTTATCCAACAAATCAATCTCAATCGCCAATATATTTATTTCCACTATGCTAGTAACGTGCCGGGCTAGTTGTATAATAACCATCAAAAGTGCTGACTATGATAAACTTTGATTTTCGACTAGCCCGGCACGTTACTAGCATAGTGGAAATAAATATATTGGCGATTGAGATTGATTTGTTGGATAAAATTGAGGATTATGTGAGGGAATATGCGGAGGTTAAAAAGGGCGGTGGCTATTAAGGGAGGGTGATAGTGGGCGCCAACTATTTGATAAAATGTTTCTGAGAAGATTCGATTGACTTCTGGAGGAAGAGGGGAGTGATGATTGAGTTGGGTGTAGATTTTAAGGTTAGGAATGTGAGGGGTGATGCATGGTCGTGGTGATACAAGTCTTACTCTGAAAAAAGTAAGTATTTTGGTTCTAACACCACACAAGTCATTGTATGTAGAAACCCAAGTCTTTTTTTGCAAGAGAGCATGTCGAATTCTGCCGACCCCCAGTCTTTTTATGCAGAAATTACGGGGGGCACAGCCAGACACCCGTTCTTCTATGATTGCTCGGTAAACACACTCCGAAGCGGATCAATTTCTCATCAACAACTACGTGTATATTTGGGCCGAAAAATGGGCCCTAATTTAGAGGTGACAAAACGCTTTGCTTTTCATTACAAAACGGCTAAACCGCATCTGTTTCTTCAATCCCAACCCCCTTAGCAAGGGAAAGTGTATTTGTATGTAAAATGCTTCTTTTTTTAGGAGTCTCACCGAAGCAAAAGCAACGCTTGTGCCCCCCGTAATTTCTGCATAAAAAGACTGGGGCATCAGCAGAATCTGACATGCACTTTTACATAAAAGGACTTGTGTTTCGGCAGAATGTGACTAGTTTCACCCAGACCGTGTTTCTAAACTGTTCTTCTATGATTGATCGGTAAACACACTCCGAAGTGGATCATTTTCTCCTCGGCACCAACGTGTATATTTGGGCCGAAAAAATGCGGTCTAATTGAGAAGTGACAAAACGCGGTACTTTTCATTACAAAAGAAGTTCATATATGATAAGAATAGCGATAACAAATCAAGAGAACGTACGAAATCAAATATGAAGAGTTTGGTTCAGATGAAAATCCCTTAATACGATCCAGGTTATGCGCTCGCTGTTATTCAACCTTGTTCAAACCTCGAATTAACCTAAATGGAAAAATTAATTATTAGAATTCAGCCTAGCCTCACAAATTATTAATATAATGCTTAATCTTAATCATTGCTCACTCTGACACTCTTAAAGTAAACGAAAACGAACCGGATTGCTCGAGCAGCTAAACCTAGCTAACCGATAACCTTGCACAGTCTGTAACGCATTAAGACACTCTAGAATGATAATAAATTCTTATAAAATTCTTTTGTACATTAAAACAGCATAACAAGTTACAATATAAATTTTCTGAAATTTTGAATATTTTCAAATTCAAAACGATTTTCTTAAATACCAGAAAAAACCCAAAAAGAGCAATTAATGCTTCTAGCCCAAATCAAAGTCCCATAATTTTCATGGTAGCTTCAAAATATATAAGAAAAATAGTGAAACAGAAATTAGGATTTAAAAAGTAACGAAACCATTTTAAAATCATCCGTTTTGCTAAATCAAATACGATATGGAATTAGTATCAAATCAACTCTAAAAATTACGAAACTTAAAAAGAAACTTATTTACATCATAAAATCATTACAGTAATTGTTCCAGAATTTATTAACCATTGTAAGGGCTCCAAACTAATTTTAGAGTAACTAAACTTTCAAAAAATATTGAAAATATTAAACGATATCAGAAAAATCTGAAATTTTAACAGTAATTCTAGAATTATCCTAAGAATATTCCTGTAAAGTTTCAGCATTTTATGAGAATTGCACGATGCCCCATAGCTACGTGGTACAACTGTGCAAGCACAGTGTACCACTCCCACTGCACAGAATTGTTAACCTTTTACCCATCTTCTTCTTCTCTACACCTGCTGTCCAAACCCAGAACACACTCATACACAGCACGGCTGTCCCTCCTCTTCTCCTTTATACACACTATTACACAAACACACACAAGCAATATACAAACCCACTTCATGAAATCTCACAAACCCATTTCACATATATCATTTCCCACACAGCAGTCCCACTATTCTCACCCCACACACACAGGATCACACATTTCAGCATATATTCTCATTGCCTTTCACACACCCACTGCCAAGGAGGGAGCAAATCAGGCGTGGGGAAGGGACTATAACAGGAGGTCATTCTTTTAGGGGCAGGGGTAATTTGGGAAGAGCAAATTAAAGGAGTTAAGAAAACCCATTTTTTCCTAACCTCTCCCCTTGTTCAGAAATTTTAAAAAGCTGCCCCACTTTTTCACAAGTTTTCAAAACAAACCCATCATCCCCAAAAATTTTACCCAAAAACCCACTTTTTCCTAATTTTCCCAAAACTTAATTAGACAGTTTTTTCACGAATTTATAAAAAATATCTAGAGCATGATTTTGCCAAAGTGAAAAACAGAGACCCTAGGTATTTTCAAAAGATCTGTATCAGGTAAAAATTCAGATTTTTCCAAAGACTGTAAAGGGGCTAACTGATACGGGGAACCTTGTACCTTCGCAGTCTAATTTAAAATACCAAGCTAGCGCAATTTCGCGCGAAACTTTTATGAGAACCCTAGGATGTTGGGAAGTTCCATTCCCCAGGAATTCGCGCCATTCCGAAGCCGTTAGCTATTTTTTTGGCCGAACGGCCTTTTAAGCGCTCGATCCGAACACCGGTTCGCGATTTTTGCGCGAAAGATCCGTAAAATACTTTTTAGATCAAGGATGAACTCAAGAAGCGTAAAATAGCATTTTTGAGATTTTTCCTGATGCCAGGGGCATTTTGGTAATTTGCCACCCCGCGAGGGGTGTTTTGGTAATTTTCCCGTGCCAAGTTTTTCAAACGACTTTTTAGTCCAGAATGTAAGTAAACCACCTGAAATGTTGTTTTGAAGCTGTCCTCTTCATCCTCTGTTGTTGTCCTCTTCATCTGTCCTCTCTCTATTCAGTTTCTCTGTCAAAGCAGAGAAAGAAACTGAACCCTCCACTTCTTCTTCATCCTCTGTTGCTGTGGTTAAGGAAGAACAGGAAAATGAGGAGAGAGAGAGAAAGAGAAAGAGAGAGAGAGAGATGACAGTGAGAGAAACGAGAGAGAGAGAGAGAGAGAGAGAGAGAGAGAGAGAGAGAGAGAGATATGTCAGAAGGACAATGAGAGAAAGGACATAGAAAGAGAAAAAAAAAAGTAGTGTCTGTCTACTCGTCCGCTACATAATGTAGCGGATGGAGCAAATGGTATTTTTGTCAAAAATTCGTCCGCTACATTATGTAATGGACGAACTTAAAAAAAACGTAAAAAAAGATCTGGACTGTCCACAGATCGCCTGTGGACGGCCAGGTCGCGTTTGCAACTTATCCTATTTTGCTAGCGCTATCAACGGATCAGCTCCCAAATATATATATATATATATATATATATATATATATATATATATATATATATATATATATATATATATATAGTTTAGATGACTAGGTGAGGTATTATCATCTAATGTCAGTGTACCTTGAATAAAAAAGATATAATATGGAATAGTCAGGATTCTCTTTAGCAGTAATTTGATGTGAGAAAAGAAATAAGTATGATAAATAGTGACAAATATTTGTGATAACTGACATTAACAATTTGGGTTTGAAAGTAAGACCATGTTTTGAGCCATGAACTTTTCATACTTTGAATATGTGATTAGTAGTTAACAACTGATTTACTTATTATGGTTTAACTATAATTGTCGTATTAATTAGTTTTAATTGTGTTTTTCATTAAGGTTTATAACATTTTTATCAACAATCACTATATAACGTGTAAATCATGTGATTTTTACTAGTAGCATAAAATATTCATGAAACAAAATTTGGTGAAGCACCTTTCAACACCCTCTAATTGACTGGAAATTTGATGTGCATGTTGTATGTCAGTGAATCATGTAATTGAATGGTAGGCTGTTTGAAAGTATATACGATTCTCGTTATATCAATTTTGCGATGAGAGGATTGAGAATAGTTTTCTGTGTATTCTTATTAGGCAAAGCAAGGTATGAATAATTACAACCTAGTAACCGAAATCCTATATTTTAGGAAACTATACAAAAGAATAGGGAAAAGATATACAAGGAATTAGTCAAACAATTATCTCCTAATTTTGTACACCAGAATTTTGGCCAAGAGTAAATCTCGGCTGATTCCAAGAGTAAATCAATCTCGGCAGATACTCCCTTTCAAGTTGGAGCATGGAGATTTCGAATGCCTAACTTGTCGCAAAGATATTAAAACTAGGGACACCCAAGTGCCTTAGTGAAGATGTCGGCTACCTGCTGTGCTGTGCGAACATGTGCGGTGCTAATGTTGCCGGCAAGTAGCTGCTCTTTGACATAATGACAGTCAATCTCAATGTGCTTGGTCCTTTCATGAAAGACTGGGTTCGAAGCAATATGTAATGCCGCTTGATTGTCACAGAAGAGTCTGATGGGACGATCATGGTGAACGCCAAGAGAGAGAAGAAAGGATTTGAGCCAAGTGAGCTCGCAAGTGGTTACCGCCATCGAACGGTATTCTGCCTCAGCAGATGATCCAGACACTATCGGTTGTCTCTTGGTACGCCATGAAATGGGAGAATTTCCCAAGGAAACAAAATATCCAGTAACGGAACACCGGGTGAGCGGGCAGCTAGCCCAGTCCGAGTCACAAAAGGCATAGATCTGAAGATGACTATCGGCCGACAAAAACAAGCCTGGGCCCGGGGTGGCTTTGAGATACCGGAAAACCCGAAGTGCGGCATCCCAATGTTGGGAACGAGAAGACTACATGAACTGGGACAAGACACGGACCACATAGCAAATGTCAGGCCTAGTGATGATGAGGTAGACAAGGCAACCAATGAGTCACCGATATGGTCCTGGGTCAGAGAGGAGAGGACCGTCAGTAAGAGCAAGACTTTGGTTCTGTTCCACAGGGAATGCAGCGGGCTTGGATGCAGATAAACCGAATTCAGAGAGGATATCCAATGCATATTTAAGCTGAGAGAGAAAGAGGTCACGCAGTCCACGTGCTGCTTCGATGCCTAAAAAATACTTGAGAGGCCCGAGGTCTTTGAGCTTAAAGCAGTCGTTGAGATACTGTTTGAACGAAGAGCAGGCGGTGCTGTTATTCCCAGTGAGTATCAAATCATCCACATACACAAGGACAGAGAGAAAGACATCCCCTTTTCGGTAGGTAAAGAGTGTGTGATCGGCATGGGTGAAGAAAGCCATAAGAACGTAGGGCGGTGGAGAGCTTTGCGAACCACTTACGGGGTGACTGCCGCAAACCATAGAGAGATTTGCGCAAACAGAGAACCTTATTTGGGCTAGAAGAAGAGAACCCCAGAGGTGGCCGCATATATACTTCTTCATGGAGATCACCATGCAGAAAGGCATTGTTTATGTCCATTTGATGAAGCTCCCAATTTTTAATAACAACAACTGCTAAGAACACCCGGACGCTCACCATTTTGGCAACTGGGGCAAAAGTTTCGGTATAGTCAAGTCCTTCAACTTGAGTATCCCCTCGAACCACAACCCGGGCCTTGTATCTCTCAATAGACCCGTCATAGTTGAATTTAATTTTGTACACCCATTTTGAGCCGATGGGCTTCTTGCCAGGAAGTAAGTCTTCAATAGTCCAGGTACCATTTGCTTCAATTTCATCAACTTCTGCTCGAATGGCTGCACACCACTTTGGATCGTGGGATGCAGCCTTGTAGGAACACGGCTCAGAGCCGTAAGAAACTGCATCCAAAAATTGAGTGTGTACAATAGAAAATGACTTACAAGATACAAAATTAGCTAGAGGATACCTGAGACCGCTAGAGCCGTTGGTGGGTGTTAAAGATGCGCGGGGGGGGGGGGGGGGAGAACTTGAACAGTCCTTGAGAACAAAAGGAGCTTTCTTTTGTCACTTTCCATAACCAAAAGTGGGAGACGGAGCAGTAGGAGAGCTCGGTGGAGAAGCCGGAGAGGAGATCTCGGGGTCAGGACCCGCAGTGATAACCGGCGGACCATGGGAAGGAGTGACAGCCGGTGAGGGTGGCAGATCTCCCCCTGTCGCTGGTGGTGTGTCTTCCCCTATCACCGGAGGGAATGCCATAGGAGGTTCGACACAGTCCCATGCTGGGCAGAAAGTGGTGGTCTCGGGTGCAGAAGAAGGGCCGAGAGGTATGGTAAATGGGAAGATGGTTTCCTCAAACTTCACATCCCGGGAGAAGAAGACTTGATTAGTTTCAAGATCATATACCCGCCAACCTTTCTTTCCCGAGGGATACCCAAGAAAAACACAACGTCTACTTCTAGGGGCAAATTTATCCGTGGATTTTGTGTGAGCATAGCAAAGACACCCAAAGACCCAAAGATGGGAATATGATGGGACCTTTTGGAAGAAGAGTTCATGGGTGTTTTGTGTTTGAGAATGGCTGCATGAGTACGGTTTATGAGGTGAGCAGCGGTAAGTACACATTCCCCCAAAACTCAATAGGTAGGTTGGCTTGAAAACATAGGGCTCGGGCGACCTCTAGAATATGACAGTGTTTCCTCTCAATTCTCCCATTTTGTTTTGGTGCATCTACCATAGAGGTTTGGTGTAATATACTGTGATCATTATAGAATTGGGTCATGGGCTGGGAATCAAATTCATGGCCGTTATCGCTCCTAATTATTTTGACAAGTTTGCCAAATTGAGTATGGACCATATTGCAGAAGTTTCAAAGCAAAGTACTAGTCTGACCCTTATCATACATTAAATAAACCCATACAGCCCTACTATAGTCATCCACAATTGTCAAAAAATATTTTGCACCAGAAATAGTGTTTGCCCAATAGGGGCCCCAAATGTCATAATTCATAAATCCAAAAATATCCATAGCACGACTAGTACTGTTAGGAAAAACAGTCCGAGTGTGCTTTGCACGATAACACACATCACAAATAGTTTTAAGGGAAGGGGAAACAATTGAAACTGCAGGAAGATGAATAAGAGGCTGACTGGAGGGATGCCCCATGCGCCGGTGCCAGAGCTCGTAGGACTCAGACTCAGAGACGACGGCCACTATAGCAGCAAGAAGTGGCCAAAACACGAACACCCCCTAATGCATCTTACCTAGTCCAATCAGGCTCTTCGAAGTGCGGTCCTACAATACACATATATCATGGGAGAAAACCACAAAGCAGTTAGCGTCAGTAGCTAAACAAGAGACATAAATAAGATTAACAGCCAAGTTTGGCACATAGAGCACATGGCGAAGAGTGATGCCGTTTGCCAATGAGACACTTCCTGCTTTGATGGCATTAGTTTGAAGACCGTCCGGTAAGCCTACCAGAGAAGGTGGAATATCCCAAATACTTGAAAAGAAATTCAAGTTCCTCGTTATATGGTGCGAGGCACCGCTATTAATCAACCAAGTATGTGTAGTAGGCAGAGATTTACCTACGAGAGAGTTTGTACCCGATGGAGAGGGTTCCAGAAAAGCGATGAGGCGTTGCATCTGCTCAGGTGTCAGGCCAGGAAGAGCGATAGTGGCGGTAGCCTGTGCTTGGCCGAGAGAGGGTCTGCTGTTCTGTGTCGCAACGACAGAGGCCTAGAGTGTGCCAGAGGAAGAACCGACTACGTTTTGGGACATGGTAGGGGATCCACGACCCCGCCCCCGCCCCTTACCAGGCGGAACAATACCAAGGCGGCGATAACATTTCTCCCGTGTGTGACCCACCCGATGACAAAACGTGCACCAGGGCCATCCTGTAGGTGTACAGTCTGGGTCCACTACAGTGGCCAAAATAAGGCCGGAAGACCGTGCAGTAGGCGGCCCATTTTGGGCGTGAAATCCAACTGTCGGGGTAGTATCACTGCTACTAGTGATGCCCCGGTGAGACTCTTCCGGCATGACCATGGGGTAGACTCTGTCTATGTTGGGAAATGGGTCCATTTTAATAATCTGAGTACGCAAAGTAGCGTACTTGTCATCGAGGCCCATGAGAAATTGGTAAGTCTGTAAGACTTGATACCAATTCATTTTTTCATTACCTTTGGGACACCCACATGACTCCAAAGGCGAAAAATTCAACAATTCATCCCACATCCCAAGCAATTTCGTGTAATAGGTCATGACAGAGGCCCCTTCCTGTGTAGTCATAGACTCATCGGACCACAATTTATAGATCCTAGGTCTATTGGGTATTGAGTATCGGGTTTTTAAGGAATCCTAGATTAATTTGGCCTCATTAAGTCGTGATACAATGGCACGGATAGGGGGGTCCAGTGAGTTACAGATCCAAGAACATAACGTGGAGTTAACAATGTCCCAAGCTAGAAAATCTTCAGATTTAGGGTCCGGTTTTATAATTCTTCCATCAATAAAAACAAGCTTATTATGTAATTTTAGCGTCAGAATAGCCGATTGTTCCCAGGTAGCATAATTGTCCCCTTTTAAAGTATCCTTAGTAAGGGAATTACCTGATTTTGCTTGTCTGGACAAGTAGTATTCTGAAGTTGGATCGAGGTGCTTAGGCTTGGAGGTTTCTGCATCCTTGGCCATGTCGATGAAGATGAGAACACACCTCTCCTTGATTGCGGGTCTGATTGAATGCGTCGGCAGTGATTGTCGAGAGAGAAGAGGTGCTGTCGGATTGCTTACACACTAGCAGAGAAAGATACGGGACCTGAGAGTCCGATGAAGTGAAGGCCGGTTACTATGCGGCTGAAAAAAAAGGCTGGAATTTGACGCAGCTGAGTGACAATGATCCGGGAAGGATGAACGCCGAATGAGGAGAAGAAAAAAAAAGAGGGCTAAGTGGAAATAATACACTCTGATACCATATCAATTTTGCGATGAGAGGATTGAGAGAATAGTTTTCTGTGTATTCTCATTAGGCAAAGCAAGGTATAAATAATTACAACCTAGTAACCTAAATCCTATATTTTAGGAAACTATACAAAAGAATAAGGAAAAGATATACAAGGAATTAGTCAAACAATTATCTCCTAATTTTGTACACCAGAATTTCGGCCAAGAGTAAATCTCTGCTGATTCCAAGAGTAAATCAATCTCGGCTGATACGTTATGACCTATCATAGGTCACCTTTGAAAATTAAGTTTTGATAGGTGTCACAAGATGTGCTCACTTTTACCATTTACAAAAGCTAGTTCGATATCAAAGCAGTTTTTGCTTTTCCTAAAGCAATTCTTATCTCGAGGTGATTATGCCACATGCTCTGAAACTGTACACTATTTTATAGGGGTGAGCATTTAAACCGTTGAAATCGATTCAACCGTGAAAACCGAACCAACCAATTCGTCTATTTCTAAACCGATCTAAAAATCAATCGGTTTATTTTTTTTTCCAAACCGTACATTCGGTTCGGTTCGGTTCGAATTTTTTTGAAACCGTATAAATCGAACCAACCGTATTTAATATAAACACACACACACACATATATATATATATATATATATATATATATATATATATTTTACCTAATCCTAGTTATTTTTTACTAACCCTAGTTATCTAACCACTCATATAAAATGGGATAAACCCGGCCTAAATCCCTTAACGTAACATACATTTTTCACTCACCGCCTACATCTCATTAAGTGTTATTGATTATAAAAAAAAATAGTTTTTTTGGAGCTTATTAGTATGTATAAGTTATTAATTTTTGGGCCATCACTTGCCCAAAATTGAGTTTGGCCCAAACCGATTAAACAGTCCAAATCGAACCGTTCAATCCGCAGAAACCAAACCGTTCAACTACGGTTCAGTTTTTTTTTTAAACCGAGGTTAGTCGGTTTGGTTTGGTATTCAGCCTTCAAACCAAACCAACAGAACTGTGCTCACCCCTACTATTTTATACCTTGACATTAAGGTTAGCCTTTATAAGTTGTTGTCTGAAACACCTAAACAAAAGCGCATTAATGTAATCAGTTTTACCGAAGCAGGCCAGGTGGCATTGGAGGCTGGACAACCAAACTTAGTCAAGAAGCGTGTAGATTTGATATCCCATGAGATGGGCGCGATAATAATACTATAATGACCCCGTTTGACAGGGCTTTTTTAATGAGTACTGAATAGTTGCAATGAGTACTGAATATCTGTTCATTATAAGTCACTACTTAGACCCCGTTTGACAGGGCTTTTTTATTTTATTTCTATTTCAGTTTTGGAAACTGGAAAAAATAGATGCGTTTGGTAACCATTTTTTTTTTAATTTCTTCAGTTTAAAAAATAGTTTTTAAATCAAGGCTATTTTTAAAAACTCAAAAAATGAGTTTCGGTTTTCCGTTTTGATTTTTTTTTAGACCACCACCACTCTCCTACCGCCGGCAGCCACCTCTATCGACCACTTCCAACGACTGCTAGCGGCCACCTCCGGCGACCATTGCCGGCAGCCACCGCCGACCACCACCACCGTCGATCATCGCCACAACAAACCACCACAAAAAAAACTCAAAATAAAAACTGAGTAATCAAACACAAAAAAAATAAAAATTTGGGTTATTAAACACCCACTTGTTTTTGTAAAAAAATATATATTATACTGCTCTTTAGTTTTTTTTTTAGAAACTAAAAAAAAAAGTATTGTCAAACAGAGCCTTAATTTTTATTTCTAGTTTTTGTTATTATAAATAAAAAATGCAACAACCATGGTGGTCCCTATACTATACGCGTTTTGCCACATTAGTCCCTAAATAAAAAATTTATCCATTTTAGTCCTTAAACATTGCGCCGTTTGCCATATTGATCCTTTTTTTAACTTTCGTAAAAAAAGTCTGTTTGTGGACCCACACGAGGGGCACAAAAGACACTTTCTTATCTTCATCCTCGTCATCATCATCGTCTTCAACCTCATCATCTTATTCAGGCCGTTCATTCTCATTAGCGTCCATTTTATTCAAGTACTTCAACGACTTTATCAATCCAAAAACTCTAGATCGATAATCCTTCACCCGTGTCACTGGACACTCGTACAGATCAAGCGAAACGAGCTTAAGCTCCGCAAGCGGCCTGAGATCGTTTATGTCCTGAATCTGATTGTTCGACAAATCGAGGTCCCTCAGCGACTCGAGACCAGCCTCCACGAGGTATTCAAGCCTATCTGCGATGCGATTGTCAGACAAAATCAATTTCTGGAGGTTCTGAAGGTGAGGGAACTGCTCGAGGGACGAGACGCCTATATTTGAAACGAAATGGTGTTGGAGGTTGTTAAATTTCTCTAAAAGCGCAGAGGAGGGAGGCGACCATGGACGCACTTCACATCTCCGTCTAGGATTAGGGTTCTCACCGAAGCAACGTCGGTTTGGCCGTCCAACACTGTCTACACCGCTCTCTCCCAGATCTCGTCCATCAATTGAAACGCATATACTCAAATCGATTAAACAACAATATATATATATATATATATATATATATATATATATATATATAAGATAAAATTTGGTAGCTAGACAAAGGGAAGGAGTCGGCACAGTCCATAACCACCACCTACACACAATACCTTGCCACCACACCTGCACCGCCCCAATGTCCTAACACCTTACCTAGGCAGTTCTTTAACCTGCCACCATTGGAATTTTCATTGGAATACCTGCAACTGCAATGGGAAAAAGAGAAGAAGGAAAATGACCTCACACCCACAACTTCCACGTTGCATGCTCCCGGATACGCTACCGCGCCATTAGATTATCTCCGGAGGATGGACCCCTTCGCCGGAGCCTTGCGTGTCCAACAAAAGCAACAGATCAACAATCTGACTCCTCGGGGAAAGAGATTCAGTGCTCTAGATTTTGATTGGGAATCCACCAACAATAGAAATAGTCCGGAATCTCACAAGGTCCTTGCCTTAGAATCAGACTCCTGCGACAAGGTGGCAACAGAAGACTCAAAGGGGGAGCCTACGAAATCCTCAGGACACTTCCCCACACGATTGGGAAGTGTCCTTTGTGCCCCTCGTGTGGGGTCCACAAACGGACTTTTTTGGACGGAAGTTGAAAAAGGATCAAAATGGCAAACGCCGCAATGTTTAAGGACTAAAATGGATAAAATTTTTGTTTAGGGACCAATGTGGCAAAACGTGTATAGTACAGGGACCACCCGGATTGTTGCCTCTAAATAAAACAACAAGCAATTTTGCCCTATGAATACCCTTTTAGGCCTTTTTGTTTTCATATCGGATTCAAGCAATATAAAGAGTGCCATAAATTAAAAGCAATTGCACTTGATTTCATCATAAAAACAAACAAAACCTTATTGTTCACAATCTAAGTCTTTTCAAATTAAAAACCAACTTTTTTTGAAGTAATACTCCCTTTATTGCCATTTTAGCGGTTTCATCCATTGATGACTTATAATAATAGATAAAACTTACCATTTATTGATGAAAGTCTTTCAATTTTATGAAGAAATAATAGAGAATCCTGTTATAAAAAATAGGATTGATAAATAAGCTACAAATTGACCGATATACTTCAAACGATACTACTAATCTAAAATAAGGAGTGATTTCGTCAGTTCTGGATTTAGACGTCAATTCCCCAAACTGAACAAAATTATCACTCTCTAACAGCCAAGTTGTTGACATGATATTGACCTGATAAAAGTGTTGTAGAAGTAACATTGTTTCCATTGTAAGTAACAATAGTTTCTAGTACAGAAAGCTCTATCATTTGGAGCCTCTAACCATGCATATGCATGATACAAAGATGTAAACATGGAAGAGTGGGAAAGTTTGGTATAAAAGTTGCTCTTTTCCCCACGACCACTACAAGTAATTTGTCACTTTGATGCAACAATTCTTGCTATCCACTATTGAGGGATGGACTTGGCCAGCTTTTCCCGTCAATGATGCCCCAAAGAGAGCTTTATTTCCAAAAGCCTTAACAATCTTTGATAGTGGTTCAATAATGACCAAAATAGTTAAGCAGAACGAACACAGATGCTGTGTTTTGTTATTTCTGATACCTCTTTTGCATGTAATCTAACGGCACTCAACTTTTATTGCACTAGGTATCACGGCAATCATAGGTTGCCGGACACGTATCCTTCTCTTTTTTGGGGTTATTTTTTTTATTTTTTATTTTCTTGTAAGAGCTTATTTCTTGTCACTAAAAGTAATTTCTTGTTGTTCTCCTCGTCCATTGTTATTGTTTCGTTCCAGATTTTAATTTTAGCGAAAAATCAATTGTGCTTTAGTGGCTAACCTCTTTTTCAATGTGGAATAGTTGAGAGAAAAGTTTAACGTACAAAAGTTGAATGTACGATGAGACTCAGAACTAAGTAGAAAAGAGATATAGTACGCAACTATCTTTTTATGAAAGCTCGAAGCAAGTTCTCATTGATGCTAGTGACATGCTTGTCTTTAATAGCGTGGTTGTCTAATTAGTTATCGCACTTTGTTGACAACTTCAACGACAAATTTTCCTTGAGCTATGATGCTGATCAATGAAGTTGGCCACAGCTCCAATCAAATATCCAGATGTAAGCTAAGACATCTATTCTCTACATGGTACAATGGCATTTGTACTCTAAATTAATCCAATCATGGTATGCAAAAACCCAGGTTTTGTGTCAAGTAGCAGCATCATTGAATTGATTCCATGAAACAAAGAAGCAAACAGCATATATGTAGCATTCCATCAGAACTGATATCAGGAATATCTTTATAAGTGGAGTGAAATGTTCAGATAAAAGCAAGTAAGGTGAAGAAACCCTAATTTACATTATTTGAGTATAGAATTTATTCTATGCTCTCATCCATTGGCGTATATTAACTTCACTGGAAAATGGCATGGGGAGGAAATTGTTTCAGTGATAGTCATTTATAGCACTGTTCACGAATACCACGTTGAACGAAAGCTAAACAAAAAGCCTTGGAAAAGTGACGTTTGTGCCACTGGTTCAGGAGAGAGCATTCAGTTACAACCATGTGTTATCATCCATCATTTTGGTCTTCTATCACATTAGTATACTTCACACGACGTGAGTGACATATTTTCTCTAAAATGAGTGTCAACTAGTTTAGCTAATGAAGTCTCTTACCTTGTACGACTAGACATCAAGTCGATTTCTACATATACCAAGAATTTGGGGTAAAGAGAGCGGAAGGGTTACGAGTTATCCCTAATATGCACTAGTAGCTTTCGAGAGCCCACAAAAAAAAAAAAGGGACATGGAAATACTCCTTCAGACGAACTCAAATGATATTATTGTCATTTATAAATAACGACGAGACATGACTTAAAAAAGTGAAGTACAGAGTTTACTTTTCATATTCATTGTGGGATTGCAACACTTATGTTGTCATGAATAAGCCACCTATACCTGTCCTTACGATTTACTTTTGAGTGAACAAATTCTTTATCGTTTCAATGGCATGCTTTTGCCTCCTAAATTTGAGCTTGGACAACACAACAAGGAGTAGAGGAGTAAGTCTCCTAGTTTAACGATCCCAGTCCCCATGATAATTGGATCCCAAATTGTTAAGTGCAGTACAACACTAAACGCCTTCACAAATTGCTTCTATACAAAATTTGCTTATGTGGGACACTATATTCTCCATAAAATTTTCACGGTCTTTGTTGATTTGCATCGATCAGCCAATTTCTGAACCCCACAAGACAGTGAAGTTTCATACTTCCATTGGCGTGGAACCCCACTAGTACTCCAGAGATGAATGGGTGAGAATAATGAACCGATGAAAAACCCAAAATCAGGAAACCCTCTATTTGCAATAGTGGGTGGAATAAACCGCTGGACCTCATTCCTTATTCCAAGCAGTATTTGTTTAACTCGTTACGATTATTGCTGACAACAAAATCTCAGAAAAACCTTTGGTGATCGAAAGCAAAATAGCCCTATCAGTCACCCACCATTTCCTACACTCAGGTTTCAAGAATCCATGCCATGGAATCGTATACACCCACCATGCATATGTAATTCCGATAGCAAAATTACTTGTATGCTTTGTGCATATAAATAACCCCCTCCTCGTTCCATTCATCAACATGTATTCTACTTTCAATAGTGTCTAAACACCAAAAAATACTTGTACACCCCCCCTACGTCCGTTTAGGTTTCCAAGGGTTTGATCTCATATTTTTGCCGAATAGAAGCAAAAATGATAGGGTGGGAGGATGTTTATAAGGTGGTGGTGGCCATGGCACCCTTGTACGTGGCACTGGTGTTAGGCTATGGATCAGTGAAGTGGTGGCGAATATTTACGCCCGACCAGTGCGACGCGATAAACCGCCTCGTCTGCTTTTTCACCCTCCCTCTCTTCACCTTTGAGTTCGCGGCCCATGTCGATCCTTTCACGATGAACTTCCGCTTCATTGGTGCTGATGCCATTTCCAAAGTCATTATTGTGCTTGTGCTTGCCCTTTGGGCAAGGTGCAGTAGCAAGGGGAGCTATTGTTGGTCTATAACTGGCTTCTCACTGTCCACCTTAACAAACTCTCTGGTTGTAGGAGTGCCCCTAGCGAAAGCCATGTACGGGCACATGGCCGTGGACCTTGTTGTGCAGTCGTCAGTCATACAGGCTATAATATGGCTGACGCTCCTATTGTTCGTGTTAGAATGCAGACGATCGAACACGGACTACACGTCGAGTACGCATCCTGTTTCGGCTGAACCAGGGAAAGATTTAGAGGGAAACGCTAACGCCGTGGCTAGAGCTGGCCCGTCCTTCTGGTCCTTGATGAAGATCGTGAGCTTAAAACTCGCCATGAATCCTAACTCATACGCTTGTATCGTTGGCATCACTTGGGCATTTCTATCAAATAGGTACGAATTTTTACGGAATCCGGCTTTGCATGCATGCAAATACATACTTTATTATCATGTGCTCCCTCCACTGCAAAATTAATGAGTCCTCTAATTACTATCAAATGTTTGGCTTTCAACAAGAGACTCCAATCATTTGGTAGAAATCAGGTTGCGGATACTAATACGAGGGTCTGCATTTTGTGAACGCTTTTAGGTGGCATTTTGGAATGCCGAGCATCATGGAAGGATCAGTGCTAATCATGTCTAGAGCTGGGACGGGCACTGCCATGTTTAGTATGGGTAAGACTTACCATTCATTTTCTATGCCTGTGCTTTCGTGTTTGTGGTTTCTTCAAAAGAATTAGGCACAAGTTTGATGGGTCTGTAAATGCAGGGATGTTCATGGCGATGCAAGAGAAGATAATCGCGTGCGGTACAAGTTTGACCGTGTTCGGGATGGTTTTGAGGTTTATTGCAGGACCAGCAGCCATGGCAATAGGCTCAATCGCCGTAGGTTTGCATGGAGATGTCTTGCGTGTTGCTATCATCCAGGTGATGACTCCTTTGTAGCCTTTGCATGAATGAAATAACTGCTGGTGCTGGCATTTGGTCACAGCACTAAAGAATCTTTATTAGGTGCACAAAGAAAGAAAAAGACACTGAGATCATCAGCACAGAAATGTTGCAACGAGAGAGCCACGAAGCATGCACATTCCACACCAAAGACAGTATAGTGCTAGATTAAAGGTCTTAGGTGTGCACTCCACAAGCTAACAAAACACTCAATTACTATACGATTTTGCTAAAGTATAACAAACATTAATTAATTTTTGCGTTATAGATTAGAGATTTGCAAGTACAAAGCTACTTTTCAATAGTTGAGTAAATTTAAAATCGTCAGTGCAATTAAAATTTGTCAGCACTAAGAGGACTGTACGAGTAAAAATTGAGGAACTGAACTTTTAAGCATTTCAAGGAATGGTATGTTCAGGTGTAGGAAGTCTTAGCTAGCGTTTGAAATCACTTCCAGTTTTGGTTTTCTGTTTCCAAAAAAATAAATGGGTATTTGATTACCCAGTTATTATTTTGAGTTTTTTTTCTTTTGGATGTTTGATTACCCAGTATTTACTTTGAGTTTTTTCTTTAATGGTGATTTGCGGTGGCGGTGATGAGGCATGGTGGTGGCCGGCAGGGTGGCGCACTTGTCGACTGTGGCCCGCCGACGGTTGTCATCCGCGGTGGCTTCCAGTGGCCGGCCGGTGACTACCGGCGGGCTGCGGTTCTCTGGTGGTGTCCGGCGGTGGGCGGTGGTGGTCTCAAAATAAAAATCAAAACTGAAAACCCAAAACTTCTAAATGGGAGTTTTAAAAAACAACCATATTTTCAAAACTAATGGGGGAAAAAGAAAATTGTGTGTCAAATACGTTTTTTTTTTCTAGTTTACAAAACTGGAGAAAAAACTGAAAACGAAAACGTTTTCAAACAGAGCCTTAGTTTAGTTTGTTCTTCTTCCTTCATGATTTTTATTCCAATAACGCAAATTATTCGAAAATGCAAATAAGGGCAAACAAAACCTGAGTTAAACTTGAATCCGACAACGGAGGTCGAATGAGCTATGTACTCGACTGGACAAATCGGAATCAAAACTTCATAAATAGACCCTAAGGGATTGCATGCCTATAAGACCTTTAATTTAGCACGCTTACACAATCCCATATACTTTTTTGGGTATTAATAGAGAATACTCCCTCAGAGATTTCTTAAAAAACAAGGTATTAGAAGTGCACAAAAGCTAAATTTTAGCATTGAAATCCATTATATTTGACTTGGACTTCAATTAAGTAGCAACCTAGCATTGCTTTAACATCATGTAATGAGTATACTACTTTTCTCAAACTTGTATCTCAGTGTGGTTTATAATCTAAACTCCCGAGTTTCAGCATTTTTAAATGTTTGGACACACTTTCTGTGTATTTGCGACCTTGGATTCCACTGCTTCCATTGCCAAAAATCTGAGTAGATCTCCAAACATAAACCAAAAGAACAATGTTTGACCTATTACTGTTTAGGATGGATGAAACAAGTGGAGCATAGTGTATGTATTAGTTTTATAATGGCTAATGCTAGACAACAAGCGCAGGTGTTGCTGTGTTTAGTAACTGAATTTTTTAATGCTGTTGTTGCAGGCGGCATTACCACAGTCCATCACCTCTTTCATCTTCGCCAAAGAATATGGGCTGCATGCAGACGTACTTAGCACTGCGTAAGTTGTCCACAATCTAGTACAGGGAGCGAATTTGGGTCCCTCTCTCTCTCTCTGCTTTTCAACCTAGCTCATTAAAGCTTCAAAGGTCACTTGGTGTGCCAAAACTCTTTATGGCAACTCATCGTTTTAGTGTTAAAAACCCCTTTTTTTATTATGGTTCGCAACAAATTTCAGATGTCACTACTTACTTATTGTTCGTGTTTAGCGACAGAATTCACCACTTCATAAAAATATTTAACTTTTAAAAGGGTCTCTAAGTCTGTACCTGTTGACTTCAAGTAGTATTTTTTTTTATGTGAAATTTATATGTCAACACGTCTCTCACGTACTACCGAATTTCTTTGTTAGTGTTTGATGATTTTCCTTAAATTTAAGATGTCCGCCGCTTTGATGATCAATATCAAATGAATTGAAAGTATTCAACTCAAACTAAATTAACACCGAAGGAAGAGTCACAACGTACACGTTGAAGTATTAATTGTTATTTTTAGAAGTAGAATTTATATTTCGACAGTCCAAATGTTAAAAGCAACCTACTATCAGTTGGTTCATATGGAAAAAGTGTATCAGATACTCTTTAAGCGACCATTAGGGGAAGAGAGTCGGACTGGAATCTCACTTCTCACTACTTTGTTGCCTAATTTTCAGGGTTATCTTCGGGATGCTGGTGTCCCTTCCGGTGTTGGTTGCTTATTACGCAATTCTGGAATTTTTGCACTAGTCCCTCCATTATTAAGATTCTCGAGCTAGGGAGGAGAAGCAGTCCACATCGCCATTGACATAGCTAATCATGGGGAACTTGTACATCACAAATGTTATCAAGTCTTAATATTCCTGGGAAATTTTTTGACCTAAGCTTGAGGAATCATTGCTATTTCAAATGTCATTTTCTACATTCTAATGCCCAACCAATCCTTTTGCTCATTTTACTGACATCATCTCGACCTAAACAGTCTTGTTCAAGGCCTTCATATATTAGTTTCACTTTGTATCACATTTTTTGACTTACGAGATAATGAAAATGAAGAATAAGCTTCCAATTCAGTGGCGAAATATCGTTGCTAATGCTCAATGGTGATGTCTATAATGCCACTTTCACCGCCAAAGTTTTGCCACTGATTAATGTTCGTGATACTGTGATAGCATACCAAATATTTCACAAAATAGTTTTCTCGGGGCAAAATTATTTATAACTGGAAAAGATTTGCAAAAGAGTTATTCTTGACTTGGCCACTATGGAAACTCAAAACGAGGACAGTAAAGATGCCTGCAGACTTATGTTCCAAAGAGCCACTAGATAGGCAGTTGTCGAGCAAGGTAAGACAAGATCAATGCAGCCTTTGTTACTTATCGATCAAGCGCAAAAGTTTGAGAACTCAAAGGGTTGATAGATGTCGATTTTCTATTGTGATTGTTACGACTAGAGTGCCTAATATTAGGTTTGCAGCTCAATAGCTGTTCTAGATGTGTGATAGGCGTTTTTGACATCATACCATAGGGAAATACAAAATGCACAACGTGTGGTGAATCGCATTACCTCATAAGGCTTTTCATGTAACGATTTTTGGTCCCAATGCACCTAGTTGGGGAGGAGGGGAAGGGGCGGGGGTCGAGTAAATAGGTGCCCAATGAGATCATGGGCAGGTTACTGTTCAAAGCTATCATAGTTTGGATTGCATTTTAACAATTTGGTGAAAGAATAAACTTGATGATTTATTTTTATTTATGTTAATAGAGTGGTGCATTAGTGATGCAGTCAGCTGTGTTAATAATGTGTCTATCCTACATATGTTACAAATGCATTACTAGTGGCTTATGAACGTTAGTAGTGATCTAGTTATTTTATAGATATTTAGGTGAGCGGTGTTGTTAGAAGTCTAAGAGTTACATCATAAGTGTGTTTGGCGAACGGGTTAAGTGACCGGATAGGATATCTTTTATTCAATGTATCTATATCTGGCGTTGGGACACGCTACTTGCAACCGGATACCCAAGGGATGGGTTCAATCCTCCTCCATGGGATAATTCTATTCATCCTCCTTAGTTCTCCTCTTCTCTTTCCGTTTTTCTATTTCCTCCCTTCTCTGCAACCAAGGAGCTGCCCCTACTGCTGCCCCATCAGGCATCCATAGCCCACCACCGCCGCCGCCAAGGAGCTGCCTCCACTGCTACCCTTCATACCTCCACAGCCTACCGCCACCGTCGTTGCCGCCAAGAAGCTGCCTCCACTGCTGCCCATTAGACCTCTATAGCCCACTACTGCGGTAGCCGAGGAGTTGCTCTTGTCAGTGCCTATCAGACCACCATAGCCCGCCACCACCGTTACAAAATCCGTTAATTAATCATGGACTGTGATTAATGGATTAGTCCACCCACCGATGCAATCTCGATGCCGCAAAATCCATAGCTCATCAAACAGAGGAGATAATATATAGAGAAATATATGCGGATTAATTGATCCATGCCGATCGCAGCCCATGAGGATTAACGGATCCATTAGCCAAGATAAAAATATTATAAAATGGAGGAAATAATAGATAGAGATACACATCATAGGATTAATGGATGCCAATCACAGTCCAAGATTAATGGATTAATCCAGCCCATTAGATTACCAATTTGGACTGTGTTATTAGATGTCGAGAAATCCCGTTATGGGTTGTTGGTAGTTGTGGGCTACGATGGGTGGTGTTGTTGTGGTGGTTGTGGATTGCGGTGCCGTGGTTGATGTGGTGATTTAGTTGAATAATAGAGTTATTTGGCTCGTAATCCGATGAAACACATCACAGGATTAAATTTGTATCCTTCTCTTTCTCTGCTTGACTAGAAAGAAATATTCTCTTATCATCTCTTATCCTATCATTTTTGCCTATCATATCTAACGTGCCAAACACAGCCTAGAGATAAGTGTTATTATTTGTTGTCTTCAAGATCTCTCTATGTCCTCCTTATATTTCTGAGTGTTAGAGTTAGAGTAGAGTTAGAGTGACCCTTTATCTCTAACAAAGTGGTAGCAGAGTCATAATAGCCCTAGTGAATGTTGGGCTATTAATAATTAGTGTCATTACAGTATTGAAAAACTATCCAAAATGAATATTTGGTGTGAGAAATTGATATTCTCAAATTACGTAAGAATGAAGAGAGTCATTTCATTGTATCTAAAAGTATGCGATTTGTAGAAAGTGGTTAGCGAAGAACCACATTGTAACTTATCGAAAAGAGTTCGACAAAAAAAGGAAGAGAAGGCATTCGGAGCGATGCAGAAGGCCGTCCATATAGAGATATGAATGCGCATTAGAAATTTAAGATCTCCGAGTGATGTTTGATGAGGTCATTGCTTCTAATCGTAAACGTGACTTCTTACCTAAGGAGTATTGGAGACAAAGTTGGAAAGAAGATGAGTTCACAAATAAAAATGGGGAACATCTCAAGGAAGAAGGTCCAATGGATGATGAAAAACAAGTTTCACGCTTCCAAAGCTGAGGAACTATAGGAGACAAAGGATGAAGAATAGTTCAAGGCTTTTGAAGCCAATAATTAAAAAAAGTGGATAAATGGCGAAGAGCAATCTAAAAATGTGGAGGAGATTGTGAATGAACCAATTGATAAAATTGCTCAAGAAAAGAGAGCGAGAAGACACAAGGTGATAACAATGCTCAATATGAAGAAATGGATGCTGAGACCATTGCCATTAAGATAAAAGTTTGCCGTGGTTAGGAGGTGAACACCTTAGGATAATTTTTAATTCTTCTGAAAAGAATGAGTTTGAATCATTTTCACTATATGAAAGGCCACACTTTGTTGATGCCGAAAGAGGGTCCTTTGCCACGTCGAAGTGCCACAAGGGATGCAGTCTGAGTTGGCTTCCACGTAGGCAGAGTGGGAGACAGCAGGGATGACGTAAGGGCTGAGAGCAAGGCTCGTCAGGCAGGTCACGAGGGCTGGCAGTGTCGCGCAGGCAAGGTGACGACGAACAAGATCAGCAGTCGACAGCCTGTGTCGAGGCGCGGCGTCGAGGGCTCGAAGTCGTAAGTCCAAATGTCTTTCTCTCACTAGAAATCCAGAGAGAATAGGTTTTAGAGAGAGAAAGTAAAAGTGTCAAATGAGGCCGAACTCTTGAATAAGCTCCAGAATCCATTATATATAGGCACAAATATGCGCGTGTCATCAGCTGACACGTGTCGTCCTGCGGGAGTGACACGTCGCCGTATAGGGTCCCGCGGTCTTGATTGTCCGTCGAATTGCCGGTCCCCGTGTTCGTGTCGTCCTGCCCTTGCAGCGTCCCTCTGCCTGTCTGAAGAGACTGACCACACTGCGGTAGCATGGTCAGAGTGGCCCGTTGCCCCAGCCTCCAGTCCAAGCCCTTACTGAATCCCACGGGATGCGTCAAGAGACGCGCAGAGATCCTGACAGCGGTGAGGGTTGCCCCTGCAGCCAAGTGCCAGGCGTGTTAGACACGATGCCCTCCGAAGACCTGCTCCCGTCCCGGAGTGGCTCGCGGTGCATTGCCCTGGCGGTGTCGATGATTGATGGAAACATCGGCGTACATGCTCATAACTCGATACCCAGAGTCCATGGCGGCGGGTCCTCGTGCTGGAGCACTATGAGCGGAGCTCCCAGAGGCTCGTCGGGTGATTGTGCCGGCGATGGCCTTAGGGCCGTGAGCTTATCCCTGTTGCGAAGGCCGGAGCCTTCGGTTGATCGTGCCTGCGAAGGCCGGACCCCTGTCAGTTGATTGCGTCGGTGAGGGCTTTAGGGTTGTGAGCCCGTCTCGCCGCGAGGGCCGGAGCCCTGTCAGCTAATTGAGCTGGTGAGGGCCGGAGCCCCCGGTTGATTGTGCTGGTGATAGCGGGCGTCATGCGATCATTAGCGATGAGTGGTGCGATAGCAGCGGTAAGCAGGTCCCCTCCCCTTCTAAGGACAAGGGAGGCCGACCCCTTTCTCAAGGTGGAGGCCGACCCCCTTACCAAAGGGGTGGCCGACCCCCTCAGCCAGGGGTGGCCGACCCGCTCTCCAAAGGGGTGGCCGACCCCCTCACCAAAGGGGTGGCCGACCCCCTCAGCCAGGGGTGGCCGACCCCCTCACCAAAGGGGTGGCCGACCCCCTCAGCCAGGGGTGGCCGACCCCCTCACCAAAGGGGTGGCCGACCCCCTTCGGGGGAGGTGCTTTCCATCTGTCCGAATGCTTAAGGCGCGGAGCGCTTTGACCGAGCGATGGCGATGTTCGATCATCGGAGCGTTTTCACCGAGGAATGATGTTGGGCAAGTTTGACTATCGAGCGTGTGACGTGTCGTGCCACTAGGATCTCTTGGCGGGCCCCGGGGTGCGGTCCAGAATAGGTTATGAACATAAGCCCCCTGCGTACGGGGTGCGCGGAGGGGCAACCCGAGCGGGCGCCGTACGCAGAAACGATGTTGGATGCACTCGAAAATGTTCGTCGCTTAGTGCTTAGAGCCCGCTGTGAGGCCGGGAGCCCCCAGTTGATGGTGTCGGCAATGGCTATAAGGTTGTGAGCCGAGCCCGAATGCGAGGGCTGTAGCCCCGTCGGTTGATTGAGACGGCGATGGCTATAAGCTTGAGAGCCCATCCCGGATGCGAGGGCCGGAGCCCCCGGGTGATTGAGACGGCGATGGCTATAAGGTTGTGAGCCCATCCCGGATGCGAGGGCCGGAGCCCCCGGGTGATTGAGACGGCGATGGCTATAAGCTTGAGAGCCCATCCCGGATGCGAGGGCCGGAGCCCCCGGGTGATTGAGACGGCGATGGCTATAAGGTTGTGAGCCCATCCCGGATGCGAGGGCCGGAGCCCCCGGGTGATTGAGACGGCGATGGCTATAAGCTTGAGAGCCCATCCCGGATGCGAGGGCCGGAGCCCCCGGGTGATTGAGACGGCGATGGCTATAAGCTTGAGAGCCCATCCCGGATGCGAGGGCCGGAGCCCCCGGGTGATTGAGACGGCGAGGGCTTTAAGGTTATGAGCCCGTCCCGCCGTGGGGGGTTGGGAATGCCGGAGCACGCAAAGCGCGTCAAGGATGTGGTTTTTTTTTTGTTGTGTGGCCCACCTCTATAAATAGCAAAAGGGGGGGGGGGCGTTGGAAAGAGGCATTCTGTATTTGGGAAAGAAAAAATTGAGTGAGAAAGAAGAGAGAAGAAGAGAGAAATGGTGAGAGAGGGGAAGCAAGTGGCCGAGGGGTCGGCCGCAGATGGGGGTCGGCGGGGCCAAGGGGTCGGCGGCGGTGGAGAGAAGGAAAGAAGAGGGGAAGGGGGAAGGAGGGAAGAAAGAGGGGAAAGGGGAGGGGGGTCGGCCGCACGAGGGGGGTCGGCCAATCGCGGAGGGTCGGGCACCCCGGGGGGTCGGCCAACGTGGGAGAGAGGAGAGAAGGGAGGGAAGAAAGGGAGGAGAGGGGAAGGGGGTCGGCCGCACGAGGGGGGTCGGTCGGGAGCAGGGGAGATTCGGGGGATGCTTCGTCGGGGGGAAAAGGAAGAGAAGGGAGGAGAGAAGAAAGGGGGTCGGGCGCAGGAGGTGGGTCGTCGGCGCCGAAGGCGTCGGGATCTGGAGGGAGATCGGCGGGGGAAGGTGGGTCGGGAGCTGGAGGGAAGTCATCGGGGGCGGGGGGGTCGGGAGCTGGGGGGAAGTCGGCGGCAGGGGGGTCGGGAGCTGGGGGGAAGTCGGCGGCAGGGGGGTCGTCGGGAGCTGGGGGGAAGTCGGCGGCAGGGGGGTCGGCGGGGCCAAAAGCCACGGGCAAGGTCACACTCGCGGAGCCGGTCCCCGTTCTGAAAAAGTTGAAGCAGCAAATGTGGGTGAAACCACGAGGTGGGGCAGCAAGCGCGGGGCGGCCACCGCGAAATGTGACGACGGAACCGGTGCCGCCTCCGCCAACGGATGAAGCCGAAGCTATGGGAGGTGGTGAGACGGGAGTGCCACTTTCATTTGATGATGCGTCGGTGAAGACGTACGATCCCGATCCGGATAAGTCGGTCACGCCATTGAGAGTAAAAGGGGTAGTACCGGCCGTCCCTGGCCGAGAGTTGTGGAGGGAGCTGGCCATCCGTGTAGCTGATGGTGCGTTCACGGTGCCATGGAGTGGGGCGTCGATGAGGGAGGAGCCACGGATGCCGTCACCATATGTGCGGGCCCCTAGCTGGGAGGATGCGCCCGTGCCGTCACCGAGGTATGTGGCGGGGTTGTTGGTGGAGCGTGCGGATATACCTTGGGCACCTGTGGTGTTCAAGGGGCACGGAGCGATGCCGATCGGGTGGGATTTCTGGTGCGATCACATGATGGAGGTGCCGAGGTGGGCGGCTGTATTGGATGTGTTGGGGTTGGTGCCGGCGATTGATATTACGGCGAGGGGGGTGGAGCTTTATAGAGACACGCCGGGGATGACTTTGCTGTTGTCGCGATGGAGTACTCAGACACACACCTTTGTGACTGAGTTCGGGGAGATTGGGCCGACGCTGCTCGATGTGATGATGCTGACGGGCTTGCCGATGCATGGAGAGTTGGACGCACGTGTGACGCGGCTGACTAATGATGAGCGGGTGTTGCAGACGCAGTTGCTTGATATTTTGGCGGAGACGAAGACGCATCGCAAGGCGACATATAGCGGGTGGCTCCGATTGTTCTATGGCACGCCGCAGGTGAGGTCGGGGCAGAAGTTGGGCAATGCGGCTCATTTTGTGATGGGGCCGTATCACAATGACGAGCGATATGAGATGGTGGCCTTTTTGATGATGTACTTGTCGAGGTAAGTGTAATGCGTTCGTGCCTGTATGTTCGTAGATGTGATGCAAGTTGAGATTGTGTATAATGCGTTGGCGTGTTGTTTTGTTTTGCAGGTTCGTGTTTGAAGGGACGCCGGAGGATGGTATATCGGCGAAGGTGATTCCCCTGGCGATTCGGATGGCGCAGGGGAAGCGTGTTGGGCTAGCTCCCGTGTACCTGGGCACCATGTACTCGCGATTGGATCAGTTCGTGAACGATGTGAAGAGGTCGCACGGGCGGTACCAAGTGGCGACCTACGTGGATTGGATGTTCCTGCAGCGGTACTTGTATGAGTGCTTTCCAGACTATCGTCCGACAGGATATCCGCTCGAGCATCCAGCACCGAGGACGAGGACAGTGATGCACAGCGGCAGATCGCGGGAAGTGGCATTATGGTGCAGCGGGGCGCGGGCATGTGCATGGGCGGGCATCAAGAGGCCGGAGTGTCCATTGGCGCGTTTGATAGATGCAAGGGAGGCGTGCGTGGTACGTCCGTATACAGAGATGCATGCGTCATACGGAGTGCCCCCCTGGTTGCACGGGCAGGAGATGACGATAGACTTGAGCAGAAGGGGGGTTTTGCCACCGGCGGACGTTGTGCTCCTGGTGGCGTACTTTCCAGGTTGGCTGCCGGTGATGACGGATGACGGCGCGAAGCCTGCAGAGAACCTTTATTACGTGGCTCGGTATTGCCCGGACCGGTTGTCGCGTACATTTGGTTATGACTTAGAGCCGCCATGTGGGTATCGTAGCCCGTGGAGTGTGACGACCGCCTTCGGGTACACGCGGGATGATAGAGTCCGCGAGTGGCCGGCACCTGTGGTAGCGTGGAGGAGGCCTGGGAGAGCATCAGTGGGGGGGGTGACGGCGGAGTATGCACAGTGGTGGGAGCGTCTGCGGGCGGTCTGGGCGGAGTGGTTGGCACAGCCATCGGGGACACGACGGTTGGTTGACGTGTATGCCTGTGACCGGGCATTGAGCTTGATATCGATGACAGCGGCGAGGCAGGCCGGTATGCTGGTGCTAGTGACGGGGAGTGCGGTTGTGAGTTCGGAGATGGATCCCGATGAGGAGGGCGAGGAGTCCGAGGAGGAGGCTCCAGAGGAGGACCATGGGGAGGAGCCAGTGGTGGCGGTACCGCGGGCGCCCGGGGCCGGCAAGGGGCCCTTGTCGTTATTGCGAGTGGGCATGATGGAGGGGGCTCGTCAGGCGAGTGCGGGTTCTTCAGACTTGCGGCTGACAGGATCGAAGAGGCTGCGGGAGGTGTCAGAGGAGCCAGTGGTTGAGGTAGGTCGAACCATGGCCGTTTTTGATTGAATCTCGCTTTGTTTGCGTTTGTTGTCTTTTGATGTTTATATAAAAATATGCTAACGGTTGCTTTTGGACAGGAGTACGGTGGACAGGCGGTGGAAAGCGGCAGCGGTGCGCACGTAGCGGTTGAGACTGAGGCGGTGAGAGCAACCGAGGTTGATGAGCCAGTAGGCGGGGATGAGCCGATAGCGTTTGGCGTGTCGGGGGCCGTGGCTAGTGGCGGGGTGTGTCCACCACCAGAGGGCGAGGAGGTGGTGGATGATGCGTATGGTGGCTTGGTCGACGAGTCGTTGATGTTCGATGCCAGTGGCTACTGGTGGACAGGCGCGGCGACGGAGACTGCGGCGGTTGAGCGGGGGGATTTGATGGAGTTGGAGCCTGTAGTGGCGATTCCGATTCAGGAGGTAGAGATCCCGGTGCAGCCGGTGCAGGCTGTTGCGGTGGCGTCGTCAGGGTCGGCCGTTGAGGCGAGTGCGACGTTAATGGCGATGCACTCGATGACCGTCGGTGCACAGGCAGCCGGAGAGGTACGTGAGAGGCCTGTGATGGCGTCGAGTGGCACAGCGGCCGGAGAGGCGAGTAGGGGGTCGTCGAGCGGTCAGGCTGACGTGGTACTATGGGAGAACCTTCAGCTACCTTCGGAGACAGTGCGCCGGTTAGAGATGGTGAAGGCGGCGTATCCGCAGACGTTTGCGGGGGTAGACTTGGAGAACCCGGTGCTGCAGAGATGGGTGTATTCAGGTTTTGTGGAGTGGCTGCTTCCGTTCGCGAGTGTTCCGGCGACGGGCTGGACGACGGGGTTTATTGAGCGGTCGCTGAGAGAGTTCGCGACGTTCACTTCGTTGGGTGTTCAGCTAGATTGGTTGGCCGAGTTCTTTAGGTCGAGGAGCGAGGGTGGTGGTGTGGGCGAGAGGATGGCCTTGGTACGTATGGAGGAGATGCTGCTCGAGAGGCGCCGCCAGGGGTTAGAGGTGGAACGATCAGAGATCAACGGAGAGTTGGTCGTGATTGACAGAGAGGTGGTGGAGATAGAGAGGCAGCTGGCGGATTTGCAGAGACGTCTGAGTGATCTTCAGAGGCGGCGGATGGATGCCGAGGTGCGAGAGGCGGATCGTTTGAGGCGGCAGGCTGAGTTCGAGGCGGAGCGGTCGGCGCTGCAGGTTCAGCGTCAGGCATTGCAGGCGTTTAGCGCTCACCCGGTAGCCGTTTTGTTATCTAGCTTCCGATAGGTTTATCGTAGACTTGTTGTTTAGGGAGTGCCCGATAGTGGCCAAAGACGTTTTATGTATGCATACATCTATTTTGCTGGCTCATGAAATGTGATTGCATGCTGTTTTGTTAACACTGTCGTGGGTGCATGGTATAGTCGTTTGTATATTGCGATTGTGCGTTGCTTCTGTTGGATGTCGTTTGTATATCGAGAACAAATACTTGATAACCAGAAATGAAATATAACAGTAAAGGCCAAGTAGGGAGTGAAAGGATTGTACATTGCTAATGTGTGGATTAAGGAATGCATCTTTACATAAAAAAAGAACTCGTAACAAGGAACAAAAGTACATGCCAGTACATGTGCGTGCATACACAAAAGGTTGGGTCGTGGGTGGGGGACATGTCGCAAGCTGATCATGCATAGTACTTCTTCAGATAGCGACCATTGACAGGGGCGGTAAGTTGTCCGTCGTCTGGATTGAGCAAGAGGTACGAACCATTGCTTCTGGCAGTGTGTATTTCGAATGGCCCCTCCCAGTTAGGTGTAAACTTAGGAGCTGACAAATTGGCCCGTACATGCTTGGCGGCTTGGAGGACAAGGTCGCCTGCTGCGAAGGAGCGAGGTTTGATGGTCTTCCCGTAGGCTTTGACAAGCTTCTCATGATATGCTTTCATTCGCCGCATGGCAGTAGCTCTCTTCTCATCAAGGCTCTCAAGTGCCACCATTCTGGTTTCCTCTTCCCCGAGACCACTGCTGAGGGATAGACGCGCCGAGGCGACTGCGATTTCGGCTGGCACTACACATTCGTCCCCGTAGACGAGGGAGAAGGGTGTGGCCTTCGTAGCTGTGTGTCTGGAAGTTCTGTAGGCCCAAAGGGCATGACTCAGTTTCTCGGACCAAGAGTTGCTTGCGTCGTGGACCATGCGTGACAAAACGTGCAACAGCGTTTTGTTAGAGGCTTCAGCCTGACCGTTGCCTTGTGGATAATAAGGAGTCGACGTGGCATGATTGATATCGTCTGCTTCCATAAGAGTCCGAACATCCCGATTGATGAATGGTGTGCCGTTGTCGGAGATAATACATCGGGGGATGCCGAAGCGACATATGATGTGGTCGCGTAAAAAGTTGGCGATGGCGCCCCCCGTGGCTCTTCGCAGGGGTATGGCTTCGACCCATTTTGTGAAACGCTCCGTTGCGACCATGATCCAAATGTGACCTTTTGACGGTGGATGTATGGGGCCAATAAGGTCGAGAGCCCAAGAGTGGAATGGCCAAGGGGCCGCAATCATACGTAGGTCGGACGCTGGCATGTGTATTCTATCTGCATGTCTCTGGCAGGGTTGACAGTGTCGTACATGGGAGATTGCATCGTACTCCATAGTTGGCCAGTAGTACCCCAGTCTGAGTAGTTCTGCATACAACTTCTGAGAACCTTGGTGTTCGCCACAAACACCATTGTGCACTTCGTTGATCACCTCGACTGCTTGGGCACCCTGTAAGCATCGTAGGGTGCGTCCCGAAAATCCTTTGCGAAACAATTCGCCTTCCGTCTCAAAATACTTGACCGACTTGCGTTTGATAGAACGTGCCGAGTTGCGGTCAGATGGTAGCAGTCCGTGGGACAGATATTGCAGGAAGGGCTGGCGCCAGTCACCCTCAATACTGGCGACAAGAGCTTCCGTACGGTCTGGTGCATAAAGGCATTCTGAGCAACCCTGCTGTACACCTGAAGCATCCTTGGCCATGGATGGCCAGAAGAGACCCATTCGCTGGAGACGACGGTATAGTGGCGGTCCGTCGAGGCCGCAACACTTTTGATGCCCATATTGCAGTTTGTGCTTTGCTTCTGTCGGTGCCAAACATCGTGCCAGAGTGCCTCCGGGACATCGCTTGTACAGGATGTCTCCTAACATGAAGAATTCTGTAAGGGTGGAGATGGAAGCGAGTGATGGTGTTCTAAGCTGGTCGATGATCGGCTGCCTCCAATCATCGGTCGTAGTGTCCGTTGGTACCAAGTCCAACGTTGTGCACGGTGCCGCCCTTTTGATAATGGTTAGCACACGTTGTTCACCGTCAATGTCTATTTTTGACGCGATCGTGGCTAAGCTGTCCGCATGTCGGTTGTGGCTTCTGCTGTGATGCTCGTATTGGACATGGCCAAGCTGCCCCTCCAAGTGTTGTACTAAGGTACGATAAGGTGCCAAGGCTGGTTCCCTGACTGCAAACTCCCCATCGGCCTGCTTCATGATTAGGTTCGAGTCCCCCTTTACATGCAATGATTTAGCCCCCATGCTAACAGCTAGCATGAGGCCGATGACGAGGGCCTCGTACTCGGCTTCATTGTTGGATACCGGGAATGCAAGTTTGAAGGATAGGGAGGTGGTAACACCCTCTGGGTTCCGTAGAACAATGCCGGCACCTCCTTGCCGGATGGGAGCTCCATTAGGGTCTTTGCTAGTGGCTGAGCCGTCGAACTCGAGTGTCCACAATTCATCAACACCAGAGGTCAAGGCCGTCTCTTCTCCAGGCAATTGATGTGAGGTTGGTTCACATTGTTGACGTGGGAAGAAGGCCAAGAGGTCTGCAAGTGCTTGGCTTCGCAAAGCCGTAGGATTCTTGATGGATAGGCCGAATTCGGCCAGCAGCAGTAACCAGCGAGTGAGTCGGCCAGACAGGGCGGGACGAGTGAGCATGTATCGTAATGGATCAGCCTTAGTGACGAGCATAATCTGGTGCGACAAGAAATAGTGTCTGAATTTCTGCGAGGCGTAGACCAAGGCGAAACAATGCTTCTCGAGCTCAGAATAATTGGCCTCGGGTCCTCTAATTGACCGACTGAGATAATAAACTGGACGTTCCACTCCGTCCACTTCTTGAGCGAGTAACGCCCCTATAGATCTGGGTGTGGAAGTTAGGTAAAGCAAGAGTGGTAGGCCTCGTTGCGGGACGGCCATGGTCTGCGGTGACATGAGGACCGCCTTGATTTGTTCGAATGCTTGCTCTTGGGGCGCACCCCAACTCCACGGTGCGCTCTTGCGCGTCAAGTGCTGGAATGGCGCGATGAGTTCGGCCAAGGCAGGGATAAACCTGCGGAGATAAGAGACCTTGCCAAGGAAACTTTTCAACTGCTTGGTGTTCCTGGGCGGTGGCATCTCTCGGATAGAGGCGGCCTTGGAGGGGTCAACGTCGATACCCTGTCGACTGACTAGGAAGCCGAGGAATTTACCAGAGGAGACTCCAAAGGCGCACTTGAGCGGGTTCATCCGCATGTTGTATTGACGACATCGGTCAAAAACTGCTCGGAGGTCCGCAAGATGGTCACTTTCCTTCTTAGACTTGATAATGAGGTCGTCAACATAGTCTTCCACTGTGCGGTGTATCATGTCGTGAAAGATAGCTGTCATGGCTCTCTGATAGGTGGCACCCGCGTTTTTGAGACCAAAAGGCATGACTTTCCAACAAAAGTTACCCATCGGGGTCCGAAAAGCTGTCTTGGCACAGTCATCTGGGTTCATTCGAATCTGGTTGTAGCCGGCGAAGCCGTCCATGAAGGACAGGGTCTCATGTCCGGCGGCAGCCTCCGTGAGCATATCAATATTGGGCAGTGGGAACTCGTCTTTAGGGCATGCCTTATTCAAATCGCGGAAGTCAATACAAATGCGAACTTGTCCATTCTTCTTTTGCACAGGAACAACATTGGCCAACCAGATAGGGTGAGTGATGGGTTCGATGAAGCCAGCCTGCAGAAGTCGTTCGATTTCTTGCTTGATTTTTATTTCAAGTTCGGGGCGAAATGATCGCGTATGCTGTCGAACTGGGCTGAACCCGTTGGTGATGTTGAGATGGTGTGTTACCAAGGCAGGGTCTAGTCCGGGCATTTCATTGTAACTCCATGCCAACACGTCGCGATATTCGCGGAGGAGGGTAACCAGTTCCTCTCTTCGGCCTGGGGCGAGCTTCGTGCCAATGTAGGTCAGTCGAGGTCTCTCGCCCGGATCAGCCAGGTTAATTTCTTCAAGATCTTCGGCCTGCGGTCGCGGGCCGTCTTCATAGCAGGGGGGTGCAGCGCCCGGGGTAAGTTCGTGATCTGGCGGACAATGCTCGGCCGTGCAACACCATTCTGTCTCCGTCGGTGGGCAGTGGTCGAGGCAGTCGGGTCGCGCCCCCCCCGGACACCGTCATAACTGGTAGATGACCCTTCCGTCCTGGATGACGCGCTGGAAGGTGGTCTCAGACTTGGGCTTTTTGGGCTTGGGGGATGAAGGCGGGGAAATGATAGGGGCATCAGATGGTGATGTGGAGGTTGATGCCTTGTTCTTGTTGTTTTTCTTGGACTTGGACTTGGGTTTGGGTGGCTTGTTCCCACACAACTCATCCCAATCTGGCAGTTTGGTGGAATGGATGTGAGTGGCATTCTCATTATCTGCAGCAAGTTCGGTGAAGAAGGAGGCCTCGGCAAAATAAGACTCGGCGCACTCGAAAGGGGCCTTGGTTGCGGGGATGGTTACTGCTCCCTCATGTCCCGCAGGACCGGCCACCAGTTTCACACACTGGTGGTACGTCGAGGGGACAGCCTTGTTGACGTGGATCCAAGGTCGCCCAAGTAGGAGGTGGAAGGAAGACTCGCTATCTATCACATGGAAAGTGGTGTCGCGCCGGACAGTTCCGACCATCAGGTCGACGGTGATGTGGCCAAGAGTGGACTGGGTGCCTTGTCCAAAGCCAGTGATCTTGATGGGGTCCCGAATGATTTTCCTTGGCGGTATACCGGCCCGCTGTAGAGTGACGAGAGGGATGATGTTGATTGAGGCGCCGCAATCTACCAATGCGCGGCGGAAGCCGGTGCCGTTGACAGTACATTCAAGGTATAGTGGCCGGTTATGGTGTTCGACAGCAGGTGAGTCTTCATCTGAAAATATAAATGCAGTGGGAGGGACATGTCTGAGCTCAGCCTGGGCGGCGAAGCACTCGGGCCCGAGGCCTGTGGTGACCTCGATCAAGCAATCTGAGAGATAGGTCCGCGCTGCGGGTGAAAACCCCATTTCATCGAAGAAGCCTTTGATCTTTGTCATTTGGCCAGCCGAGGACACTGGCTGGGGAGTAGGAGGTATGTCAGCTGTGATCAAAGGCGAGGCTTCCGTAGAAGCTTTGGGAGCGAGCGGCTCGCAGTGCTCGGTGGTAACCATGAGCACCTGGTGCTCGCGGTTATCGTTGCCATGGTTTGGGTATGGTTCTTTCCTCACATCATTATTCTTCCGCAGTTGTAGCTCGCCTGACGCGACTTTTCTTGCAAAGATGGCCCGCAACGCATTGCAGTTCTTGAGAGGATGACCGAGGGCCTGGTGGAAGGGACAGTAGTTGGGTCTGGTCCTTTCCTCGTCCGTGATGGGGATCCGCACAGGTGGTAAATGGAAGTTGTTGTCGTTGACAACCCATTCTGTCAATAGATCCTTCACTATATTTAAATCGCACGGAAAGGCAGGCGGGGTCTCCTGTTGCCGCCGTTTGTCTGGTTGCTGGTCCCTATCCGGGAACTGGCGTTTAAAGCCAGTGTAATTACTGACGTTGCTGCTATTGTTGCCGATGCTGGTGCTACTGCGCTGGGTACTGGGTGGAGCCGCTGAGGCCACTAGGGCACTCGGTGGCCGAGGCCTCCATGGCTTGACAGGCCCGACCGTTTCGTAAGTACGTCTTGCCGTCTCCTTGAGATGTCCCCATGATCTCAATTGTAAGTTCTCGAGGTGTACCCGGTATACATCGTTCATATTCTTGACACATATGGGCACTAGCGTCTCGTCCTTACTAAAGTCCGTGCACTCGAGGCATTTAAGATGAAAGCGATGTACATATTTGGTCAAATCTTCGCCGGGGGCTTGGCGAATGCCGGCGATGTCCACTACGGTGACGCGCTCAGCCTCGTAGTGGAATTTGTCCATGAAGAGTTGGACCATTTCATGCCATGAACGGACTGTCCCCGCAGGGATCTGGTGATACCAAGTGTAGGCCAAGCCTGTAAGGGACTTGTGGAATTCTCTCAACTTCAAGCTGTCTCCCGGTCCATACTGCTCTAATGAGCCTGCAAATCTCGTCAAATGCTCACGGGCGTTGCCCTCGCGTCCGTTGAAGAGCACGAAGACTGGTTGTTTGTACTTGAACGGATAGGGAGTGATGGCTATCTCGTCAGCATATGGCGCGTGGCTTGTCAATCGACTCGATGAGTCGGGTGCGGACTGCTGCGACAGCCGGCGAAGAAGCGCGTCAAAGTCAGCCTTTGAAACATAGTTGGAGGGTGGCTCCTCCTGACTGATCAAAGTTTGGTGGCCGGCTGGTGCTACGCGAGCCCCGGAGTCCCCGGATGGTATAACTTGATGGGCTGGAGCGACTGAAGGGCGATACATGGCGGGTGCTGATGCGGGCAGGTGGAGGGCAGCATGAGTGGTCGGACGAGACATGTCCACCACTTGGCCTGTCATTTGGTGCTGCTCCATCAAGTAGGGGTTAGGTTCCATCTCAATGGACTCATGAGTCTCAGAAGAGCTCCTGGCCGGCAAGTGTTGAGGCACCATAGTAGGAGGGACTTGTTGTAATAATGGCCCAAGATCTGGCTGCTGCCTGCGTGGGGGCATCACGGGACGTGGTGTGTCTGCCACAGGCGGGGAAGACGTCGCAAGTCCCATCGCCAGGGGTCTGGAGGGTTGAGGCGGCAGCGGTCGTGACACCGGCGCCTGGGTAGCGTCAGGGGACGGCTCTGGTTCTGCAGGGTGGACCGGCAGCACAATCCGTTGCGAGGCCATCGCTTGTATGGATTTTTGCATTTCTAGTATGGCGGCCATGAGTGAAGCTTGAGAATCTTGTATGCTGGCTATGGTGGGGGTGAATTGTTGGATGGCCGCGTTGACTGCCACTTGCACGTCATGTGCGGGAGGGTCTTGGGGGCGTACAGCGCTAGTCCCTTCTTGATCGTCGGAGTGATGCTCCTCATGGATGGTGGGGTTGAGGCCTTGGCTGGTTGCCCTGGTAACTTTGCGTTGTACAGGCATGGTTGCTCAGGTGTGGCAGACTGCAACACGATGCTCACCTCCCCAGCAGAGTCGCCAAATGTTGATGCCGAAAGAGGGTCCTTTGCCACGTCGAAGTGCCACAAGGGATGCAGTCTGAGTTGGCTTCCACGTAGGCAGAGTGGGAGACAGCAGGGATGACGTAAGGGCTGAGAGCAAGGCTCCTCAGGCAGGTCACGAGGGCTGGCAGTGTCGCGCAGGCAAGGTGACGACGAACAAGATCAGCAGTCGACAGTCTGTGTCGAGGCGCGGCGTCGAGGGCTCGAAGTCGTAAGTCCAAATGTCTTTCTCTCACTAGAAATCCAGAGAGAATAGGTTTTAGAGAGAGAAAGTAAAAGTGTCAAATGAGGCCGAACTCTTGAATAAGCTCCAGAATCCACTATATATAGGCACAAATATGCGCGTGTCATCAGCTGACACGTGTCGTCCTGCGGGAGTGACACGTCGCCGTATAGGGTCCCGCGGTCTTGATTGTCCGTCGAATTGCCGGTCCCCGTGTTCGTGTCGTCCTGCCCTTGCAGCGTCCCTCTGCCTGTCTGAAGAGACTGACCACACTGCGGTAGCATGGTCAGAGTGGCCCGTTGCCCCAGCCTCCAGTCCAAGCCCTTACTGAATCCCACGGGATGCGTCAAGAGACGCGCAGAGATCCTGACAGCGGTGAGGGTTGCCCCTGCAGCCAAGTGCCAGGCGTGTTAGACACGATGCCCTCCGAAGACCTGCTCCCGTCCCGGAGTGGCTCGCGGTGCATTGCCCTGGCGGTGTCGATGATTGATGGAAACATCGGCGTACATGCTCATAACTCGATACCCAGAGTCCATGGCGGCGGGTCCTCGTGCTGGAGCACTATGAGCGGAGCTCCCAGAGGCTCGTCGGGTGATTGCGCCGGCGATGGCCTTAGGGCCGTGAGCTTATCCCTGTTGCGAAGGCCGGAGCCTTCGGTTGATCGTGCCTGCGAAGGCCGGACCCCTGTCAGTTGATTGCGTCGGTGAGGGCTTTAGGGTTGTGAGCCCGTCTCGCCGCGAGGGCCGGAGCCCTGTCAGCTAATTGAGCTGGTGAGGGCCGGAGCCCCCGGTTGATTGTGCTGGTGATAGCGGGCGTCATGCGATCATTAGCGATGAGTGGTGCGATAGCAGCGGTAAGCAGGTCCCCTCCCCTTCTAAGGACAAGGGAGGCCGACCCCTTTCTCAAGGTGGAGGCCGACCCCCTTACCAAAGGGGTGGCCGACCCCCTCAGCCAGGGGTGGCCGACCCGCTCTCCAAAGGGGTGGCCGACCCCCTCACCAAAGGGGTGGCCGACCCCCTCAGCCAGGGGTGGCCGACCCCCTCACCAAAGGGGTGGCCGACCCCCTCAGCCAGGGGTGGCCGACCCCCTCACCAAAGGGGTGGCCGACCCCCTCAGCCAGGGGTGGCCGACCCCCTCACCAAAGGGGTGGCCGACCCCCTTCGGGGGAGGTGCTTTCCATCTGTCCGAATGCTTAAGGCGCGGAGCGCTTTGACCGAGCGATGGCGATGTTCGATCATCGGAGCGTTTTCACCGAGGAATGATGTTGGGCAAGTTTGACTATCGAGCGTGTGACGTGTCGTGCCACTAGGATCTCTTGGCGGGCCCCGGGGTGCAGTCCAGAATAGGTTATGAACACACTTTAAAAAGGTAATGCAAACCTTTGCTTTAAAATGTTAACTGAAGAATAAGATATTTTGGCAAATTACGCCGATGAACATTATCGTGGCAAGATTGTTATACTTGCCAACGAAAGTAGTATTCTCCACTCGTTGGAGAATTTGCTGAGTGACACGGGTTGACCGAATAAGGAGACTTTCTTTGATCTGGATGAACTACAAAATTTTCCCCATGAGAATGTTCAAGGTCTAATACCCAAACGAGCATTCAAAGAAAGTTGACAAGTTCAACCTAAAAATGACACGCATCAAAAACGCGTCATAAGAGATGGCCAAAAAAAATTGTTGATCTTGATGGGATTGAAAATGAAGACCACATTTGTTACTTACCAAGTCACTCGACGTTGAAGAATATTTGGACTCACAAATCAAGCTCAAAAGGGGCTGTTGAAAGAAAAAACTTGATGATGTATTTTGCTTATGCTTTTAGAGTGGTGTATTAGCGACACGTTAGTGATCATTAGTCATGTACTAGTGGTTTGTTGATAATGAGTCAGTGGTGCATTACAACTGTGTTTCTGAACTTAAGTAGTTGTCTAGTTATTGTGTACGTGGATAGTGAGGTGAGTGATGTTGTTATTACAAGTCTATAAGTTACATTAGTAGGACCATATATAAAGCTATGTACTCTGGTGATGTAAGATTGTGTAAAAAGGTGCATGGTGTAAGTGCAAGAAATGTTGAGATAAATTTGTAATTGTTACTATGTGTTCCATTCTAAATCTCTCTCTGACCTCCTCATATTTGTGAGTGTTTAAGTTTGAGTGACGCTTTTGCCTCCGACATGCTGGTTCTTTGTTCAAAAGGAGCATTATGTTCTACTCCCACCACTTTTCCATTCAAAAGACAGCTCTGTGGCCCCAGAAGGAGAAAGAACATTAAGTTCATCTCCCCTCACCCCCGGCCACTTCCAAAAGAGTATGCATGGACATGAAAACAGGATGTGTAAGATCCTAGTAGCGTGAAACTATTTGCTAATGGGAAAATATTATGAAAGTCCTAGAGTGTAGGAGATAAGATCAATCCAGGGACAAACTTGAGACAGACCAAAGATATAATTGTGTACGCTGAAATTGTCTTAAAAATTAAAAGGGTGGTTGATTAATAGTAGATGAACTTGTCCAGTACAAACCTCCAATCGAATGGTAGGCAACGGCTAAACTCGATTCAGGGTGCAAATCCTTTTCCTCCTTTCTCTAAGAACTTCTCTAAAGCTGAAAATACTAAACTTTACAAATAAAGACGAGCCCACATAATCTTATTGATTCGAAAAGATGAAGTTACATGAATTAAGAAAATCAGGACTAGGTGCCTAATTATCTTACCAAATCTCACAGTTAATTACAAGGTACAACGTAAGGAAGAAAATAAAACTAAGTCTAAAACTGTTGGTCAATTGAGTTGTGATTTCTTCCTTCTTCATTTGTCCTTTAATATTTTCTTCCTTCAACCCCTGAGAGCTTAATTGCCCAATCAACAGCAAACTTTGAAACAAGCACTTTGTTTACTAACCTCTTAACTTACCCACTTTTTCAATTGTTATTGGTTAGTGCTAACATTACCCCTTTTGACTCGTTCCAGACAATAGGTCATATGAGTCAATAAATGTATTGCCTGAACTTTTAGGATTTGAATGCTTTTTTGACGGTCATCAGTGCAGCACGATCTCGTTATACTGCTCATTATTGAGCATACATGTAGTTGTAGAAAGACTCTGTAGGACCCCAAATAATTTATAACTAACTATTTCATAATTTAGACTATTTCTATAGTTGTAGTAGCTTTTTTGAGATACTTCTAAACAGACACAAAGAATCTGCGCATCTCTCTATATGTTGTTGCTTTTGCCCAGATTTCGTAATGGGATAACATATCTTTAGGGGTCTCTTGGTTATTTACCAAACCTAGAGATTTAATTGAGTTGTAAATAATAGAAGAAGAGGGAACCTACGGTTTTGAGGATTGCGATATCTACCATAATTGGTAATGAATTCAAGACTCACTTTGACTAGAAGGAGGATTAGAATCAAACTAGAAATGTGATTTGAAGATTATAATATAAGTAAGTTGATTTTGATTATTTAGGCTTTTTAACTTTTGAAGACTCACGCAAATTTGTGAATCTCATTGTGGGAATTGAGGTAAGGATTACATAGACTACAACCACCTTTATCGAATTTGATTCCCATCCCGTAATGTTAATTTTTTGAATTTGTCTCTAACAAGTTAATTTAGTCGCCTCTGATCGTGTTCTCTTTTTCACTTCGACCCTTCAATATCTTTGTTGCACCTCGCCTGTGTGTTGGTCCTTGTATCCGACATCTATCTATTAAAACAAATGCACACACAAGTCACTCTTATTTTGCTGAGTTTTACGGTGCTTATTCCTTCTCATTGCTAATGGTGGTTTACTTTAATTAGTCCGGTAACCCGAGCCAAGCTCGGTTTTTTTTTTATACAATATAGTATTTCATAAGGTTCTAAAAAGTGTATTATGCGTACCACATACTGTAAGACAAAAAGACATTAACATTACAAAAATATATGATTTGGCTATAAAGAATAACCTTAATACCTAATTTAATCACGACTAACTTAAATAAAATATCAAAAAAAATGAATTCACTTTCATTGCTCATAATTTCCGATTATTAGATAGCATTGTTTGTTTGATTAGATCCATGCAGTTATTATGTGATGCTTGTATATGCATGGTCTTTATACCTGTAATCTTTTTATATTGTAAGCTGAAAGACAAAATATAGATAGTGATACAGTGGAGTCGCTAGATACTTGCTTTCTCTAAGCTTTTGTTTGGGTCAATTGCACTGGGCTCCCCTAAGGTTTTTTGCGGTAGCGCGTTTCACTCCAAAATTCATTTTAGATATCGTGCACCACAAACTTGCATAAGTGTGGCAGGAAACACCCTGGGACATCATTCCGGCCAATGAACTCGTCAGAGTGGTAATTTAACTTAACTTTGGGGAACTTTTTTGGCAAATCACCCCTCTTTCTCTCTTTTTCATCCATCTTCTTCTTCATCTTCCACCTTCCATCTTTACCAACACCCACGGCCTCCACCAATCACCAAACCCGCCACCACTTCCTTTCTCGACTGTCACTGCCACCTTAGCCACCATTAAAGAAAATCACACCACAACCGTCAATTTCTATCATATCCCACCACAACAATCAATTTCTATCTTACACAAAGCCTAGATCACAATTGGATCACAATCGACCCTATATTCCCATTTTTTATCTGATATTCCAAAAATGCCCTCCCGAGTTCAGCCATGCTGAAATTTGGTAGGAATATGGTCATAGGGTGGTCGTGCCATACTTAAGTAAGTTTGTGGTGCCAGATAGCTAAAATAAACTTTGGGGTGCAGCACGCTATCGTGAGCAAACTTAGGGGCGCCCAGTGCAACCCATTTGTTTTAAATTGTCAGGTAAGTATTTTAAAATGAATATTGGCTTAGAACTTATAGTAGTAGAATAATCTTGCTGTTGCCATATAGGGCTAAATAGCAAATACAATTATAGTTGTAATTAATAAATAGTGGTGCTAATTAACGCATATCTCTTTTGAATTGTAAATGTTATATATGATTTTAATTCTTTAACTTCAGAAGGTTTTTATGGTGTTACATATATTCCCAAGGTTATTATAACAGTAAAGTATAAATAAGAAAATGAATAAATTTGTATTTTAAATTTAACAGAACTTACGTATACACCTTATTACTTTCAAGATATATTATTACCCCCAAAAATTAATTTAAGAGAAAGACCACATAATATTCACTATTTTCGTATATGATGTATGTGTTTCTTTAATTCTTGTAGAGTAAGATTCTAGTAATAAGGACATTTAATTGATAAAGATGACATGTCCTTGTTTTAGAGTGATGAAATTATTTTTCACATTATCTACAACTGATATTTGTTGCCAATTTCTAGTCTTTTATTTGTTATATACATTTAATGATACTTTCTCATGATTTATACTTGTTTTGTCGTAACATAATAGAACCTTTACATACCAAAATGTGTAAGGTTATACATGTAACTATGAGGAGCATATTAGGCTAATATTATAGGACAAACATTAAACAACCGCTAGCTATTGAATTCGCACAATGAGAAAGTTAATTTTAAGGACGTGATAGTGAAATTTAAGTTCTAATAAATTAGTATATTTAGAGTTTGAGAATAATTTTCAGATTCTATAAGGTTTTCTAATATAGCCCTCATGTAGTTAAAAATAGGGATCATGACCAAAATAAACTTATGTTAGCTTAGAAATAGGGATCATGACCAAAATAATATTTGCATACATTTAGATACACTAGCATGTTTAGTATATAAATTTATATCCTTTTCAATTTTCTAGGTTAGAAGAAGATAGTTACAACTCATGTGTACCGACAATTATGGTCATCAAATATTTTTAGCGATTTTTATTTAGGAATGCTAAGAATAATCGCTAAAAGAGTTAGCAAAAAAACTACTAACTATAGCTTTGGATTGTTAATTATCGTTATCCGAGATATTACAGTTATCTTCCAACAAGTAAAGTAACAACAAAAAAATTATCATTCGCACTTAATTCGATATATATGTGATAGGTAAAAGTTTAGAGTGTTTAGAATAAGCCATGTTATAAAAGGTTTACATATATATATAAAGATAAGGACCCATCTAAGATAATATTAGAAATTTTTAGTGATATTTTCATGTTTCATGTGACGATGTGCCGCACAAAGAAGCTATCGCTAAATTTTATTTCTTTTCTCGCTTGCTTATTACATATGAGCTTGTAAAGTTAAACAAATATCCTTATACATTATGCTAATTATCTATAGTTGGAGGGATAGAATGCGCACGCTGAGAGGGGGGGGGGGGGGGGTTTATATTTATTCAAACAACACTCATTGCTATATAAATGATTTGTAGTCAAAATTAAACTCTAATGCTTATAATTAGTCTAAGATTTTTAATTATTCTTATTATTCATGTAAAGTTAGCTAAATAGATAAACCAAAGTCTTTTTATTGATCGTTAGGACCTTATAAAAAAGGAATTTTGGATTATTTTTGTTTATCATTTGTTTATACATAGATATATTGCATGCATCATTCTTTTTTTCTCAATTTCATTTATGACATATTTCTAAATCTCATAGAAGAGATATAGTCTAATTGGAGGTCGTGAGGCCATTCTTAAAAAAAGATGGACTCGTTTGTTAAAGTTGTAACATCATAACAACTAAAGCTAATAAAATTAAGGGTTAATTACAAATCTGTCCCCTAAGGTTTACACTTTCTTGCACTTTGCCCCCCGTGTTTACAACTTTTGCAATAATGTCTTTCGAGGTTGACAAAACCTTTGCAAATAGCTCCAAAATTGGACGTCCGTTCAATTTTGGACGTTAAGTCCCCATGTGCGGTTCACGTGCCATTTTGGCATGGGCAAATATGTCATTTTCCCGTCCCATCTCTCATTTCTCTCTGTTCATATGCTTCTCTCTCTGTGTCTCTATGTCTCTCTCTTTCTCTCTCACACACACATACATTGAAACAAGCACTGCTCTGCCACCGTCTCTCATTTGATTCTCTTTCACCAACCAACCCATCCTGCCACACCGTCACCGGAGACCCCTCCATGACACCACCAAAATCGCCTACCCTGACCAGCGATACACCGTCCGATGACCGGATCTCTCCGTCAGCCGCAGAGCGCCACTCTGCGCCTTTGCCGCAGAAGCTCTGTCCCATTGCGTCGGGGCATTGTCTGGCACCGCCTCACCGGAGTTAGGGTTCTCGACTCAGCTCTTGGCTTAGAAGCAGAGTCTGGTTTTTTTGTGTAAATGTTACTCAATCGCACCTCGAAAATGGCGGTGGCGATGTTGCTTGAAATGTTTGTTCACCGGTCGGCGGAGCCCCCATCGGCGAGCCTAGATAAGGTTGAAATGGGTGTCGATTGTGTAAATTTAGGGGATTCCCCTGCTTCTGGGACAAACTTGGCTATCAACAGGCTTTCTGCAATGAATCTCCAGTGTCATCTTCTTAAATCCGGATAATATAAATTCTGCATTTTGCCACTCTTTCTTCTCAGAATTATGCACTCACTCACTGCTGCTACTCACCTAATTCGTCCCCAATCGACCCAATCAAATCCCTCACACACTCACACACACAAACATCGTATACAAAAACCCAGTTCGTATATACAGTTTGTTTGAAAAATGGCGACTCTGTTTGCTTCCCCGACGGTACAAACGACCACCATACGCCACCGCCGGCAGAACTATTTCTCACCTGATTCAGCTACGTCTATCTCCAGCTCGTCCACCAAGCCTCTGCTCTCAGCATTAGTTTCTCACCGCTCCAGCTTTCTCAACCCATCACCCTCGTCAAACCCCAGGTCTAATAGGAACACGGAGAGAGAGAGAGAGATGAACACAGTGGTGGGGAAGATGGGGAAGGGGAAATTACAAATTTGCCCATGCCAAAATGGCATGTGCACCGCACATGATGACTTAACGCCCAAAATTGGACGGACGTCCAATTTTGGAGCCGTTTGCAATGGTTTTGTCAACCTCGGGGGACACTATTGCAAAAGTTGTAAACACAGGGGGCAAAGTGCAAAAACGTGTAAACCTCAAGGGACAGTTTTGTAATTAACCCTAAAATTAATGAATTTAATTCATTTGTAGCTTCAATTCATTATGTAATTACGTATTTTTATGTTCGTGTTAGGGAGTGACTTAAGAACATATAACTTAAAAGTGAGTCATAGTAAGGTAGTTTATTGGTTCGATAGAGTTTTAGATTATTTGAAGTTAGTTTTCAAATCATGTAATCCTTACTAATATAGCCCTCATTGAGTATGCAAAATTAAGTCAAATTTAAAAGTACAAAACCCATCAAACAAAATTTAGAGTACCTTTAGAGATTAATATTATAAGAATATTACTTTTAATTCTTTGTAAGTATTAGATTTATTAATGTGCTTTATCATTGTTCTTCCTATTTAATCAATTAAAATTATATAGGCTTTTTTTGTCATGTGAACCAATTAAAATATATTGCATATAATTTTTTTCACCAAAAGAATTGTAATAAGCTATATGTTATATACATAACATCTTTTTACTGATTATTGTAGATATATAATATCGCAAATTGTTACACAATTTTTTTTTGTTAAATCTTACGTCATTAATTATTGCAAAATATATATTGTTGTTACGCAATTTGTTTTATTGTTAAATCTTACATGCCATTTATGATTTTTGGAATTATTAATTCTCATTAGTTCATACAACAATAATTGTTTAGAGATTAATCGGTTTGTAGTCAAAATTAAGGTCTAATACCTATAATCAATTTATGATTTTTTAATAATTCTTATTTATCATATAATAAATTTACTAAAAAGAGTTAGTCTTCTTGTTGGTCGTTAGGGCCCTATTGTTAGACTCGTTTATCATATTATTTTGTAGAATTATATATCTACATTATCTTTATCATTTTTTTTCTAAATCTCATACATGATTTATTTTTTAAAATATTTATATAAGATAGTCTAGTCATATTGTAAGTCGTTAGGTCATGTCTAAAAAGAGCTCGCATACTACTCATTTATCAAAGTTATAATGTATAACTTTGATTAATGAGTAGTATGCATGGAGATGTCAAAAGACCGGCCCTAAATTGGCCCGAGGTAGCCCGGCCCTAAATTGGCACGGGCTGGCCCGACCCTAACCATGAACAGTGCCGACCCTAACACGTAGGGCCTTGGGCCTGGCCTGATTTTTGCAAATTTTTTTCGACCTGGCCCGGCCCTAAAAAGGCCCGAGTGAGGCCCTAAAAATGGGCTAACCCAAAACCGGCCTCTTTTTTTAGGACTGGCCCGGGCCCGACCCGATTTTTGGCCCTATTTCTAGCCTAGTTTTTGCCAACTTTTTTTTTCCTGTTATCGGAACCCTTCAACTAATTGTACTTGCTTTTTTTTATCCCTTTTTGGCTTCTGGTAAAGGTACTTCTTTGATTTGTAATTACAAGTGGAACAACACAGAGATACCAAGAAATGTAACTCACTAGATAGGCGTAAATCATTTTCTTATACATAATATTGCCTTTTATGTCCTTTTCACTATTAATTTGCAGTCATGACAAATATTGAATGTTTTTTGCTCATGTAGGTCTAAAACAACAACATGCTTTTGAAATTTTTGTTACCTCAGGTATGAGCTTACTCTCAACATATGAGTTCTTCACAATTATTTGCTTAGTTTCTTCTTCTTGTCTGGAATCGTTGATTGTGAATTTTGGATGTCATTGTATTGTGAATTTAAATGTCATTAATCCTGTAACTCATGCATAGCCTCAAAAGTAATTTTGCAGACAGGAAAAACAATCAGTTCTAGAAATTTTCAGTTCAGGCAGAAGCCATTTGACCATTGTATTGAGCTGAATAGTGCACATTGCTTTCATTTTTTTTGTTGTGTTGCATATATTGCACGAGAAATTGTATTAATGGACAGTGTCACAATACTATTCTTAGTATTATAGGAATGCTGATTTCGACAACATGTTATGCTTTTTTGCGCTCTCGTTCGTTGTTAATAAATTTATGTTTTGTTGATAATGTACTTTTTAGCGAGAAAAGTGAGAGTATGGAACAAGGCATGGAAATAGATGATACTAAGGATTATGGTCAAGCTACATGCTAAAGTGTATCAAAATTTGCAGGATGAACTACAAGTGTAGAAGATGAATCCCACTATACATTCACATATGTTTTTTAGAGGAGGCTAGCAGCAGACTGCTTGATCTCCACCTGGGAGAAGCTGATAGCATGCTCCCATTTTTGAAGATAATACGAAATAAAAAAGCAGTGGGACGAAAATAAGAGGAATTGTCAAGAGAAAATGCAAAATTCTTGATAAGAGAAAGTCGGAGTAGATGGAATATATAAAAATGCTTAACTAATCAACTGCTAAATCATTCTTGTTTTTCCAAAATTACAAGCAGCCGGTCCCAAGACCGGATAAAAGGAGGAGGGCCTATCAAAAAATTTATTTCGTGTGTTAATATTTTCGCAACACAAAACAGGAATATAAAAAAATAAAAATAAAATTTAGGCCCGACCCTAAAGTTAGGGCCTAGGGCTTGGATTTCCTAGCCTTGGGCCCGGCCAGGTTTCCCAGGCCCGAAGCCCTGTCTGGCTCGGCCTATTTTCTAGCCTCTGGGCCGACCCAAGCCCGACCCTTTGACACCTCTACTTATACATTATGCAAGTATTTTTTATAATGGATATGAGTATAAACTAATAAATGCAATTCATTTTTAACATCAATTTTTTTTCATCTAAATCTCCTATGTTATTTTCTTCCACCATTCATCATGTGGGAGTGTTGTCTACTTGACTTGCCACGCGTCACAAATTTGTTTCTCCTTATATTTAATATCTTTTTTAGCATTCCTTACTGCGGCCATTTCTAGTAAAGCTCATTAAAAATGAGATTCAATTGATTCTATTTCCTTTGAACTTGTCTTTTTGGCCTTTTCAATTTAACTCTAATAATGAGGATCGAAATGCAAAGTTTTGATACTTTTGTGACTTACTTTTGAGATAATTGCAGTTCACCAATTGAATTGAACTAGTAGCTGAAATCTTCACATGCTTAAATTAACGTGATCTCGTGACATGATATTGCAATTGTTATTGGCATGCAAACTTTGAAATTAGAACATTCGCTTGCTTAGGTTAACGTGCTTTACTGTCACGTATTACATGATCGTATCGTATCTAATTATTTGCTCAATAATTTGAATATGATCCTTTGGTTTTAATTTGATTTTTGATGGGTTAATATCCCGAAATAAGATGATTTGGCGTGTTAAGATTATTTATTGTCTTTGCACTTTTGACTTCCAAGTGTTACGTTTTGACTCAGTTATATGTTATTGAGTACATGCGTTGTACTCTGTGTATGTGTGTGATCTTTGCTGAGCTTTGTGCTCCCTCCCCTCGCCGTGGATTCTGTTTTCCTCCCATTTCAAGTAATTATGCTGAAACAACAATAGAGGAGTTAGTAATATGCATGAGCTTGGAGTTGTTAACTAATTTAAGACTCTTCTTAATGACTTGAAAATAGGAACTTAGATAATAATTTGATTAAGTAACTTTTGAGAACCACAATTCTTGTGAAGTAATTATTTCTTATCAGATTTTCGCTGCAATTACTAGACACTGATTATTGATATATATGTATTGTATTTATGGCTAAAGATAGAAGGTGAGGCCGAGCTGTGTGGAGCTCGTGAGCAGAGGACAGTTGGCCCATCAGATATATCTTATTTCGTCGAGCGGGCTTTATTGGGGTTTCGAGGGTTCCGCCTCTGACCCAAATTTTTTGAGTGTCCTTACATGAGTAGGATTAAGTTTTCCTTGAATTGGACATAGCTATAAATTCGATGTGTTCTCTTGTATAATGTGACGACTAACAATTGAGAGATATACGTGAGAGAGCGTTGTAAATCTGATTTGTGCAAAGTGAATTTAAATTTCTCTCTGAATTCGTGTATTCTTGCGTTTCGTTATTGTGTTTAACACATATTAATCAAGAGCGATTTCGTAAACACTGATGATGAACGTGAGTGCTTTAGTTTGAGGATATGTTTAGAGCTATGATTACCTCTTTTGAAGTTATGTTTTTGTAAAATATTTTGGGATTATATTTCTTGTAAGTATGAATTTTTTTGAAATAGTATGTGAATGTTCGCCACGGGGTCGGGGGTGTGACAGGCTCCCTCTCAATTAGTAATCACTCTCTTTGTCAAAGCCAAATTCTTTTACTCTCTTAACCCACTACACTAGCAACACAACTCTTTTCTTTGTAAAGCTCAATGGAAATAAAGAAACAATCACCACCAAAAGACGACAAAGGTTATGGAGTCCCAACGTCTCTTCATCCTAGATGGAGCGTCACTCAACTGGAAACTCACACACTCAGCTGGAAACTCACACCTCTTTAGACCCGCGAGTTTTCACAATACAAGAAAATGAGTCTTTACCGATAGCATTTTCAGCCGATGAAGACGTAAAATCAGTCGGTAAAGACATCTACCGACATGTGATTAATAATCCTGTCATTAAATGTTTACCCAGAATAATGGACTTTTAATTGACGAAATGTACCATCTTTACTAACAAAATAATAATTTGTTGGTAAAGGTATTTTTCGTAATTACTATGTACTTTCACCTTTTTTTTTTAATTTTGCAAAAATGAAAAGAAAGACGATTAGGGACTGAATTCCGTCACTGAAAGTCCATAGAAAAAAAAAGCATTTGTTTTTATTTATATTTATTGATAGAAGTCCATTGGTAAAAATCAACCTGTAAAAGTCAAAAAGGGCTATTCTGTTCTTATCTTTCAGAATTGCCAACATTGTTTTTTGTAATTCAATCCACACCACAATTTTCAACCAATCACTCTGCATTTAACTTAAATCATCTTGTGATAAACACAAACACCACACAGCTCCTAAATACTAATACATACGATGCAAGTTATCCACCGACTCACCATCAATGTTTCCTAACCTCACCATCAATGTTTCCTAACTGAGGGGACAAATGTAAACAACTACAAAGTCATCAACGGGAACCGGGAGAGAAGGGGACTAAAAAATTGGTGAGCAGCGAGGAAAATACACGTGCAAGCTTTGTACATTTAGTCATCGTCCAAAGCGGCATCCTGCTCATCATTGTCCCTTTCTTTATCATCCGCTTTATTGATGGGAGTCACCTTGAGGTTCGGTTGGGAAGCATATAATCCCTACATTAAAAGAACATACATGACAATATCGTCAATAGTTGTACACCTAAATTCAATAAATTATATATCGACTTGCAATTGGTGTTTGATATGTCTCAAATAAATGTGAACATACTGTACTTGATGCTCAGACATCCATTTTTCCACGGCTTTTTCAACGCGAGCACTCATAACACGATCAAACTCTTCCTGCAGGTTCTGTCTCTGTGAATGCGCAGTTGAGACAAACTTGCTTTTTAGTACATACCTGTACTAAAAAGCAATGAGTACATCCAAAATTCGAAGGCAAACTTTAAAAAGGAACCTTACATGAACATTCTTTCGAATCTCTGAAACAAACTCTCCTGCACGATGTGCCTGATCTTTATCCTTTCTCGTCTTGTGGGTCTTTTGGTATGGGAGAGCAATCACCTCATTCTGATCCAAATGCGGGCGTGCAGCCATAGTTTCATCTGAATAATCATGAAGTGAATCCACTCTAGCTTCAAATTCAATGGCCACATTGGATGGCAATACTGCAGTTTCTCCATGTTGAGTCCACCTTGTATAACCATTCATAAAACCATGCCGGAAAAGATGGCACTTTATCACCATTCTTTTTTTCCAATGCAACAACACACACAATCTACACGGACACCTTATCTTTCCAGTGTCAACAAATGTGGGATGGGCATACGCAAACAAAAGAAATTCATCAACTTGATCTTCAAAATCATCATCAGATCTCCTTTTCATCCAACTTTGATCGACCGACATGATCGCTGGTATTACTAACACCTTAAATTAAAAACATAATCATCAATCGTGATATATAAATGAATCCATGCATGTGAAATGTTTGTCTATATATGTTCCTCAGTCCTCTAATAGATAGTATTCCTACCCCTTTTAGAAAGGCATGCGTTTATAAAACAGTTAACAACTCATGTTTTGTCCTATGTCTAAAAAAAATTCGGTATTGCCTCCCTGTATTTCTCCAAGTACATGACATTAATTAGGTGTTCTAATATCCAATCTTGTTCTTCAAGCAAAAATGGATGATCGCAAACGCTCATATTTTGGAAAGGTTGATACGTATTACCAATTCTAAATGTATGCATGCATAAAAATCTTTAGTTCCCGTTCAAAGGTACTCATTACAGAGAAATGGGTTTTGGATGTCCAGTTTGGACAATTCGGAAAGGCAAAGTGTCTATAGAACAGTGTAGCAATTCATGCTTATGTGTTTTATGTCTTCAAAATTTGGCAATATTATTTTAAATATAAGGAAACTACAATCCTAGTTGTCCTCAATTTATCCTACATTGATAAATTATGAAGAACGCTTGAGTTAAGTAAGAATAGACAACATTTTTATTCTTTTAAGAAACTATGAAGAATATGTAGGTGTAAATGTAGAGTGTCAATATTACTGTCCTAAACATTGTATAGTGTCAATATTTTAATATAAATATTCAAGTCATCAATTTTTACGTCATTTGGATCACCTTCATTAACAAGGATCACCAAAATCATACATGGTTACCAAGACTTCCAGATCTATTGTTCCATCAATGCGTACCTACACCAAAAATTGATGATCTGAGGACATTCTAGAGGTGGTAGTCTTGGTGTTTGGGGATGGTAACAATTGATGGGCTCTTTGGTGGCAGCTATGGTGGCGCGGGATGGGGGTGGGTGGGGGGGTGTTTAGAATTTAGAATGCATGGGTGCTGTGTTTTTATTATAGTATGTTCATTAGGGGTGCTCATTCGGATAATAATAAAACTGAACGGAACCGATTGGAAATTTCTCAATTACACTTTTAAAATGTCTGAAAACTGAATTACAGGATTTTAACCCGACACAAATTATTGATCAGTTATTCGATTTTTGTGGTAAAATCAATTTTTTTGGAAATTTAAGTTGAAGTACAAAGGTACTTCAAATTTAAGTCTATTCAACGTATATAAACTTCAAAACTTAAATACCCCAAAGGGTAAACCATTTTCAAAGCACATACCAAAATCATGAGCACTAAAGTAGACCGAAGTCAAAGAAAATAGCTTAAGTTTGTTGCTTCTCCATTTCATCATATTTCTCATTTCAGTCTTCAATTCTTCAATTTTCGTCGGCATACATTTCTGCCCTTTCACCATTTCAATATGTAATGATTCATTTCCTCGGGTTGTAAGGAACAAAATCGGATGTTTATGGAGATTGCTAAGCATAATATACCTAAACAACTGTAAACAGTTTTATGAAGATTGGTAGTTGCCATGGAATTAAACAAATTGCAAGTAGGTTTAAGATTTCAAGAAAACAGGAAGTACCTTCAAGTAAACAGAAATCTTTGTCGTTGATGTCCCCTAACAGCTTCCTGCTACACAGCCTTCATCTCAGCTCCCCTTCTGCTCGCTCATTCGCTTGGTAGGTACATTTTTCTGGACAATCGATGAGAGGGAGGCGAGAGATAGAGGAGTGAGAGAGGCGGAGAGAGAGGAGAGATGAGCGGAGGGAGATGTCAAGAGGGAGGAGGGGACTGACTGCGGTGTGAATTAGCGATTTGGGAAATGTCAGGGTTACAATTCTTCCTTCAACACTTGGTTAAGTGAGCGACATTGCGTGTGTGCGTGTGCGCGTGTGCGCGCGTGATATCTTACATGTTATGCCCAACCCGAATTCACCAAAATTTCAAAACCAAAACTGAGCAGAGAGACTTGAAAAACGAGTTTTTTCCCCCAATTAATACATATTTAATACTTAATTACCAATATACATCATTTTGAAACTTATTTACCCGCATACCACACTTTTAGAAATCGCTGTTTGAAACCACGTTTTCAAGGTAGAAATCGCTGTTCCACTTGATTTTTACCTTAAAGTAGAAATCGCTGTTTGAAACCACGTTTTCAAGGTAGAAATCGCTGTTTCTAAAAGTGGTTTCCTTGAAAACGTGGTTTCAAACAGCGATTTCTAAAAGTGTGGTATGCGGGTAAATAAGTTTCAAAATGGTGTATATTGGTAATTAAGTATTAAATGTGTATTAATTGGAGAAAAAACTCCTTGAAAAACGGGTACATATATAGATTCATTATCACAAAGCGCGTAGGTCAGCTGGTAGGGGGTTGTCCTAACTTAACCAGAGGTCTAGAGTTCGAGCCCTGGAAATGCAAAAATTTGGTAGAGAGAGCTTTGTCACCCATGTGGTCTCACCCGGCTCGAACCCGGATTAGTCGTCTCCCAATGTGGTGTCCGGATACCGGGTGGTCAGACAAAAAAAAATATATAGATTCATTTGTTTCGGTTATTGAGAATATTTCAAGTTAATCCGAGTAATGAACATATGTTTTTTCAGAATATATAAATTTGAGAAGACATATATTTTCTTATTTTTATATTCCCTTCGAAATGATATGAGAAGTTACGTTCTGACCCCTTCGAAAATGATGAAAGAGATCACAAAACGTTTTGTGAAAGATGAACCGGACGAAATCCAAAGGATGGGGACGATTCATAAATGAAGCTAAAAGGAGCACGACCAGGTTTGCAGTTAAATCAATTGAGATACTGGACTTGATTCTGAAAATATACAATGGAACTAAACTTCAAAAGAAGAATAAAGTACTTAACACACTAGTGCAAAATAAAAAATTGAAGGATTAAAATCGATGTATATCCCAAGTACAGTCATCAGGGCGATAATGGCGAAAAGATCGAGCTATGAAACATAATTAGTAGGATTTTCTTGTCCAAAACAAGATGAGGTATCTATCTCTTTTATTTGCACAATCTACACCCTAAACGTCACTATTGACAAAAATTGAACTCAATAATACATCTCCACTTGACAATTAACTTAAATTCAGTTGAAAGGGCGTTTATGCTTAAGTTGAATATGTTGAGGGTTAAGGCTAGCTCACCAAACAAACTTTGTTTTGACAAAGTAGCTTGTCAAAAAATACTCGGTAGGACGATTAATGAAAAAAATTATGCTACAAACATAAATTATATAATCCTACGTTCGCAACAAATAAACCATCGGTAAAAAACTATATTTAACAACAAATTTTGACAATGCTGTACGGAGTTGTCAAAATTTTGTCAAAATTTCAACACAACTTCCCAAAAGAGGGAGACGAGGCATTTGGGTGGACTTAAAAGGGTCCAAATAAAAGTAGTATTGATTTAATAAGATCCACAGACCCAAAGCCGAAAGCATGAACAAAGACCAGAGGCGCTAAGGCTTCAAAGTCCAAAAGTCGTTAGAAGATCTTCGTTCAGATTCACTTTGGCCCTCAATTCATGGAGAGAAGAAACCGAAACGCACCCATTACTTCCACCGTTCGCGCCAATCACTTCGGCTCAGTTTCAAACTCTCTCTCTGCCTTTATATCCACCCAACTTTGACCTGGACCTCCCCACCTCTCTCTCTCTCTCTTACATTTGCAGGTTGGCGAAGAATTTATGTTGCCACCGGACTGTTTTCATTGGTTTTTATGGGTTTTCTGCTGTAAGGCATTAGTTTGATGATTGGACATGCTTGTGTATAAGATGTCTGGGGGAGACGGGCGCCTGTGAGTCTTCTCTTTGCATAATCTTCTGGGGTCGATGCTTTTTGGATTTCCATGGAAGATGAAGTCATCAAACTTTGTAAGCCCCTTCCCTCCTCTCTCTCTCTATATATATAAAGACACATGAATAGGTACATGTAAGTCATGATATTGCATGTTTGTATTCTGTATCGTACGTAGACATAATTCACCTCGTAAGAAGCCATAATTTATGTGTGGCGGTTGGAAACAATGACCATTTGGTCCTAGAAGGCCTTAATTACTTCCTGCCATCTGGGGTTTGTCTATGAAACTGTTGTTAGGTCGTTTGGTCGATGTCGATGATGTGCAGCCACCAGCGTGGTCCCACCTTGACCACCTACGTCAGTACACACAAAAGGCGCTTGTTCAGGCACTCGGTGGTGTGGTGGCCAGGGTGCCCCAAACCAGGTTTGATTCGCACCATTGCTGTGGATTATAGCGAGGGTACTGGACTGGAGGCTGAGAGAAGGGGCTTCGAAGCACATGGCTTCTGCATGCAAGTGGGTAACGAGGGGAAGCTGCAGAGCGGCGTGTGTGGTTAGTATGGTAGTGCATTCAGGCTGGCTCTCCTTTAGCGCACTACTCGCTCTCAAAGGTACACCTAGCTTTGCCCCAAATTAAAGGTCCTTTGTATTCATTTAGGTTGCAGACATCTGACAAAGTAAAGCCAAGGCCATAATGCTGCTCTATTCTAGGAACAATTCAATTGGAATAGCATAAGGAACGTACCTACTAATGAAAGCAAAGCATAATTGCCTATTGAGCGGATTCCTGTTGAGTTTTCCCAGCTTAGTACTCTAAATGTCATTCATTGCCCAATACACCGCAACACCGCGTCAGGAGCTTTCTTGACCTTCTTGAACATACGGTTATTTCGCTCCATCCAATGCATCTACACATTGATTGTAAGAGCCAATTAGACTACTGAGCTCAGAAACTCTTACCTCTAAAATGCTCAGTATCATATTGTAACAATTTCTGCCAAGTAATAAAATTGGGAGATAAGTTCAGTCTTTTGCAATACTTGCTTCTGTATGTTATTGGAGTAAGAACATTCCAAGAGCAAATGGTTTAAGGTTTCAGGCTGTTGAGAACACAGATCAGTGGTCAGATTCAGCTCTTCAATTTATCCTAAGTATTAAGACTTTTTCTACAGCATAGCCAAAGCTCAAAAGCAGCCTCAGGTATATTGCCAGGAAACCAGATAATCTTCCCCCATATTACCACAAGTTTTTGAGATCTAATAGCCCTCCAGGGAAGGCTGTCTGTACACAGTCAGCTTCAGACCTCAGTAATTTACGGTTGAGAGGTTTTGAGGCCAGAAGTGGCAAGTACGGGACAACTTGAAACCTAGAACACTTCAGATTCCCTTTGCTATTGTGCTAACTGCAGTCTCTGGCTTTGCCTCAAGTACTGCCAGTCTGCAGGTTCTGCCCAGGTTGCCTTGTCTCTTTTCTTGGTTTTCGCCCATTCTCTATCCCCTTACGTACTAGCATATTTGCACCTGCTTGAAGTGTTTACATTTCTCTGTTTGGTGGGCCTATAGCACTCCTATCTGCTACTTTGTCCCATGTGCAATTTTTTTTGCTTAAAGTATTATCATGCATGATTTTATGTTGCACTTTAGTTATCTACATTTTGTTTGAGTGCTGTACAAAATTAGTTACCTTATGCAATTATGATTTATGAAAACATAAATTTTATGGGTGTAAAAGCATCCAACTCAAAATGATTGGGAAATGGATGGAGAGACTCACAAGGCTTAATTAATAAGATATCATTCATTATTATCCCTACGTGGGATTACATTCTCGACATCCCCCCTCACGTGTTGCCAGACTCTTTTGAGTGAGCCAATCACAAGGATGAATGTAACTCAAGGACAATAGTTTTTTTCAATTTGAAGTGTTTGCTAGGCCTCGATCGACCTGCTCTAATACCATGTGAAAGCATCCAACTGAAAACCAATTGGCAATGGATGAAAAGGCTCACAAGGCTTAAATAATGGTTTTATATATTGTTTCTTGAATGTGGTATACATTTTCAGCATGTCCCCTTATGTGTCGCCAAACTTATTTAGAGTGGGTCAATCATGTGGACGAATGTAATTGGGTGGTGGTAGATTTTTTTTTTAATTTGAATTGTCTGTTGGGCTTAGATCGAACCGCTTTGATGCCATGTGAAAGCATCCAACCCAAAACCAATTGGCAATGAGTAGAGAGGCTTACAAGGCATAAATATAAACTGTTATCCATTATTCCCCAAATGTGGGATTACATTCTCAACAATGGGAAACTAGATAGTAAAAGAGACTAAGGACACCAGAGATACCAGGTACGCGCTTCCTGTATATCGTAAAGATATGACATATTTAAGTATATTATGTAAGGGACGTGATAATAGTCTTGCGCTGGCAACTTAAGATAAGTTGCCAGCAAGATCTGTCGACCATCCATTGTCCAGATTTAAGTTTCTCTGTCGTCCACTACAAAATGTAGCTGACGAGAATTTTGACCTAAATGTCCAGAGGGATTTAATGAGTCGAACAAAGGTATAGGCAAAAGGGGGGGGGGGGGGGGGTTAGGGGGTTAAACTTTTCCATCCGCTACATAATGTAGTGGACGACATGAATTTTTTTTTTTTAAAACTTAGATCTGGCCTGTGTATCCGTCACGGATTGCCCGTCACATCCCTGGCAATTTATCTTAAGTTGCGAGCGGAGGACAGGGATCAGCTTCCATTATGTAAAATGCAATTAGGGAGTTCTAGTTCTTGGATGCAAACCTTAATTGTTCCCATACTTGTTGTTATGGGACAACATAGTAACGCTAAATTTTTTGACAACTATATGAGAAGTCCCCAAGGGAGGGCAAACCCTTCTACACAAGTCTTAACAGAGGGTGAAAGTTATGACTTTGAGCTAGTTAACGATAATATACATTGTTGGACCCGTAGTCGCTTAGAGCAATTTGGAACTTAACATGGTATAAATTTGGTTCAGCTCTTTCCACTTACGTTGCTTTCCTTTTGTGGAACTTGCATTACATTTGTTTGTGCACTTAGTGATATTTATTTGTTCTCATTGATTTCTCTCTCCACGATACTAGGAGGCTTTGCATTTTGAGGGGATTGATTAGCGTGATAGACGTTGTTGGCATTATTCTCAAATATCTTAAGTTTACAAAGGAGATGTTAACTTAGCATATCCTTATGTGGCAGTCTTTGTGTATCGTAACTCACTGCTTTGTCTTTGTGTATCGTAACTCACTGCTTTGTTTCATGCATCTTACAGCTTATTTGCTAGTAATCTAGAATAAATTTGACATAATAGGATTTTTTAGGGAGATGAGACCAAACATTGCACAAGTTGAGTTTTACATGATGTCGTAACCATTTCTTGAAATGCTTCCGTTAAAGTAGTTTTGCTTCACGCAGTCAGTCTCAAGGTCTCCCCTAGGTCATCATCTTTGGTCGGCTAAGTTAATGATGAATTCCTAGTCTTTCAAACATCATGTTGGAAGTTCGAAATAGATGGAAGTCCCCAAGATTCCTGTGAATGACTGTAATTATAATCACATATTTTTTTTCTAAGCATAGATGGTTAGCTGCACATTAGTAGATTATAATTTCCAGATTTCTAGAGATTAGTAGTACGTCAAACTTTCTTAGAATTGCGATACCTTGTTGTTTAAAGGTTTTGTATCCAATCGTTTTCAAGATATAGAATTACAGAATTTTCTTCATCGTATCAGAGCTTTGGGCTCTTTTCTGGGATCAGAAACCTTGTCATACAGGCCTTCATTGCCGAGACCATACTGTTGCTTCTCTGTGCCCTTTTCTACCCTGTTTTTAGGTAAAAAACAAAGTATTTTGCACATTTTATGTTCAGCCCTCATTGCTGAAACTTCTTGTAGTAGTTTCCGTTCTTATTCTTCGGCCTTCATAGCCCTTTATCCAACGGTTCTTCCCCATTGATCTCCATCACCATTCTTTTCCCCCTTCAGTTCCTATTTCGGAAGGGTTTCAACATGTCTTCCATGTTTTCCACAGCCAAGAAAGCTCCTAGTGCCCAAGCTGAATTTTAACACACAATCAAACAACATGAGAATTACAGACTATTTAATCCGCCCACAAATTGAATGACAAAAAATATATGAAGTGGTCTCAAGTGGTTCGGACCTTTCTGAAAGGGAAGAGAAACTTGAGTCATCTCCTTGGTAATGGGCCCAAGAAGGGTTGGGATGAAGACGACTCCATGGTCATGTCTTGGCCATGGAATTCTATGCCGCCAAAAATTAGTGATAGGTTTATGTCCTCACTAACGTCTAAAGAAATGTTGGAAGCCGTGCAACAGACCTATTCTAAGGTAAGGGATGCTGCTTGAGTCTTTGAGATTAAGAGTAAAATCAGGGACACCAAACAAAGAAACTGCTTAGTCACAGAGTATGCTAATCTCTTGAAGAATCTATGGTAAGAAATGGATCATTATTGGTGCATTGAGATGAAGTGCAGCAACGTTGCAGCCGTGCTAAAGAATTTCGTTAAAAAGGACTGAACTTATGATTTTCCCACCGGCTTAAATGTTTAGTTTGATCAAGTGAGAATTCAGACATTGAGAAAAAAAGGATTTGCCTTCATTGAATGAGACCATCTCCATCTCAATGCTGGAGAAAGTCGAAGGGGAGTTATGCTCTACTCTCAACCGGTTGAAGGATTATCAATGTTGGGAAAAATAATTGATAAGAAACCGAAGTTTAATACTGAAAAAGCATTGGCCTCCAATACTGCAAATTCAGAAGTTGGGCACATGGAGTCTCGACCCTTAAATGATAACATGTGTACTTACCGGAAAAAGCCTCGTCATACAAAAGAGCACTTTTTGGAAAACCACAATGTTCTCAGAGGAGTACATGACCCAGAAGTGAAGAACAGCAAAGTCATATGACTCAATTTAGGGAAGACAGGTCACATGAAGCTGTAAATTCCAGTTCCGGAGAGCAGAATGAATTCAGCAAAAAAGACATTGGAAGGCTAAGATCACTCTTTGATTCATTAGAGAAGTCTAATGGTCTTGCTCCTTTGCAAATTTGGGTAAGCTTCACACCTCGTTCTGGTTCAGATTTTTCAAAATTTTGGGTTATTGATTCCGGGGCAACCGATCATATGCCCATGTCTTACGAATATTCCTCGCGTTGTCCTAGCAACAAAAAAGTAGCTTTGGGAATTATTAAGGTTTGATGAGCGCACCAAAAGTGCTTCACATCCCATGTCTTCTCGAATGTGTGTGGAATTGGATGTCGCAAAACCTCAGTGCTGTTGGATCCCTAACCACTGTTGCCGGCCAGGAAATATTGTTCTAAGTCCATCCATGACCCTTAAAAACATGCTACATATACCTAAGTTAGCTACAAATGTTGTGTCTATTCATCAACTTACGAAGGATCTAAACTTCAGTTTGGTGTTTTCTCGTAGTGTATTTCAGGACGAAGTTACGAGGAAGACGATTGAACATGCTAGGGTAAGCCATGGTCCTTATTATCTTGATTACCTAGCGGCCAAGTGAATAATGGAAACAAATCACCTCTCTTGTTTATCTCTAGCTACCCTCATTCCAACAAAGACCGAATTTGGTTTCATCCTCTTAGACGTGGACACCCTTCCTTCAATAATCTTAGTGTCATGTTTCCATTTTTGTTCAAAAATGTTAATGTAAGTGATTTTCACTATGATGCTTGTGAATTTGCTAAACACCCAATTGTGTTTCCTTTCCTTTGATTAACAAAAGAGCTAAACTTCCTTTTTCTTTGACCCACAGTGACCTTTGGGATCCATCTCGAGTCCCCAACATTCTAGGGGCTTGTTGGTTTGTCTCGTTCATTGATGATTGCACTCAATTTTTAAAAAAAAAAAAGAAAGAAAATCTGACGTGAGCAACATTTTTCTTACTTTGTATACAATGGTCAATACTCAATTCATTGTTGGAAGTAATCGGTTGAGGACAGATAATGCTACAAACTAATTCAATCAAATTTTGCCTCTTTCACTTTCAAGAGGAGGGAAATATTCATGAATCTTCATGTGTTGCACAACCTAACAAAATAGGATTGCTGAAAGAAAAAGTGGTCATCTTCTAGCTTGTGTTTGTGCTCTTTGCTTCACCAGATTGTTCTAAAAACTTTTTGGGGTGAAGCTGTCCTCACTGGGGCTCACCTAATGAATCGTATCCCTTCTCAGAGTCTTGGATTTTAAAAGTCCAATGGAGGTGTTTTCCCCGTATTTCCGAAATTAAGTATATATCAAAGTTTTCGGATGTGTCTAATTTGTTCATGTTCACTCTAATCATCTCATGGTTGGAGCAAGAGTATTCACCTACTCAAAAAGGGTACAAGTGCTACAATCCTACCACTCGTAAAACTTGTGGCTTTGCCGATGTCACATTTGCTGAACAATAAATTTTTTTTTCTAGTCCCAATCTTCAAGGGAATCATCATCTATGGAAGATAAGGATCTGTTTTTGGGAGAACCATCTTTGTTAGTTAAAACATCTCCCATGCAAATTGAATCCACTTTTGAAATTAAACCCAGTTTTGAAGCCGAGGCTATTAAGTCATCTCTCAATCTTTCTAAAGAACCAGCAAGGCCAATAAACCCTACACTCACAACACTACTCAGGTCTACTCAAGAAGAATAAAGCTGGGATAAATCCTGTACAAGTTTAAGAATCGGAATTGTCAATTTCGAATGAGGTAAGTCCTTCAAATGGGGTAAAACATGTTGTTCTTTATTTGGATCTGCCCATAGCCATAAGAAAGGGTGTTAGAGAGTGCAGACAACATCCTTTATCCCTTTTTGTGTCCTTTCAAAAATTATGAACCTCACATAGGAACTTCCTTGCTCATTTAAACACTGTAGCCATCCCTTAAATCTTATCAGAGGCACTTGGTGAAAAGGAATGGAAGCATGCAAGAGAGTAGAAATGGAGGCCTTGGAGAAATATCAAACATGGGAACTAGTGGAATTACCAACTGGAAAGAGAAGGGTAGGGTGCAAATGGGATTTCACAGTGAAGTATAAGTCGGATGGATCCATTAAGAGATATAAAGCGAGACTAGTAATCAAGGGATATACGCAGACCTATGGGATAAATTATTAGGAGACATTTGCTCCGGTGGCGAAGATGAAAACGGTAAGGATGTTGGTATCTCTGGCAGCAAAACCGTGATTAACAGTTTGAAGAATGCCTTTTTACAAAAAAATCTTGAGGAGGAAGTCTACATGGAAATTCCATTTGGCTTTGGCATGAAACTGGGTACAAACAAAGTTTGCAGGCTTAAAAAGGCATTGTATGAGCTCAAACAATCTCCTAGGGCATGGTTTGGAAGATTTACTAAAGCAATGTTGAAATAAAGTACAAACAGAGCCAGGGTGATTATACATTATTTATCAAACATTCGACTTTAGGGGAAGTCGCGGCGTTGATAGTTTATGTGGATGATATAATAGTAACTGGGAATGATCCAGAGGAAAAGGAAGCTCTTCGAAAGTGTTTAGCAAAAGAATTCAAAATAAAGGATCTTGGGAGGTTAAAGTACTTCTTAGAAATAGAAGTATCTCGGTCGAAGTGAAGAATCTTTATTTCACAACAAATATATATTTTGATGTGCTAGAACAAGTTGTTAACCTTGGTTGTGGGCTATTAGACACACCTATTGAGCCAAATCATAGACGAGGAGAGTCTATGGAAGGAGAACCAACTGACTAAGGCATGTTACAACGACTTGTTGGGAGGTTAACCTATCTGTCACACACACAGCCTGACATTGCATATGCAGTGATTGTGGTGAGTTAGTTCATGGAAAACCGTAAGGGTGTCCATCTCCATGCAGTATATCAGATCTTACAATATCTGAAAGGAAGCCCAGGAAAAGCGATTCTCTTCAGAATGGGCACAAGTATGGAACTAGAAGCATGCACAGATGCTGATTATGCTGGCTCTGTTAATGACAGAAGATCAACCTGCGTATTGTACCTTTCTTCGTGGAAATTTGGTAACCTGGAGGAGTAAGAAATAGTGGGTTGTAGCAAAATCTAGTGCAGAGGCAAAGTTCCGTTCCATGGCACAAGGTACTTGTGAGTTGTTATGGCTCAAGATGATTTGAAGATTAAACGGGAGACCCAATGAAGCCGTATTGTGACAATAAGTCAGCAATCAACATAGCTCTTACAGCATGACAGAACTAAACACGTGGAAATTGACAGACATTTCAAAAAGGAGAAGCTTGAAAGTAGATTGATTTGCACTCCCTACATACAGAGGGCCAATTAGCTGACATCTTAACTAAAAGATTGACAAGTTCGGCATTTCATAGGATTGTAAGCGAGCTATGTATGGAAAATATCAACTCCCTAGTTTGAGGGAGAGTGTTGGAAATTCGGAATTGATGGAAATCCCATAGGGACAGATTTGTATATCCAAGTATAGAAGATTAGCTATAGTTAGTAAATAATAGTTTTCTAGATCTCTAGGGATTAGTAGTATGTCAAAATTCCCTAGAGTAGTGATACCTTGTTGTATAAAGGTTTTGTATCCAATCATTTTCTAAATATATACTTACAGAATTTTCTTCACATCAGTATCGCCCTCTCTTACCTTTAGCACGCTAACTCTAGCTACACTGAATCAAGAAAATAGAAAGAGAAAAAGAAAAAAGGGAAATTAATAAACGAAGAAATACTGGATACAGATAAAAATCTTGTTTGATTGGTGTATCTTGAGATATGCACTTGGTGCATTTTATATGCTTGTTGGCTTGCTGTTTTTAAGGATGAACTGGCGTCCTTTATAATCGATATACCTTTTGGCCTCACCTTGTTCCTTCACATGACCATGCCCGAAAACGCTTCGTGCACACAAGCACCTGCATTACACTTATTTTCTTTCCGTCACATTGTATGGACAAATATCACATTTTTATGATAATTTTTTGCGTGGTGATTAGCGTTTAGAATATAATTTTAACCCAATCTCCAAGTCGGTTCTTCTAGTTACATACCTCTTTTTCTCTCTCTTTGGGTTGGGGGCAGGGAGCTTGGTGTTACTGATGCTAGTGTCATGGCATTAGGAACCCTAGTGGAGGAGGGTCTTCTGCTTTAGGGAGCATGTCTATGTGCGATAGAGTTCGTCAATGATCCTTGATGTGGCTCTGGAGCAGCATCCTTGGTGAGATATTTGGAATAAGCAATTCATGTTTCGTATAAGGGGCTTCTTTTAGGCACCTTGTCCAACTTAGAGAGTTATAATTTCTTCTTTCAACTATTGTACTCCCTTTTAACTTTTGGTTCGATACCTTTTCTGTGATCATGGGAGACTTTATGTCTTATCATCTCCTTATTGTGGTGAAGTCTATTGAGTGTCTTTGCCCTGGAATGCGTACCGCTTAAATGATTTGCATTTTAGGATTAAATTTTTGTTTGGAACTCCCCTTCCATCTAATTTTTTTGGGCCTACTGATAATCAGAATAATGCTAGTGCTTGTCATTCCATGTCACTATCAACACGATCTTATCAAGACATTGCCAATGATGAAGGAGGCAAATTGAGATGCATCGTATTGCTACCATTACCCAAGTATCCTTGCCTTTCAATGTTGTCAAAAGGTTATCGGCCCTTATAAATACTTGTACTTGCATATGTGTGCAAGTCGTTATAATGCATGGCTTGAATTGTGATTGAAAACAGTGGTTTCATTAGAAACCTAATTTATCAGTAACATCCCCATTCTGGCTGGTTAGAGGACACTCTTTGCCAAGTTGTTTTATATCTTGGGGCATTCTAAGATCTTTTGAGTTTATTCATCACCACTAGCCAACCTATCAATGCATCAAAGCCACAAATATATTTCTCCATGGAACTGTTTTCTTCTTCAAATCCTTGAGAGTTTCATTGTTTCCCATTGCTTTTGCCTATTTCTCTGGGCTTTTCCCTCTCTGTTAGCCATGCTTAAAATCAAGACCCCTTTTTGGGTGAAATCATTGGCTCTCGTGGCACATAATCAAATTCTGCATGTGTGTGTGCGCACGTCCACGCTCACACATATTTATAATCCTGCCTGCGCGAACTCCGTGCCCATATTACTCTTACTTTGCTTCGATCACATCTCGTTTACTGCTAATCCTATCTTAGCTTTTTGGTTTTTTTTTGTTTTTTTTGCTCGAATTTAGGTTGGCTTTTTAATGGCTTGCGATTACACAATTAAAGTTAGCTCCTCTACAAGTTATCTCTTTTTCTTGGTCTCTTGGTCATTGGTAGATAGTGGCTTGTTTTGTTAATATGCCAGTAAGCAGAAACTTTTACCTTTTGGTGCGAGTTATTTAAATAACTTAAATTTGTTGGGTCTCACAGTGCATCTTCTTCTCAGGTATCACTACTGAAATATCCGAAAAGTAGATCATGTTTCTGCGGCCTTTTTCCTACAGTGTGTTTTTTCTGTCTACTGTTCTTCATAGGGACTGCATTTGTAGCGGATGATCATAAGGAGGTATTAAAACGCAAGTCCACATCTTTTGTAATTCTAAAAGGTTTCTATTATTCTTCTGCACTTATGAAATTTGGTAAATTATAATTGCTTGCGTGGATCAATCTCTAATGACAATAACCTTCTTTGTTGGACCTCGTATTACAAATCTAAAAAAAGAGAAAAATAAGTGTCAGTCGTGTTGCATATGTAAATAACATTGGGCCCTAATATACAGCATTCTTCAAGATGGGGATATGGGAAGAGGACGCAAGATTCAAAATCTAATGCATGCAAGGTTTGCTTTTACTCCTTGTGGCCTTGCTAAGATTGACTGTTCTTTAAGAGTTTTATGTGATATAACTTCTGCACTTGAATTTTGTTTCTAATGTTGCATTTTTATTACCTCCCAGCCCAACATTGCGAATGCTTGTCGCTGGTACCTCTCCTGCGCCAATTAGCAATCTCAAATTAGGCTTAGATTATAGGTTAGTTGACCTTAAAATGACTTTAATGTTAAAATGCATGGCCAAGAGGCTCTCACCCTACAGGGCTGGGCCCGTTTAGATGTATGCTCCTTACCCGCATTTTATTTTAGTGTTGTTTAGGTGTTTCGAAATGCAATATATACGTCATGCTGAAGCAACCTTATCATTGAGCCAACGGCACCCTCTTGGATCTGATTTTATTGCTAACTCTAGTTCTACGATGCTTACTTTTTTCAGTTTGTTCTTCTTTTCTTTTTTATGTTTTAGAACCAGTGTAAACCTCCTGGAACTGCCTCATTGCCTCAAGGTATTCTCTCCAAGACTTCCAACTTGGAAAGGCGCCCATTATGGGGCTCCCCAAAGGTATTGTCTAATAAATCAGACGTGGATATTAGTTGAGTTCTTACTAGACAATTTGTGTTAGGGTAACCCTAGCCCTAATGGCACTCCCAAAATGGCTAATGGCACTCCCCGCACAGCTAATTGATGAGCATGATTTGTATTATTTACAATCATGTGAATCGGCGCAGGAGTGCCTTCAGTCGTTTTGCGAGTGTACTATGTCTGATATATTTGTTGTGTGGGATTATGATATTGATATCCTGAAATATGATAAACATTACCCATTATTCAATTTTAGCACTAGTTAAGGAGACATTGTGTGCGTCAATATGCTTGTAGATAGTAGAACTTCAACGTTATTGAAGCATTACTTCCTTCTTCCTTATCGGAGATGGAAAAGAAAGCTAATTATTTGAGATCTGCTTATTTAAGTACAACTTGGATAAAGTAGATTTGATAGACTTGCATCCTTTACTTTTAGCTGTTCACCAAATCCACGACAGTGGGTTATGATTTAGAAACCTGTGTGTGGCCTATACTTTTAAACTTAGAAATTGATAGCAATTCCTTTTTATACTATGTTGTTCCAATACTGCCTTAATAAAACAGTTATGATCTAGTAGAATATAGGATCAGATGCCTTCCTCGTACTTGGCTATGGCCATTTTGTTTAACTTGTGTTTCTCCATTTTGTCATGTGTTCGGGAAAAATAATCTTCATTTTTGAGCGGTGTTATAGTTAACCATGCGCTATGGTTTTACCACTCCAAGTAAATGGTGAAACTTGGCCTTAATAACTTCCGTTGATGAATAGTGTGTTGGGCTTCCTTGTAGCTATATATTGTTGACTCCATGCCGCGGTTGAGTGGAGGTTCTGGTCTGGCTATTCTTTCCTCTGCAGTTCTGAACATTTCTGTCCTGTTTTGATTTGTATACGGGTTTACCCCAAATTGGGCACTTCTGTTAATACTTCGAAAATTAATTTTTGTATGGTTAATGAAGATATTATAGATTAAGCGTAACTTTGAATAGCAGATAGCCCATCAAGTGCATCTATACTGCTGAGCTATTAAAGCAGAGGTATTCTTACACTGAAAATGATTGCTACATCTTCATTCCACTTGAGTGGGTATATTACATGTCAATATTACTGTTGCTGATAGCTTGTCTGACGCCAAGGCTTATGATTCTGGTTTTCTTTGTTTTTGGTGAACAATATTTTTTTTAAGTTTTGCTCGATTGTTACAGAAGAATGTTGGTACTTCAACAAATTTACTTTCTTTGGCTGTTGGAATAAAGCAGAAAGAAATGGTAGATAAAATGGTTAAAAAGGTAAGTGTTTATACTTCTGCCATCCTCTACTTCTTGCTGAAACCCCTTGTAATCTCTGTTGCTATCTTACATTGCAGTTTCTTTCCTGTGGCTTTGTTGTGATGCTTTTCCATTATGACGATATTGTTGATGAGTGGAAGCAATTCGAATGGAGTAACAGTGTGATTCATGTATCTGCAGTCAATCAAACCAAATGGTAGGTTCAGACACTGAACATATCATCTTAAGAAGAAAAGCTACATATGTATTGGATACTTCATCTTTTTGTTTTTGCGTGTGTGTGTGTGTGTGTTCGTATATAGTTTTTTATCTCAATTCGTATTCAAATTCTGTGTCATCTCGAATGTCTAGGTGGTTTGCCAAACGATTCTTACACCCGGACATAGTTGCAGAGTACAGTTACATTTTTCTATGGGATGAAGACCTTGGTGTTGAAGATTTCAATCCTGATAGGTAAGCAAGCAAAGCTTTTATGTCCTATAATGAACAAGGGGTAACGAAACAATAACAATGATATATGAAGCTACAAAATGTTACTATGACTTGTCATATTTCCATCTTTGGATCTGTAGTGGCCACATAAGCATTTGTTGGAGTGGTGGCATTGCTATCTATCAAGTATAATTAGCTGATAGTATGTCATAGGCCAATCATGAAAATCCGCCTTGATTGGTGGCTCTTGAAGTCTCCTCGTGCAATAAGATAGAAGATGGCATGCAACAGAAATTATGCATCTGGAAATTTTGTGATAGGACTATTTTCCATTTCAGAGAAAATGGACATCAGGCTAAAGCAGCAGCGAAGTCCTCCATAGTCAACTAGGTTAACTTAATAGAGAATTTTGTTCTGCTAAGATTTGTCGAAGCAGATTTTACTCACCTTTCTCTAGAATTCACTTACGGGTACTCTAAGCATATCTAATCTATGGTTTGAAATATACAGCTAACAAGACACCAGCATTGAGATCTTTTTGGGTTGTTGGGCAATAGTTGCTGATAGGCTATGTTACATGAACTCTTCAAAAAGCGTGAAGTACCTGTGTTTGGCACTCGACACTTGGGACATGGCCCATGGGTATGGGATATGTGTCCATCACATCTCAAAGGATATGCCACTAAGAACACTATCTTATAGTGTTTCTTTTAGTTTGTTATTGCTTTGAGATTATACAATTTTTAAAGACAATATGCGCCACATAAAGCACAATGTTTACCAAGGAACAACTACAAAATAACAAGAGATAGGATTACTTTGCTGTGTCGCCGTGTTCTTAAATTTTAAGAATTAGACCCCACTTGGACATGTATCCGAGTCGAATACTCATCATGAGTCCATGTGACATAGGTGATATATGACACGGACAAATAGTATACTGAAGGGTTGACTATATATGTCCCAAATACCTTCCCAAAGGAACAACAAATTCAGTAGAGTTGCAAATAACCTCTCTACGAAAAAAGTGCGAAAGAGGACCCCTTGTATTCTTAGTTCATGTGCACTTTCTGTCAAAAAGGAGAAGAAACCAAAAATTTTGAACTGGCACCAGTGTCCATAAACTCTTATGGTCTCCTTTCTTGTTCAATCTCTCTGTCGCTTTTGTTGAAAGAGGGTATAACACCCAAACCCTTAGATGCATAGGTTTACATGCATACATATACACAATTAGATGCATGAATATAGGCTTTTGTCAACTCCCAGACGACCACTGAATTATGCCACTGACTCAAGCTTTAGTAGTAGAGAATAATCATTAATGCATGGATGCACAACTTCTTGCAGTTAGCAGTTTGCCACAGCTTGGATAATATCAGGGAATTTTGATAAAGGTCACCAATACGAGGACTAAGCTCTTGTGGATTTACTGCCAATAGCTGCTCATGTTCGAACTGTTTGAATTTTCAGAAGAATTATGGTTTGCAATCTCACAATGACTGTAACGATCATCTGACAGTGCAGCATGTTGAGTGGTTGATGACTGTAATCGATGTTGAGTGTGTGGGCTTGGGCCGAATGTTGAGCCCATTGTATCTTGTCTGTATGTAGGATAATGGCATGAAATGGATTTTAACGGCACCTGTAATGGAGGCAGTTGAGTAAGGTGGGTTCCCGTAAGTGAGTGATTTCTTGAGGTGGTTTTGACGGTGTTCAACTTGGTAGTAGTTGGTCATTGGTTTCATAGTGATAGCACATACACAGAGACCACCGGGGGACATCCAGGCTGGGGGCGTGTGTGTCTGTGTGTGTGTGCGCGGAAAGGGGAGGGAGGTGAACTTGGATCCTGCTTCAAAATGTTCTTTCTGGAGAATTCGAATTCGTTTCTTAGTAACTTAGACAAGAAATGTTCTTTCTGGAGAATTCGAATTTGTTTCTTAGCAACTTAGACAAGAAATGTTCTTTCTTGACAGATAACACTCTGCTGCTTATCCGGTTTATTAACAACTTAGAGAAGAAATGTTCTTTCTTGACAGATAATATTTTGCTGTTTATCCCGTTTTTCCGTTATCTGCTAAGTGTTTACTTATATATGTCTGCAAATTTTTTATGTCATTTATCATTGCAGGGCTAGTTTATTCTATCTAATCTTTGTATGGGAATTGCTTTAGCCTTTAGCCAATGGTTTATGTTGTGGTTGTTTGATACTGAGTTGTGACGAATTATCTGAATATGGTGTGCAACGTTGGCAGTTCTATATTACGTGCCACTTTTATCTGTTCACAACCTTATTATGGCGTGCCTCTTAATCACATCTTTCCGGTCGGGGGAGCACTGGCACTTCATCTGATTGGAGAGTATAAATATGAGTGATATTCATAGCCCGACCTTTTCTATTTGTCTTACTTTGCATTATACATATACTTACCTTCTCCTTGTCTCAATGAAATTGCTATCATGAAAATAACCACAAGCTAGTGTTAGTAAAACAATGAATTGATAGGAAACGTGTGCCACCTCTTTATTATTTTAGTTGCATCCATGAATTTCTCATTTTTCTCAATGAATTTGAATTAGTCAACTGCCGAAAACTGTTCAGAGGCCAGCATAGATACTAATTTTTAGGTTACGTTATGCAAAGATAGATAACTTTTGACATTCATGGCATGAAAGTTGCTATAATATGCTAACCCATATTGTTCAACTTATTTTACACCCAGATACTTATCTATAGTTAAAGATGAAGGGCTTGAGATTTCACAGCCTGCACTTGATTCTAAGAAGTCAGAGGTGCATCATCAGATTACAGCTCGTGGAAGGAGATCAAATGTCCATAGGTTATTTTTCATTGTTGTAACTTGGCTGTCTGTTACTTTTGGCCCTCATGTTGTGATTGCTTTTGGCCCATTTTGGTTACAGGAGGACGTACAAGCCTGGAGATAGTGGAAGTGGATGTGACAAGAACAGTAAAACTCCTCCATGCACCGGGTAGGACAATGGTGTGCATTATTGTCTTAGATGAATATAGAGTTTATTTTAGTTGCTGAAAAAGGTTGATGCCTCTATATATGGACAGTTGGCTAAAATCCTTTTATAGTTTGCTACCAAGAATTTATCAAGGAGTGTAAAGAAAACAAATTGCGATGCAGGTGGATAGAAGTGATGGCTCCTGTTTTCTCAAAAGCTGCCTGGCAATGTGTATGGTATATGATTCAGGTTTGTCACTTCCTTTTTAGAGTGGATGGATTTGATACCAATGAATGAGGATGTTTTACTGTAACAGTAACTCTGATGAGTAGTAGCTATATCGGAGATGTTTCGGAATTGGTTGGAGGTGTGGGAGTGAGGGTGTTAGTGCCTGCATTTGGTCCATGGATAACAGGTAAATAGTACCTTTTCTTGGTACTAATAACTTTTAGCTCGAGTTGAATGGTACATCCTGCCAGTCTCAGAGGAAGGTGTAGGGTTCAATCACCGGTTCACACCGGTTCGGAATATGGGGGTGTGGTTCTCAATTGCTCTAATGCTGAATTATATGAGATAACACATGTCAATTCAGTCAATCGTCATATAGCAGGCATTCTGATTAGCATATTTACTCGTTTCTCTCTTACTTGTTTTGCAGAATGATTTGATCCATGCGTGGGGCCTAGATATGCAGCTTGGCTATTGTGCGCAGGCAATTTCTCATTCAGCAAATACTCTCTCTCTCTCTCTCTCTCTCTCTCTCTCTCTCACTCACTCTCTCTCTCTCTCACACACACACAGAGAGCTTTCTTTCTACTAGCTAGCCACTTCTTGGTGCATTTTTTGATGCAGTTTTGCATTCTTTTGATAGGGAGATCGAACTAAAAACATTGGGGTTGTGGATGCTGAATATATTGTTCATCACGGTCTTCCTACGCTAGGCGAGTCTGAAAACAAGGTCAGAGTTTATTATATATGCTAATTAATCAGTATTTCTGCAAATTAAGGTCATGCTATTAGGCTATGTTACACGGACCCTTCACTTTGGGGTGAAGGGGTGGTGTCCACACGACGTGGAGAGGGACACCCTAGGAAGCACCGACACCTCTTATAGGACGAGGTATGGTGTCCGACACTTACCGACACCTCGACACCTCACCGACACCTCCGGACACGTGTCCGACACCTCTCAGCGGTGTCCGGATTTATTTATTAATTACCGGACACCGTGTCGGACACCTCTTGAAGAAGTGTCGGACACCTCTTGAAGAAGTGTCGGACACCTCTTGAAGAAGTGTCTACTCGTATGGGGCCAAAATACAATATTTCAAATTTATTTGAGGGATAAATCTGGGGTTTTTTAGAAATGAACTTTTAGGCCAAATCTTAATTAGATCGACCCAACAAAAGGTACCTTCTTCTTTCTCTCATCTCTTTGTCTTTTCCTTCTTTTTGTTGCCTAAAGTATCCAAGTTTGCTAGTCTAGAGTAAGATAGGTCAACATCTCCGACCTCATGTACAGACCATGTGACTATATAAAACCTCTCCTTCATGCCTTTGGATTCATGTTTTTTTTCCTTCTCTCTTGTTATTGTTCAGATTCTAATCTTGGTACTGTTGAGACATTCAACTGCTTTCTTGTTGCCGACCTTTTTTCTTGTTACTGTTGAGACTATTTCATGTTACTTGCTTTCTTTCTCATCCATTTTGAATGAAATTTAGTTGCTCCAATTGAGATGTGTGTGTGTGTGTGCGCACATATATATATATTAAAAAAATTCAGCGGTGTCCAAAATCTGGTTTTTTAAAAATTGCGGTGTCCGGTGTCCCGGTCGGTGTCGGTGTCGGACACTGTGTCCGTGCTACCTAGGGGACACCGATACGGGATCCGTGTCAGATTCGTCATTTGCTGGACGGATATGCCACGTTGAGAATTCCGGTGGAAGAAGATGAAAGAAGAAGAAGGGCTGCAGATCTGGTCCGTAAGGGTAGAAGAAGAAGAAGAGAAGGAGGAGAGAGGAGTGAAAGATTTATGGGTAGAAGAAGAAGAGGAGGAGGAGGGGGGAGAGGAAGGAGGGGGAGGGAGGGAGGGAGGCTATTTGACAGATCTAATTGATGATGACTGTTTCTTTTTCCCCCATTCTTTTGGAGAAGATATCATTCTCCACCCCAAGTTTCATACAAATATTAAATACAACCCAAATTAAGTTAAAAAAGCTCGGTATGATACATATAACATTCATATCAATACGCATATACCCTTAACATTAAAACTCAACCCTATAAGTTCAGACACGTCCCCGTGTCCGTGTCCGATTACGGATCCGTGTCCCCATGTCCTGATATTTCAGAAATTGACGAGTCCGGCACTTGGACATTTGTCCTAGCCGGACAGGAACACTGAGTCCATGTAACATAGCTATTAGATAACCCCCTCCGTGGCCTTCCCCCTCCTCCCAAATAGAAGAAACCCAAGATGTGCACGAGGCTCCCGCCATTGCGGGGTTTGGAGGGGGGGAAATTTAATGGAGGAATGAGACTGTTTGCATTGGTTCTTACGTACCTATAATAGCACAAGGCTCCGACCTGTTCTTACTTAAGAGGGTAGGCTTTTATATAACTCCTGACATTGTGGAGGAGGTGCTATCATGCTCAATGTGAGGGGCAAAGTTGCAATGATGTATATCATGAAAATTCCATCAAAAATATTAATGCAAACGCAGCGGGAAGGAAAGGAGACGTGCTGTTTATAAGGGCTAGTATTCTATAGTTGGAGATAGAATGAATAGGGAAACAACCTAGGTATCACCCCTGGGATTCTTGAGTATTACACTCAAGAAGATGCATCACACATCTTATATGCAAACTGATTTCTTCTTACTTTCAATGCCTCAATCAAACCCAATACATCAGTTTATATAGAAAGCTATCGCAGAAAATAAGCAATTAACAGGCTGAATAAAGGGGTTTGTCTGCATCAATTAAGCCAGTTGGAATCTTATAATCTTTGGACTTCAAGATGTGCAAAATCAATACTGCAGATACTCGACAGCCAATTGTTTCTAAAAATAAATCATCAACAGATCAAACAAAATCAGCAGGAAATCAGTCCAATATCTCCGAGAAAGGTTCCATTCCAGCTTGGGCATGCCTTATGTGAAATTGAACCTTTTTATCAGGCATTTGGATCATCCAAATACTGCCTACCAATTCCCGTCCAATTTGCGTTGCTTTGGCTTGCACTTTTGGTCCTTTACGATGCGTTCTCAACTTATATTGTCCTGTTAATGAACCATTCAGTTAAAGTACATTAAAAAAGCTCCTTCAATATTGCCTGCTTTGAAGTTTATTGATTGGTTTCTTTGTACTCAACTGACAGTCAATGGGAGTTTTGAAATTTTGAATTATATGACACTACAAGCTATTGTCTCAACCTAGTATTCTGTATTGGTAAGTTCTAAAATCATACAACCCTTTCCTCTTTGACTGGCATATTAGAGTTGCTTCTAGAATATCAACTTTCTCCATATTATAGATTTTGTCAGGAATGACAAAATCAACTTTTGGAACAATCGAATAGGAGATACTTGCTTTAAGGATTTTATCTCCCTTATTTTGATAGCACTTTCTTTTTAATTGTTTACCACTGCAAAAGTTGGTTGCACACTTGGCTCCCCATCCTTCTTAAATCATGAATGATGGTAGACAACTGTGTGGTTGGGGCCTTGGAGAAGATCTGTTGCTGTTCGGGTATAATTGTCACTAAACAAATCTTTGAACACCCATTAGAGCAGTTGGACAACATACTTTATTTCTCTCGAGGCATACTCATTGTAGGACCAAAAGCTAACTTATCGATATTTTAGTCACTTGCTCGTATTGCGGGACTTCTTTTTGAGCATTGGAGATATCTTTGTGACCGATGTAGGAGGGTTTGCCTTACATTCTTGACGAGGTGCTGCCTTTGAATTACGACTGGTTAATGTTAGAACTTCTAGTTGCTCTTTCCTCGGATGAACATCCAACTTTTTTCGTCATTGGATGTCCTAAGTGCTTCTCCATATTTAGTTCAAGTCTGAAGGCATGCTCTACGCTGGAGTATAGTGGTTTTTTTTTTGTAATGAGAACTGCATTCCGGAGTATAGTGGTTGTCCAAGCACTTCTCTCCTTATATCAACATTTAAACCAGCCATGAATTAACGGACTGTTTGGTAAGAGTCTTCCACAACTTGACATTTCGAGCATTCAGTTGGCTAAATCTTTGCAAGTACTGTGCCACAACAGTCAGGATACCTTGCCACCGACATTCTACCCTTGTTTAAATTTCAAGTTGTTCAGACAATTTATCATGATTACTCATGGGTATATGCTTCTCGTAAAGCTTTGATCTCATCCCTTTCCATGTACTTCTTTGCGGCTGTCCCAGTCTTCTTAAATCCGCTTCAACATCGAACCATCAAATTTCTGCCTTTCCAACAAGTGTCGTTCTAGCAAAACTTGCTCTCCAATTATCCGATTGGTTACTAGAATTCAGAATATTTCTCAATAGAAGCAAGCGAACTTGAGAAGTCAAAGGGATCATCACTTCTTTTGAGATTAAAACTTCGCACCAGGGAAGATCACTCGCTCTGATTACGAATTGGAGAGAAATTTGGTTCTGTTTTAAGGCAGCATCCAACTAAATGCCTGATCAAAAGGCCCAAGTTCTCGTATGGAATTTCCAAGATGGAGTGGAACCTTTTTGGAAGATTTTGGACTGACCTCCTGCTGATTTTGTTTGATCTCATTGCTGTTTTTACTGTAAGAAATAATTATTTTCTGCATCATTGATTTTGCACATGGTGAAATCCCAATATTCTAGGGATTCTACCAGCTTAATTGATTTGGTTCATTTCAGCTTTTTAATTGCTTACTGTCTGCTGTAGGTTTCTATATAAACTGATGTATTGGCTTTGGCTGATGCATTACAAGTAATAAGATTGTTCATTAGATGTGTGATGCATCTTCTTGGGTGTCATACTCAAGAACCCTAGCTGTGATGCCTAGGTTATATACCCTTAGATATGATGACTAGGTTGTTTTCCTATGAATTCTTTGTCGCCAACTATGCCATTATAACCCTTATAAACAGCATCTATTTTCCTTCCTGCTGCGTCCTGCATTGAATATTCAAAGAAGGATGCAAGAATGAGGCCTTGGCTAGGTTATGTAGTTGGGTAGCCAGAGGATGGGAGAACGAAGGCCACTTTTGATGGGGTAATCCGTTGGTGTCTAACAATTGCTAGAAAGGAAACTCCGGCTATTGTTGCTACATGTTCAAATCTGAGGCTTAATAGGGGACATTGTCTGGACCCCAAATATGCAAGAATGAGCATACGGCGGATCCCAGAAGAGGATACTTGAAGCAAGTTGCTGGTGGCTGCTTGAGGTGCTTAAGCTAGCATGCCAATAGCCTTGCCTAGGATCTCAAGATGTCTAGCCCTTTTAAGTGGACGTGGTTTGGGTTTGTTATGTCATGGATTTTACTCTGTACGACTGATCAAAGAAGAGGGCTCAAATTTAAAGTTTTCCCTGCACATTAATATGATACACCAGGAATTTGCTTGTTGGTTTCGACCTTCCTTCCAAACAATCACATACGTTGATATGAAATTAGGAGAAAAAGAACCTCATTTTCTCTGTTTGAAGGTTGGACACATGACAACTTACCGACTGCCATTTTCCATGGAGGTCTAGATGTTCATACCTACCCAACCTGTGTTAGGGCCATTTGTGGGCCACTTGTCGTGTATTTGCGGAGCCGAAACTTATGTCATGCATTAACAGGGGTTCCAATCAGCCCTGAGTTAACGAAGGGGCTCCAATCAGAATTTCTAAATTTTTGCCACATGCTAGAGCACCTGATTTAATCGTGTTCGACCATACTGGTGTCATTGTCATCAGAATTTCTAAATGTTTGCCACACGCTGGAGCACCTGATTTGATCATGTTCGACCCTACTGGTGTCATTGCCAAACATGCTCTTATAGTTTCCATAGGTGCTCATGCCATAACTTTACTTGCCATTACCTGGATGCTCATGAGCATGAGTAAGTAGGCTAGTTTTTTGGCCCTAGATAAGCCTCGTTAAGAAAAGTTTGAATTCTGATGACAAGTTGAAGTACATTGACATAGTTGACCAAATATAATTCGTAGAATCGAGGTATACGTGTTTGGTGGTAAAGTGGGGAACAGAGGTACCTTAGTATAGAATGATAACCTGTATGACCCAAACAGATGGACATTACAGCGTTTTCAGTCAAATTGAATAACGTTCATGTTTGTGTGTATAAAAGGGTTTTAAGTTGGGTGGTTTACCCTGACACTCCTCGTACATGATGGCTTACGAGGAGGGCGGTGCTTTGGCTCGTCCGCCTTGTCCAGAAGACAGAAAATTAAGTCCAGAATCTAAGGGCATGTTTGAAACCCTTGTGGTTTTAAGTTTCATTTACTTTTGAAAGCTGGAAGGAAACGTGTTTGGTTTTTTTTTTGGTTTTTACTTTGAAAGAGAGTTACTTTTAGACATACTTTTTAAATCTTCAAAAAGGTACTTCAAGTTTTTACTTTAGTTGTTAGAATTATTTCCAAAGCCCAATGTGTTATTTTTCGCCCCTTCCTCCATTACCACCACAGCTATTATCCCACAAATTGACGGCACCTACCCACTACAATCAAGTGTAGTTTCGTGCCCTAGAGGACTACAAAAGAAAGACGGCATACATGCATGGAAAAACACTCTGCCTGTTAAAGCATGCTTGTACTTGCCAAGTTATATGACTGTTTACAGTGCTTCTACAAGCCATTTTTTAAGTAAGAATTTATTAGTTGGGTTGGCGGTTTCACTAGAATAGGATGAATGTGTTCCATGGTCAACATGTTCCAAAATGGAAAAGTCTCTACTCTTGCAGCTCGCTGCTTGATGTTATTATGCTTAATCGAATGGAATCCATTTTTTCAACCGATGGCACCACCTCTTTGTGGACCTTTCTCTGTCAAGAATGTGCCTGTATAGATATGCTTACTGTATATGAGATACATATCAAGATTTGCTTTTGTTGTTAAATTCAACACTTCTATGTGGGCTTTAGTTTGTAACCTCATTTGTTTTTGTTCATGCAGACAAAATTGGCATTGGATGGCAATACTGCTGAAGTGGAAAACTTACCAAGATTAGAAAAACACGTACCTTCTTAAGCCTATAGCGCTCCTCACCACATTGTATATCTAATGTAAACACTGAGTATTTTACCGTCTCTACATTGCAGGTATCGTCTACATCTCGTGCAATCAACTACAGAGTTGAAGTAAGTTTATGGCAACTTTACTAGTGGCAACTAGTAACTTGGTCAACTGTCTTAAATCCCCCCCACTCCCCATACCAAATGCTTTCAGTTTTTATTGGTTCAGCAGCATTCATAATAGGAGAGTAATGTTCAATAATAAACAATTTATCATCTCCCTATAGGTGACAAGGAATACGAGTAAAGAGTTGGCAGATTTTTTAATCTCAACTTGCAAGTATTATTGGTATGCTAGTGACAATAAGAGTAGACTAGCTAGAACAGGGAAACATGAGAGTGCTAAATGCTATTGTGTTGACATTCTACATAGATTTAGTGCTTTTTGAATTGCCACAGGTGCATGAAACTGGTATTATTTGTTAAGCTAGACATATGTTCATACTGTGATGGAAAATAGCTCCATACAGCACTTATTCATTCATACTTGAATAAGGTTTACTGCCTACAGTCTGCCACCATGGTCTCAGAAAGCGCGATAGAGTTGATATCGTTTAGGTTATGTTACATGGACTCGGTACGAGTGTCCAGGTCGGATACGTGTCCAAGTGTCGGATTCATCTGATTTTTAAAAAACAAGACACGGGGACACGGCAAATTGTTCGTATCTATTATTATGTTTTAGTAGTTTCCTAGGTGAAATGGTGTTTTAAGTGAAACAGATGGTTTTAATTGAGAACTTGTCTCATCTCAAAGCAATAACAAATTAACTGGAACATTATAAGATAGTGTTCATAGTGGCATATCCTATGAGATGTGTCGGACACATATCCCATACCCATGTCCGAGTGTCGAGTGTCCGACACGGGTACTTCACGCATTTTGAAGAGTCCATGTAACATAGGTTTAGGCAAGAATAAAGTTGAGCAAGATATGAGAATATTCAGAATGCTAGCAGAAAATCTCAACTGATTTTATCGTCACTTGTATTCTTAATGAGGTCGGGATTTCTGTTTGTTAGGTGAGAAGGCAGTCGTACAACGAATACAAAGAATTCAAGAGGCGATGGATGAAAGCTGCTGTGGAGGACGAATGCTGGATTGATCCATATCCAGAGCCTGTGAATCAAGGCGTGCTTTAACATTTACTCAATGGCTTTCTTAATGATGTTAGACATGTGGATATAAGTTATCGACCCGGTATAGGGGTGGAAGCCATCGTTACGGAAATTTTCACATTTTCCGTACATCTTACAGTTCAACTTGTAAAGGTATCAGTTTTTCTCAGGAAAATAAATCTGCAGCAGTTAGTAGATAGTGAATACATCATAAATATAATTTATGTTTCTTTAATTGCTCAACTTGGTTGCACATTCTCCATTCCATGTATAAGCATTTGGTTATGCAAGAAATCGGATGTGAAATCAGTCAAATCACATATCAAAGTGTAAATATATGCGAATTTACTTTTAGCCGTTTGAGATCTAGTTTCGTTGCTCAAGGTCTCTCAAATGTTGTCATATCATATCTTTAGCGACACTTAATGGAGCTCAGTACTAAAAGCGGAGCTCAAATATCACTTACCTATATATAGGTTTTTGCTTTTTGGTGCTTAGTTGGTTTCAGTTTATCTGCTCACACACACACACACACACACACACAAATATAATTTCTGTTTCTTTAATTGCTCAACTTGGTTGCACATTCTCCATTCCATGTATAAGCATTTGGTTATGCAAGAAATCGGATGTGAAATCAGTCAAATCACATATCAAAGTGTAAATATATGCGAATTTACTTTTAGCCGTTTGGTTTCGTTGCTCAAGGTCTCTCAAATGTCGTTATATCATATTTTTTGCGACACTTAGTGGAGCTCAGTACTAAAAGTGGAGCTCAAATATCACTTGCCTATATATAGGTTTTTGCTTTTTGGTGGTTAGTTGGTTTCAGTTTATCTGCTCACACACACACACACACACACACACACACACACACACACACACACACACAGAGAGAGAGAGAGAGAGAGAGAGAGAGAGAGAGAGAGAGAGAGAGAGAGAGAGAGAGAGAGAGAGAGAGAGAGAGAGAGAGAGAGAGAGAGAGGGAGGTCATTAAATGCTAGGAATTCCCAGAGAATGCTTGCTGAACCTCCGGTTAAATTTTGATGCTCAAGTTTATCATGTGACTCGTAATGTTGACCTCCTGAACTATGACTCGTGTTAAGGTTTTTGACTCATGTCGTTTAACAAATATTGAAATAGTGAACCCCTAATGCCTCATCCTCGCTCGCTCACTCGCTCAAAAACCTCCACCACACCTGACTCCACAACCATCGACCACAGCCCGACTCCGGGTTGCTTCCCTGATCGCTGCAAGTAAAACCCCAACAAGGGATTTGAAGCAACGGTAACATTTTGGTGCCAGTTAGCATTTGGCTCAACGAGGCGATGATGACAACATTTGACAACGTCCGTGAAGTGGATCGAAAATTCGAAATGATTCTGAGGCTTTTACTAGTGGGTTTCCTATATGTACACGAGTTTATGTTTGTGTAGTAATAATGGAAATTGTTAAGATACCCCTTGGGGTATAATAATAACCCACACCAAATTGAAATTCGAAAAATACGCTCGTTTTTTATGATTTTGAAAGTTATGTATGGAGGATAGGGGTGAGGACCAAATCGTTCAAACCGATCCGAACTGCTTAAACCGATCAAATCGAACCAATCCAATCCGAACCGTCCAAAGATCTTAACGGTTTGGTTTCACATTTTCTAAACCGACCTTGGTTCGGTTTGGTTCACGATTCACATTTTTTAAACCGATATTTGGGCTGAAGATTGATTAGGTTAGCTACTTTTGGAGGATCAAGCAGGATGTTTTCATGGATAACCTTGTTCCGGAATAACCAAACTAGCTCCAAAAGGTGTGCAGTGAACACAATATACTGCTTTTGTTCTTCAGGAGGAAAATTCGGGGGTTTAAGAGCAAAATCAAGCCAGCTTATGGGGTTTTCCATCTGGACAGGAGGACGACAACCAAAGGAAGATGAAATCCAGAGCAATCTGTTCACATTGCATTCAATGATTAAATGTGTAGCAATTTCAGGTTGGGCTTTACAGAGAGGACATGAGGGATTTATATCAGGGAGGAATTTGATCAGGTTGTGCCGTAAAGGAAGGAGGTTACAGGCAATGCGCCAAATAAGGATTTTGTGGTGTTCCATGATTTTTGCTTTCCAAAGATTTTTCCAGTAACAATCAGGGAAAGCAGGATTGGGGCCAAACCTATGCTTATTGGCTAGGAGATAGGCTGATTTTGTGGAACATTTACCATGAGAGGTAGGGGTCCAAGCTATTAAGTCTTGGGTTTGAGAGATAGGAATTTTAACATTCCTGATAGCTTCCACGAGAGGGGGAGGAAAAAGGGTTCTCAGCTTTGCGATATCCCAGGATTTTGTGCTTAGAGCGAAGAGGTCAGCAACTAAATTGATTTGCACACCATCCATAACAAGGGTAACAGGAGAGTATCCTTCTTCCATAGGGATCCACTTATCTTTCCAGATGTTCGTTGTTTTTCCATCCCCTATGGACACACCAATTCCTTTTGCCAATGGTATTCTGTGTTTTACACACTCATTTCCAAAACCATGAAGCTGATCTCTTGGGGTTGTGGTTTAGGAAAGTGCGGGCACTCCTTTAAGATATTTAGATGACATAATCTGAACCCAAAGGGAGTTATCTCTCGTTTCAATTGCCCACCCCAATTTTGCCATAAGAGCCAGATTCATATCATACATTTTTTTTAAGCCAAGGCCACCAGCTGACTTGGGAATGCATATTGAGTCCCATGCTTTCGGGTGAAAGTGGTGGTTGTCGTCATCCTTCATTCCCCACCAGAAATTCCTTATTTTTTTGTCCATCTTGTCCGTGACCACCTTAGGGATTAAGAACATCGACATTGCATAAGAAGGAATAGACATTACCAAGGCTTTGATTAGAGTAGCTCTTCCAGCTTAGGATAAGACTTTCCCTTTCCAACTTGCCAGCCTTTTTTCCACTCTTTCAAGAATACCCGCGAACACTTTGCTCTTTGGTTGATTTGTGAACATTGGGAGTCCCAAGTATTTTGCATTCTTTGGTGCCGACTTGTAGTTTAATAGATGACAGATGTCTCTTTTCACTCATCCTTCAATATTATTGCTGAAGAAAACCTGCGACTTTGAGTTGTTGACACATTGACCTGACCAAGCTTTGTAGGTTTCAAGGCATTTTTTCACATTTTCAGCTTCGGATTGATTAGCCCTGCAAAAGATAATGAGGTCATCAGCGAACAGAAGGTGCGAAATGGATGGGCTGCCCCTGCTTGGTTTTATTCCGTGGATTTTCCCTTCGGCTTCATTCCGTAGAATAAGTCTTGTTAAAATTTCTGAAGTGATGATGAACAGATATGGCGATAACGGATCGCCTTGTCGGATTCCACGCTGAGGTACGATGTGGCCAAAGGAATCCCATTTAAGAGGGTAGAGAAGCTAGTCGTGGTGATGCACATTTTCACCCAATGGAGCCAGGTAGGAGGGAATCCCAGAATTTGGAGAATAGATATTATTAAAGGCCATTCAACTTTATCGTATGCTTTCTCCATATCTATTTTAATTGCCATGAGCCCTGCTCCTTTTTCTTCCTCATCGTGTGCCAAATTTCTTGTGCAATATTGTTGTTGTCGTTGATCAAACGACCAGGGACAAAGGCAGCTTGCATAGGAGATATGATTTTCGTCAACGAAGGCTTCAACTTGTTGGTTAGAATCTTGGAAATCACTTTATAGACTACATTGCAGAGGCTGATTGGGCGGTAATGATCAGCTCTAGTTGGCGACTCAAACTTGGGGATTAAGGCAATGTTGGTGTGATTCAATTCGCAAAGGGTTGAGCCATGGTTGAAGAAGTCCAGGACTGCACTGCACACCTCATGTTTCATCGTCTTCCAGTAGGGCTTATAGAATATAGCCGGCATTCCGTTTAGCCCAGGAGCCTTGAGATCCTCGAAGTGTTTCAAGGTAGAAGTAATTTCATTGACAGTTGGGATTGCATTCAGCAAGAAAACATCCTCTTCATTTAGAATTGGCTTCACAAGGCCATCGAGATTTGGAGGGAAGGAGGGATTTGAGGACTTGAAGATTTGCTGGAAATTTTCATTTAGGCAGACATCAATTTCATCGCGGTTTGATATCCAATTTCCATCTTTGTCTTTGATGAATTCAATTGCATTCTTCCTTCTTCGGATAACGGTACTAAGATGGAAATTTTTGGTGTTTTTGTCACCTTCTTTCAGCCATGAAATTCTTTATTTCTGCTTCCAAAGCATTTCCTCTCTATGGAGTTCTTCTTCGAGCTGTGTTTTGATATGATTTTCACACTCCACGTTCCTGATGGTCGGGTCTTGTTGCTGAATTATATCCAATCTCTCAGTGAGCTATTTGATTTTGGTTTGAATATGACCAAAATGGGAAACATTCTACTTTCGTAGAGCTATGCTTGTGTGGGATGAGGCGACACGGGTCCATGCTGCTTCAAATCTGAAAGGCCTTGGTTTCGTCAGATCTTTCTTGTGGGTTTGCAAGGCAATTGGATGATGATCCGAGGCTTTGCATGGAAGATAGGTTACCGTGGCATTCGAAAATAGGGTACGCCAACTAATATTCGCATACGCCTTATCCAGTCTCTCTTTAATGTTTGCATTGAGAGGTCTGTTGTTGCTCACGGTTCACGTGGCCATATTTGGGCGGAATAAGAGGTGTATAAGAGCTCTACACCCGGGGATAGTGGGCTAAGGAGGGCAAAGCTGCCCATATGACGCAGGAAATTGAGTAGAAGGATTAAGACAAATATTTAGGGTTTCAAGGCAAAATCCTAATTTTTACTGTATTATTAAGACAAAAGCCTAAAACTGACCAATCTCTAGAAATCTCGAAGCTCTAAGATTTATACTAAGAAAATGCAAATGAAAATTGATGTGCAGACGCGTTCACAAGTCCTTTACTTATATACGCTATCAGGAATACATTGTCTTCTTGCTGTAACTCATTGCATTTCATAAATCGAAGAACTAATTACCCATGACTTGTATAATAGAAATTTTTTTCTCAGGAAACCAGAAGTTTGGTTATAAATTTCACCATAAATAATGGGGGCCATTGGGCCTTCGTCTACCATAGGAACATCAATTCTCAAGATGTCTATCATCTTTGTGTTTATCTCATAAAAGAAAGCAGTCATATGTGAGCATGCCACATTTTGTTAAGAGATGGGGCAAGCATCAAAATCATTAGTTTACTGGTCTCCCTATCGACCTTTCAACTTGTATTATACCTTTGAGAGGTTCTTCTGTAAACATTTCTCTTAAAAAAATCTAAAAAGTATTTAAATTTTAATGACAATTACTTGTCGCACGATCGTCTTTATGGTATTACACGAAATATGATAATACGTTAAACAAGATCAAAATGAAAACTACTCAAGTATTTGGCTGATCTAGCAGGATTCGGCTAGTAACCAATTCCTTGGCTGATCTAGCAGGATTCAGCTACGATGGGCTAAGCTTCTCTTTAGATCTTCCCTCCTATTGCAGGACCCTAGAGAGTGGACACCAAGATTCTCCCAAAAATATAATTTTCACCAAGCTTATATATATATATATATATATATATATATATATATATATATATATATATATACCCACATCTTTTTTTTTTCAAAAGCTGTCAGTCGTCCGCGACATAGTGTTGCAGACAATATTTTTTACCATATTGCCCCTCCTCCCTTGTCTGCTGCACTGTGTAGCGGACGACTGATTGATTCTGACAACCGTCAGTCAAAAAGTTGTCTACGACACTGTGTAGCGGACGGCTTTTTGACTGACGGGACTGACACACTTCCATTAATATCTGTACCTTTATTTCTACACATGTCAAAGTTGTCGCCAATGATGTCCGCTATACAGTATCGCTGACAGTATTGCCTATTCCCAAAAGATTCTCAGCTCTTTCAGCACAATTTTCTTCTCCTTCAGACTCACTTGCTTCCATTTTCAGCTCCCTTCAAGCTTCGAGTAACACTTGCTTCAAGCTTCACTCAAGTAAGGTAAGTTTGTGAATGGTGAAGTTTATGGATTGACTGATAAAGTATAAAAAAAAATTCAATAGACTAAAAAGTATAGTTTTTTTGTGATGTTCTAGAAATCAATTTGTGATGTTCTAGAAATTAATTTGTTAACTTTAAACAAATTCATTATAGTTAAATTCGATTTTTTTGAGGTTCGCTAACTTCGAAAAATTTATCCTATTTAAATTCGAATTTTTGAGATATGTTTGTTGTATTTTGGCGTGATGAATTTGTCTATTTATCTTAGTAATTTTAATTTTGTTATGTTCAATAAATTAATAATTGTTAAATTGGATACTCTTTTGAGATTATGTATATGGTATATTTGTCATCCTAAATTGGTCTATTCGCCAAGATAATTTTGAGGTAATATTTTCAGTTAGAAATGTCATTTGATTGTTAAGCGTAGTCTATTTTTACATAGGTCTTGTTTCACAATGTCTGATTTCGTAGCAAGCTCCAACACCCTCGTAGATGTTAGTGATCCGTATTTAGGACGAACATTTCAAACATTGGAAGAAGCCGAAGAATGTTTTCGAGCGTATTCATTGAGAGTTGGTTTTGGCATTAGAATAAAGACTACAAGAACAAACAATATAACAAAAAATATATATGCTCTCGCTTATACGAGTGTCATAAGGGCAGAAACCCAGTGCAAAATGAGACATGCGTAGGCAACGATGACAGTGATGGCAAAATAGGATATTCACGTAGAAGACGGGATTGCTTTGCGTGCATGAATTGCCAGGTCAAGATGTTCGTAAGCTATAAACCCAAACAGGATCATTGACTTATTACTAGTCTGGAACTGGCACACAATCACCCGTTAGTAACCCCTTCTAAGGTGAGTCAGATGCATCAACATAAGAAGATGGGTAAGGTCGCAAGGAGCCTGATTCAGACAATGAGCAATGCGCGGCTAGGACCTACCGACATGATTAATGTTCTTGCTGAACAGGCTGGAGGAATTCAGAATCTAAACTTTAACATGACAGACATTCGTAACACGGTCCGAACCCCAAGACGAGCTGCGTATGACATCAATGATGCTCAATCCACAATGAGCCTATTGAAGCGGATGCAGATGGAGGACCCGCAGTTTACCTTCGATTATAAACTTGACGACGAGCATCGAGTTAGCATAATTTTTTGGGTCGACGGTCGTTCGAGGCTAGCTTATAAGCATTTTGGGGATGTCGTGACTTTCGACACCACATACCGTACCAACAAGTACTCGATGCCGTTCGCTCCTTTCACGGGCGTCAATCATCATTATCATTCCATCATGTTCGGGTTCGCCTTGTTAAGGGACGAAAGTGAGGGTTCTTTTGTATGGTTGTTTAGGACGTGGCTAGAAGCAATGAACTTCAAACCACCCAAATTTATCATCGACGATCAAGATTTGGCAATGAAAAAGGCTATTGCTACAGTCTTCCCAGACACTAGACACAACTTGTGCACTTGGCATATAAGCAACAAATATCCTGAACGTCTGCATCACGTGTATGCAAAGTATCCAGACTTTAAACATGATTTTGACAAGTGCATTAACAAGTCGTTAACGATTGAGGAATTTGAGGAGAGGTGGGAAAAGCTTGTTGAGGATTACTCATTGCAAGACAACGAGTGGCTCCAGCACTTGTACGAGCTCAAAGAGCAATGGATCGGGACGATTCCCTAAAAATGGGATTAGAAACACGTCGGAAAAACTTGCTCTCACTGGACTATCCCTAGCAAGATATGCCCGTAGGTTAGCGGACGGTTTCCACTGGGTCAGGGTACTCATCCCCCTTGAAGCGACCCATTCGTGCCAGTCTTGTACTAGGATGCCATGAAAATAAGCATCCAAGATAAAAACGCGCGGACGGTCGGCCGGCTGCTCTCGACCCGTTTGCCTTAGAATATGCACGTAGTGAGAGATGACATTGTTGTCTAACCAAGCTCCCGGAGCCAGCGAGGCCATTTCTGACCATGAGAAATTGTAATCCAAGCCCTCCGTGTGATCCACGTCATACGACGCTTTGTCTCGGGGAGGCCCGCTAAAATAACGGGCTGAGATTAGCTCGCATTTATGCGGCTTTAGGGGCCTGGCTGGATGCCCTTTGCAATATTGTCCTCGGGGGTCGACCGGGGGATATTGCCCTCCTTCGGGGGGGTCAATCGGCAAATATTGCCCTCCTCCGGGGGGCTCGAGCAGGGGATATTGGCCTCCAATTCCTGGTTCGGCCGGTTGATATTACCCTTCGGGAGGTTCGGCCTGCTGGTAATGTCCTTCGGGGGGCTCGGCCGGCTGATATTGCTCTTCGGCCATTTTTTCCGCCGACTGATATTGCCCTCCGGGGAGGTCAACTGGGGATATTGCCTTCTAGGGGTGCCAAGTGGTTCCACCCACGGGACAATGGGCAGTGCCTCGGAGAAACTATACTTTCTGAAAGGCCAGTCTTGCGTGTCTTGACTCTGAGATAGGGGTTGGGGTTCCGGGAACAAATTGAAGGATGGGACGCTGTAATCGTCCCACGACGCTTGAGCCTGTCCCATCCTTGCTACAGAGGGACCACCAACTCCCTGGCTCACCCCTGAAGCCTGTCCCGAGGGATCACCGTATCCCTCGCTGATGCCCGTATAACCTATTCCCGGGCTGACGACCGAAGACTGTCCCAATGCTTGGTGCAAAAAATTCCCGCAGCTTAAAGCCAATGCAGCAGCCTGTTGGCGAAGATCCTCGTCCATTGCGCTCACCATATCCTTCCGCTCACTCAACTTCTTAAAGAATGCGAGCGAGGCATTAACCTACATCCAAAGAGATAAAAAAATAAGTAACTTCAATCAAACATTTATAATCATCAAATTCAATTAAGAACACTTGTTGGACAACTTACGAGATTGTATGCCATATGCTCATCGATCTGACCCCTAGGGTGGTACTTCTCCCCGCGTTCAAACCTTACTAGGGCTACTCTCCTCCGCGTGATGCAGTAGTACCACTCATTGTACTGTTCGATGCTGATAACGGGGTCAGGCTCCGAGACGATGGCCGCCAGTGTGTCCTGCCAAGAACTCCAAAGCTCTATTTTGGCCGCGTACAATTCGTGCGCATTGGCCTTGCCAAACCGTCTGACACCCGGTGGGTTCCTGTTAACCCTCATATCTGGGGCATCGGCTGGCAACCCCTGCATGCAGTCAAAATGGCACATTGCTCGGTCTGGCAACTGCCACTCTGCGACCTCGAAGTGGATCAAGGGTGTGCGCTGCAACCCGGAGAGCGTGAAGACGAACGACTCTCCCACCCGTCGCGCCAAGTGGCTCTCCTTCCGGCTGTACTCCCAAGCACACAACCAAGGCCATACTTTATCGGTCCCATCCCTACGCGTTGGTGCACCGGTAGCAAGGTGTTCATAAGACCACACCTGAGAACATGGGCAAATTATAATTATATTGTCGATTCAACAAAAAAAAAACAATAACGAAATCAGGATTTATATGATATACCTGCAATAGCAAGAGACATGCACATATGGCTTTGGAGTCGGGCCTCGTTGCCTTGTGCAATGCTCGGTACAGATACGAAAGAACCGCTGCACCCCAGGCATAATCCCCAACCTCCCACAGGTTTTGCAGCAACGGTAAATATTTGACGCTGACCGTATTCTTCGACGTCGTTGGGAAGAGAATTGCTCCCATCACCCACAAGAGGAAGGCCTGTGTGTACATCACAAGCATCTCATCCATGTATTGGGCCGACAGCTCCTTGTAGGTATCTACCAACCATTTCAATTTTATGCCACCAGTGCTAAATTGCTTCTGAGGTATTCGTCTAAAGAAGTCCCTAGCCGTTCTCTTAACCGTTGCTTCCGGCAGAGGAGCAATAACGGGGTGCCCCGTTACTGGTAACCCTAAGATGAACCCTACATCTTCAAGGGTAATTGTCATCTCTCCAAGAGGGAAGTGAAACGTATTCGTTTCACTTTTCCACCTTTCAACAAGGGCACCTATTAAGTGCCTGTCAAGGTGTTGAAAGATATGCCCATGCGTGAAAATCCCAAACCCAATTCCACGCAGTATCCTTTTCTGGGACTTGTTCAATTTCCATGCTGCGAACTCATTGGATACTTCTACTGTGTTGAGAAGTGCTCTTTCCTACGAATAAATAAATACAATCTAAGCAAAGGAAAAGTATACAATATTTACAGGAATAAGAAAGTTTATTCGTTAAGTATCTTACTTGACCATCACATATGAGCGTACTGATATGGTTGGCTTGGTCGTATAACACGAATGGATCTTCTGGTCCAGGTTAAATTCTATTTTTTGCAATTGAAATTATGGAAAAACCTTCTCAGTTTGGATTTTACAGTTTAGATTTTGATAATCGCTCGCAAAAATATGACGCTAGCACATGCATAATACATATAACGCAAGCACGTGCATAATACATACAATGTTAGCATATACTCATATGTATAATAGATATATATATATATATACATACACGGAAATAGATTTTACAAATGCTAGCACATGAACAAATACATACATATATATATGTATATAAATTCTCATCGCTAACACATGCTCAATGCAAAATCAAAACCACGCATAAAACGCAATATTCATCACAACTATAGATTACAAACATGTAAAGGATTGATTTTGTGAACTTACGTGATCTATTAGGGTATTAAAGGTGTTCTTAAGAAGAAATTGCGCAGATCTACTTGCCAACGCTGCTGGAAATATTTGTGAGTAGAAAGAATGGACAAGAGTTTTGTAGTTAGGGTTTTTTTGAATATATATTAATTGTCCGCCACATAATGCAGCGGACAATTTACAACGTTCGCTTCACTACATTGCAGACAATTTTTCAACACTGTTGACGTGACAGATAAGGACAAGGTAACCGTCGTGGGGGTGAAGAATTGACGGGACATTTCTTGACATGTGTCAGTCGAAAAGTAGTCCACTACACTGTGTAGCAGACGTCTTTTTCCTGACACATGTCAGGACAAGAAATTCGTCCGCCGAACAGTGTAGCGGACAGGGGAGGAGGGGCAAAATGGTAAAAAATACTATCCGCGACACTATGTAGCGGACGACTGACAGCTTTTGAAAAAAAAATGATTTGGGCCATCCAGGATGGACGGCTAGATCGCGCTGGCAAAATCTCCAATTTTGCTAGCGCTCTCTACGAGGGGGTCATTTGTCATTTCCCCTATATATATATATATATATATATATATATATATAGAGAGAGAGAGAGAGAGAGAGAGAGAGAGGAAATTGGTACTCTAGTGTCATCCCAAAAACTTGATTAGCCTAGTATTTATAATATAGAACTTCATTGACAATAGATAATTTTCTCAACATCCATAACACACATTACCCAATAGCTGATGTAATGATCATCGTAAAACAATGAATATCAAAGTAATGTGTATTATGAATTTGAGTTCATGACTATATCGGAATTGGGATTTTGACATACTAGTATTGTCGTGAAAGACATTTCGTCAAACAATAACATGATACATTTTCAAAATAATGCTGTGAACATATCAGGTAATTCGCATTAAGTACTACAACCTATTAGATGATTTCTCTAGATTCATGTAAGGCTGTAAACATAATCATTTTACGGCCTTTAAAGATTCTTGCAAGTGAATTATAGCGTTTTTCAAGAGACTCGTTTAAAGAAATGCGGAGGGTTAATTCAACTAAACAGTTCGCATAATTGTGTCGATCTCTCTATGTTGAGCTCTTTAATCGATTTCATTGAGCATGTAAACGTTGCTAACAATACTAAAATCAATACCTTCCTCCTACCGCGAAGAAATAGATTCCAAAAGAGATAACAGAGATGGCTAATCAATCAGTGTTCTCAAAATGCAGCCTTGACATAGGGGTTCAACTTCTTTGTGTTTCTTCCGTATGGGTTGTATCTTTATACAGTAACTTTTGGATCTTTTGGTACGTGCTATGAATCAAGAATGTCCTTTTTTTTCCTGTCTCCAGCAAAGTAATCCACTTTTCTAGCAGAAGATGAAACACTTTCTCCCGTGACATTCTCGGCAAATGATCGGAGCTCAAGGGTATGTTCGCACCTTTCACTTGAGTCCTGGCCTTAATTTTTTGGGTAATCGGATCCCATTCTATCAATCATCCATATGCGTTAAAATTTCAGACGAAATGGGCTTTACAAAAAGGTAAATCAAGTATCACCATAACAGTCTCTTTTAATTAGCAAATTCAACCCATAAACGGACCTCTTACACCGAGTCAACTCAGTATCCTGACTCAAGCTCTAACCACCACCTTCACAAGCGCGTAGTTAGTGAGCAATTTGGAACTAACCCAAATCATGAAACTCCCGCATTTCCATCGTAGTCGATTGCTAAGTACGTCTGTCACTAGGGTAACCTACCGACACTCCTTAAAATGTTTATCGGCGTTTGTTACACTACTTTGCATTATTGAATGTTGTACGAATCATGTGTATAAAATTATTTTAGTTAAGTATCATCAACCATTTAGGAAGTGCGCAGTTATCTTACGAGTCTACAAGCATAGGGAGAAGCGCACGGTTATGCTCGGGAGAGCATCCAAGATTTTGTGGGAATAGCCTGGATAGAGCAGGATCCAAGTGCAAAAACAGATATATAAGATCACAACAGCATTATTGATTGCAGGCAATGGTAGCTGGGGTGGGTTTAATTGCACCCTTCCCAACTTCCACCTACATTAACAGTTGGGTTGGCTACAAGTACACCCATGCTGATAACAACCCATCTCATATCCTCTCCACCAGTCACAAAACTTTCATCACACACACACACTCTTGACAAAGGATGGACCAAATGAATGAAACTTGCCCACACCATGTTCCCATGACTTCCGTGCTCATTATTGGCTATTGGAACTCTTAATGGGCTAATGGCACTGTTGGAACCTAGTAACAAACTATTGGCCGCTCTTACTGGTAATGGCATTCTTGGTGTAGTCTTGATTGTAGATGACCGTGCCAATAGCAAACCCACAAGTGATAGTGGGGCCCACCTTTCACTTGAAACTACTGCAGAGGGAAGCAGCCACACCAAAAATAATCATAATAATAACTTACTGATAGTGTTGTGAATTGCAACCCTAATTATATCCATGAGCGACAAATGACGCTAAATGTATTCTAACGAAAAACAAGTATCATATGCATTTAACAATCGCGACATAACTCATTTTTTGGCAACTTGTTGTATTACTGAAACTGTAAACTAAGGTCCCGTTTGACAAGGCTTTTTTTCTAGTTTTTTTTTTCAGTTTTGGAAAGTGAAAAAATTAAACGCGTTTGGTAACCATATATTTTTTTTCCTTCAATTTAAAAAACCAGTTTTTAAATCAAGACTGTTTTTAAAAACTCCAAAAATGAGTTTCGATTTTCAGTTTTGGTTTTTTTTTTTTTTTTGAGACCACCACCACCCTCCCACAGCCGGTGGGCTGCAGCCACCAGCCGCCGCCGGCCACCACTACCGTCGGCCACCGCCATGCCCCACCACCGCCACCGCAAACTAGCACAAAAAAAAAACTCAAAATAAAAACTGACTTATCAAACACCCACTTCTTTTTGTAAAAAAAAAAAAAATTTAACTGCTCATTAATTTTTTATTTTTTTTTAAAACTGAAAACTAAAAAAAAAATGTTGTCAAACAGAACCTAAACCTGTAAGAGCAGAGAATCCTAACCCTTTTACTAGGCCAATAATATAAGAAATTGATTAGCTCCCCCAACATAAAGCAATCATATCTCAATTGCAGTCATTTCACATTTGGTAGCACAATCAACATAATCACAACTAAGCAACATTATAAAATTCCAAAGGGAGAAAGCTATCATGATATTATTATAACATAATAATCATTTGGCCCACTAAGCTTCACTGAGAAAGACAAGCTTGTTCCTTTCACACACTCAGAATCTAGGTGCTAAAACTAGTATTGCTCCTTCCAGGCAAGTTTTTGCTACTCCCAAAAAAAAATGACTTCTACATCTCTGCCCTAAAGTGACAAGAGCCACAAATCCAACAGAAGTAGTAAGTACTTACCTGGAAATAGCCATTCATAAAATAACTATAAACAAATAGAAGAAGGAAGAACAGATATTCCTCCCATTTCACACTCCCCAAATAGAATCAAATACCCCCAAAAATTGAAGCAAATCAAATCAGAGATGGCATCCGAAGCAATTACATGTCTTGGGGGTAAAAGAGCAGAACCCAAAGGGCCTGTTTGGTATGTTGCAGTTGATAGCATAGCAACAAGGGGATGGCAAGCAGTAGCCTTTGGCTCCACCACAGCAGGTGCACAGTGCACAAATCTGGAAGCTCCCCAGCCGCCTCCTGCTCTCGTTCAGCATCACCACCATCTCCGCCTTCCCCGGCTCTATTAGCGGCACCATTTCCGCCTCCGCCGCCGTGCCGTTCGACCCGAATGCCTTCAGACAAACAAACAGAACAACGAAACATTTAATTCAATGGCAAACCCACAAAAGATTTTTCGAAACGGGTGGATCTGTAAGAAGCAAGTGGGTGCGGTGAGAGTGGAACTTACATGGCCAAATCTTACTCCACTGAGACCAAAGAGCAAGAGTAGGAAGAGAGAGAAGAGGAACCCACTAGCAGTGACAGACATTTTATGCTTCCTGAGATGGGAATCTGTGCTTTATGCTTGCACAAGATTAGAACAGAATCTTGCAAAGGGTAAGCTGCGAGTGTAAGCTTGAGATGGGCCTTTTGATGTTTCTATCTGTAGAGGTCTTTGATTTGACGTATATATATCTGATAAATAATGGAGACTAAATGGTAGGGGTTGTGGGTTTAATGGTGTTGAACTGTCAAGAAGGTTGGCAATTTTAAAAAAGAGGTTGGCATTTCCTTCTTTGAGAGAGGAAATGAAGGAGGAGGAGGAGGTGAATTGAGTTTCACTTGAGGAGCAGCAGCAAGGGCAAGTGCCCTTTCCAAGTGAGTGTGTACCGATGATGTGAGGCATACTATTGGGCATGAGCATTCACACCTCTTCTGTACTTTTAGTTCCTTGACACGTGGCTTCGTGTGAGTTCTTATTTATTTTTCACTTTTTCTTCTCTTGTGAGGGTATTATTATTATTATTATTATTATTATTATTATACAAGCCAAACTTTTGAAGCGAGGTATGACAATTGATTCAACTAGTTTGGTTAAATTCGGAGGACATCGGGCATAATATTGGCAACTACTCAATCTTGAGGCATCTGAAATGTCGACTCACGCCGGCACAGGTGAGATTCCTTGATCGCCCCTTTTCTGGCTATGAGGTGGATGTCGCTGTTAAGCAAATTGGTGGAACCAAGGCCCCTGGCCCGGATGGTATGCCAGCGCTGTTCTTTCAACACTACTGGCATATTGTGGGTCCATCAGTCACGTCGGCAGTTTTGTCGATTCTTCGCTCAGGGAAGATGCTGAAGGAAATTAATAAGACCTTCATCGTCCTTGTTCCCAAAAAATCGCACCTAGAGTCGGTAACAGACTTTAGGCCAATCAGTTTGTGTAATGTTCTTTATAAATTGATTTCTAAGATCCTGGTTAATCGGCTCCGGCCGGTAATGGCCTCTCTCATCTCTCCGTTTCAAAATGGTTTTGTTCCGGGTCGACATATACAGGATAACATTCTCCTTGCTCAAGAGTTAGTCCACTTATTCGCCACCAAACAACTAGGAAGCACCCGATAGCTGCATTAAAGTTAGATATGAGTAAAGCCTATAATCGAATCCGATGGGATTTTTTAGAACATGTGCTCACTACCATTGGCTTTTCCTTGTATTGGGTGAAGTTGATAATGCAGTGTGTTTCAACGGTTGCATATTCCGTATTGGTGAACGGTAGGCCAAGTCCCTTATTAAAGCCCCAGTCAGGACTTCGCCAGGGCGACCCACTGTCCCCATTCCTCTTTCTTATGTGTGCGGAGGCTCTATCTGCAGCTTTATGCGAGGGCGTGTCGTCGAAAGCTTTGAGCGGCATTGCGATATCTAGAAAGTCTCCCCTCATTACGCATCTCTTTTTTGCAGATGATTGCTTCCTCTTTTTTCACCTCACCTCTGATTCTATCCGCTACCTATAACATACCTTAGCAAGTTATTGCCATCAGTCTGGCCAAATGATTAATTATGGCAAATCCAACCTTAATGTGAGCATGAATAGTACTTGGAGGTTAGCCAAGTTTGCAAGGCGTATGCTCAAAGTCCCGTTGAGTTCGGGATCAGGCAAATATTTGGGGATCCACTTAGATTGGACGGATCACAAGAAAGACATCTTGGCGGGGTTAATGGACCGAATCAGGCAAAAATGCCAAGGGTGGACATGTTTATTCCTTAGTCGTGCAGGCCGCTTAACGTTGATTAAAGCTGTAGTATGGCCTATGCTTAGTCATTATATGTCGGTCATTAGATTACTGGGACACTTTTGCCAGGAAGTCCACTCCACACTTGCTAATTTCTTCTGGTCTGGCACAACCTCAGGAAGGCACCTACACTGGATTAGTTGGAAACAGTTGTGTCAACCCCACTGCTAGGGCGGATTAGGCCTACGTAACATTCAATGGATGAACCAAGCACTTCTTGCTAAAGTAGGTGCGCGCGTACTCTGGAACCCACAAAGCTTACTCAGCCAAGTGCTCTTAGGCAAATATTGTCAACGAGCAAATTTTCTAGATTCCAAAGTTGATCGGCGGAGCTCGTATAGCTAGAAAGGGTTGCTTTTTGGACGGCATCTTCTCCTTAAAGGATTATGGCGTCAGCCTGCCATGTCTTCTTCTTTTAGTTTTTGGGATGACAATTGGGTACCCAGATATTCGACGCAGTCGCTTAAGCCATTACGTTCTGCTCAGACACTCCAATGGACAGTAGCAGATGTAATGGATCCTTAAAATGGGTGGATACGCAATAAACTTACGGCACATCTTCCTGAGCCGGTAGTTTAGGCCATTCGAAGCTTATATTTGTCGCCATATGGGTATCCAGAACAATGGTATTGGGCACCTTTGGCTCATGGTGAATTTACCGTTGGCTCAGCTTACCAGCTCTTGGCAGTAGAAGGCTGCAGGTCTATCACCTTTCCTACCGTACCATTGACTGTGTGGCGGCGTCTGTGGAAACTTAGGCTCCCTCACAAGCTTCTCACGTTTTTATGGCTATGTTTATGGGATCGACTTTCGACGCGCGTTGCGTTACGACACAGGAATATCGAGACTACCATCGAATGTCCATTATGTATGTGTTCTGAGGAGTCCGCCTCACACCAATTTTTCTATTGTGAGGTGGTGAGGCCAGTATGGTTTGGTGGATATCTCGGTCTCCGCTTGAATAATCAAGACGTATCCTTATCGGAGTGGCTGGTTCGATGGCTTTCTACACCTTTCAATGCTCTCACCCATCATGTGCAAGCCTTTGAGATCCTGGCTTGGACTCTTTGGGCCATCTGGCTAGCACGCAATCAATTGGTGTTCCAAGCATGCAGATTTATTGCTCATACTAACCGCATGACGCAGTCCAATTATGTGGCCTGGTATGTGTGTTCACAGACCCGGAGGCAGCAAAGCAAGGGGGCAGAGTCAACTATACAAACGAGGCAATTGTATCTAGAGTCTTGCAGCCCTATTATTCTCTCATCTCGCGGGTCTCCTGATGTGGCAATGGCTATCTGTTTATACTTTAGTATGGTTTGGGTACCTGAGAGATTAAGTCTCGGTATTGGTATGGAAGCAGTTGATGCGAGTGATCGTTACGTAGGATCTTTTGCACGAGCACTATGTTGTACCGATAGATTCGTGGCATCTGTGCTTGCTCTCGCTTATACCGTTTACTGGGCTTTGACTAACAATTTCCTTATTCTTAAGTTATTCACTAATGATGCTTTTTTGTTTCAACAGTTGTCAGGGAAGGATGATCTGACCACAACAAGTTCCCCAGCCCTTTTTTATTTGTATTATAGGTTGGATGACACTCAGTTCTGCTCCTTGAGTGTGGCGGGTCAACACTGTCTAGCTGAAGCTCGAAGATTAGCTCGTGTTGCCGAAAGATGGTGTCTCCCAATGTCCATGAACTGGCGGGCTCCAGGTGGCCAGGCTATTTTGTGACCTCGTGCGGAAGTGGCAGTGCATCGACCGCCATAGGGCAGGTTGGGCATTTTGGGTCTTCGTAAATATCTCATGTGTGCTTGTTGGGTTGTGTATCTGTGTCTTCTGTTTATATCGCTAGGATGTGTAAAACTTTTGTACTTGGATGTTGGCTTATACAGCAGGTAGGGTTCTTACCTGATTTCAACAAAAAAAAACTAGTTTGGTTAAGGAATTTATAATTTAAGGTCAAGATATGCTCGAATTCAGCCAACCAGAAAAATATCTCAATCCTATTGATCTTATCAGTCGGTAACCTCAGTTCGAAATCAAATTCTAGTCTTCTAATCATAAGATATGTGTAAGAGACCGGTGTATAGACACAAACTAGTTTGTGAAGAAGACTCAGTTAAGGAATCATGCTCTCTCACTAGACACTGTCAAAGGTGTTTTTTCGAAGAAAACACTAAAGGATCCTGTAATGTCCTCCTCGGCACCATGAACTTTGCACTGAGTTTAATTCATGTACTTCTCATTGTGGCTTGATATGCCTTGGTATTAGGAAAATTTGTGTTCTGACCGCTCTTAGTTTGGGCAAGTTGAAAAAAGACGCCTAAGGTTCCATTTTTTGTAAATGGCCCCCTTTGGTAATACTTGTGTTGCATCCATTGATAATAGTAACAAAAAAAAATGTCCAAGTTACCCCCTACAAATATGTGATCCTCCATCATCATCATCCCTAAACCGTAAACATTGATCAAAATGAGCTATTTTCCCATTGATTGTGCAATCCCATCGAACAGGAAACGGTCAAGGCATAGATCTTCAATTATAGAACCATGGCCATGATTGTTGTGGACATGAGTGAAGGTAAACGGGAACGGTGGTGGTGGATGGGGAAGGGTTAGTTGTGGGCATGAATGATGGTCCTGGACGGGAGATGGGTTCGTGGTGTAAGTGAATGGTAGTGGTAAACGAGGATGGATCGGCTGCTAAAGTGACAGGTAGTGCAAGTGAGGGTGTCGGCTAGAGTTAGGGTTGGAGGGGGCTTATTGATGAGGTTAATGACTAGGGTTAACATCGGATGGGTTTGGTTGGTGAGGGTGCCAGGTAGGGTTAGGGTCTCAAGCCACACAGTCAACTATGCAAACCATACATCGCAGCTTAAACACGACATCTTCTGTTCTTCACAAGCCTGTAACGGTGATTGATCCTCCCAAAAAGATGTCACCCAAATCTGCCTATGTACGGAGGTGACAACAACTACCTCCTGATAGCCCCATATTGTTCATCACTGTAAAGTGGCTAAGTAGGGAATGATGCACAAGGCTCGCCTTAATGTCACCAATTAGGTAAAACATATGTGCCCTCGTCAAGGCCTCTATAAACTTAGTATGTATATCCTGCCTTAGACACCAAAAAGAACAAGGGTAAATTACACACAGCACCCCTGAGGTTTACCCTAAATTACTCACGAACCCCTCTATCTTTTTTAATTACACTAAACTATACATTTTTATTTTTCCGTCAACAGAGTTAACAAAATCAATGAAGGGACAATAATACCCCTCATAAACAAATAATATTACTTAATTTGTCATCCCTGAGGTTCAACCGCCATCCCACCCCCCAAAGCATGTGTACATATATTTATCTCTCTCTCTCTCTCTCTCTCTCTCTCTCTCTCTCTCTCTCTCACACACACACACACACTCTTCCACTCGTAATCCTTCAATCCACAATAACAATCAACACCAAAACCCAAAATCAAGACTTCTCGGCATAAGCAGGAAGAGACCACTTCTAATCATCTTCCCTTCCCGACTGCTCCCTCTTCGAGCAGAAGCACGTCTCCCTCTCCTCCGAGTTTGCCGCCCTCCAATCACAGCACTCACAGCTTGCCTCCTCGCTCCAACAGCGCCTCGCCGAGCTCGCCCAGTTCCAGGCCAACAAGCACCAAGGCGTTGATTTCGGTGACTAATGACGATGATCTTGCGCACATGATGCATGAGTACGATCGGCTTTTTCGCGCTTCGTCCAAGCCAGCTAGGCTGAGGCTGTTCTTGTTCCCGGTGAATCCACCCTCGCCGGCTCAGATTTTGGTTCGAGTGAGGACAGATTGGACCGGAAGCGGTTCATGGAGGCGTTAAATTCTGGTCCGGTTTAGTCGCCTCCTCAGCCGTCAGCGATGGCGGTTGCTCCGCCAGGAAATGCGGATTTCTTGTTTGGATCGGATAAAAGGATGCAATTACCACCGCAAGTTCCGGTTATTTCGGATCCTGAAGTTCCGATACAAATCCCAGTTTTGGATGACCGAGTCACCGGGTCGGATCCGATCTAGAAGCATATACGTGATCTGCAGAGGCTCCGGATCGGAGAAGAGCGGGCTGGGTATCGTAGAAAGAGTGAAGAGAATCTTGCCGAAAATGTCACTGGTGATTACTACGTTCAGAAGATGCCAAAAAAAGTAGCTCTGACGACATTGCCTGGGAATGCACCGATGCCAATACAAATCCTGTCGAGTTAAGGACGGAAAGTCAGATGGCTACCGGAGCCTTCCCGACTAGTACCACGGGGTCTGATCAACAGGTTTACATGATCCCTGCTTAGGCGAATATGTACCACGTGTCGCCCAGCAGGAGACCGATGGGAAGAAAGAAAGGAAAAATCTGAAGGCACTTTTGGTATATCATAATAAATTTGTGTTGCCCTAAATTTTTTTGTCGGTTCCCTAACGGAAGTGGGTTTTGTGTAATACAATGACAAACCTCAGAGAGCAGAGTGTAATTAAAAAAGATAGGGGTGCCGTCTGTAATTTACCCAAAGAACAACCACCGATGAAAAGAACAGAGATCAGTCGCACACCAACACCCTCACCCCCCCCTCCCCCACCACACACACACACACACACACACACACACACACACAGAGAAGTAACATATATAAGATAAAAGAAAGTGATAGTACAAGCAATATGTAAGAGAAACACAGAGAGAAAATGGAGAGGAAAAGTAATCATTCAAGGCAGCCATGACTGACTCGTGTACATATCCAAACAATCCTCCTGCCCTCTTTAGTCTCAGCTCACCTGGTCCTCGCCCCAACCGCTCATCCTCCTTGGGCCGTACATTCTTGAGTGTCACATGACCAGCCATTTACAAGCTCACACTTGGCATTTGCATCGCATCGCCACAGAATCAGTACAAGGCGACAGAATTTTAGATGCCGGATTCATTCTTAAAATTCCTAAATCTGCTAAATGGGTTGATATATCATATATGGAGCTCTGTTCAAAAAAGGGTCACCTAAATTCCACCATAAATCATTACAATTATCAAAGAACTAAAACTTTCCTAGCCAGACGCACAACGTCATGAAACTACCCTATTAATGGCACCAGTTGTATTACGAATAAACATCTAAAATGCTACATTAACATCTCTCGATTCCAAGTGTCTTGACACTAGCCTTGTTATCAAGGCTAGAAAAGCAAGGACATCATATTTGCGTACATGTATGCTGCCTCTCCCTGCTCAAGCCTCAACTCAATGTGATTTCCATACCAAAAACTTATCTTCTATTAATGTCATTTTGACTTCACATAAGTTTAACTAGTGCTACGTGGGTTGGAATGTCCACACCTTCATAATAAGTAGTCTCGAGTTTAAGGTATCCAGCCTTGTAATCATTCTTGAAGTCTTCCTTATGAGATTGATGCTTGAAGATACCAAATCGAGGAGCTTAATGCTAATTAGCCTAATGTCAAGTATGACATGATTGTGTTATTTTAGAGTGTATCACCGTATAAGCTTACTCAATAGTGGTAACATCGTGTGGGGATGAATTCACATCTACCGACTTTAAAACTCGTAGAATTAGAATATACAATTCACATGAAACATCAAATGACGTCGTTGACATGGGTTCGAGATCAAACTAGATATATCTATATTTAGGCTTTATCCATATGTCTTGACACAAAAAAAATCATCATGAAGTTCAAGAAGATCAAAGGCCGGTACTTCTTTTTAAAGATGATTATGAAGTTCAAGATCACTGTAGATGACTATGTACATATGCAAGCAAATTATCCGCAACTCAATAATCTCGAAAACCCAACATGAAGGAAGTTAATTATTTTGTCTCCATAAACAAAAAAAGTGAAAAAGCGCTTTCTCAAGAAAATTACACATATATACTCTGAAACCTTGAAAAACTTGACGAAATACCATGAATATCATACATTAATCCACACATACTTTTCGGCAGTTGGAATTGTAATCCATATTTGTAGTATCTTTACCTTACCTAAACTCGAGTTTAGTAATTCAAAACTCCTTACTACTCCTAAACACGAAAATTGCATTGGTTTTTTCACTTAATAGGAGAATCTTATATCAAATATGTAGTATGTTTTCTTAGTTACACGAGTAGCTAAGCTACTATTCGACAAAAGCAAAAGATAGCATAACCATTATTACAACAAGATCGAAAGTAAGGCACCATAGTTGAGGGGATGTGATATCTACGTAAAATAGGTCGCAAGACACAAAAGAAACAAGGTTCACTCCTCCCTTGGAGCAGTGGTAATTGGTGGTGTCTTGATTACGAGGTCAAATGTTCTATACCTTCTCATTTGTTGCTTTCATCTGTCACTTGCTTCGATACTGTAGCTGGAACTTATGATATTTTTTAAGAGCAAAATGAACATCGTATTTTATTCCAGCATATTTTTTTATCCTTGGTCCTAGTAAGCATCATGAGTGAAAGAAGAGAATGGTCAAAGCTAAAAACCCAAAGAATCCCAATGAGTAAACCTTTCAATGAGGCTTTATGGTGAGAGTTGGCGAATAAGTTCCCTTTAAGTTTATTAATGGAGAAATATAACTCAACTCCTTGAGGCTAGTGTTATATCACGCGTGTCCATTAACTATGAAAATTATCAGATATGTCATTTGACTACATTGTATTCAAATTGAGGTAACAAATTTTACAAAATGACTTGTTTACCCCTTTGTTTGCTTTGAATTTGCCTTTCACATTTCACATTTCACATGCCATGTCTTTGCTTTCTCTACTTCTTTCCCCTCATGGTCTTTACTCTTTACCTACCACCACCATACCCCCTCTTCCCCCCACCTTCTATCCTGGTTTTCACCCACCAACTAGTCCAGTCGATGCATTTTACCGCAAAACCAGATGACAAACACCACCACCACCAATCGCCATTGTAATTGCTCATAAGCAGAAGCGGAGGCAGCAGGGGGCACAGGGGGGCACGTGCCCACATGCTGCTGTCCAAGTCTTCACCTTCCTTACCTTTTCATCTTTGCAACACAGTGCCTATACATGGAAGAAGACCAAGGCAGGAGACCAAATATTACCTTTCTATCCATAGATGCTGGATTAACGCAGGAAGAACTATGCCACACAGCTCAATTGAGTAATCTCTTATGCAAATACATCTGAAGGTCTTTGTAGAAACAGGCTCCCTTGCATTTAGTCTAGTACATCCTCATATTCGGAGTCGCCTGTCCTTGGTTAGGAATTCTAAACACTCAGGAAACTACTTGGAGTAGCGGCAAGGATTTCCTTGAACAACCTACAGGCATTACCTAGCTAATAAGAAGAGAAGCTAGGATCTTTGAATTGCTGCCCACCCCACTGTTGAATACGTCATCATCTGCTGGCATACTCCAATTTGATATCTCTACATCAGTCATCTCAACCCATTATCCCAGCTCTTCTCTATCCACATATTGTTTCCTTCTCTTCACCTTTCTAAGTTTTTCAGCTTTTCCAGATATAGATTTCGGAAAGAGGAGATAACAACAAAGATCCAGATAGAGATAGATGGGTCATCGGTCTGTTGTTTGTTTCATTGTCAAATTGACTTTGGTGCCAATGCTTATAATTAGAATTAACCATGGTAAAGAGTCCTAAACTTTTTTGGATATTTATGATGTGCTTTTACCATTTGTAATTTATGTACTGGTCTATTGGATATAACGGCGTTTCAGATAGAATTGGGTAGCAATAGAGAAGTGACTAATCTTCATGTAATCAAATTGACCCGTTTTGTCTCTATTAATAGTAGTAATTTGACATTTTTTAGTTTGTGAATTCTTACTTCTTAGTAGCCTTGGAAGTGTCCAATACACAAAAATGAAATGTGTTGTTTTTTCTTGTAAGATCTTTAACTTATCTATCGGTTTTTTTTAATGAAAAGTGGGAATGATACGAAAATAAATTGACCTAAAATTTGAGGATTTAACCGTGGGCTCAGAACGGTTCTATAAAATCGCTACCAATAACATTGCAAAAACATTCCACCTGTGTCCATTTGACCATATCTATTTTTTTTTGGGGGGGGTTGTCTAGTGAGCAATTACATTTTCATTATTCAAGTTTAGTGTTTGTCTCTTAAGTGCCCCCCTTAAGTAATGTTCCTGACTACGCCACTGCTCATAAGCACCACCTATTTTGCCGCAATCACCACCACCACTACACCACAGATGTCGCCATTGTTCAAGACCCGTTGCCGCCATCTTAATTAAGAACCACCGTGAAACTCGCATAGATCTGCGCGAGTGTGTGTGTGTGTACCCAGATCTGCATAAGAGGGTGTGTGCATGTGCAGATCTGTGCTGCCATGGCCCTCACTTTGACAAAGTTACAAAGAGCAAAAAAGAGTGATTACGACAGCAACGCTGGTGGGGGAGGGGGGATGTGTGGCAGCGGCAGCAACCATTCCACTGGATTATGTGGGCGTGGGGGTGGGGGTGGGGGTATGTACAGCAGTACGGATGATTTGGGATGGATTGGGTCGTGGTTTGGCTTTATGTGCACATCTTGATGGTGGCGTCGGTGGTGTGAGTAGATCTACTAATGTCCATATGCGGAGCTACCAAAATTCAAGATATGCATTTATAAGGATTCCAACAAAATCAGCATGATTAGTTAAGTACAGAGTGAGGAAAGGCACAGCGGCGAGGATAGTAAGTTTTTTTGAGAGAAAAGAGACATGGCAAAGAGTTGTGGGTAAAGTACACAGGGCTGTACTGGCATTTTTTTAAGGGAAATTATTCTCGGCTTATTATAACTACACTCAGTGCCTTTTAATTATTTTTATTACACTAAGTTAGACCTATTTATTTTTAAGTTCATACAGTTAATATAATTTATTAAAAGACGATAATACCCCTCATGAAAAAATAAATTTACTCAATCTGATATCATTTCCCTCTCCAAACACCATCCAACTTCACAAACACCACTGCCCATATCTCTCTCTCTCTCACTCACACACACACACCGGTGACCACCTACACGTCGACGATCTTACACCCGCGAACCACATGTCACCCCCCCCCCCAACACCATCACCACCACCACCACCAAAAACAAAACTATTGCTACTAGATCTACACACCAACGACCCTACACCGTCACAGCCACCGAAAACGAAACCAATAGCGTCGAATTTTTTGTTTGTCCATGAAAAATCAAGAAAGAAGCAAGAATCCTATTCAAGGGATCTGCATGAAATGAATAGCTCTTGCTTCCTTTCTCCTTTGATTTTGACGATTGGCATCGAAGCTTTGGGAATCGAAAAATCATGTTCAACTCATGTAGCAATGTGGCAAGAGAGCCCAGATTTTTGTGCGCGACGGTGGTGATGGACAATGTGTGTGACGGTGGTGACGGGCAGTATGCATGCATGTGTACGTGTCTGTGTGTGAGATAGGCAGTGTGTTGCCAGTGGTGGTCGCCGGCGGGGGGGTGTGTGTGTGTGTGTGAAATATATATATATATATATAGAGAGAGAGAGAGAGAGAGAGAGAGTGTGTGTGTGGTAATGTGCACGTGGTCGCTTGTCGGTGCGATGTGTGTGGGTAAAATGGGAAGTGGTGTTTGAGGGGTGGGATGGTTTTTGGAGAGAGGGATAATAGCGGCAAAAGATGGGTGTTTGTGTGTGTGTGTGTGTGTGTGTGTGTGTATGTGTGTGTGTGTGTGTGTGTGAGAGAGAGAGAGAGAGCGCGCGCGCAAGCGAAATGGGGTCGTCGGTGTGTGCGTGTGTGTATGCGCGCGCGTGCGCGCGATGGTCAGTGGGCAGTGGTGTTCGGGGGTGAGATGGTGTTTAAGAAGGGGGATGACGTCGACGGTGGCGATTCGCTAGCGTCGGTGGCGGTTCGCTAGCGTCGGTGGCGGTAGCAGTGACAGTGGCTGAAGAAGGGGAAGACGTCTTAAAGGCAATTTCAATATATCACATAATATAGTGTGGTGCAACTTTTATTCACCACAGATGCTTAACAGAATGGAGTTTTGTGTAAATATACTACAAATCACAGGGGAGCGGAGTTTATTAAAAATAGTTAGCAGACGTTGAGGGTATTAATTTTGAATCTCACAAGTGACGGGAATAATTAGCCCCATTTTTAAAATATTGTATGTTGACATAACCAAAAGATGTATAGAACAAAGAAAGGGGTGTTATAACTGAAGGGTACATGTATTACGCATATTTAATATTCTGAAATGACATGTAGAATTTTGAAAGTCAACTAGATTACGATTACATCATAACATCAATAAATTATGTGATATTTGCCCTATTAATCCATTGATGTGCCGAATTATAAACTAAAATGTGTAGCCTAGTCTAATAGGCAAGTCCCCTGGTCGAACTCTACGTCCAAACTCAGTTAGGCATGAACTACCCAACCTTTGATATGTCATGATATTCAAGACAATGTTAGTTGTGCTACTAAGATATCTAACAAAGAGCATGTATCACAAAAGTGTCTTTCTGAACGAATGTTGATTAAGCATTAATCTTTTAAGCCACTTTAAACAGATTCGAGTGATCAAACTCAAAAATAATCCAACAAAAGCAACAACAACAACAAAAAACACACACACACACACACAACGAATTATGGCACACCATATTTACCGTGTATTATTCTAGGAAACTCAAAATAGCGTTCTCTACCACCCTCTTCGAATATTGAAATCTACCACCTCTCCATGGAAGACTATCTTCAAAAGAGTGAGGGAATGAATGATGCTTTAGCTGTTGTTGAGCCGTCTATTTGCAGTGCTAATCTTGTCCTCACACTTTCTCGATCATTTCTTTAGCGTTGTAACCATTCTGCTTGCTAACTGTGGTAGGTTGGAGGAATCTTCCTCCTACCCCCTATATAGCGACAATCAATTATCTCTAAATATTTCTAGTGACTTTTATATATTGACGCTAAAAAAATACTGCTAATAATTGTCGCTAAAAGTGTTAGAAGAAAAGGCACTAGAAACATTTAGCGACTATTAATTGTCACTATACACGGGGTTGGAAAAAGATTCTTACAACCATGGTAGGAGCCAAAATTTGTTCAAAAAGTCTTATTTTGTTGTTGCACTGGACCTACAATCTCTACTCCATAATCAAGCTTTAAGACTTGACACGGCTCACACGGCACAACAAACAATACTTCAAGGCTCACACGACCACTTATTCTCATGATCCGAACTCCTTTCTCATGGCCATGGCCGTGGTCTAAGGAGCGTCATTCCAACAATGTCACAAACTCTAGAATCTCACATTGTTACCTGGACTCTCTGATGCTTTCCCTGCTCTAAAACAGTCATAATATCCACTTTCTTATCAAATCTACTGCTCTACATGCAGTCATATCCTCCACTCTCTTATCGAATCTAGGCGGAAAGGTGACCTCATTATTCGTTCACCTGGTGCAGAACTGCCTATTATATCATGTGCTAGAGAGGAAGATTAATATTGTGCACCGTGTACAAGGTTAGGTTTCGGCATTAGCGGGGGAGCACTAGGACTAAAGGAGGGGAGATTGCAACACCATGTCACACATTGCCAATTCCAACATGATGGCAATGTCTTCACCATGCATCATCTCGCTTCTATATCATCCAGTTTAAATATATCGCAATCCTAGAGTTAGATGCCACTTTGCTTCTGCAGTTTTATGTCTGATAGAGTCTTACTGTCCTGGTGTTGACCTGAATCCAGTTGGCTGAGAATTACAGAGAGAGACATTTCTTGCCTACAAAAGAACCAAAAAAATAGGACTGCACATTTCTTGCAGGACTTCTAAATTGAAACAGTTAGCATAATGGGATGACATGCCAATGAATCAGTAGTTGGAATGAGCACGAGGGAGAGAGCAGAAACTCAGAAAGATCAAAAGGGAGCTCATTTAATTTCGAAGTTGTTTTCTTATTAACGTACGACGACGAGTACTCCAAATTTCACAAGTTCTGAGGGGATTAGAAGAAGTTGGGGTTGCAATCATCCTTTGAGCATCTCTCCTGGCAGCTTTGCATTTTCATGTTGTCTGTCATCCACGGTGATACGCTTGTTGTTAGTACTTGCATCTGCTTTCAAAATTGGAGATAAAAAGAAACGTAAAATTTGAAATATACGAGTCTACACATTTATACGCTTTTTTGACCGGCACTACATTATTAACAATCAATGAAGCATGAGCGTACGTGGAACGTGGATTTAGACCTTTCTACAATAGAAAACTTGAATAAAAATGCTACTTATAAACGAGTTGATTCTTGAGCGAAAAAGTTCTTGCAACCATGATATTGCTACGTAACATATTTCATTAAAGTTCAATAGTAAGGATGAACAAGACGAGTACCTGCGCTATACTTGGCACAATGCTGGAACGAACAACCAAGATTACAGTAACGAAGTCCGCGTGAAGTAGGGGAAGAATTTTCTCCCTTGTGACATGCTAGTTCACACAAGAATTTGCAGAAAGGATCATGGCGAAAACAGTGATGCTGAATCTTGCACTCCTTGTAACACTCCTGGTCAACTGCAGACGACGTCGTAAGCATTGCGCTCAAAATCACCGCCATCACCACGGTATACTTTCCTTCCATATATGTGATTTTCTTCTTGTCTTTCGCACTTCTGTTAGCCTCTCCAGCCTTGACTGACCTAATTTATAGGCGCAACCAAAGTGGTTTTTGGGTACGAAAGAAGTGCAATTAATACATCAAATAAGTTCTGAGGTCCAAGAATGTTGAGATTGTGAGAATATAACGTAGATTTCTCCCAAAATTTTAGAACTAAAACTAGAGATTGTGGTGATCTTGGCAGACTTATATTAACCGACGTATTACAACTTATACTGTCTGAATACTTTCATTCTTTCACGTCAAGCCAAATGAGCATCGTAAGTTACATAGCTTTCAGTTGACTAAAAGTATTACCACTATTGCAAAAGTGGCTATTACAACAAATCTATTAGCTAGTGAAGATTTTCTTGGCGACGATAAATGTCTCGTTGTGAAAAGTTGCCAAAAACTGATGGCAACATTTTTCGTCACCAAATACAAAATTATTGGTGATTATCTATCATCTTGTCTTTGATATTTATCTTTCTATAACGAGTTTTTCCATTTCATTAGGGGCTTCGGACAAGAAGGCACAAAGTTTCCAGCTCCCACCAAAACGATATGAGACTCTTTTTTTTTGCAGTTAGTGACGTTTCTTTTTGTCACCTTTAAAGCAAATTTGGTGACGACGCTGATTGGGTCACTGAAATGCCACATTGCAGAACAAATGATGACATATACATCTCGTTGCTAATTACATGGCATTTGTATGCTATCGCAATTAGGTGACGAATTTTAGTGTGTCGTCGCTGAGCAAGTGCCGACTGGTGACGAAACAACCTTCGTCCGGGAATACTTTAGTGATGAAACATGCTTAGTAAGCAATTGATTAGCAACGAACTTCTGTGAATCGTTGAAGGGTATTCAGCATTTGTTCACGAACCAGTTATTTGCATGGGCAACAATTCTCTCTACAAAAATCAACAATCGCGAGTAATTTAGTGCACCAACTTGTTTGCGTACATAATTTTGTTTGGTGACGAAATTCTTCATTTCGTCCCCAGACAATATTTGGTGGCAAGATAAGTATTTTGTTATGTTGCTTCTCGTTTCATCTTATCTTGTATATAGCTTTTATCATAACCTCTTGTCTTAGCAAACAAATGCAAGAAAAGCTGAATCTATATCTAAAACATCCATGAAAATTTTGCCATTAATTTTTGACAAAAACTCATTATTCTCTTTAAAAAGAAATACCAATACAAAAAAGATATGAGAAGTGGTACCATAGAACTACAAATCATTTATAAGTGAAAATTCATTAAGGGCTAAAAATGCGACACTGTCCAGTAAACCAAGACCAACTAAAAATGAGAATAAAAAAATAAAATAAAAGCATAAGCTTGAAAGCCTATTGCAAGGTAGTAATGCGCATGCACAAGAGGCACGTTGTGCACTCGCGGACTGACATTGACAAGTTTGACGTGACAAAATTAACTCAATCGAGTTTGTTCGATTAAGCTGCGTTCCTAAGCCATACTGGCTATGCATATTCGACCACTCGTGGGATCCACGTTCGCGACACGTCAGCATTTTCAACGTTCAACGTCTCTAGACGGTCAACTCGAACCCCATGCTCAAGCCACGTGCATGTTCTCTTTCTTTATGTTTTTCCTCTTTTTTTATCCCAAGTGTTCAAGTAAAGGGACGGCCTCCCCAAGTCCATGTGGTCAGACTACTCAATGACATAGGGGTTGGCCTCCGCAACCCGTTAGGGGGTCGGCCTCCCCAATGTCATGGGGGTCTGCTTCCCCAATCCCTTAGGCGCTCGGCCTCCCCAGTGCACCAAGGGTAGGCATCCCCAATCCCTTGGGGGCTTCTTGCTCCACGACACCCGCCGCCGCGCCCGTGCGCTGTCTTCGAGTCACGTGCCCTGGTACAACGACGGCCTCTGTGACATCCGTCGATGCGCCCGTGTGTCGTTTCCATGTCAGCACCACACACACTTCGCCGCGCTCATGCGCCGCGCTACTTATATAGTCTCGCCCCCGAGCATCCTGTCACACTAACGCGCTGCTTATACAGTCGCGCCCATTGGGCATCCTATCACACTATTGAGTCCCCGCGTTGGTCCATCCTTTCACCACACCATGCGCACCTTGCCTTAATCGTGGAACATGTTTCGAACCACTCTCCAGAGTGTGCAGCATCCTACCGGGATAGGCGACTCCTCCCGGACATTATCTCTGTTAGGGAGCTCCAAGTGCTTTGACATGAAGATCCCCTTCTACCAGGTAGACAGCTCCTCTGGGATGCTACTTCAGCTCGTTGGTTAGGCGACTCCTCCAGATCACGACCTTGGCGCGCTCTGAGTGCTCCGGCATAAGGACTCATCCTGCGGGGATAGGCGACTCCTTCGGGACAATATCTCCGGCAGGGAGCTCTAAGTGCTCCGACATGAAAACTCCCTTTCTGCCAGGTAGACGGCTCCTCCAGGATGTTACCTTGACCCATCGGGTAGGTGACTCCTCTGGGACACAACAATGGCGTGCTCCGAGTGCTTTGGCACAAGGACTCGTCCGCGGGATAGGCTCACTTTCTAAGACACTATCTCCACCAGGGTGACTGCGTGACTAGTTTATGTGCTCCAGCACTAGGGGCTTTTCATCGGCACCCCTAGGGACTATGACCCCCAGGTCACTCCAATACAGGAGCAGGTTTCCGAAGGGCATCGTGCCTAGTTCGCCTCGCAGTTGGGCGTCGGGCCTGCTCCACTGCTAGCAGGTCCTCAACATCTCTCGACACCCTGTTGGACTCTACAATGGCTTTGGACTGGTGGCTAGATCAAAGGATCTCTTCGGCCACACCAGCTTTGTGTGGGCCAGTCTTTCCAGACAGACATAGCGATGCTATGCAAAGCAGGCCAGGTGAATATTCGATCCGACAATCCGTGGAACACCGGCACCTGTGCCCCCCTTGGTGAGGTCTCACTCCTTGGGAGTACCAGGTGTTGGTTGATGGCATCATCATCTCCACCTCTATAAATAGGGACTTGAGAATTCATTTTCAGGACTTCACATTCACAGAACTCATTCTCACATTTACTTTCTCACTCTAGAATTCTAGAGAGAGAAATATACAGGACCTTGACTCTGGACCTAAGCATCGGACTGTGACTGTCGTCGTGTACTCGCCCTGTGCCATCGCCCCTCACAGAACTGCCATCCTCAGACTTTATCTGGGAAGCCCTTGGTCACTGTCCTTACTCCATCCTTGCTGTGTCCCACATTAGCATACTTGACATCTGACTCAAACTGCATTTCTTGTGACACCTTCACATCGACTGCAAACCCACTTCCTTGGCATCAAACTGTTACAACTCCTCGTTTGGAGAAGTTGAAGAAGTTGACCCAATCAACTTCATCGAACGAAAAATTATAAACAGCACAATTAATTTAGGGTATTCAGTCACGATCCTAATTATGTGATTTTATGCAAAATTAATTCTTATCTTGTAGGGTTAATAGAAAAGCAAAGCACACCTGCAATCAAATTCAACGCCTATCAACACTCCCCATTTCTGCTCTCACAAAACGAAGGACCAGCAAGGGTTAGGTTTTCATATCTCAAATTGACCAAGTTATATTGATGAGGAGTTCCTACACCGAGATCAAAGAGTTGAAGGTGGAGGGCTATGCCCGCGCACATCAAGCCAATGTCCACGATGGATTACGTGAAGAGCTCGTTCAAGTGAGGCCTGTATAAGTACCACGCCAAATAAATCCAGACTAGCTCGATTCAGCCTCTCTATCACGTCTGATTCGGCAACGTCATCTTCTTCTAACCCGTCGTCCTTCCCGAGGCCCGTCGCCCTTCCCGAGGAGAGCTGCCACCTCGAGCACGCCAAGGTGAGTTCCTTGCACAACATTATTATAAACTTCAACCGTCAGCAACCGGCATGAATTGTCTTCCTAGTTAAAGACCAATGTGAATTATAAATGTATGCAGATGAACCAAACGAAAAGGAGACCCTACTCTTTGCAACCTCGCACAAGAAAACCCTAACTGAAAGCATGCTCACTGCCATCAATGCACAGAGAGTATGGCTACCCACCGGCCAACTCCAATCATCAATGCACAGATAGTATGGCTACCCACCGGCCAACTCCAATGGCATTTCCGTGTACCCAGCTTCAGATTCACGAAAAGGAATCCTTCATATACTAAACAGAGGCGGTTAGACATCAATCATTCCAAGAATTTCGATGCCCTACTCCTACACCGACAGATGGACGCGCACGGATTGGTAGCATGAATTTCAAGTTTTGTTCATAAAGAGCTATACCTCCTAATAACTCTAAATCACTACAGTGGCAACTTTGGCAATTAAAGTTATTCACGAGACTTACAACAGCAGACTCAACTTGTCTACCAGGATATGTTTTCTTTCTTCGGGGGGCCAGGAAGGGGCTAAAAGAGGAAGAGAAAATTCCATAGAGTATAGAGAAGACTACGTGTTTCTAATGTCAAGTCAACCGAAATTTATCTAGTTGGATAGGGCTCTCCTGTACACCCTCGTTCCAATTGTGTTTCAGTACAAAAAAAATGTCAACAATATAATTGCAAGCGCAGAGAGAATCTATTACAAGAAATCATCCACAAAGTCACGGGGCTCACAGCAGCAGCATTAGTTTAAAGTAGATAGTTGGCACACCATTCCTACCTAGGATGAGCCTGGGAAGTCCTCGTGCTGCACCCATTTAAACTTAATTAAAAAACTACGCAATGTCTACCCTCAAGCAAAAATTACTAACAAAAGACAGTTCGTACAGAGAAAATTTTGATCATCACATGGTGTATGCAAAATCTCGGTTTTACACACCTAAACCAAACAACAGAAACCATTTCCACACACTAACGGCATGGGTCAGCTTCTAATCAACTCAGAAAATTGACAACAAAAGATTCACCATTTCTTCACCGCTTTATGTATTATGACATTTGCAAAGCTACTGACATATTATCAACATGGCGCCGCATAAAGTGTGTGGAAGATGCATCTTTCAATAGCGACGCTTCTTGATGCGTGCTAATAATTCAACCAGTCAGGCCCACCAGGCTTCTTCACGAGTATCTGATTATATTCTGGTCTTGATGTCTGCAATTAGTTCATTCGTCAGGGAACCAAGATATCACTACCGATATACATATGTCAACACATATATATTCAACATATCATCGATGATGAAAGATTCCAAGATGAAGGAACCTCGTATCTTCATTCTGTTACGATATAAGGCTGCATTGATTCTTTAAATCATCAGCAGAGAAGATACTGATTCCTTAATATTATACTTTGTCCTCTTGCAGTTGCAAGTAACTACATTCTGTATGCGACTGAGATCTTAGAGCAAAACCTATTGAAATCAATATGTGAAAATCAGAACGAAAAATCAGCTGTTTCTTTCCTTTTTTTCTCCCCTTAGTGTTACTTTTCTTCTCTCCTTTCTGATTATAGGGGTAGAAGTGTGGAACTGGTAAGAGGTTTAATTCCAGGAAGAAAGTTGTGATTATAAAAAAAAATTTACTAGACTGTTCATGGAGTTCATCCAAGTATTCTCTTAGCTCGATAAAATTGTGAGGTCAAGCAACTGAAAAACTGTTGGCGCTCAAAGATTTGATTTAGGGATCATAAGATGGAAGGCAGATCATGCATGTCTATTATCTCTCAAATCTTCTTCTTGGCTTTTTATACCTACTCTGGCTAATAACAGAAAAGCAAGTTGCAGTGTCACCGCCAGTGATATATGCTTTCGTATAAGCACTGCTTAGCGTGTTCAATCAAGTGACATGCAAGTATAATACGGCAAAGATATCATGAAAGAAACAAGTCGCAAAATGAGTTAACCTGTGATAACCACTACAAACAGTAAACCTTTTGTAATTCAACATCAATATGTCAATGATTGTGATTCAATGGAACTTCTTGAAGAGGAGTATTCATCTACAGAAGCTTGACCAGCATACCACAAATCAAAGAGGCAAAACTGAATCTTAAAATGCTTACATTTCCATATCTGCCCATCACCAGACAAGAAATTTTACATTTATGATGGCTGTTGAACACCAATATTTGACCCCAATCATTGACCCAAAGAAGTAACTCTCAGCCAAACACTAATTAAACCCCCAGGCAAAAATCCCAACAGACATTGAGAGGTGAAGAACCTTTTGGTTAGAGGACCATCTACGAATCAGTCGGTTGGAGCTGGCAAAGACCATAATTCGTCCAAAACCGCTAGAAGAAAAGCTGTCTGAAAGAGCCATCCTGGCCCCCAAGGAACAAACACAACTAGAAGAAAGCTGCGGTAATGACGACGACAAGCAAGTCCAAAATAGTGATTCATCGTACATATCCTATGCTATTCATATGTGGTTTTTGCAGAAAACTTCCCTGTTACTAAATCACTTAAGACAGCCAAGAGGTACATTCCTCACTCTCCCCCGCCAAAACACCTCAACACGAGTCTCCATCTGAGCATCACCAAGAAAAGGCATTGCCAGTCTCTTGAAACCTTGGATGTAAGACGTGTACTGAGGGTAGTGCAAGCAAATTAAAAAAAGGAGGCAATACAAAACTTTAATTGGGACTACTGAAACTTCAACATGGCCAGAGACTTGGATGATTAAATGTTATGTTGAGATGAGTCTTACTTATCAAGTAATATCTAGCTGCCAACCATTTTTCTCATCACCATTCAATCCTTTGTCCCAAACCATTTGGGATGGGCTACACGAATCCTTTTCTTCCATTTCCCCAAAGCACATGTTCTGTGATTAATTCCTAGATCTAAATCTTTTTTCACTACTTCTCCCCAAGTTATCCTCAGTCCAACCCTGCCTCGTCTTAACCCATCAACTTGGCACAAATCACCTTTTCTTTCAGGGCATCAAAAGGCCTATATCGTATGACCAAACCATCTCAAGCAATGCTTCCATCTTTTCCTCAACTATCGGACGCCCACTTTGCTGCTGATTATCCTCATTTCTTATTCTATCCACCTTGTGTGGCTGCAGATCCACCAAATATTTCGCACTTAGGCTACATTCATCTTATGTGTGTTCCATGTGGTGCTTCTTAGTTTCCCAACATTCTAAACCATAAAGCATTGTTGGCAGACTGCCATCCTATCAAATTCTCACTTCAACTTGCGAGGAATGGTGCCATCACACAACACCGCAGAAGCACACCTCCAGCCAACCTGCTCTTATTTTATGCGCAACATCCATGTCAATTCCCCCTTGTGCATTATTCATCCTAGATACCTAAGGAGTTCTTTCTAAAAGGTACTTATTGACCATCCATAGTTACCTCCCCCCCAAGCCTCCACTTAGCCTTACAACAATTACATTCTAAGTACTCCGTCTTAGTCATGCTTAATCTAAAGCCTTCGAATTCTAAAGTACTCCATAACCCTACGTTAACTTCTAGTCCTACTATAGTCTCATCAAAAAACCTATGTCATATGCATATAATATACACCATGGACCTAATCCTGAATATTCTTAGTATGCTTATTCGTGGTTATTGGAGTTATAAGAATAACACCAAATCTTTCAATCGTTCATTGTATTTCTCCCAATGTGGGATTGTACCTCAAAATGTCCCCTAACGTGAGGCCAAAATTTGAATGTGGATGAATTAAACTGGGTGGTGGTAAATTTTTAACTTTGAATTGTCTGCTGGGCCTAGAGCGACCCACCCTTATACTATGTGAAAGCATCCAACTCAAAACCAATTGGCCTTGAGAGGAGAGGCCCACAAGGTTTATATGTTGAATTGATATTCACTATTTCCCTGATGTAGGATTTATATCCCCAATGTGGGATTTATATCTCAAAACGCCCTCCACATGTGGCCAGACTTCTTTTGAGTGGTTCAAACACATGAATGAATTAAACTAGATGGCGTTGAATTTTTTGTTTCAATTGTCTATGGCCTGAATCGCCCCGCTCTAATCAATCTGTGAAAGCATCTAGCTCAAAATGGCAATAGAGGGATGGGCCTACAAAGCTTATTTATTGAATTGTTAATCATTATTTGCCCGGTGCTGGATTTATATTTTAACAGGTCCCCTCACGTGTGACCAGACTTACTTTTGATTGGGCCATATACTTAGATGAATTAAACTGGGTGGCAGTGAACTTTTAATCTGAATTGTCTGCTCTGTCTGGATCAATCATTAGTAAAGAAATATAGGCTTAAGCTAACCATTAGTGAAGTCTATTCGTAATTCGAAACTCACTCGTCATTCCATCTGTTGTTCTCACACTAAGAGGCACTCCTTCGTACATATCCTTTTTGTTGTTCTCACACTAATAGGCACTCCTTCGTACATATCCTTTATCACATCAATATACTTCGTAGACACTCCTTTCCTTTCTAGAGCATGCCACATGACTTCCCTTGGTACGTCATCTATGTCTTTTTCAAATATATAAGACCATGTAAAGATCCTTTCTCTTTTATCTAAATCTCTTCATCAATCACCTAATCGAGAAAATAGCTTCCATAGTGAATCTCCCTTCGGGCATAAATTGATTCTCAAATATTTTAGTCTTAGTCTATGTTCGATTACCCTATCCTAAATCTTCGTAACATGACTCATGAGCTTGACCCCTCTATAATTGTTGTAACTTTGAATATCTCCTTTTTTTTCTTATGTATAGGTATCGGAGTGTTCATCCTCAGCTCCTTGGGTATTTAAGATCGTGCTAAACAACTTAGTAAGCCAGTCTACACCAACATCACCCCAGCTTCTCCAAATCTCAATAGGAGTACCATATGGTCCAATAGCCATCACGATTTCCATCCTTTTCAAGGCTTCCTTCACTTAAAATATTCTAATTATAGGAACAAGGAGCCATTAGTATCATCAAATTAGTCACCAAGTTTTCCTACATCAGCTACGTTTCTCCGTTAAACAACTTATCAGAGTAAACTCTTCATCTCTATCTAAACTCATCTTGTGTTCACTAATAACCTATTATACTTTGTATGATTCTAAGTTTATGCACTTTGTATGATTCTAAGTCACTGGTTTCCTTTTCTCTTACCTTAGCTAGCTTGTAGATCACTTTCCACCATTTTTAGTACCCAGCCTTTGGCATAAGGTTTCATAAGCCTTACCTCTAACCTCTCTTACTGTCTTCATTGTTTCCTTTTTAACCACATTATACCTCCCGTCATTCTGGACTCCTCATTCCACAACCAAGTTTCTTTACCAATAGGGCCATTTCCTACAGACTCCCAGCTTCTCTCTAGCAACTCTCCCGACAAAAGTAGACATCTTATTCCACATTCTATTAGGCTCACCATCCAGATTGCATGGTGCTCCTTTGATCAACATATCCTTAGAAGCGCTTACTCTTTCCAATTAAAATCCCACGTGGCTTGCGGACGCCACACCTTGAACCTTCGGATTCCAACTCAAAAAATATAGCCCAGCACTGCCAACTTATGTTGTAAAGTAGGACACCCTTGAGGGCTGCATGATTGCTGCATTCCCTTTCCTCTTCTCATTCTTAACATCTTGCTAAACATCTTACCAAGAAGGAAAAAAAAAAGAGAAAAGGGAAGGGGAATATATACTTTAATGAACCCAGCAGAAGGATCTGTATAAGGGCGATGTTAGACTAAAACTTTACACTGTCATCGTAATCCAGTCTGCAGTATAGCCTTCTCTATTACGCACTATATACCACCTTTCAAGAGTAAAATTAATAACTGCCTACGCACCATATCTCTGGCTAACCATGGCATCAAAATTGTCTAAAGCATAATGCCTAAATGAATACAGGATTATTTTTTGACCAAAAGCATAGTGCCAAAAGAATTTATCAGCCTAACAAAGTCAAAACAAAAACCACAATACTCTGTTAATTTCACCCTTGCTATACCTGCTTTTACCTAAAGGTTTTATTCCCAAGAAATTGCTTCAAACTAAAACCAAATTTGCAGGATAAAAACACCCATTATTTGTCAAACGCCAAAATTAGAGAATGACTGACCAGATCTTTGAAGATAATGAAAGCGACGAGGAAGAAGAGAACGAAGAGGATCTCGAACTCGGCGAACCGGACGAAGGAGAAGACCGAGTTCACCGCCCGAGTCATCATCGACTCGTCCTCCCTCCCACGACCCACCATCCCAACTCGTTTCGCCATCTTCCGTTCAGTCTTTTTCCCGAAGTCCACCCAGATTTTGAGCCTTTTTATCGATCAACAATCAACAATGTATACGTGTGTGTATATATATACATACACACACACTTGCATAGACCGGAGCACATAGTAATGTTTCAAATAATATTATTATTATAATATTATTATTTTTTTAATTAAAATAATGTAATTCAATTATGTTCTTATTTCTTTTGTGATTTGTTTTAAAAAGAATGTATATTTGATATTTGCAATTGTAATCAGTTCAATGTTTAGAAATATTCTTTGTAGGCTTCTGGATTGAAGAAATATTTGATGATACTGCTGGAAAAAAAAACAAATGAAAAAATTAAAAGAACGAATCTACGTATTTATTTTTTTATATGTTAAATTGGCTTATGATTAAGATTTGTAATTCTCAAGATCAGGTGTTTTGCATTTCATCAATAAGAAATGTAAAACATCTAGTCTTCAACTGCAATAACCGAACATATTTACAGTTCAAATTAGCATTATTTAAGCCTTATTTTTTAATGCATATTTAACCCTTTTTCGTTTTTTTTCCCAATAATTTTTTTGTTTCTTAATTGATTTTTCACGTATTTCAGTTTCTTTATTTTATTTTTGTTCAGTTTTTCAATTAGTTAATTGTTTGCTAACCAAAAAATACAAGGGGAAACAAATCACAGTTCTCATTGACCAGTTCAATATCTAATGTTTATTTTATTTTAACCAAATTAAAAAGAGAATAATAAAGAAATTTATTTGTTCTGTTTTTCTCTCTCATCACACTTTTCATTTTCCAATGTATAGAATAGATTCGTTACTCAATGTTATTTTAATTTCATCAAAATTTAAAAGGGAGTAATAAAAGAAGGGTAAGAATGTAATTGACGTAATTAACGGAGGACATAATCGTTCAAAAATGATTACAAATTTTATACTTTTATAGGTAGTACACACACACACATAAAAATATATTTTTTGCAACCACACATTTTGTTTCCCAATGTGTAAATGTAGGTTTAGATTAAATTTATGACATAATGTTCATTAAACGCATTACAAAAGAATAATTAGGGGAGAGTAGGGTTGTCATTGGAATAACTAACGGATGGCCAAACCAGAAATGATTACAAAATTAGTAATTAATAATAGTATTCATGAAAGAGTAAGATTGTTATTAGAGTGATTAACGAATGGCAAAAAAGGAATAAAATGATTTACAAGATTCATACTTTTATAGGTGGTATAAATGCAAATACACCAAAACAGAAGTTTCGATGAGGATTACTTTTCCTTTGAGGTCGACCTAAATTAATGCGGTTTTAGTTAACTCCAGACTCTTTTATCGTCAAATGAATTACTAGGACAATTCCAAATGTCGCTAAAAAGACATAAAATTAGCCATTGTTAGAACTACTCATTTCTTTCACAATAATAAGGAAGCCTACGTAGACCACTGCATCAGACATGCTAAGGCTCTTCTTTTAGCTCGTCTTTGGACTCATAAACTAGCATCCTAAGCATAATTATCTTCGTACAAACTCAAAGTTCATCCTAAGCATAATTATATCTCCTAATAATGCAAGCACATTTCAAATGTGACAACTCGGGATTTATAACACTAGTGTATATTTTGCAGAACAAACGAGCCAAATCCTTGGCATCATCTGCCTCTTGACACGGAAGTTAGACCATTTCCAAAAGTTGCTTATTAATAGTTTACTTTTTTTTGTACAATTTGTGTGGGCCATAAAGCCGCTTATATGTGCTCCTCCTCTTAAATTATTATTATCATCACAATTTTCATACTCCAACAAAACAAAAAACAATTGGTGTGGATTTTCAAAAAATAGTAATATATAGGAGCAGCTACTTCCACTAAAGTACGTTTGGAGCGACAAAAACGTGGTGAAGAAGCATACAATTGGGTGAAATTATGTACTAGACGCATTTGTTTGAAGGAAAAAAAAAAGGAGGTGACACTCTCACACTGAGTAGAAAAGAACAGATTCTGAATAGAAAATCTACTCTTCCTACGCTTTTGGATTCACCTCCGTTGGAAATTACACTACAAACCTTTAATGTTTACAATTTTAGTTTAAACAATTAAGGGTACACTGGAATTGCGTGTGTGATTGTGGGCCTCAAATTCAATCAATTTGCCTGTGTCTATCTGTGTGCGCGCCAAATTTGCACGCGCAAGTTTGTCTGTGTAGCTCTCTATGTATATGTGTGTCTGTGTGCAAGTGTGTATGGTGGTGGTGGTGTCAGTTGTGGTAGTGCCATGGTTGTGGTTTGTGGTGTCGAGTGGTGGTTAGTAGTGTGTTGTTGATTGCCCCCAATCTTTAAGGGATCTAAAGATATTAACCCTTTTTCAAATGGATAAATGACTACTAAAACATCATAGAATGCCAAAGTGATTATCTCTCTTAGTAAAATATCTATCATTCTCTTATCTTTATTTATTTTTGTTTGCATAGTAGAATTGAATTATTATGGAAGGTAAATACATAATCTGGTCTTAAGCCCAATACAAGATAAAATAAAGAACAAATTAGCTGCAAAAGCTATAATTAACAGAAGGAGTTTTCTAGTACCAACCAAAGAGGAAGGAGTCTTCTAGTACCAATCAAAGAGGAAGGGCTCGTCTGTAGCAATACCGTAAAGTAGTGATCCTTGAAGTCAGTGATCTGGCTTGACATGATAACAGGGCAATATTTTGGCTTTCCGAAGGAGCCCCTCTTCACTAGAATCAATATTGAAACTATGAAAATATGCACACCAAAAAATGCGTGTAGAAGAAAATGGGAATTTCCACAGCCGACATATTATATGCTCAGGGGATAATAAATCGTGAACTAATACGAATGATAACATACTTAATGTATCTATTTTGAACCCAACAATACGATAAAAGGATAATCATAGCCTAAGTGGTATGATGGTTCAAAGACTTGAAAGATTGGATCAAGCGTCCAAGAATTCTTGCAAAAGAAAGAGTGGTCACCAACGGTATGCCAGCTTTAAGCGTTATGGGATCAAAGGAACGTCCAAGCATTAATTGAACACATGATCGGTGGAAATACACAAATGTCTTTACTTTGGTGGAACAAACAGGGTAACGCGTAAAAAAGGGGACGAGCAAGCAGATTACAAGTATTATGAGTAACAAAAGTTGTTATCTTCTCAAGTTGGTTGACCAAAAAGGTGGTTGGCTAAATAAGATGATAAGTGTCAAAGGATGCATCACGGAATATGATTCTGTCTTGACGTAACCAAATATACCACAAAGTTAAAACGATGTAGAGACTGACTTTGGATTGTGTCTTGTTAAGGGAGCTCGAGTTGCGAATCTAGGCTATGAGTCGTTCTCGAAAAGGAGTCATCAATTATGATGCATATAAACCCAAGGGAAGACCAAACCATACAAGTCTCATACACGCATATTTGAGGAAGAGATGACCAACCGTTTTGGGCGTGTTCTCAACAACAGGGGTAAACATCATTATTTGCATATTGAAATACAAAGAAGGTTGATTTAAGAAGAAGGCAGTCCCAGAGAGGTCGCCAAAGCAAGACCATGAGCTTTAAAGGATATATAATGTCCAAATTTTCTAACAAACATCCAAAGGGATTGACTCAACGCATACTTGAAGTTACCCACTTTGTAATAGGCGTGATCTCTTTTCTAATGCAGAATAAGGCAAGCAGCTTTAACTGAGAAATGACCAGCCTCGGTGAGACCGGATATCAGTTTGTACTCATAATCAGCAAAAGAAATATGATGAGCTAAAATATGTGTGGCAATGTGGTGACCCGAAATTGAAGAAACCAGATTCAGATCCTAGACTTCTACACGGACCAAATTAGCCACAACTTTAATCGACTGGGTCACCAAGCGAAAAGAAGCCATGCCTGGTGGAGATAGTTTAAGAATCCATTAGTTGTCCCAGATAAAAGTTTTCATATCATTACCCTCGTGCCATCAAGATCCCTGAAAGATTATATGTTTAACCACCACGATACTCTTCCATCCCCCTAAAGAAGTCCTAGGTTTTGAAGCACGTAGGAATGAGACAGAACTATAACATTTTGCTAGAAGTACAAAAGCCACAAAGTAAGAGGGTTCAGAATAGACTTCCAACTCTGCTTGAAGAGAAATGCTTGATTGAAAAGTCTTGTATCTTTGATATCTAAACAACCGTCAAGTTTGGAGAAACAAATAGTGTGTCTTTCAATTCCATTCTTTGAACCATCCCCAAACCAGACAAAATAGCTAAAGATAGCATATATCTGCTTGCATACATAAATTAGAAAAAGAAACACCTGCATGTGGTCTATTAGAAGATATGATAACACATAATTTATTAAAATGAGCCTTCCCGCAATGTTGAGTGCCCTTCCAATCAGTGCAACAAGTTCGAATCTTCATGATCAAAGAACAAAAGAAGCATGTTCTATGGATAACCGCCACTACAAAAAAAGGGTTTTCGATGACGCTTAAAGAAATGTCATAAACTAGCTATAATTTGGTACTATATCTCTCTTTCTCTCTCTCTCTTAATATCTTTATCTTGTAACCCTAGTTATCCTAATTTGATGTTCTTGAGGCCTTTAAAATTATCCACACACACACACAGAGAGTCATGGTTTTATATTGCTGACATTTCGATTTTCATCCATTTAGAAGTACAAAATGAGGGGCCTGTAGGAAGGCAGGCGTGAGAGAGCGTTCTTCTATGGGTGGCAAGAATCATCATAACCAGTTTCACATTTGTATTGGGTTCATTTTTTGGAGTGTACGCCGCTTAAAACTACAATGTACCCAACATACACAAGCTTCTCAACACCGAAATCTTGATCGTCGAGCACTACAAGGAGAATTATCGCAAGCCCAAGAAGAAGGACAACACAGATTCTTAGTAGATACGCAATATTTGTTGAATTTTAGGGTTTCCCATGTCCTTTTTTTGTTATTCGTTCTTAATATTGAGTTGATTTTAGAACCCCATGGATATGAATGGATCAGGGTTTTGTGGCAATTGATTGCTAACTGGAACTTGATGGGATTTGAAACTTTCTTTTTAACTTGGGCAATGGATATTAATGCAAGAATTGAATTGTGAATGTTTAAAAAACTGAGAAGTGAATCTTATTCAGAAATCAAATAAAAAGAGACTCATAAATGAGCTAGATACAAATTTAGATAAGGTAATTATGAGTGTTTAAAGTATAGAACATTAGAAAAAGGTAACTATGGGTGTATGTGGTGCGTCTATGGGTATTTGGAGGTTATGTGTGTCTATGTGTGTGTGTGTGTGCGTGTGTGTGCCGTGGTGGGGTGGTCAGGGTGTGGGTTAAGGGGAGACCCTGTGGGGGGGGTGGGTGGTGCTAAGGGGTGAGGGGGCTGTTTGTGAGTGTCTCGCATCGGTCTGTGAGAGGTTCGCTGGTATGGGTGGTGGGGGGCTGTTGTTGTGTTGGGTATGTGCCCGTTGTTATGGGGGTCGTTGTTAAAGTGAGTTGTGGCCAACGGTGGTATGGGTGGTGGGGGGCTGTTGTTGTGTTGGGTATGTGCCCGTTGTTGTGGGGGCCATTGTTAAAGTGAGTTGTGGCCAACGATGGTGGGTTGGAGGGTATGTTGTGGGGTCATGGGTAAGGTGGGTTGTGGGAAGCATTCAACATTGAAATTTGAAATCCAAAGAAGAAAAGGAAGAGTAGAGGGAAGTTTGCCAGAATCCAAAACCTCAACATCATCTTAGAATTTCCAGAGTTAGTGTTGATGGTGGAAAACAGTGGGAACAAATAAAGGCGAAGACCATGAATTACCTGGGCTCAAGAGCAGGCTAGGCCCTTTAGTCCCAAGATCAGAGCTCAAGTATAATATGGCTCAAACTATCGTGACTGTATATTAAGCTAGCCCAAGCCTACTCTTGCCATGATTTTTAAGGCAGATCGATGGGCAGGAAATATTTGGTCAGCCCTATCTCTTTTTTTCCCATTTCTCCGGTTACGTGTGTGTGTGTGTGTGTGCGCGCGCGCTCTTAGTATGTTTGTGTGCTGGTACAAAGGACATAAGAATAAAATCATTCTATGAAACTAACTTCCTTACGGTTTTCTTTTCGTTAAGTACTCAGTAACCACTCAAGTACTCCAAAATGCTTTGGACTCTTCAATTTCACTAGACAAACTTTCTTCTTTTTGGGTTTTGAATTATGAATTACGTACATGATTGCATATATGTTATGTTTTCCATTCACTTACTTTTTACAATTTATTAAAGTTGTACTTGAATTATTTTTTCATTTTTCTTTTATACCTAATTTGCAACGGATTGTAATGTTTGTTAAGGTGAGTAATTCATTTTAATCTCTTACTTTATACATGTTGCTGCAGTTTAGTTTCAATTTTGCTTTTCATTTTTTATCTGTATTGATGCTTATCGATTAATTTGTTGTTGATCAGTTCGTGTTTAGCATATTTGGTTATTCTTAGCAGTGTGTTGTTCTTAGTAAATTGTTGAATTCAAGTTTGCTCAATACCCTTTCGCTGCGGTTTTAAGTAGTTATTTGTGGTCATTGGTGCATATATTTGTTGTACAGGCTTAGGTATTCACTGATAAGCTTGCTCTGCGGGATCTACTTGGAGTTCAATTTCACGAATTAGTTTGTAGGCATACTTCTATTTTTAACCAATTAAATGGGAAAATTAGAGCATGAATCACTCGAGTCAATTAAAAATTGCTCTCTGTGATTATGTTGGTCGTTGAGGGAAACTCTTCAAAATGTCTCTAAAGGCAGTTATGTTTTCAAGTTTATTCTCGACGCAGAAAATAAACCCAATAAGACATGCCAACTTTTAGCATAGCAAAAATATGATTAGGAAGGTTGAGCATGCAATAGTTGAACCGAGATTTGGTTTTAGAAAGTTGATAAGGTATCAGGATCATAGAAAATAAGCAAGTCCCTTTGGTTCTAAGCCAGTTGTGGACGTGGATGCTAACTGGGACTATAACTTGTTTTCACTTAATTAATTTGAAAGCATCTGTATCCCTATTGGGTACACAAGAATCTTACTCGTGCATGACACTTATGTACTGTCTTATTAGGTGCGAGTGTCAGTCTAATACAGTCTCTTCGTCCGTTCAACGAACTTTTTTAAACAAGAAAAACTTATAAAAGTGACAATAAAGTCGTACACTGTTTCATACCTACCCTTTATCACCAGTGGCCTTAGTCACTGTTTTGGATATACGAATTGGAGTATAAAATTTTCATTTCCCAAGAAAGACCATTGGAACGGTGAAGTGCTCGATCGCGATAAGGACACTACAAAAAAAGGTGTATAGGAGTATAAAATTTCACTTTGACATATTACTTGTACTGAGTTGATATCTTGTGATACTATACTAAGATGGATTTGTGATAACCATATTGACTAGATTTTTACGTGAGTAGACTTATAAAAGTTGACATAAAGACTTCCATATTCAAAGAGCACTTCATATGCTAGCCTATTTCGTCTACTACTTGTCCTGCCATGGTGATCAAAAGAGTAAACTAACATTAAAAGAGGTTAACTAACTGGGTAAGCTAGTCTTTTTAATGTGATTTAAGGATATATTTCTTTTGGTCATTTATACACTCTCAGACTCAAAGTCAATATGGATAAGAGTTGGATTAATATACGAAACAGATTACATCCTTTGTATGAGAAAGGGGCTGATGATTTTGTTGAGTTTGCCTCCAAAGATAAACCTAATGCCACAGAGATATTATGCTTATGCACAAAGTGCCGTAACATGAGATTCGTGAAGAAAGTAAATGTGGCATAACATATTGTGGTCGATGGTTTTCTAGATAGCTATACACATTGAACTTTTCATGGCTAATCATCGTTGACTTCAAGTTATATTCCTGAACTAGTCGCGGGTGACAGAACACAAGAAATGATATGGGATGCTTTTGGTGTCCCTATGTTTAATCAGTTAGATGAGATAGGTAGTGGGGAAGGAAATGAAGATAGTGATGGGCTCGATGATGCAACTAAGAAGTTCTTCAATCTCATAAAGGAAGCTGAAAAAGACTTTTATCCGGGTTGTGAGAAGTATTCGACACCCTCGTTCTTTATTCTACTGTTGAGTATAAAGTGTCTTAGTGTAATGAGTGACAAGGTATTCACAATGTTGCTTAAGTTATTAAAAGATGCATTCCCAATAGGCGAAACATTACCGATATCATTCTACGAAGCTTGAAAGGTAATTGGGAATATATGACTTGATTTTAAGAAGGTACACGCATGCCCCAATGACTGCATGATATACTGGAAAGAGACAGCTTATAAGCGCAAGTGTACACAATGTCATACCCCAAAATAGAAACAATCAAAGGCTATACCATATGATAATGAAGTTAAGGAAACGAAAATACCCGCCAAGGTAGTGATGTGCTTCCTTTTGATACCAAGACTTCAGAGGTACTTCATGTCACGAGAGACAGCATCTCTTATGAGATACCATGCGGATGAGCGTACCCGCTAATTCTTGCGCTTGGAAACATTCTGACGAACTTCATCTAGATTTTGCGAGTAATCTACGCAATGTAAGACTTGGATTATCTTCGGATGGATTTAACTCGTTCAGGAGTGCGCACTTCATTGATGTGGACGATAAGTGATTTTCCAGAATATGTAATTTTATCAAGATATAGCATGAAAGTGAAGTTGGTGTGTCCTTTGTGTCATAGGTACACAAAATCTTGTCGTTTACATCATGGAAAAAATGAGTGCTAACCGACACATCATAGATGGTTGGATCAGGGGCATAAGTTCCGAACATATAAAGTTTTTTATGGTATAGTTTAATTAGATCCAAAGCTCATTCCATTATCTGAAGCTGAAGTCTATGAGCAAGTAAAGGACATAAAGAATGAGTTTGGTAAGTTCAAACTCAAGAAAGTAAGAAGAGGAAAAGTGACAACGATGAGGACGATAGTGAGGCACATAATTGAAAAAAACTAAGTATATTCTTTGAGCTATTCTATTGGAAGGACAATTTGCTATGCCACAATATCGACGCGATGTATATTGAGAAAAATGTATGTGATAAAATACTGCGGACGTTGTTGAATACTGACAGTAGAGGAAAAGACAATTTAAATGCTCGCAATGATCTAAAGGAAATGGGTATTCAAAAGGCATTGCATCCTTAACAACGGACTGGTAACAAATTTTATTTGTCACCGTCATCTTTCACATTGGACAATAAGAACAAGTATGATATGCTGAAAGTTTTAAAGCGGGCTAAAGTCCCAGATGATTATGCTTCGAATATATCACAACGTGTCAATCTTCAAAAACGAAGTATTTCGGGATTCAAAAATCATGACAACCATATCCTAGTTCAGCAACTACTTTTTATCCCCTTGTGAAGCGTGTTGCAAGAGAACATAGTGAAACTTTTGATTGAGCTAAGCAACTTCTTTAGGCAAATTTGCTCGAAGTCATGCATGTTGATGATTTGAATCATATTAAGTCACGCATTACGCTTTTACTTTGCATCCCGCCATCATTTTTCAATATCATGGAGCATTTGGTAATTCATTTAGCCGAAGAAGCTTTGATAGGTGGACCACCACAGTATCGACGAATGTACCCTATTGAGAGGTGTGTTATTGCTTTCAAATTTAGTTTTATGTTATTTGTTAGTTATGACCTACGTGTGATAACTTTCTTATAGAGACTTGATTTGTTATTTGGCACTATAGATACCTTTTCACTTTTAAGGGCTATGTAAGGAATTGAAGTCGTCCAAAGGACTTAATTGCGGAAGGATACTGGTTAGAAGAATACATTAAATTTTGCTCAAGGTACTTAAATGACGATGTTTAGACAAAATCATAGATACCTTTTCACTCTTAATGACTAGTTAGGCTTGATGATGACGGAGACATTTCCATCAATTCAGTAGGAGGTCGCCCTTTAGGGGCATCAGAGGGATTTTTACTTGATGATATTTCATATGCACAAGCATATTGATATGTTCTTGTCAATTCTGATGCAATAACTCAATATCGGCGTTGAGAATCTAACACAAATATGGTTTTTTTTCTTTACGTTTGCGTGTTTGGTAACTTTATGTATTAATTTATACAGTAAACGTCAGGCATCCACTAGAAGGAACAGTCGTCGACTTCGACCTCATGATGTCAATAAAGTTAATAATGAGAGTTTTCACATATGGTTTAGAAATCATGTAAGTAACATGAGTGTAGTATCCATTGCTTCACTTCAAGTCAAATCTAATGTGAGTGCAATCTTTAACTTGAAACTTTTTTCACCACCCAAAATAGGTCCAAATGTTGTACGAGGAAGGTGATGAGGAATTATTTGAAGAACTTATATCATTGGCAATGGGTCCTTTAAAGAAGGCAGAGAGATATACAGAATATGTTATAAATGGATTTAAGTATCACACGAAGGCTAGCGACAATAATATAACAACTCAGCATAGTGGGGTCATGGTCAAGGCAAATACGGATAGTTATGCAAGTGCAAAAGACATGAATCCTATAACAGGAGATAAACTACTATGGAATCTTGATAGACATCATTGTTCTACATTACTCTAAAAAGTTTAGGTTTGTGCTATTCAAGTGTGACTGGGTAGATAATGGTATTGGACTTGTTGACCGCAATGGCTTGGGCTTTACGCTTGTAAACTTTAACAATTTGGCGCATCCACAGAATATGTCAGATGAAACATTTATATTTGCATCTCAAGCTGAGCAAGTTTTTTACGTGCAAGATACGGTTGACGAAGACTAGCACATCGTTGTCAAATCAAAACCTAGAGACTTTTTTAATCTTCTAGAAGAAGAATCTCCAAACCAAGCTCATAGCCAATATGATACCAATTTTTGGAATGAGCAAACTTTGGATGAATTAACATTCAGCTGATAAATGTTGAATGACCATAGAATTTTAAGTGGATTTCTTTCTCTTTTTTGGATACTCTATTAATGATTTTAGTTATTTGCTTTCATCTTCTTTAGTTGATATGCTACTTTCTTATATCGTGTTTGCGATGTAACCTCAAGTGAAGTTCAAAGATTTGCTTTGAAATGAAACAAAGTAGTCTTTCACTGTATATTATATTTTGTTACCTGTTAACCGATGAAATATACCTATGATTGTTATATGTTAGGATCAAGCGCTTACCACTGCACCAAAAGCAATTGTTGTTAGTAAGGGCATAACTTTATTTCCTTATAGTCTTGACACAGCAGCCAGCGCACATGGTCGAGTACACAAGGGAGTAGATGGACGCGGCCAACCTCCGATCTGCCAACAATCTTGTAAAGGAATATACTATAGATTCTGCACCAAGAAATAAAGAAGAGAATCGAAAACAATAACAGAAAATAGAGACACAAGATTTACGTGGTTCGGCGAAAGCCTACTCCACGGTGGTAGCAGCGATTTCACTATGTTTTTCATTGAAGATTACAGAATTGTCTCTCTCAACAAACCCTCTCAAAGAATGGCTCCTCTCTTTTCAAGAAAGACTTTGCCTACCTAAAGAAGGACTCTTCTCTCCTTTCTCTTGTACTTAAAACACAATACAAGAAAACATATATATACTTAGAGATAAGTAGTGACTTTCTTTAAATAACCAATGTGGGATAAGACTTATAGACTTAGGTCCAAGTCACAATCTTCTTTGAATAACCGATGTGGGACACCACACATTCTGGGTTTTTTATCCAAGACACATTATCACAAATCTCCACATTGGCTTGGATAAAACAAGCCACAAACAATCTGAAAATATCATCTGCTGCTACCACACCTGCCCCCTAGGGTTGCACCTCAAATACTGCTGATACCGATCAAATCTAAGCAATGCTTAAACTTGATCTCTGGAATATGCTTTGTCATCATGTCCGCTGATTCTGTGCTCTTGATGGCCTCTTTGTATGAAACAGGCTCTTCAACCTCAATACTCTCTGCCACACTAAGAGCATAAGTAACCATATCCGCATATCCATACTTCTGAGGAGGTCGAATTTCCCTTCTCGGACTGTTTCTGGCAATGTTATACTGTTGTTTCTGAGGTTCTTCATTCTCCTCGGTAGAATGAGAACCATCATCCTCATCTGTAGGAATTATAGGCAAAGAATCTGGAGCTCGAACCTCTAGCTCCACCTTCTCCCTGACACCGTGGTCTTTCCCTGCATCAATCAACTCATTCTTCTTCGAAAGCAAGGAAAACTCATCAAAGGTCACATCTCTACTAATTAGGAACCTGGATGACTTAGAATCAGGACACCACAACCGGTACCCTTTTACCCCATTTGCATAGCCTAAGAAAATGCGTTTCTTTGCTCTCGGCTAAAGTTTACCATCATTAACATGAGCATAAGCAGGACAACCAAATATCCTCAAATTTTCATAATTAGCATGCTTACCAAACTAAACTTTTTCAGGAGTCTTGCAATTAATTGCAGTCGATGGAGACCTATTTACCAAATATGCAGCTGTGTTAACAGCTTCTGCCCAAAATTCCTTCGATAACCCGGCATTCAAAAGCATACATCGAGCCCTCTCAAGGAGAGTCATATTCATTCGTTCTACAACCTCATTCTGTTGTTGTGTTTTTCTAACAGTGCGATGCCTCACTATGCCTTCATTCTTGTAGAACTTAGTAAACTCATCCAAGCAGAATTCCATGCCATTGTCAGTCCTCAAGCATTTAATTTCTTTGCCGGTTTGTTTTTCAATCATTATCTTAAACTGCTTCCACTGAACAAAGACATCACTCTTCTTTTTCAAGATGTACACCCAAACCTTTCTTGAGAAGTCATCAATAAAGGTCAGCATATATCTGCCACCATCCTTGGAAGGAACCGTGGAAGGACCCCAAAGATCTGAATGGATATAATCTACCGTACCTTTGGTGGTATGAACAGCCCGGCTGAATTTCACCCTGCACTGCTTCCCAAAAACACAATGCTCACAAAAATCCAGCTTCCCAGTTTCTTGTTTCCCAACAAACCTTGTTTGCTCAGCACATCCATACCCCTCTCACTCATATGCCCAAGACGCATATGCCAAAGCTTGGTAGTGTTAGAATCTATATCAGAAGATGAAGTTGTTGCTGCTATTCCTATAACTGTGCTACCCTATAACAAATAAAGACAATTTGTTTCAACCCCTTTATCACAAATAGAGTACCCTTCATTATCCTCATAACTCCACCTGCAGCCCGATAGCTACAACCATTACCCAAAGAAATTAATTTTTTCCACAGCTCTGGAACGTGCTTGACATCAGTCCAAGTTCTCACAATACCATCATGCATCCTAATCTGAATTGAACCTATCCCAACCACCTTATAGGCGACATCGTTTCCCATAAGGACTTTACCACCACATCAAATGAGCGATAAGTGGCAAACCAATCCCTATTGGGACACATATGATAGGATTAACCCATATCAAGAATCCACCCTCCATCTGAGGAATTGATAGTAACTGAGAGAACATCTGCACCATCAGAATTATCTTCTACTACTCTAGCATCAGCCGTCTTAGAATTATCTTTTTTCTTCCCTTTACACTCAGGACAAACCTTTCTGTAATGCCCTTCCTTGTGACAATGATAGCACTTCAATTTTCTGGTCTTTGACTGAGACTTCGATCTTCCTTTATTTCTAGACCCAGCATGGTCAGTGCTTCGGCCTCGAGCCATCAGACTGTCACCGTGTTCTTCTCTCCTATTTTCTGAAACCTTCTTCCTTAATTCCTGAGAATTTATCATAGCCTCAACCTCCTTCATGGAGATATTGTCCTTCCCATATAATAAGGTAGTAACAAGATGTTCATATGACAGAGGTAAAGAACACAGCAACAGTAAAGCTTTATCCTCATCTTCTATCTTGATATCAATATTTTGTAGGTCTAATATTACCTTGTTATATTCATCAAGATGATCATTGATCGATGTACCTTCTTTCATCCGAAGAGTATACAGTCGTTGCTTTAAATACATGCGATTTGTCAGAGACTTCGTCATGTATAAGCTCTCCAATTTCAACCATAATCCAGCCGCAGTCGTTTCCTGAGAAACCTTTCGCAACACGTTGTCGGCTAAACACAGCAACAGGGCACTATGGGCTCTCTCCAACATGTCTTATTTTTCATTATCAGACATCGTATCAGGAAGCCCTTGTTTCCCCTTTAACGCTTTCAACAAACCTTGCTGAATTAAAACAGCACGCATCTTCATCCTCCATAAACTGAAATCGTTCGATCCATCAAACTTCTCCAAATCATACTTCGTCGAAGTATTTGGCGCCATTGCAAGGTGCTTTCAATCTACCACTGAACCTCAGTTCTGATACCACTTGTAAAGGAATATACTAGATTCTGCACCAAGCAATAAAGAAGAGAATCAAAAACAATAACAATAAATAGAGACACAAGATTTACGTGGTTCGGCGAAAGCCTACTCCACGGTGGTAGCAACGATTTCACTATGTTTTTCATTGAAGATTACAGACCTGTCTCTCTCAACAAACCCTCTCAAAGAATGGCTCCTCTCTTTTCAAGAAAGACTTTTCCTACCCAAAAAAGGACTCTTCTTTTTTTTCTCTTGTACTTAAAACACAATACAAGACAACATATATATACTTAGAGATAAGTAGTGACTTTTTCTAAATAACCAATGTGGGACAAGACTTATATACTTAGGTCCAAGTCACAATCATCTTTGAATAACCGATGTGGGACACCCACACATTCTGGGTTTTTTATCCAAGACACATTATCACATTATATAACTTAGGCCCAATGGCAAGTGGTAGACGTGGGGCACAAAGGAGTGCAGGAGCTATACCAAGCCCTAGCGAGGAGCATCAAGATGAGCATCAAGAGGTTAATACCACCCTGCCTGAGCCACCAAAAGGTTGGGCAACCACTATTGCAGATGTCACCTCACCAACGAACAGGGAACCAACAAACAACAATCAAGAGGATTTTGACCGTGTGGTAGGTATAATAACAAGAAATGTGTATAGTTTTGGCCTATCTCCTTTCATTTACTACGTTGCGGCTCTTAGGATAAAACTAATGTCTTTGTATGCATATTTAATTTATGTGTTCCTTCTGTTAAAAACAGTCCAGTATATGTCAATATATAAACATCCCAAGGCCTACGATTTTCATTTTTAATTATGATTGTGCATATTCAGTCTGTCTCTATGTTTGATTAGTCTTTTTATTCTGTTGTATCTATATTTACTTGTGCATATTTATAGCATTTAAGAGAATGTTATAACGATTTCATTTCAATATAGTAATTCAGTGATAAAAATGGAATGTCTTGTAACATTAAGTTGAATTTGATAAACAGATGTAAGCATGGAGCAGCCAGTTCAGATACATACTCGAGGCCCGACAATGATGCATGATGGGTGGGGTGAAAATGGAAGCATTTTGGAGATTTTGACTAATAAGCTTGGCCAACCAATTCTGGAACCAGGGACTAAACTTGCGTCACATTAGGGAATTCTCGCACGCAACGCGATATTGGCACCACTAAATTATATCGAGTGAAGGAAGATACCAAAGCTTAACATGGATGCTATATGAAACCACATCATGGTATACAGTCATATACTGTGTGTAGTAGCTGAAGTTGTTTGTTTCCATACTTAATATACGTTCTTGATATTTATCTTATGCATTGTAGAAATGGTCCTCCAAGTTTTTTCTTTATTCTTTTATGTTTCTACATCTCTTGTGTTAAATCACAAAACATACCCTTAATAACACTTTTATAAGAAGCCCCAATGTGCTTAGTATGGAGGATATGGAGGCTGGGAATAATCACTGCCATAAGAGCTATTGTAAGGTGGTTGTTGCTGCCTTGACTGAGTCACCGACACTGTAACATATGGTGGCAGAGCATACCCTCGAGCAGCAGTCTAAACATAACCGGTTTGAGCAGTTGGTGGCTGAGAATGGGAATATGCAGGCTGCACATAGCCACCTTGAGCAGTTGGTGATTGTTGCGGTTGTTGTCCATAAGCTAGCTAGGTTGCTAGAGGTTTATGTAGCTGAGGTTTTCCATAATTGGTACCATTTACTTTAGGTGGTTGAGTTCCATACCCAGTTTGGGGAGTTGGAAGAACTCCATAACCTAGCTGGGCAAATGCTTGGGGTGAATAACTAGGATTAGGACTAGGATGGGGCATAAAAAGCAAAACTCAAAATAGGAAAAAGATAACAGCAGTAAAAGTACATTTAAGAAGCTGAAAATAAGCAGCAGCTGTAGACAGCGATTTAAAGTACCGATTTTGAAAATATGAATCACAGTAGGAATGATAAACTTTCATTGGATATGTCTAACACCTTAAGAAGCATTTGATATACATCAAAATCAAGAGGAAGAATCTACATTAGAGCTAGTATAGGAAGCTTCAACAGATGTTTCGATCATTATTGTAGGTAAAACCTAGAGATTTTTTTAGGATAGGAAGTTTCAACACTCCATAGTCCATCCAAACACATGATACTTTTGTTGTAGATTAGAATTAAAATAGGCTACATAGAAACGAGATTCGATGATTTTTTACAAAAGCTTCAAAGATCCAAAAGTTACTAGCAACCTGTTGCACATGAAACTGCTATATGCTTCAGGCCATTGTACCGACAACCTAGTATCTGTATGAACATTTTGGCCAAATGTACAAGTTGATAAATATGTTGTCTGTCAAAGGTGATCCTTTTACTCCCACGCGGTAAACAAGTTCAGGGTAGTTCCGTCAAAAAGTGGAACGGATGAAGACAGCACACATCTTCGAAGCCCATGAAGCTCGCGTTTAACCCTCTCGCAGCCAAACTTGTTCATAAACTTTGGACTAACTCATTGACAATCTGATTCACGCTAATAGAATTCCTTGTACACATAGTTAGTGAACTATTTCCCCATCTTTTAATCTTTAAACTCCATAAGAGGCACTTGAAAGTGTCGCACAAAAGTGTCGTAAGTTTCATGCCGACGTGTCCAAGAAGTGTCAGAAAATTCTCGATGAACGAATTTGTGACGCTTAAGAAAAGCGTTGATAAAGTGTTGGGAAACCAATTTGCTACACTTTTACTATCTTTGGCGACACTTTTCTAGTGTTGCCTAAACCCCTTTTTTTTTTGTAGTGCATATCTAGATAAGTACCCAAATATTGATCAAAGGTAGGAGAGATGAGAACACACAATATGGTCATAAAAAGATTGTCTTGAAGATGAACTCAAGTTTTTGGACTTCCGTCAAAGATGATGTGCGAAAGTTGATCTTTTAACTAGCTACAATGAGTACTAATCGAGGATCTTTTTATGTGAAACACAGCTAAGAATAGTGTTTGCAAAAAATAGTAGGGAGTCATCTGTAAAGAAAATATGGTTGATTCTTGGTTATCCTAGTCTAATTTGTATACAATGGATCACTCAGAATTCTTGGGCACATGTAAGGGATTCAGAAAGCACTTCAACATATAAAAGTAATATGTACAGGGGTAAAGGGTCACCCTGTTGAAGCTCACAGGATGGGGAAAATCTCGCGTAGGAGAACCACTAATAAGGATGACATACAAAATAGTCTGAACATATGCATCAGCAAAACTCTCCATCTCAAAAAAAACCCCAAGCTTCTCCAAAAGTGATTATAAAAACCCCCCAACTTACTCTATCATATCATAAAAACCCCAAGCTTGGACGGAAGTCCTTATTTAACGAAAATTTGAAATTACAGACCCTTATGTGTAAAAAATAAACTTTGGGACCCTCAAGTGAGACTTCGGGGTAGTTTCAGGGTACTTACGTGTATTTAACCCTAAGTCTTACATCAAGGGTTAATGCCACAATAAAAAAACACGCATTCGAGCCATGAGTTGACTACAAATATCTGGACGTTCAAATCTAACTAATTTCATACTAAATACAAAACAATCAGTCATGAGTCAATTCTAACATTGTTCAGTTATAAGTAAAATGGTACGTTTTTGTAAGAAATTCTAGGACCTAAAAGTCATTAAAATTTTGGATAATTATAGCAATATTCCTGAGGTTATGGTGAAATTACACGCGTGTCCATTAGTTAGGACAAATTACACTAATGTCTGTAATGTCCGTTGACCAAATGGAATACAGAAATACATAACGGATTTGATGAAAAGACTTGAATGCCTCTGACTTTGAAAGGAAATTACCCTCAAATGCCATCATCAGTTTCCTACAGATTAAAGCAACAACCGTGTTACGATGATTCTCCCTGTGCAAACCCTAATTAGGGCCAGTGCAAATGGGAAATAACAGGGGAGCGTGGGGGAAGTGGTTTTTGATGGAACGGTTGGAGAATCGTCTGAAGTTCAGATTGGCGAAGAACAAAAGAAGAGAAAGAGAGGGGTTGACTCGACGCCACATGAAATGAAGGGGGAAGGGAGAGGAGGCCCCGTCGGTCAGCAGCAAAGTGCCAGGTGACGGCAAACGGCACCGAGAAATAGCCAGCGCAAAGGGGGAAGGGGGGATCGAGAAGGAATGAGGGAACAGGGTGTGGGGGAATGGGAGATGAGGCCTCGCCGATTGCCGGGTGATAGCAAATGGCGACATGTTACGGCGGTGGCTTGGAAAGGTGGATCGCGACATCGTTGTGGTAGGTGGTGTTGGGATGATAGGCAGATGGTATTGACGTGTGACGATTGCGCGATGGTAGTACAATGGGGGTTGCAGTGGCTTGAGCGGCGATCGATTGATGGTAGGTAGGGAGGGAAAGGGAACGGGCAGCTGGGTGGGGGAATTAAGGGGGTAGGCAATGAGTTAGGGGGAAGGGAGGGGGCGGCAGCGAGGTAGGGGAGGGGAAGGCACCGACGAGGAAGGAGAGGGAAGGGATGGCCGCTGGGCAATTAGGGTGTTGAAACCCTAGTTTGCAAATTAGGGCTTCGAATTGTATAGGGTATATCAAGCTAGTTAGTATTGGCATTTTAGAAATACATATTAATGACATCAATATAAGTATATGATTTTTTAATGAATCTGGGACGAAAAAAATTGAGGTTAGGGTAAAATTGTAGGCAAGGATACTATGTTTCAAAATGTAACATATCATGACCAAAAAATTTAAAAATGCATCAGCCGTGTCCAACTGTCATTGATTTATTAAAAAGTGTGACTTTTTGTTGATGTCATCGATACGTATTTTTATAATGACAATACCACCCATATATGATAATTAAATGGTATATACTATATAATGATTTAAAATCTAAATTTTCAAATTAAGATTGCAAACCCTAATTTCTAATTCTATCTCTCTCCAAACCTTTTAATTTCAAAACACAGTTTTTGATAATATGGTTTTTCAATTAAAATACCTTTCTTTTCAAAAAATATTATGGAAAACCCTGATACTCGTTAACCCAACCCGCCCACCCACCCCATCGCTGCCCCCTCCCCCTACCCCACAGCAGCTCCCTCCCTAATTTTCCAAATCTTCGGTGACAACCCCTTCACAAGGCCGGAATAGCTCGTCGCGTAGATCAGTCGCTCCCGTCGTGACTCTCTCCGGCTAGAGCCTCTTCGGGTTCCACGCCCAGACCTTAACCACTTAGATCAGACGGCTATAAAACATGGAGAGGAAGCTCTAGAGCGTCGCAACGGCGTCGTTCTGAAGGACAAGGGAGGAGTAATCGTCTGCGTCGATCTTGGTCGGGCTGTAGGCAAATGGGAGTCAGTTGGCCATCGAAACTTCACGGAAGGCGGTCCATGGAAGGATGTGGACTGTCGGATTGAGGTGGTTTCTTTCTTCGATCATCATGGTTTTGCCATCGAAAATGGTTGAAGCTGCCTCTATAAAGGCTGTTTAGGGCAGGTTACATGCGGAGAAGCCGAGGAAGATGAGTGAAGATGATGAAGTGGGTGATGGCAAAATGGGATTATTCTTATTCTGGTTGAGGTTGATAATGGTGGCCATCGTTGCAGCGGCGATGGTGCTGCAACGGCACGACAGAGGTGGTGCTATCATGATGATGGCAGCGCAGTGGAGGTGGTGGTACAGTGACATTGGCATGAGGATAAAAGTGGGAGAGACGATGGTATTTCTAAATTTTACTTTCAAAGTCAGGAGCAATCGAATGTTTTGTCAAAATCATTATGTACTTTCATATTCCGTTTGGTCAACAGATATGAGTGTCCAATCTATTGCAGCTCGTGAGGGCTGCACCACCCACATTCTCAATGGTATAATATTTTCAGCTTCACCAACGTCGAACTATGGCAGCTTGTGTTTCACAACTCTTTCCTTTTTTCTTTTCTTTTCCAGTCAAAGGTCCTTTATTCCACTAAGCACAATCACAACTGTAGAATGTAAAGCAAAACAACCTATACATTCCATACGATATCCCCAAAATCAACAAGCTACCGATCTTCACCAAGTCTAACAATGTAGCACATTTTCAGAAATTCCCCAAGCCAAGCATAATTATTTGTTTAGTACATGAGAGGGGAACCATTTCCAGCTCCCACAAAGTCACTGAGGCATTTGGGAATGTGACCAGGAAACCAAAGAAGTTTCCACCATGGGACTATTGCTGCAGTTGTCCTTATAGCCTCCGAAAGCAGTTTTAATAGAAAAATTGCCACTGCCCTGTCTTGTTTTAATAGGACAAGGCAAAGCTATGGACCTCATATCAGCATGCCAATTTCTCAAAGCATTTGATCATGCAACAGTCAAAACCCAATGTGTACCATTCATTGTATTATCTGCCACTCTGCTAGTCAGAGCCGAAACAGAGTCGTAAGCGATAATGTGCCCATATTTACCAAATTAAGGGGCCACCAGCAATCCATTTATCAAGCCATAACCAAGTTTCTTTACCATTACCCACTTAATATAATGAACTGTTTAAACTGCACTCTCAATTTCAAAATCTTACACCAAGTCTAGGATATGTTTCACAACTCAGATGGGCTATTGATCAAGAAAAGTAAGCGGTTAACTTTTGAACGGGGATAAGCATTATGAATAGGAGGGAGAACTCTGTTGAGCAAGAAAAGTGCATCCAAGTCGGTCTCATGCATTATTCTTTTCGATTGTGTGTTGAACATTTTAACCAACAAGAAGTACTTCTTGTGAGTGTTACCATATGTTCATGTCTAAGGGGAGAAAGAGAAGAAGTAATTGCATTTGACCAACAAAAAAAAAATTAATAAGTTCGTATTTGTCTAAAGAGAAGATTATGATGGTTCTTAATGATGTTGGGTTGAAGTGATTGCATTCGACAAAAAAGACAACTCCGTATAAGCTTGTGATTGTCCATATGCAACACGAACAATATTTAAACCGATTAGATTCTACTCAGTTTAAGTGAATGTTAAATTGCTACTACAATTAGTTCGTAGGTAGGCAAGCGGTCTTGTGTTGTTTTATTCGATCGTTTTACTCTAGGAAGAAGGTTGACAAATTGACCACCTTTGATAAACCCTCAGGTTCGACGAGGACTCGAATATGGTTAATCATTAATTTGGGTCTTTATAGTTTTAATTTTGACATATTTAGTTAGTTTGCTGAAAACTACTCTGTGATGCCCTCTTTAGGGATTCTTGTAATCAAACTTCACTGAATAGTGTCACTTTAAATGTAGTCCAAGGGTAGCTGCATTAGTGCTCGTTAAATTGAAACAGTCCCTTGGAATCAAATGCACTGCATAGTGTCAATTGAAAATGTACTTGAAGGGTTAGCTGCATCAGTGATCTCCGCTATCATGTCCTCTTTATTTCTTTCCATTCAGTTGCTTTTAAACATCACAAAGAACCCGGGCTAAACACAAAGTAACAGGAAAAAATAGAAGGGTAAGCAAAAAAATTGATTAGTGTATCACTTTTTGGCCAATCAACTAAGAATACCATGCAGAATTTGGATTTTTCAACCCGTCGTTCCGCTTGTATATTCCTAATTGTTGCTAAAGATAGAATTCATCACTAGGTCAACAGATGAAAGATAAATAGCTATTTCGACTGACCAACCGAAGGGTTTTAACGTGAATCTGAATTATGGCAGTGCAGACGTCTACTGATCATCCTGCATTTAAAGAAACTATACTATGAAACATATAGGTTGCGGCATCCATACACACACACGCACATTTGAAAATATGTATGCACTCACATGTAAAAGGAAAAGGGCTCCATAATTTCTAATATTGTTGTTATCTTACGAGGGAGGGTGTTTTTGCATTATATGTGCTGTGTATAGGCTGGGGATGGGAGGTGGGAAAGAAGATAGAAAGGGAAAAGGAGTTGAATGGCCAGAAAATGCGATAAGAGTCTTAACCCAATTGGATATTTCTCAGTTGGGGCTGGGACTTTGGGTTCTCTTCAGCCCCATACTTGTGCTAATGCCCACTTGATCATTCATCCTTTGTTCTCTCCTCCTGATGTAACCTTCCCATATCCCACGTCCATACACTACCTGTCTTTCTCCTCTCCTTTCATTCTCTTTGTTTTCTTCTCTCTCTCTCTCTCTCTCTCTAGCCTTTCTTTTAATTTATGTTAGATTATTTTCTTCTTTCGTTCCCAATACGATTCCTTGTCGAAAATGTATATTATGTCTTCGAAAGTCCTAGTCGGTGATGGGTGGATTGTTCTCCGCGATATGGTTTGCTTTTTAGGTATCTGATGCCACACAAATATTTTAGCAAATTAGTATTCCCCTCTTGATGCTGATGGATGCGTGGCTTCTAGTTATGTAGGAAGAAGCAGATACGCAACTTGATTAAGAATCTAGGTACTATTTTTGCTGGCTAACCAGCCCAATATGCATATTATTTCGTGAAAGCGAATAAAAGGTGACCATGTTGTGAGCCACAATGCCTTTATTGAAGTACAAGGCATATTTCAGGACATATACCCGATTCTTTAACTACTTGTTTTCAACTTTTACTTTGCAGCGTTTCGGCGGTCTTTACCCAAAGTAAGGACTCGTTACAAAGAAGCTTATATATTAGGACAATGTCATAAGGAAATACGGAGTATTAATAACTTACTCTAACGTGAGAACATGTTCTTTGGACCCTAACAGAAGACGGATATAGGTACTCATATTCCTACTACAAAGATCCTTTTAATCTGATACATAAATGGTCTCCATGGTAGAACTTACTATGACTTATAAAAATATTGGGTGTGCCTTTGAAGAATAATGCACGAATATGGATGTGCGGGTAATATACCGCATAGTGTGTGAGGGTGTGTGCGTGTGTGTGCGTGCGTGTGTGTGCGTGTGTGGTGGTGGTGGGTGGGGAGGGGGGGGGGGGGGGGGGGGGGGAGAGAGAAGGGAAGAGAGAAGTCAAAAACCTCCAAATTCAAAATAAAAATTAAGCCTTTAAAAGGTGCTGGGTTCTGGTCTTCCAACTCGGTTTCGAATAGCAAGTCCTCGAAACCATTTCTCCCTCCCCCTCCCCACTCGAAACCATTCCTCTTATGTGTCAAGCCTGCCCCTTTAACCTGCAACCCTTGAACTTCATGACACGTTCGTATTAAAACCTAAAGGTTCTAGACGAAGAGAGAGGGGGAAGATGGCACGGAACGAATGGATAAACGGGTACTTGGAGGCGATTTTGGATGTGGGAACTCGAACAGAAGTGGTGGAAAGCCAGGGTAATGCAGACAATAGCAAGAGCAGCATCAAGAATAGTATTGGGAATAGGTTCGACGAGAAGCTTAGGTTTGAAAAGTTTCAAGGCAGAGAAAAGAATGAGAAGCTGTTTAGTCCCACCAAATACTTTGTTGAAGAAGTTGTTAACAGCTTTGATGAGTCTGACCTCCATCGAACGTGGATTAAGGTTGTCTTCTCTCACTCTCTCTCCATCTTCTCACTAGAAAAATCAAATTAACTACAGTCAAGAAAGGGCTTATACAGTTTTCAAGCGTAGCTCACCAACAAATCAGCATATTTCGAGCTGAGTACACTCTGTTGTTTCTAAGTATCTAAATGTAATCCATAGATACCCCAACTACAAGCAATGGAATATGTGCTTCTATGTCACCTACACAGCCATATCTGAACCATGCCGTCGTCAATCACAAGGCTCCTCTTAATTGCACCACCGTCGAGCCATTGCTTACCTCACTGCATGCCTCCAGCCCTTCCCTCTGTTACTCCTCCGTCGTCTTAGTCGACAGAGAAGGGGAGAGAGCCGAGGTAGGAGAAACTTTGTAGAGGGTGTTGAAAGAAATAAACTCCACATCGGTATAAATTCCACGTCGAGTAAATAATTATTAACACTTAATTATATAAGCCTGATAAGCTTCTCTTTTCATTGTCAATTGATTTTGAACGGGATGCTTTTATGCAAAGAAAAGAGGGTGGAAGGTAAAAGAGAAGAACAGTGGTAAAAGAGAATGAGAGTATGTATGTCCGTCCTTTGCTTACACTCACGTGGGTGTCACTCATTGAGTGAGTGAGAAAAGGCAAGTTTTCTCTCCTCTTCACTGATGGAAGAATTTTACCAATGAGACATGAGCCGACGCCAAAGTTATATTTAAAGGCTGTAACCAAATTGACACTCACGTCGGTACCCAAGATGTCACGTCGAAGGGGATTAAAAGTTGCATGTAAAAATTTTAGTCGCTAATGTAATAAAATTAATAAAATGTGTAGTGAGCAATGTTTAATAAACTTAAGCATTTCTAGTTTTCAATTTTATAAGATGCGTGAAAAGAATTGTATGTCTACGTGCATTAGTACTAGTATCACATTTATGCCGAAGTTAATAAATTTTCATATATTTGTAGATTCTAACCTCACTTACTTTTGGAGTTCATTAATTGTCATTAACACGTAACTATACTATCCTGTATACCATCACGTATACATATAGGAAAGTTTTGGATATGAGACCAAGTAGAGAAAAAAAGTATTCCTCAAACCATATATTTTTATGGGATCGAGTTGACTCGTCTCTAAATTTAAACTGTTACGAACTCCAAATAACTTTAGTGACACTTGTTTATGACACAACTTTAACTTTTAGTGAGAAATTGAGTTTGAGAATTTAAATCTAGAGTAAATTTATTACTTTTCCAAAAGATATGCTAGAATTTTTCAATTTTTTACTTTAAGACTTTAATTAAATGTATATGTCGGTGAAATAAGCGACTTTTAGTGGCAAATATTGGAAGAGACCATGGTTCCCCTCAACCCCATTATAGGTCCGCCTTTGCTCAAGTCACCTTTTATCCGCTTGTTTTCGACACCAGTCAAGAGTGGCAGGTGATTGTTATATAACAGATTCGGATATTTTACAGAAGAGGTAAAGAACTCAGATTAATATTAGCTTAAACACCACAAAAATATGCACTAGGTTCTGAAATTATCAAATTTTATAACGTGCGCGACCTTAATTATAATTAATTAAATTAAGGTGGGCAAATAAGCCGAACCTACATATTTCACCTTAGGTAGTTCGATTTTTGCCCAAGTTTACAGTGGGCATTTGCCCCACTGTAAAGAAGAGCAAGGACAAGACACAAGAAAGTAGCTCACAATAGAGGCATCCCAGTAAGACTTGCGCATGGCGCAAAAGAGGTAAGGTTGATGTGTTCAGGGTTTAAACCGTAGTGTGTGCAAATGACTTACAAGTTACAACACAGTGGTCCAATGCAAGGTGAACTAATGTGGTCCAACTTGCAACACTTGCTATTATGTTCTCGATGGCTGAAGCGCATGCAAATACCAAGTAGCAATTTTGTTTTACAAGATGCTGATTTACATAGATAGCTACTGTTGTGGGATCATGGATGCAAGTTCCTACTTCCAAGTGGTGAAAATGATTATGCTCAAGCTGAATGTGTAACTGCAACTCTTTGAATATGAATGAACGAGCAGGTAATAGCAACAAGGAATACTCGTGACCGAAGTAACAGGCTCGAGAATATGTGCTGGCGTATTTGGCATCTTGCCCGCAAAAAGAAACAGGTATCTCTCTCTCTCTCTCTCTCCCTCTCTCTCTCCCTCTCCCTCCCCCCCCCCCCCCCCCCCCCCCGCGCCCCTGTATACACACAAATATTAACTGTGCGCACACGAATCAACCCAACATCTCAAGTAGGAAATGTCGCTGATCATTTACAGACAAAGGCAACCTAATCGCCTCCTTAAGAACATCTATGATTAGGATACATGCAATAGAACTGAGACATCCGCAAGTATTATTACCCTTAGCATCATGGTAAAGAAACATTTCTCCACCGGTATCCATTTATGTATGTAATAAGAAGGAAAAAAAAAAAGGCGAAACCAAAAACTAAACTCGTCTTTCTCAATGGGCATTATGACAACCCGTATTGAGGTGGTCATGGTAAAATTTGGGTCACGTTTGCTACCTGACTATGCTTCTTTGTCCTTGTATAAAATCGTTGCCTATTCTTTTATCTTTTCAACATCTTTTAGTGTTAACGATCTCAAGGACGTGTTCTGCTTTGCAGATAGCTTCGGATGATGTACAAAAACTGGAAAAGAGGCGTCTTGAGCGCGAAAAAGGTCGCGATGATGCTGCGGATGATCTTTCTGAACTCTCAGAAGGTGAGAAGGAAAAAGGCGACGGTAGTCAAACAGAGCCTCCTGCGCCTATGAACGATAAAATGTCAAGAATTAACTCGGAAATGACGATGTGGTCAGACGAGGATAAATCTAAACGCCTTTACATTGTCTTGATCAGGTAGTGTAACCTAAAACTTTAAAAATCTACTGCCTATTAAACATAGTTTCTGACGACATAGTTTCTATTATGATGAGAAAACTAAAAATCTAAGGATAGCATAACCAAAAACAATGCAGCGGATATGCAAATGCAAATGTTGGAAATGATAACCTGAGGTTCATATGATGGCACGATTTATGCAGTCTTCATGGCCTGGTGCGTGGTGATAACATGGAACTGGGACGAGATTCTGACACCGGTGGGCAGGTATTCGTTAAACATTTCCCTTCTGCTTACTTTTACTAAAAGGCTGTCCAGGATATTGGCGCTCGATGCTTCAGCCTTACCCCCACTAGTATGGAGAGTTGGTCCCGCTAAACACCAATAATGTTCCTAGCGTGTAAGTTTGTTGTAAATATTCAGGTGAAATATGTTGTAGAACTTGCTCGAGCTCTGGCCAGCACGAAAGGAGTGCATCGTGTGGATCTCCTAACCCGACAAGTCACATCTCTGGAGGTTGATTCTAGCTATGGTGAACCCATTGAGATGCTATCGTGCCCATCCGATGGCTGCGATAGTTGCGGTGCCTACATAATTCGAATCCCTTGTGGGCCTCATGATAAGTAATTACACACCATTTAAGTTTCACTTCCAATATAAGCTATTCTGAATATTTGTTGCCAATGAGATGTTTTTAACTGTGCGCACCTCCTACCAACTCCATATCATAGAAATCAGCTGTCAAAAGCATGGAACTTACTTCAACATTTCTTCCACAGATACATCCCGAAAGAGTCACTCTGGCCTTACCTGCCTGAATTTGTTGATGGAGCTCTAAGCCACATTGTGAACATGGCAAGAGCTCTAGGAGAACAAGTTGATGGGGGAAAGCCGATGTGGCCTTATGTGATTCATGGTCATTATGCCGATGCTGGGGAGGTAGCAGCACGCTTGTCTGGGGCCTTAAACGTGCCTATGGTGCTAACGGGACATTCATTGGGACGGAACAAGTTTGAGCAATTATTAAAACAAGGAAGGTTGTCTAGGGAGGACATTAATTCTACTTATAAGATAATGCGGAGGATAGAAGGAGAGGAGTTGGGATTGGATGCCACTGAAATGGTGGTGACTAGCACGCGGCAAGAAATTGAAGAGCAATGGGGTTTGTATGACGGGTTTGACATCAAGTTGGAGAGGAAGCTAAGGGTTAGGAGACGGAGGGGAGTGAGCTGCCTTGGACGATACATGCCACGGATGGTGGTACGCACACTCCCTACTTGCTTCGTGTAAACAAGCTTAATTTCACTAACCTTCCAGAGTCAAATCTTCCAGTGTCAAGATATAAAGTAAACGAGAACAATCCTACACGTCAGTTCTGCGTACTAATTTCCAGACATAAAGATTTTACTGAAAAGTTACTTTCTCAATGCAAACTTCTGAGCTACCTCTAATCAGTAATCTCACTGTTTGATCACTATTTTGGACTAGGTTATACCACCGGGCATGGACTTCAGCTACGTCACAACACAAGATTCATTAGAAGGTGATGGAGATCTCAAGTCATTGATTGGCACCGACAAAACTCAAAATAAAAGACCTATACCTCCTATATGGTCGGAGGTATGACATCCTTCTTGTCCATAAGAGGGCTTTTGGTTGACGGTGTCTGCGAGCCTAAACTATTTATTTCAACTCCGCTTCACCAAAAAATAACATGCAAAATGTCGATATCATTATATTTATAAGATGATTGCATGCAGTAACGGAATTCCCAGGGGAATATTGAATGATCAGAAGAAAAACTTAAGGACATAACTATGGTGACTCCTTGAGATTGCGTATGAAAGGTTTTTGGTACGTTTTGTATAAAGGTCTTAAGATAAGGTTTCCTGTTGGCCTTTGTTCGATGCAGATAATGCGATTTTTCACGAATCCTCACAAACCCATGATACTCGCATTGTCCCGTCCAGATCCTAAAAAAAACGTTACCACATTGCTCAAGGCTTTTGGAGAATGTCGTCCCCTCCGGGAACTAGCCAACTTGGTAAACACTAATTTTTGTTGCAAGTTATTCTCAATAAGACAGAATACTTACATTATCTTGGCTGAAGGTGATTCTAAATGTTCCCTGCAGACACTTATACTTGGTAACAGAGACGACATAGAAGAAATGTCTAATAGCAGCTCAGTTGTTCTTACCACAGTACTTAAGCTTATCGACAAGTACGATTTGTATGGTCAGGTGGCATATCCCAAGCATCACAAGCAATCTGAAGTTCCTGAGATATATCGCCTGGCTGCAAAGACTAAGGTATTCTATAGAATTGTTTTCCAAATTTTGATGTGGCTTTTATCACAACAGTAACACTTAAATAATGTATTTGTTTTATGAAGGGAGTTTTCATCAACCCGGCTCTGGTGGAACCATTTGGCCTGACTCTCATAGAGGTGAGCTGCCCCTACCTAATTTACAACTTATATCATGATTGAGGTCATTTGAAGTCAACCAAAACATGTCTCATTCTTGATAGAAAGTCTTTTGTGTACCTGTATACCTTCATTTATCAGGATGGAGCCTTAATTTAATGCCGATGGTTGACCCAGGAATCCTACATATATTCTTAAGGTTCGTCTTACTTGGTTGTTGCAGGCATCTGCTTATGGTTTGCCTGTTGTTGCTACAAAAAACGGTGGACCAGTGGATATACTCAAGGTAAAGATAATGACTAAGGACTACCTTCAAGGTTTTACTGTCTCTATTGGAATCTTGTGAACATCCAAGCCTGCCCAATCAGGCGGAGATTTTAGCACAATCCATTTGATGATTTACTGAACTTCTTTTGATAGATTTTAACAAACTCTTCAACTAATTGTTCAATCAGGCGCTTAGCAATGGCCTTCTTATCGACCCACATGACCAGAAAGCCACAGCAGATGCTCTCCTAAAGCTTGTTGCTGAGAAAAACCTCTGGCTGGAGTGCCGCAAAAATGGCCTAAAAAATATCCACCGCTTTTCTTGGCCAGAACACTGTCACAATTACCTCTCCCATCTAGAACACTGCAGGAACCGGCACCCTACCACCCGTCTTCAAATCATGCCAAGTCCTGAAGAACCGATGAGCGAATCACTAAGGGATGTTGTAGACCTTTCTTTAAAATTCTCCCTAGATGGAGATTTCAAGCCCAATGGAGACATAGATGCAGCAACCAGACAGAAGGAACTCATTGAGGCCCTAACCCGGAAGGCTACCAGTGATGGCAAATCAAGCAGTAGCTACTTCCCAGGAAGACGGCAGGGGCTCTACATTATTGCCCCAGACTGCTACAATAGTGAAGGAATCTGCACTGAGACCTTACAATTAACCATCAGGAATGTGATCAAAGCAGCAGGCTCCAAGTCAGGTCAAACAGGTTTTGTGTTGCTAACAGGTCTAAGTTTACCAGAAACGAGAGACGCACTGAAGAATTGCCAGATTAATTTAGAAGACTTTGATGCATTGGTTTGCAGTAGTGGCAGTGAAATGTACTGCCCATGGCGTGATTTCGAAGTTGATGAAGACTATGAAGGCCACATTGAGTACCGTTGGCCTGGGGAGAATGTGAGGTCGATGGTGAAAACGCTTGCTAAGCTAGAAGATGAGGCTCAGGAAGACATGGTAGAATACATGAGGGCAAGTAGCTCTAGATGTTTTTCATACAGCATTAAACCAGGAGCAAAGGTACATCTATTCGAACTATGTTTATGAGATTTGTTAGTGAAGAAAAATACAGATACGGATAATGCCTAAAGGCGATATAATTTTTTGATCGTAATTAACCAAATGTGTGGCAGACACGGAGGATTGATGACCTACGCCAAAGGCTGCGGATGCGAGGCTTTCGTTGCAACCTTGTCTATACACATGCTGGGACAAGATTAAATGTGATACCTTTATTTGCATCAAGAGCCCAAGCACTGAGGTCTAACCGTCTAAGACCCTTTCCCTCGTGTTTTTGTGGGTTGATGTGCTAATTAAACTACCAAAACAACACAAACTGGTTACACCGTAGAATTATACTCACACTTCTCTCCATGTATGCAGGTATCTATCAGTTAGGTGGGGTATTGATCTTTCCAAAATGGTTGTGTTTGTGGGGGAAAAGGGGGATACAGACTACGAAGACATGCTTGTGGGCCTTCACAAGACTGTTATTTTAAGAGGTTCTGTTGAATATGCCAGTGAGAAGCTTCTTCGAAGTGAAGACAGTTTCAAAAGGGAAGACTCAGTCCCCCATGATAGCCCTTCCATTGCCTTTGCTGAAGGGTGTCAACTTCATGATATCTCCACAGCCTTGGAGTCCCTAGGGATCATGTAATTTTTATGTTTACCCATTGTCTTCCCCTTTCTATTTCCTATTTACTTTTTTTGGTGGGCGGTGGGGGATGAGGTCATAGTGAGGTCAAATTGATACTTCCTAGATAAGCCAAGGAAGTGTACAATAGCATATTACAGGAAGAATTAAAACTAATTTGGTATACTTAATGAAATCATGCATGAATAAAAGACACCTTCTAAATGACTTACTACAGTCGGATAACGAAATATTCTATGCATATGCATTATGCTTTTCTGCACATGAGTGCATGGTCGTGAGTTGGGTGGGTTAGTTGGAACATGGACACAACGTAACAAACATCTTTTCCACGTAAAATGTAAAAACAATTGTAAAGTTAATTCTAGTACTTATAGCAGCCATGATTTACTTGTAGCAGCATATTTATGCCTCACAAGACTGTTATTTTCCAGTAAGTGTAATGACAATCAATTTTCAGCATGCATCTATTTACCTGTGGCAAATGTACTTAATTCTAGTACTTGTAGCAGCCTACATTTGAAGGCATGACAGCAATAAGAGAAGTATCACACAGAGCCATTGTCAAGAAAGAGAGATAATACTAAAGGTCAAAACTACATATATGTCCAGATCAAGTACCAACAACTATAGCAAATCCATTCTAATATTTTCGGCTGTTAATTTGCTAAGAACTTGTATAATTCATTGGATCATTTACCTTTTCAGCGACAATATGCAAAATATTATTCTACTGGAAAAAGCCCTTGAGTTTACTTTCTCCACCTGTCAAGCTATCCAAAGTTGAGTACTTGCCAAATGCTTCATTATGCACATAGATCCACTTGTACCTTATATTCCACTCCACAAGCACATCTAACCATGTGAGAAATTCCCTGCAAAACCATAGACAACCACAATACAGAATTTTTGCCAATCAACTGCAATGATAATGAAATAAGCTGTTGAAACCAATAAAAAGGCTAAATACACAGCACTCAAAGTAAAGAGAGAATGATAGCTGGTGCTAATCGTTAGATCTACATGGAATTGCAAAACAAAAAGTTAACAAACATGTTTACCTTCAGTGTCTCAATTTGGTGGTGCAGAGACTGCAAATATTCTGTTTCTCCAGCTTTGTCGGATAAGAGAGCTTGAAGCTCCTCTTCCAGACTCTTTATATTCATCTCGTCAAGTTGTGGCTTTAATCACCAATCCATCATAGCAGAACCATGTCAGCTGGTAGAGACTATGACCAACCACAGAACATATATTTTCTGATAAAAAGGTGAAATCTCAACAATTTTTCCCAGACCCCACAGTAAGCTGGCAATTTATTTATGTTCTGGAAGGCACAGAAAGTACAAGAGGTCCAGACAAACAACTGATTCATGTAACTCTCTTGGTTCTGATATAAGTGAAGATCATAAAAAAGACTACAGCTGACAAGCCTAATAGACTGCTTAATCTACTCCAGCAAAATGGAATGCGTGTAGTAATTGTCACAAACACTATATAATCAGCAACAAAACAAAACAACGGCATCTTATTCTTTAACAAATTGATTAGTGTGATGAAGGAGTCCTAACCACATGGTAATGATGCAAACACTGGATTCAGGAAACCACCTTCACCCCTGAGGCACGCAGAGGGCCGTGGAGAGGGAATCTAGGTTTCCAAAAATGGAACACTCGCTTCACCTTGACTCGACACACATTATAGTATAACTGAACTGCGGCTACTCCGCACCCATACTGGCACCCCATCATCTTAATACTACAACCAATCAGATTAATTATCTGCGTGCATGTTTGTGTGTGTGCGCGCACATACAAAGGGATATCATAATCTGCATAGAGGTGCTAATAGCTAATATGCAACTTATTAGCATTCTAGGTATCCTACCCCTTTTATGTGCACCAAGAGTAATGTTGGTCAAACTATAATGCCGTGTCAATCATAGTTCCTGCAAATTGTTTAAAGGAAGCATCTTATTTCAATTTGTTCTGCAGTCTGATACAGTTTCCAATTGTACTATCTAATTCAAATAATTGTATACATCAAATGTCAAGATATGTAAAACCATGCTTTGTTTCTGGACCAACAACTTATATTACAATAGCAAGCTAAGTGCAATGGTAGCAGCATGGAGGTATTTGATTAATGTAGAGTATATCCTTGTGTCAACCTTCGTTAAATATAATTCCAATATTCCTTAAATTAGCACGCCTCTCAGCACAGGAGCTGACAACTGCTTGAGAAAAGTCTGAAGCAAATTATCCGGTGGCAATAAACTATATCTAATTAACATCTTCCAAATAAGTAGTGTTGAAAATATACTAAGTGATAAATATTATATTTTCTTTACATTTCAAAAGATTGGTGAGCAAAAAATCAAAAATGATGGAAATAAATTTCCTGGCATCTCTTAATTTCCCAAAGTTACCCATTATCTTCCTTGCAATACACACAAGAGAATAAAGATACTCTAGAAAAGTAATTATCTTCATTATGGATTCCTAAGATGCCGTCCTTTCATACCATAAGACTTTGCCCATTGTCTCATAAGATGGAATCTCATTGCATCATGTGTCAACTTAGTTTATTTTCTCGAATTGAATGTTAATTTACATGATTTGCTCAGAAATCACAGTAATTAAATTTTCCTATAGCACACTACCATGCTCATTGTATACTACTAACCAGTGCATGAGTAGGTTTACTTTCTTTATTCTTTCCTTTCTTTCTCTTTCCTTTTTTCACTTCAACTTCTACATATCTTTACTATCCAACTGTATCTCTTTCTTTTCAGACTGACCCTTACGAACATTGAACAAGAATATTACTGCTGATAAACACACTAAACGAAATGTACCAGTCACTCTTTCAGTTTAACCAGTTTTATCATCAATTCTGTCCTTGACCTGTAAATAATAATCATGTTCTACATTTTTCAATTTTGTCGGTTTCAGAGAAAACCTGTTTATAGCTTCTCAATTGATTAAATTATTCAAACACATGGCTCAGTCTAGAACTTGGACTGTGTACTCTTTGATGTTTTTCTCCTTTACCTTTCTCAATCTTCCTTTCTATGATTGATAGTGGCAACCTCTCCACTACTGGTACTGTAAGACCCCAAATAAAATATAGTTAATTATTTTAATTTTTGGGGCCACTTGTGTAGTTTTAATAACATTTTGGAATTTCTTTTGAATAAGTAACATATCTTTAGGGGCCTTTGGAGTAATTTACCAAGTTTAGAGAAATAAAAAAACTGGTTAGTTTATATTTTATCGATAATTTGAGTCTGATCTTTCAGAGAGAGGAGAAGAAAGAGAAAATTAGGGCTTGAGGATTTCAACCTTCTACTCACAATTGGTTTGATATTTTCGAAAGGTTACGCAACTTTACGAATCTTGTAGCGTAAATTGAGGTAAGGGTTTCATGTAAACATCTGCTTCATTATTATTGTGTCCTTTGATTTGTCACGTTACTCCGATTTTTGTTTCAATGGTAAAGTTTTTATTTCTTGAAAATTATCGTGGTGTGTTTTAACAAGATATTTTGTATCGATTTCTGACACTACCGTAAATTATTTCTTGCCTCGTTTACTGTGCGTTCCATTGTTTCACGCCACAATGGCTCATCTATCTTTTCAATGTTTTGCCAATTAGCCGCTTCTCTCCACGTTACTGTTGCCCATTAACACCAAGCAATCATTGCCTGTCAAAGATTTCAAATATGTTGATGTTCTGTTTAGAGAATTGGCCGTCAAGTTGGCACAATTGACTTGCCATGTGTCAGGTTCTAGGAAATCACAAAGTATGTGAACCTTTTTGCTATAAATGCCTTCATTCTAGCGTAGCGAGCTTGTACAAACTCGGATCGAGTCAATTTTTCTTCTGTTAAACTTGTTTCTTCATTCTCTTCGATTTAAGTCTAATATCGAGTATTTTTTGAAATCGTTTTGTCATTCTTTTTGAATTCGAAGTTTTGATACTTTGTGCATTCGATACTTTTGAGATATTTTGAAGTCTATTGGATCCCTTTGAAGTGGACTAATGTTTAGAACCTTCACGTGCTTAGGTTAACGTGATGTCATGACATGATATGGCAATTGCTACCGGTATGCAACTTTGAACTTAGAACATTCGCATGCTTAGGTTAACGTGCTTTACAATTACGTATTACGTGATTATATCGTATTTGATTATTAGTTCAATTATTCGACCGTGTTCATTTGACTTTGATTTTGATTTGATATTTGATGGATTGGAATGTCCCGAAGTTAGATTATTGGTCGTGCTAAGATTTTCGATCATCTTTGCACTTTCGTTTTCATATGCTTTGTTCGGACTCAGCTATATGTTATTGGATATCTGCATTGTACTCCATGAGTATGTGCGTCTGATCTTTATTGGGCTTTGTGCTCACCCCCTTTCTCCTCCCATTTAAGGTAATTAAGCTCAGACAACCTAGAGGAGTTAGTAGATTTTTGCATGAGCTTGGGGATGTATTCTAGCACATAACTCTTTTTTAGTGACTTAAGAATAAGAGTTTGGTAATAGTTTGGATAAGTAGCTTTTGAGAACCCTAAGTTTGGGAAGTGATTGTTGTTATCAGACTTCCGCTGCAATTATTACTTATTGATGTTGAATGTGAATTCCTTTGATTTGGGATAGGATTTAGAGCTCTGATTATCTCTTAGAGGTTACATTCTTAGTAAAATATTTTGGATATTAATTTTCTCGTAAGCAAGATATTTTAAAATAGTATCTTAAGGTCCGCCTCTGGGTCGGGGGCGTGACAGGTACAGTGCCTTCTAAAATCATAGATTATTGTTTTCATATTTCTGAAAATGGTAACAAACAATGTGATACATGTTTCATCTTTTCTGAAAAGAAAAGTATGAAACTGAAAACAACGAAAGGGTTACCTAGACATAGCCTTAGTGAATCAAGAATGAAGGGAAGTGTGTAGTAAAAATGCAACAGCGCAGAGTTCATTATAGTTCATCATGAAATGCAAGACAGTAAATTACTCGAGAAGAAACCTAAAGTAGGATATCCTGCTCAAGAAACAACTAACCAGAAGTCAAACTTAAACTTAATAAAGCCTGAAATCATGATAACTACTGCAACTATAAGCAAAGACCGAGTAATAAGGACCTAAAATAGTTGAGAGTAATGTAAGTCCATATTCTGAAAAGCTAACGTAGATATAACTTCTAGAATATTTCGAAATTCAATATATTTAATTTTGGCCTTACAAAACCCAACTGAAAGCCTGATATAAAGTATACAGTGTATTCATGATGATATAGAAATATATGTACAAAGATATCCAAACACATTTGTAACATGTGTTTCTTACACAGTACAAGGTAAGTATGCAAATGCAAATCAAGTAAGATGTTACCACCAGGCATTCACTCTCACCTTTGAACTGGATTTGTAAGTGTTGATCAGCTCCTGCTAAAAACCATCAAGACCCTCAGGTACAAAATTCTTTTTCATTTGTCACGGCTAATAGAAATCTAAATGTTGATTAAAATGCATTGTAAAATAGGTCAAACCTGTTGCTCTCTTAATTTGGAACCGATATCCTCTGCGACTTTGGTATAGTAGGCACTGTTACAATAAGCTCGCTGTTATGCAATACAAAGGGCGTGTTCATCTTGCATGTTTGTTCGTCATATTACCTCTTCTCCACAAGTCTGGCTGAGAGGCTAACTCTTTCTTGTTGAATAAGCTCCAATGTCTATGGCACAAAAGTCATAGGCAATATTAAGAAATGAAAAGGCAATTGCTTGTATTCCTTGGTTAATCAAGCTACAGTATCGTATATGAGTGCTACTACACAAAAGCTTTCTGCCTTCAAGTCGCATAAGAAACAGTTGGCGAATCATAGCTAATTAGGATATCAGCTGCTTAAGCCCCAACATAAATCCTTAAACTCCACAAATGGACATTAATTGCTATCCTGAAACATGTTCTTTTAACTCGCTAAACTTTTACATATCAACATCTAGTGCCTTATAAGCTATATCAATATTATGTGTATACAAGCGCACACAGAGAAACAGAAATTTAGTACTTCGTGTAGACAAAATTAAAATTCAAGTACTGACAACAAACTCTATCTCTTATTACAGATAATTATACACTACACGAAGAGAAAGTGACCCTAGCTTATATTCAAAACTTCTGTTCTTACTTCTTGTGATGATATTGACTCCATTATAGCAGAATGGAATGCGATCACATCAAATAGAAGATCATATCCTCATTCTTTTTTACATTCGTTCTTTTTCAATCTTCTTGCTTTTTCTTCTTGCATACTGACACTTGCTCAATCTAAGCATTGAGAAAAGCCAAAACCTGGAGGTGGAATTGCTGCTAACTTGCTGATGTATGCAGCTGTTACGCCTACAGTTTCTGTTGTGAACAACGATTAAAACGCAAAGAAGACGTTTGAACCTTGAGAATCCAACGTTCATCTTGTAAATGCATTACGCACATAAAGGAGAGATTTTGAACCTTGTCCTAACAGCTATGTTGAGAATTTATAATGTTGTAGACGTGTCCTTGTTTGGTTTCAAGGGTTAAAACCATCCTGAAGGCCACGACCTCATATTATATAGTCTCTCCTAGGTGTGTTGTTATGTTAGGTGACATTTTTGCGTTCCCGCAGCTGAATACCTGAAGTGAATCAGTGCCCTCGAGGACGTAGTAAGTAAACATTCCCCCATGTAATTTGCTGTATTCAGGCGTAGCAGAATAAAATTAACAAGATTCAAAGCAGAATGCTGATTCATGTGGCTATATTTAATTTAATATATTAAAAGTGCATTCTTGATTACAATTATAAAAAGCATTTCCTCTAGAAGGGACAGTATACCGAATTTTGAGTTGTTTTGAACAGAGCTCCACAAGAATCAGCTATAGGAAATATGTTAACAGCTCTGCCCCGAACCAAGCTGCGGATTTAGAATATTTGTGTAACTGAGTCAGTACTCTAGGGTGTCTTCGTATTTTAGAAGTTTAGGGTTTCTTATTGTCCAAGAGGCTTTTCTATAGAGTAAGTTGTAATCCCCATTACTTGGGATGAATTGAGCAAATGGCCTGTGGGTCAGTGTGTAATCCTTGTGATCGTGATGCAAAAAAGATTGCTGGAAGGTGACATAAATCTTTCTCCTTTTCTAAATTCTGTCCTAGATAAAAAACAAACGAGTATCTAGCATTGAATTGTATATGATCTAGATAGAGGAAATTGTATCACACACAGAGATCTTAATCACAAGTTCCTTGTACGTAGTAAAAGAAAGTAACAATCTCTAATGAACGAATTGTCATCTAGAAGGCTGTTATGCATGTAATACAAAACAGCTGACTCGTCTTGATCCTCAAGTGATGACTCCAAGTTAGTGTTTAAGGTGTAATTTTTTATGCACTGGACTAGACCGACATGAGAAAGACATTCAAACAACAGTCTAAGCAATATTGTTTCTCGTTGCTACTAATCTTAAAGTCTCTCAACCCTGAGAGAGCAGTAAGCTTTAAACCGCAGTACATAGCTACAGGTGAGACTATTACTTATCAACAATTGGTATTTTGGGAGATTTTCATAAGAAGTATTAGGGCACTTACCTCAATATGGATGTCAACGCCTCTAATAAACAACACTACTTATCTTTCTGTGGAATTGTTATTGATAGAATTCGACCTCCTAACTACAGTCTTCCACTTCCATTTCATATCATGAAAGCGCTAAAGTAATGCGCCATAAGATGTTTGCCCGCTAAAAAACTGAACTGAATCACTTTAAATTAGGCCAGGTTAAAAGAATGGCAAAAGAACTGAAAGACAAACTCAAGGACTGCAACTTATAGAAAGAAAGGTTGGCATATATTTAGAAGGTCTTATTTGATGTCATTATTACCTCAAGGAGCTTAATTTTTTTAGATCTTGCGGCTTCATTTTCTACTAACAAAGTAAAGTAAATTCTTATTTGACGGGGGATCAGGTTCGCAAGTTAGTAGGATTTTTTAACTGATTTCTTGCGACGAAAGCCTATTAAACATAAGATGAGGAGTACAAAGTCTTTCATTTCCGAAGCCCATTATCTATAAAATTCTGCACAGCCTGATTTTAAGCACATTTGTCTCAATGCTCCTAGAAGAGAGAGAGAGAGAGAGAGGTCCTTATGCTCTTTTGTAGAGTTGTTCGTAAACTGACTAACCGTACTTACTGCAAAGCTAATGTCAGGTCTTGTGTGAGACAAGTAGATTAACTTCCCTACTAGTCTTTGATATCTTCCTTTGTCAACACCAGCTGGGTCCTTTTTTAAGCCGACCTTGTTGAATGGATCCATGGGTGTATCAGAGGGAGTGCATCCAAGCATTCATGTCTCCTTTAATAAGTCAAGAGTGTATTTTCGTTGCGAAACTGAAATACCCCTGCCTGAACTTGTTACCTCCATCCGAGAAAGTATCTTAATGTTCCAAGGTCTTTAATCTCAAATTCCCTACTTAGAACCTTTTTTAGCTTAGATATCTCCTCTTCATCGTTCCCCGTAACAACTATGTCATCAACGTAGACTATGAGGATTGTAATCTTACCACCAAAGAGTCTTTTGATGAATAGGGTATGATCATATTGCCCTTGTGAATATCCCTGCCTTTTGATCGCCTTAGTGAATCTCTCAAACCATGCTCTTGGGAACTGCTTAAGCCCGTAGAGTGATTTTCTAAGCTTGCAGACCTGATTGCTATTACTGGGATGCTTTAAGCCCAGGGGGATCTCCATGTAGATTTCCTCTTCAAGATCCCCATTGAGAAATGCATTTTTAACATCTAGTTGATGCAGACACCAGTCAAGGTTGGCCGCCAAGGATAGTAAGGGACCCTGATTGTATTCAATTTTGCAACAGGAGCAAACGTTTCCTGTTAATCAATTCCATAAGTCTGTGTGAACCCTTTCGCCACCAGCCTTGCTTTATACCGGTCTATACTTCCATCTGCCTTGTATTTGATGTTAAAGACCCACTTGCATCTCACAAGATGTTTTCCCTTAGGCAATTGGGTAAGTTCCCATGTGCCATTCTTCTTTAATGCCTAGATCTCTTCACTCACTGCCTTTCTCCACTGAGGTTGTTGCAAGGCTTCTTGTATACAGCTTGGAACCGTAGTATTATCCAGATTGGTGGTGAAAGCTCGAAAGTTAGGAGACAACTTCTAATAGGAAACAAACTGTAAGATGGGGTGCTTGGTACAAGATCTGACCCCCTTTCTGTGGGCAATGGGCCTGTTGAGATCATTTAATAAAAACAAGTCATCTGTGGAGGAGCTAGAGTCTGGATTACCTTGAATGACCTCGGTGGGAGTTGGACTCGAGACATCAGTTTGGCAAGGCTCAGGATGCATATGCGGTTCCACCGGTTTAGGACGCCTTGAGTAAACTTTAAGCTCCTTGTCCTTGAGCTCCTTGTTTCCTCCCTGAATAAGGCTAGGATCCGATGGTTGAATATCAGACTGAAAAGGTTCAACGTCGAGTGGAGAATGAGACCGGGGTAACCTCAGAGAGATGTCAAGTGTGGGAATGTCCCAAAATTGATATTCTTCTTGGCTTACTGAATTCTCCCCCTGAATATGAGTTTAAGGGTAATATGGCACATTTTCAAGAAAGGTCACATCCATAGTGTTATAGGTTTTTCGAGAAGTGGGACAGTAACATTTATATCCCTTTTGATAAGAGGAATAACGTATAAAAAGACACTAGACAGACTTTGGATCAAGTTTACTTCTCTGATGAGAGGAAACATGGACATAGGCAGAACACCCAAAAACTTTGAGAGGAATATTATTCACAATTCGATTTTGAGGAAAGATTTTGGAAAGAACCTGGCAAGGTGTATCGAATTTCAAAACTCTTGAAGGCATTCTATTTATCAGATAGGTTGCAGTTAAAATTGCCTCCCCCCAGAAGTGTTTTAGAACATGATTGGCAAACATGATGGATCGGGCTACCTCCAATAGGTGTCTATTCTTTCTCTCAGCTATTCCATTCTGTTGGGGGTGTCTACACAAGAACTTTGGTGAATAATCCCATTTGCTAAAAAATAAGATCCAAGTATTGAGTTGAAATATTCTTTAACATTATCTGTCCTAAACACCTGGATCTTAATCTGAAACTGATTTTGAATCATGGAATGAAAGGATTTGAAAATAGGTCCCCCGCCTCTGATTTATCATTCATAAGAAATACCCATGTAACTCGGGTATGGTCATCGACAAAAGAAACAAACAATCTAGCACCAGAAATATTTTGAACACGAGAAGGTCCCCAAATGTCACTATGAATAACGGAGAATGGTTTAGAGGGTTTGTAATGTTGGGAAGCATAGGAACTACGACAGTGCCTAGATAGCTGACAAACCTCACATTGGAAAAACTTGGGATGTCAACTAAATAATGAAGGAAACAACTTGGATAAGTAGATAAAGTTTGGATGTCCTAGTCGATAGTACCATAACATTATTGAACTTTCTTTATTTGAATCTAAAGACAAGCTTGAACTAGAACCAGAGTTGTTTGTTGCAGAGAGGAAAACATGATGAGCTCGAGTATCTTGTTGATCATCAGCCTTAATCCGGTAGAGTCATTTGCTTTCCTTAGCATTGCCAATCATCTTCCCCGAATCCAAATCCTGAAACAAACAGTGAGTGGAGGAAAAATTAGCAACGCAGTTTAAATCTTGAGTGAGTTTACTGATTGACAATAAATTGCATAAGAGATTGGGAACCAAAAGAACTGAGTTGAGAATTAGTCTCTCCGAGATGATCACTTTCCCAATTCCAGTCACCATGGAAAAAGAGCCATCTGCAATCCTGACTTTGTAAGTCTCGTGACACGGGCTACACTACATCCCCCGTCATGTAATCTGAGGCTCCGGAATCAATGATCCAATCTAATGAGTCCTCAGCTTTAGAATAGAGAGCAGTCCAAAAGTTACCTTTTTGAGCAGTGGATCCGGTTGAGATAACTGGGGCAAGAGAGGATCCTGGACTGAACATCTTTTGCAACTATTCTACTTGCTCTTTGCTAAAGACGGCAGGATCACTTGCTGCTTTTCCTTTTCCTTCAGAGTCAGCCACAAAGCCATGTGCTTCCTTTTCTTTATTCGGCTTCCAACCTGCTGGTTTCCCATGTATCTTCCAACATGTTTCTTTGGTATGGCCCGGACGACGACAATGATCACACCAAGGTCTACCCTTTCTTTGTTGTGCATCATTGGTGGAAGTTGGCCCTCGAGAGACAAAAAGCTGATCCTCCTGGAATACTTAAAGATGACCCTCGAGAGACGAGCTGATCCTTCGAGAATACTTGAAGATGGCTAGGTACCCATCATCAGCTTCTTCCTGCTTTCTTCCCTCCTAACTTCTGAGAAAGCTTCACGAATGGTTGGAATAGGCTTGGCTCCAAGAATTCTCCCCCTAACTTCATCTAGAGATTTGTCTAGCCCCAGTAAGAACTTGAAAATCCTTTCCTTTTCAATGATCTTCTTGTATCGACTTGCATCAGCTGGGCACTCCCAATCCAGACTTTCAAACCCATCTAATTGCTGCCAAAAACAACTAAGAGTGTAATAATATTGTGTCACGGACATCTCTCCTTGCCTAAGATCATGAACAGCTCCTTTGATGTCGAAGAGTTCTGTTGTATTATCATTGTCAAAAAAGGTTTCCTTTGCTGCCATCCAGATTTCGTAGGCAGTATCATAAAACAGAAAGTTATGTCCTATTTCATTGTCCATGGTGTTGATTAACCAAGACATAACCATGTTGTTCTCAGTCTTCCACATCCTGAAACTCGGGTTATCTTTCCTTGGTGGACTTGCAGCGCCGGTAAGGTAATCGTCCTTACCTTTTCCTGAGATGAACGTCATCACTGTTTTTGCCCATTGGTGATAGTTGTGGCCGGTCAATTTGTGTTTTGTGATGAGAATAACCGAGCCTTATGAACCACCAGTATTCACGGATTCTTGACCTGATGAAGTCCTGGAGAAGCTGCTCGATTCAGTCGCCATACGAGTAGAAGAATGAAGAGTAGAGAGGGATCTGTTTTATTGTCAGATCCGAGAAGGAGAAGAAAAGATTCTGGTCAGAGCCAAAAACAGGCAGGAAAAAGAGCCTAGAAATTTTGCTCTGATACCATGAAGAAGTTTTCGGTATTTCTTACTTCTGAAATTACATTACCAGAAGGCTACATTTATAGGGAAAGGAGAAGTGCCACAGGCTGGTAGATTCCTTGATATCTGGCTATACAAAAGGAAACTAAATCACATCTTATAAAATAGGAAACAAGAAACTAATTCCTCTAAATCAGGGATCTATCACTAATTATAAAATCAGGTAATTGACAACTATTTACAACCTAATAATCTTGATATTCCTGGATTCAAATCCGGAATTCAACAATTATTAAAGTCTTCAAAATATTGTCACAGTTGCTCACTTGGAGTATGTTACTGCACAAATAATAGACGATAATGCTCAAAGTTTGCCTCAAACAGGTACAAACGTACCTTTTATTTTTTTAATTATTTGTTCGACATATAATTTCACTGTGTGATAACTTATACACCTTCTTCAATAATAACCTATACAAAAAGCACCATACGACGTAGCAGAGGACATTCAGCCATACCTTACAGAGTTGGGGTTAGGAAATGTCACATTTAGCAAGAGATTATCATGAAAGTCATGGCATCCCTAGGTTTAAGATACCTCCAATGCGAACATGTCCTTAATGCGTCGCACGCTCATTCTACCACTAATCGTACAATTCTTGTTGCTCAAATGAAAAGACTTCCCTTTCTCTAATACCATGACCACTAGAGATGGTTGATCTTTATTTTGATCAAAGTGAAAGTAGGATGCAATTCAAGCAACAAATTAGAGCATACAACAATGTTTTTGCAATTATATCCATAGGTGTATATTGACGAGGCACTGGCACGAGTAGGAATAGTGGTGTATATACCATTCATGCACAAGGTGCAATTTATCATAAGATATGTAACCTACTTCCGGACTCAGATGCTAGACCACGTTAACTGCAGACGTACATAAATGATACTGAACATGAAAATAACAACAGATTAGCGAAGAATGAAGTTTTGTAACGTGAGATTTCTGACAAGTTGAAGCAAATCTTGGATGCCGATAATCCTTTCGTGCATATGTTTAGACATTTGTGACAAAGATCAGATACAAGAAACTATAGGCTACAAATCAAAGAGCAACCATCATGGCATCGCCAGTACAATCTCCAATTTGCATCAGAAGTTGCTTCTATATAAGTAGATGGCAAGGAGACAATCAATTTAAATCAAGAAACATTGTGGTTCAAACAATATCTCAAAACCTTATGAATGTTCAAGACGATGTTGGGTATTACGACCCTCTTCAATATCCATTGTTATTACCATGCGGGACCTATGGGTGGGATATTACTAGTAGAAACAATGATGGCTTAAGTGTAATATGTCGCAACTACTATGCTTTCATGCTACTAGAAAACTCTGAAGCACGGACACCCCTCCTAGGGGGATGTTTGGTGTCCTAAACGGACGGACACCCCGACACCCTCCGGACACCGCCCGACACGTGTCCGACACTGCCAATCGGTGTCTGAATTTTTTTATTTTTATTTTTATTTTCCGACACCGTGTCGGACACTTCATCGAGGAGTGTCGGACACGGTGATGTGCAGTATCCGAACGCTTGGGGCTACTTTGGAATTTTTGAAACTAATTTCGGGGGTCAATCGGTATTAAATGTAATATGTGGGGTTTTTTTTAAGAGAAACAGATTGTGCCCTAAATCCCTAATCTGAAAAAAACACCATATGCGAATCTCACCTTACGGCCGTCAGCTTGGAAGCACCTCACGGAAGCCATTATCGACTTGTAGCTGTCACCTAAGCTGTTCGCGAACATTCCGAAGCCGACGCCGACGATTCCAGTCGCCGTCGCGAAGACTGAAGCAGCTGTTGCGACTCGCTGTCACTATCGCCGGAGGTCACTGCATCGTCGCCGGAGGTCCTCGCCGCCGTCGCTGACTCATAGGTACCTTCTCTTCGAAGTCGTGTGGACTGCCTCTCTCTCTTTTTTTATTTCTCCCTCCGTCGTTGTCTCAAGACTCAAGAGTCGTGCTAACTCTGCCGAAAATGGCAATTATTTCTGCCGAAAATGTCCTGTTATTTACGTGGACAGTAATGCTTAATTTTCTCAACTTAATTTTGTCAACTTATTTTGTAGTTATTTTGTCAACTTAATTTCAGTAGTTATTTTGTCAACTTAATTTCAGTAGTTATTTTGTCAACTTAATTTCAGAACGCAATGTGTTAGTGTATATTTATTATTAGTTTATTACTTAATTTCAGAAATGGATGAATCTAGTAGTCTGTAAGTGGATCGACGGCAACTATGAACGACCCTTTAAAACCGTTGTGGAAATTCGTAGTAAGGACGGGAAAGTCTGCACAAGGGGGAGGAAACTTGCCTTGGGAGTGCACTTTTTGCAAAGTGCAGAAGAAAGGGTCGTATACAAGGGTGAGGGCACATTTGCTAGCTATAAGCGGTGCTGGGGCAAACCTTGCTCGAAAGTGACAAAGAATGACATATTGGAGTTCAAAAGATTGGAGGAAGAAGCCGCAGAGAGAGTAAAAAATGCTTCTAATTTTCAGGTACCTTTACCCCCTAGTAGTGGATCCGGTTCTAATGTTGGTGCATGTTCAATATACATGGAAGAGAATATAAAAAAAAGAAAGGGGACAAATAAACTTGAAGAGGCTTTTAACAATGAGCGTGAGCAATTAGATCATGAAATTGCTAGGATGTTCTATACGGGGGGTGTGCCATTCAACTTAGCGAGGAACCCACACTATCAAAACTCATATACTTTTGCCGCTAATCATAAGCTTGGAGGTTATGTTCCACCGGGTTATAATAAGTTGAGGACCACTCTTTTGCAAAAGGAAAAAAGGAATGTTGATAGATTGTTAGCACCGATTCGAGCCATGTGGGCTGAGTATAAGTATTGTTAGTGATGGGTGGAGTGACTCGTAAAGGAGGCCACTCATTAATATCATGGTTGTCTCTGATGGTGCTCCTATGTTTTTTAGAGCAATAGATTGTTCGGGTGATTATAAGGACAAACATTTTATTGCCGGGTTGTTGAAGGACGTGATTGTGGAGGTTGGGCATGAGAAGGTGGTCCAAGTTGTCACAGACAATGCTCCTGTTTGTAAGGCTGCTGGGCAACTTCTTGAGCAACAATTTCCAAGCATTGTTTGGACACCATGTGTCGTTCATACTCTTAACTTAGCATTGAGGAACATATGTGCAGCCAAGAATGCGGACAATAATGATATTACTTATATGGAATGTGCTTGGATTACTGATGTTATTGGGGATGTTTGGCAAGTTAAGAATTTCATCATGAATCACGCAATGAGATTGGCAATGTTTAATGAGTTTGTGAATTTGAAGTTGCTTTCTGTGGCCGAAACTCGATTTGCTTCTGCTATTGTGATGCTTAGGAGGATTAAGCTCATTAAGGGTGGTCTTCAAGCCATGGTAATTAGTGATCGTTGGAATCTTTATCGGGATGATGATGTAGCAAAGGCTAGGTTTGTTAAGGAGAAGGTGTTGGATGATGAATGGTGGGATTCCATTGATTACATACTTGCTTTCACTACTCCTATGTATGACATGCTCAGGATTTGTGATACCGATAGGCCTTGCCTTCACCTAGTCTATGACATGTGGGATTCGATGATTGAAAAAGTTAAGAAGGCCATATATGAGCATGAAGTGAAAAGACCCAACGAGGAGTCCACCTTCTTTGATGTGGTGCAAAATATTCTTGTAGATCGTTGGAACAAGAATAATACTCCACTTCGCTGCTTGGCACATTCTCTAAACCCAAGGTAATATCATCCTACGTTAACATTTGAGTTGATTTTTTTGGCTTCTAGTCTTCTACTAATGTAGCCCCTTACTTATAGTTATATATCTAAATGTGTTCAATGTTCATTACTTTCTTTCATAAGGTACTATACCCGTGAGTGGCTTGATGAGGATCCTTCTCGAGTTCCTCCACACAAGGACAATGAGATCAACAAGGAGAGAATGAAATGTCTTCGGAGGTACTTTCCAAACTTGGAGGACCGCAACAAGGTCAATCTAGAGTATGCTGAATTTATTGGGCCTAATGGAGATTTTAGAGAGTTTGATTCCATCTCTAATCGCTATGGTATGGATCCCAAGACTTGGTGGCTTCTTCACGGTGCAAGTGCACCTATCCTCCAAGGCATAGCCTTGAAACTTCTTGCACAACCTTCTTCATCATCTTGTGCCGAAAGAAATTGGAGCACGTATTCTTTTATTCACTCGGTGAGAAGGAACAAGATGACACCCCAACGTGCGGAAGACTTGGTTTTTGTTCATAGCAATCTCCGTCTTTTGTCAAGGAGGACTCCAAAGTATAGCAAAGGGGAGACCAAAATGTGGGATGTGGGGGGAGATAATCATGATGGGTTTAAAGATGTCGGGATGCTTCGGTTTGCAAATCTATCGCTTGATGAGCCAGAGATGGAAGCTGAAATATGCAGGGAGGAGAATAATGATGGAGATGGAGGTGAAGAGGACGATGAAGAAGATGACACGATCGATGTAGATTGAGCACTTGATCGACGATCGATGTAGATTGAGCACTTGATCGACTTATTATTTATTTCAGTTATTTCCTTTGTTTCCTATTCGTATGACTTTGTAAGACTTAATTTCTTATGTTATGTACCATGTACATTGTACTATGTTGGATTTAACGTTTAAGTATGATTTGTATTTGAATTCCTTGTTTTGGTAGTTTTTCATTATTATTTGTTATTTTAGATTATGGAATGTATTTGATATTTATTATATATATATATATAATAAAAATATTAAAAAAATAGCAGTGTCCTGCAGTGTCCAAAATCCATTTTTTGGAAATTGCGGTGTCCGGTGTCCCCGTCGGTGTCCGACACCGTGTCCGTGTCCGTGCTACCTAGCTAGAAAAGGACTCTTTTAACTTTTGTGATAATATTCAGCAAATGCATGGAGATGCTCGTAACTCAAACCTAGATATAATTCCTTTTGTTAGATTCGTTAAGGTCATCCATCACTTCAGCAGTATGTAGTCGACAATTATGTGAAGCTTGAGTCTCATAGGCTAAGATGGATACGTCAACATCCGAAAGGTATACGAGGAGAAATGTACCACTATTTACAAAATATGTAAAATATAGATGAAAATGACGCATATATAACTTTAATTTCTTATAAGTACTTGACTTGAACCTCCTGTAACGACACATTTTACTGCATATACTTGCGTTGTAATAGGACATGTTGGGACGAACAATGTTGCCATCATCGTTTATTGGAAGTCCACGTGACATGTACCAACATTATCAAGATGCAGTGGCACTAGAACAGAGATACGGGAAAGCAGAGATTTTCCTCACTATGACTTGCAACCCATCATGGCCGGAAATTGCAACTGAGCTCCTACTTGAACAAAAACCACAAGATCGTCCTGATTTGCTTACTAGGGCATTTCGAGCAAGATATGAAGAGTTGAAGAATGATATTATGGATAGGGGATATTTGCAAGGTGGTTGTCCATGTTCTGGTGTTTGAATTTCAGAAACGTAGGTTGCGACATATTCAACTCATTCTAATTTAGGATGAAGACGATAAGTTGCGTACTCCTGAAAATTATGACTGCATAGTCAGAGCTCAGATACCTTACAAGGATGAAGAGCTTGAGTTATATACTGCAGCTTTAAGCCATATTATACATGGGCCATGTGGTGTACAGAACCAAAGAAAATCGTTTATGAAAAATGAGGTGTTGCAAAAGACAATTTCCAAAAGCATATTCTGCGATAACAAGACTAGGGGATGACTCATACCGATATATCGCAGGAGAGATGAGGGGACGTCTATTGCCTTAGACCGACGTGGGGAGGTTATAGTTGACAACAGTTGGGTTGTACCGTATAATCCATGGATACTACTGAAATATGACTATCACGCTAACATTGATATTTGTGGTACAAGTGTTAAGTACCTATATGTTCACAAGGGTCCTGATCGAGTATGTCTTGAAGTTCGTCCCGATCCTTTTTACTAATAAGTCAAAACACTTTGTAGATGCAAGATGGATATGGGAACTTGAAGCATTTTGGAGAGTGTTTAAGTTTCCCATGCATCCGTCCGTTGACCGTCTTCAAATACATCTGCGAGGTAGCCGACGTGTGAGGTTCTATGCTCATTAAAACATTTCTTATGTTCTCGCCAACGAACCAAACAACCGTACAATGCTCACAAAGTTCTTCATATTGAAACGCCAAGACGCAAGTGTAAGGCAATATTTGTATCGCGAAATTCCAGAGCATTACCATTAGGTGTCGGGTGAAAAAACTAGGCGCAGAATGCGTAACAACCTCTGAGTAATCGGAAGAATGTATACAGTAGCTGTATTTCTCTTTACCGATCAGAGACGGTGGCGACAGAGCCGTAGGGGCGGAGCTGTGGCTGATCCGTGGTAGATCTGATCGGATACATTGGAGGTGGAGCTGTGATGGATCTAGCGGCGGAGCGTCATGGTGACGATGAACGTCGTCGAATTTGTGGAGTAGCTGACTGTCAATGAATCTGTGGGCGAGAGAGAGGACGCCGTGAGATCGAGCAACGTCGTGAGAGAGAGAGTACGCCGTGAGCCCGTGAGATGGCGCGATGTCGTGACAGAGAGAGGACGCCGTGAGATCGAGCGAAGCTTCTTGAGAGAGAGAGAAAGAGAGAGAGAGAGAGAGAAGAGAGAAGTCAGAGAAGGAGGGAAGACGGCACAGATGGAAAAGACGAGAGAAATGAGAGTGAAATGAAAACCCTAGGTCCTAACAGTTATTATATAGTAAAAAAAATCCGGGTAAACCGTACCCGACCCAGACTTACCCGAAAATTACGGGTCTATTTTCGGCGGGTCTTTAAAATACGTACCCGTACCCAGGGTTTTTGGGCGGGTACGGGCCTCTTTTTGCCCGGTCTAAGAAATAGTACCGAAGTTTTGTCACAGACTGAAGTGGTCTCCAGATCGATACCTGTGTTATGCTTGAATTTTTTTTCTTAGATTTGCTTGTATCAGATCTTCTTGTATTATTTGTGCTAATTTTTTGTATGTATTTAAGTACTTAACTACTTTAGACTTAGGAATTATTTTGTAACTTATTTTCTGGTATGTGTGTTAAGACTTAAGATACTTGACCATTGTCTGTGTGGAGGCTTGGAGTTGAGATGGTTGGGTCGATTTGAGAATCGAGATCATCACCCAACTGGTAATTGTAGAGATCAAATGAGAAAGTGATTAATGTAGTAATAAAGAGGGAAAAATACTCTAAAAAAAAGGCTGAATATCTGTTAATAAAAAATTAAACAGTTTACCCACGGGTAATACCCGGCTCGCCAGGGTAGGGTACGGGCACCAGAAACCTCTACCCGAAAAAAACCGGGTAAAAATTACCCGAACCGAATTTATCCGTACCCGTCCGGGTTTTACCCGTACCCGGCGGGTATACCCGTTTGCCAGGTCTACAGTAGCACCATCCGATACTGAATTATTACATCTAATGATCTTGCTTAATCCTGTTAGAGGGCCATAGTCTTTTGAAATTTACTTACTAAAAATGGAGTTATATATCCAACTTTTAAGAAAGCTACAGAGAAAAGAGGCCTACTTGAAAATGATAACAGTATCCGTCAGTGCCTCTAGAGGTAGCCTCAACACGCATGCCTTCAGCATTCCAAAGTTTGTTTGTAGCAATATTGGTATACTGTGAACCGAGTAGAGTACGCGAATTATGGGATGAAATTTATCCTTTCATGGATGAGGATTGCCCATCTTCGAACATTACAACCAATGTATATATCATAAACAAGCTTTTTCGAGATATTAATACCTTATTGCAAACTCATAAGAGGAGTGTTGCTGAGTTTTATCTCCCAAGGATGAGAAGAGATTTTGGTGATAGTGCCAAAGTAACAAAAATAATACAGGATCAGCTATCTGTTACCATTTCGCAGGAAGACTTGAACTTTGTTTGTACGCTTAATAATGATCAAAAGTGCGCATTCGATGCTATCATGGGAACGATTGAGCGCAATTAGAGTGCGATATATTTTGTTAATGGCCTAAGAGGAACTGGAAAAACATATCTTTATCTTGCCCTTCTAGCAAAAATTAGAAGTAATGGTAACACTGCAATTGCAAACGCATCTTCTGGAATAGCAGCAACATCATTGCGTGGAGGTGCAACAGCCTATTCCATGTTCAAGTTGTCATTGAATCCTAAGGCTTCGTCTGTTTGCTCACTTAGCAAAACATCTGACAAAGCTGAACTGTTGAGGTAGGCTTCTGTCCTAATTTGGGATGAAGCAACAATGACTTATAGCTATGCACTTAATCTCTTGACCGAACCTTATGAAACATCGTTAGCGTTGATCTTCCTTTAGGGGAAAAGGTATTGTTTATGGGTGGTAACTTTCGTCAAGTATACTGATTGTGCCAAAAGGTCGAAAGTCATAAACCACGGATGCATGCACCGCGAGATCGTATCGATGGTCCACGGCCAAAAGGAAAACATGAGGAGTAGAAATGACAAACAATTCGTCGAGTACCTCTTACGGGTTGAAGAAGGGATTGAACTCACGGTTGTGGATGAGATGATTGAGGTTAATGCAAGCACGGTTGTAGATTGGAAAGGACAGCAGTCGGTCCACAGATTAATTGATGCATTCTTAATTTATAGTCACCTGCTAAGAACCAAAGATATATGACTGGCAGAACACTGATAACGCCACGAAATGAGTACATGAACATGTTGAATGAGAAGGTAATCCAAAAACATCCGGGAATAAACGTATGTACAGCTCATATGATAAAGTTGAGAAATGACGCGTGTCTTCTATACCAGCCAGAGTTTCTCAACTCCATTACGCCCGTGGTTTGCCCCCACATGTTTTGAGATTGAAAAAAGGTTCTCATGTTATGTTGCTAAGGAATATTGACCCAAAAATTGGTTTACGCGACGGTACAAGGCTATTGTGTTGGTGACCTTCATGACACCTATATAGAAGTTGAAGTTATGACGGGACACCATATTGACAAAACGGCGTTCGAGCCTAAAATAAAATTGAGAATAACTAATATTGCAAATCCCCAATTGAGATGGTTCGTTATCAGTTTCCAATGCGCCTAAGTTTTGCTTTCACAATCAAAAGAGCACAGGGTCAGACAATACTAAATATGGGGATCTACCTTTCGTTTCATGTATTCAGTCCCGGGCAACTATAAGTGGCATTGTCCAGAGGAATATCAAAGGAAGCAACAATGATATTGGTTAAAAAAGGAATGATTGACAACATGGAGGGAGTATACACAAAGAACGTTGCTTACAAAGAAGTGTTATAAGCGTCACGTCTATGAGTAAAGACCCAAATAAGTTGTAATAGAGTTTTACTTGCACCTATTACACGCATATTATAGTTTCAAAGCATATTATGTCTCTACGTTCAACTTAAATAATATAAAGATTCCGCATGTTGAACATCAATAATTAGAAATACAGGAAATAATGCCGACTGTGCATGCACAGCGTCAGAGCTAATAAATACACCTACAATAATCTTCTCAATCAATTTGATCTTTGTTATATGTGGATAGGATGCGACAACGGAAGCAGAGTGAATAAGCCCAAGGTATGCAAAGAGACTTTTAAGTATAACACCATAAAACATCTCACATCAAAGAAACGTCTAATTATATCATGCTAAACTTAAAGGTGATAAAAAGCAGGGTCATATGCCCTGGGTTCCCCATGACAGTGAGAATGTCTGGATTTGACTAGGGAAGAATGGTGTTACGAGAGCTAAGAAAGCAGGAGCAAGACCGGTACGTTTACTATCTCTTATGGCATTAGTTATAGTACATATGCATTATTGCCTCTAATATTATTTTTTACATCTACAAGAATAAAGTAGCGCACAAGATTAAGTAAGACTTCACAAAGGTGATAAATGAGATAATATATTGTAACACACTGCTTTCACACAGTCCAAATAAAGACTTATAATAGTGTTATTATATAGGCTGGTGTACATTATCGAAAATATGAGTGGGACAAAAATAAAAGTTTCAGGTACGCAAATATATGAAATTTGTTTATAGTTTGAGGTTGTAAGGTTATAACTTTCGTTAAATAATTGCAGGCACCTGCTACGAAAGGAAGACAACAGAGATGTAGGATTGGTAATTACACTCTTCTTAATGGCAGTACTTGCTTTTGTAATACGTTTTTCTAATCTTAGCCGTTCTTTTCTACAAAATCAAACTCACCCTCGCACCATCTTTTCATAGTTTTTCAATGAGTGCTTGCGGAGAAAGAAGATGCACGTTGTTGAATAGAAAATGATATGTCATTCTTTGACCTAGTAAGAAATAAAAGAAAAAACAGATTGGTCTACAATGAAAAGTTTTTGCCAAATTTAAAACTTAGAGGCAGGAATAAAGTATTAATGTGGTTATGCGTATTCCATATTTTGCAAAGCCATGGCTAAAGTCTCTGGAAAACAATTAGAAGAAGTAAGACAGAAGAAATGGAATTTTGTTTCTATACGCAATGTTTGGTGTTACTTATTTGAAGCTGTTCAGGTCTGATATGTAAATCTTAATAGACTCCCTTGGGCTCCGTGATGTTAGATCTACTTTTATTGAGTGTCGTGTAAACAGTTCTTTTACGAGTTATACAATGAAATACGCATTGCCTATGTATGGCAGCTTGTCTTATTAAGGAAAAAAGACCAACAGTAGCACAAAAGATTCCATGACATCAATACACCTTCTATATAAAATGACAGATTGTATACTAATTGATCAATGGACATATACTCCTGGAACACTCAAAACACTAAATTTCATTTAGTCCATAAAGAAGAAATGAACTCCACCAAATACTTAACAAAATATCCTTCTCTTTCCACTGTAAAAAGAAAGAATCAGAAATAGAATACCTGACTAAGGGTGATTGAATCCGACTCCAGAGCAGCAACTTTTTTCTGTTTTTCCAGAATCTGGAAACAAATATGTCCCTTTGCCTTCACCATCTGCTCTGTCTCCTCTTTTAGCCGCCTTGCTTCAGATTTTGCTGCATCATTAGAAATTATAACTCAATTTTGACACGAAGTATTCTAGTTGCCACTTAAAAAACCAGGGGTTCTGTGCAGTTCGCAATTCATGCAAGTTCCTATAATCGTCTAACTGGAAATCTTGAGGCAAAAACATGGGGATCAAAGTCAATATGTCATTGAACATAAAAAGTCATACCATAGTAACATCACCAACTAGAAAAACTATCATCTTCATGTTTTTTTATTAGAAGAGAGATTTGAACAGAAACACTAATCAAGTACAGAAAATTGTTTGTTACAAGGACACTTCCTCATCCAACCACTTCCCAGTTTTGTGTGGAACTAATTAAGAAAAAAAAAATGTCAAAATCCACAAGTGAGCAAGGTCAAACACCAAAGGCCTTGACTACAAGGCTTACATATGTCCACAAGTCCTAAACTAGTATCACAGGGTTGTAAGCGAATTAGAAATACCAATTCTTGAAACTCTTGAGAGTAAATTTTTGTCGTTCCAATATAGTCGCTCCGTCCCAAAATAATTGGTCAGTTTTCCTCTTTGGGGTGTCCCAAAAATACTGCTCACTTTCCCAAATTAGAAACTAAGTGCCACAAATGCCACCACCGTGCCTCTGTTGATCACCACAGCTACCACCATCACCATACGACCACCACCATCTCTAACTTGAAGATGTAAGCATTAAAGGAATTTGATTTCTGGTTTCAGATAGTAAGATTCAAGTTTCCAGTTTTGATGATAAGATCTTCAGAATTTTGAAATTGCCGATTGAAGTTTTAGATCTAGGATGTAGATTTAACTTCCAAGCAATGGGCTTTCTTGTTGTCAGATGATGTTTGACATGGGGGTTGAGGGTGATGTTGCCGATGGTGCAGCGGCGACTTCGTAAGACCTATGCACTGCCAAGGCGTATGAGAAGGCAACCTTTGCGTATTCCTATGAAAATGACTACAGGGAGTGGCTCGACAATGGTAACGACTTAATCGAGTGGGCAGGCGACTAGGTGTGGTAAGGCGCAAGCTAAAGTGGGGGAAAAATGGGGAATGTGGATCACCATAGATGCACAAAGAAAAGTACTGCCTGTGATCACCAAAAGTTCGGCTTAAAGCGCGCATTAACAAACTCAATGTTCTAATGGATCTCAGAAAAAGACACAAACAGATGTTTCGAGTAGCAATTGATTTAGAGGAAGAACAAAGGAGGAGATTGTTGAGTTATTCACAGAGATGGAGTTTCTGAAGGAAGAAAATGGTGGCCCCAGCAAGAGTATATGTGTAGAACTTTTGTGGATAGAACTGGGAACGTAAAATACATGACTAAGTTCCTTAATATGCGTGCAAGTCAAACGAGATCAATTATTCTAGGACGGAGGGAACATTAAACCTGTTAGAATATCCGCTTGATAATAACTGAATTAGACTAAATTGGCATGTTTTTTATGTATTAATTGAAGAGAACTAGCAAATCCTGTCCATTGAGGTGGAAAACAAAGATATCACACTTTTACGCGTTAGAGACATGAGGGAATGTGATTCCAGGAAATGATTTCAAACGGTAAAGCAATTTTGATAAGCTTTCAGGAATTAGAAATTCCTAGTTCTTTTCCTGCATAATGAACAGGCCCTTAGAGTACATAAAGACAAAGCTAACAGCATCGAAACTCTTTCTTAGCTGCATCCTAAGATCGATGGCTTACCAAGTTCTCTGGCTACCAAGGTTTTCTCCTTCTCTTCCTATCATTCTTTCCCACAACTAATAACTGTAACATATCCACTGTTTTCGCTGTGTCCAGATTGGGGCGACATAGAGAAAAATTGGACCCAAAAGCTCGTCCACGCCATCCTTTCGTAGACAATCCTTAACATAGTGTCAAATATAGAGTTACAATCAAAGGCGAATCGGCATTCCAATACAGTTTCTTGTCATTATGGCCTCCTTATTGTCCAAAATTGGAGGCTGGAATTTGTGAGCCAAACTACTTCTTGAACTGTTTCTTCAGCAATCATTACTTCGAGCAGATGGGAACCAACACATAGAAAACTTGGACCTTATAAACCACATCCATTAAAAAAGAAAACATCAAATCTAATTCTACGTTCAGCAAACTTACCTTATTCTATCTGTCTCATAGGTCTTCTCTCTAGTCTGCTCAATTTTTCATTTCTTTTCTTTCTTGATCCATTTGTCCTGTTTTTTTGTTAATTAACGCTTCCAACAGGTGAAACAATCCAGTAGAAGCACAAATCATTCGACAATACAGCTGGAAAAATGTAACACCGTATCTTATTTACCAAGACATGATTATTCAAGTAACTTTTTGTTAAGGAAATCATAATACTAGTCAAAAGTAACTTCACCAGCAGATAGGCAAACAAACAGGAAGGGTGAAAAAGAACCTAAATCTAGGTCATTCTGCAATGTCTGAATGGTGGTGATTTGCATCTGCTCCTCAACTGACATCTTTGTCGCCTGATCTTCCACATCTTCAAATCGCGCATTGCAAAAGTCGCATCAACAAGAATTACAAGTTATTAAGCACAAGGCGAAATCATCCTTGATTAATAAGCGTGTGAGCGTGTGGGAGTTTATGTGCTTGAATGTGTGTGCGAACGAGAGCGTGCGTTTGTGTCTGTGTGTGTGTTTATTTGTGCGCGAGTGTGTGTGTGCATGAGAGAGAGAGAGGCACATACCGTTGATTTGAGAGCGAAGAGTCTTCATGTGCTGCAGATACTCTTCCATCTTTTCACAGCCTTCTTCCAAAACCTGACCAAAACCTCTGTGTGTGTGTGTGTGTGTGTGTTGGTTGGGGGGGTGTTGCCATTAAAACAATGAATTTGACTCAAATTCTTCAGCAATTTGAAATCAGAAGCGCGACTTAGGTGTAGACTGAACATACCTATGAGAGACAGTGTGGTGTGAGAGAGAGAGAGAGAGGAATGTGTGGAACTTGGTATGATGGATGTGTATTCAAAGTTGTTTGTCTAGAGGAAGAAGCAGCAATAATTGGAGGGAAATGGGGGGAAGAACCGATATTGGCTCGGGCAAGCCCAAAGCCCGATTGTTCGGCCGATCCATTTTCGTACTCAGCTTTACTTGGGCCTCGGCCTAGGGCGGCTGAGTTTTAACTAGGATTCGTTTTGGGTTGAGGTTGGTGACGTCAAACTCGGACCCTAGGCCCCGTACGCTTACCATATTCGTTTTCTGTTTTTAGCAATGATGATGAAAAATATTCTTTTTTTGCGTACTTTTACCATTTTCTGTTTTTGTTTTGGATAAAATTACTCAAATAGTAACAAGGTGTTTTCAGCTTTTTTTCACTCAAACTTAACCCAATATAAGAAAAAATAGCTAAATTTTTTTTTGTGAAAATGATAAAAGTACAGGGACGGATTTTCAAACTGAATATGAAAATCATGAAAATGAAAACAGAAAATTTAAACAGAAAACAAATATGGTAAGCGTACGGGACCTATACTGTCTGATTTCGTATATATTGTGACCATTAGTCAACTGACTTGAATGACCTCAGGCTTATCCGTGACATCAGTAGAGGGCTCGAGGGGACTTTTTTGCAACTTCCAAGCATAGTAACAAATTCATGTATTCGGAATTTATTCGGCATAGACAATAATTCGAAATTCGGGAATTATTCGAAGAATTTCATCATTGAATCGGTAATAATTCGGTGAAATAACAAAATTTGTATTGTAAATCAAAAATAATTCGGTAATTAATCGTTAAGGTTACAATAATTTCAAGTGTCTGAAATTTTTTAAACTATACAACTGAAATGAGAAAAATACAAGAACTCTTCTATTCTTTAAGTGATGGGTACAAAAAAAATAAGAATGTGTGTGAGTATTGGCATATAATTATGTGTGGCTTAATAAAATATATACATTCTTTTGCACTATTTAGTCAAGAACCATGGGTTGGTGTGATGGGACAAAACAATGCTCGTATGCGGTGATACACGTGTTCGAATCCCACCAGAGTAAGCTTTGTTATCTTCTCTTTTTTCAGGAGAAACTACTTTGCGATATATTCGTACATGTCGCGATAAATTCACTAATATCGCGATATTTAATATGTATTCGCGAATCCTGTAAATAATCGTGATATATCCGTGATTAATACTTTCTATCAATTTATCGCGATAAATTCGCGAATATCGCCAATTTAATCCGAATATTGTTACTATGCTTCCGAGGGTTTGGAGATTTGGGCTTGTGCTGTGAGTTGTTCACAATCTCCATTAAGGGATAGGTATTCTTCGTGGTTTGGCATGTGTTTCGGCTTCGTTTTCCTCATACTCTACAATGAACATTGCATCGACTATATGAGCCTCGGGTCAGGGCAAAAAAGGGTCTCTTTTAACAATTGAGGGTTTGGAGATTTGGGCTTGTGCTGTGAGTTGTTCACAATCTCCATTAAGGGATAGGTATTCTTCGTGGTTTGGCATGTGTTTCGGCTTCGTTTTCCTCATACTCTACAATGAACATTGCATCAACTATATGAGCCTCGGGTCGGGGCAAAAAAGGGTCTCTTTTAACAATTGAGAGTGACCTCTCTCCATTCAAGATGACCTTGAAGGTATTGTTGTTAGGTCGAACGAACAGCTTCATAATCCTGCATCCAGAATCTTCAAAGGAGAATGTGGAAGCAAGTATCACGGTCAATCACATGGAATTTCGTGTTAAACTTAAGTACCGTTTGAAAACCATTAAGTTTCCAGTTTTTTCAAAAACGCGTTTGGCACACAGTTTTCGTTTTCTTTTTCCTTCAGTTTTGAAAACTAGTTTTTAAAACATGGCTGTTTTTTAAAACTTCCATTTTGGAGTTTTGAGTTTTTGTTTAGAGACCACCACCGCCCGCTGTCGGCCCCCGTCAGCCACCGCTGCCACTGTAACCACCACAAAAAAAATTAAAATAAAAACTGTTAATCAAAAACCCATTTGTTTTGTGAAAAATAAAAACTAACAAGTTTTTTTTTTTTTTTTGGAAACAGAAAATCAAAACTGGAAGTGATTTCAAACATACCCTTAATGGTTCAAACTTGGAGGCCAATTTACATTATTTATGGGCCACTGTGCGATGCAGCATGTGTTCCAAATTCGATTGTGTCAATATTTCCAAGGGTTGACTTTGGGAGGCCAGCAACAAAAATTACGGCTGAAGTGATAATACTTGACCCAAAAGCCTCATGAGCACTTGGCTGCATTAATACAAACAGGAACTTAACGTGGGTGATTATGTGAGTTATGTACCTATGTGCGAGCCTCGCGAAATGTGATAAGATTTTTTGCCATCTTTCAGTGATTAAGGAAGGAGCCATGTTGCTTGGAGGATGTTTTGTTAAGCTTCGTGGTGATTCTGAGGATGGCTCGTCTTGTTGCAATCTGCGCCCCATCCATGAGGCTTAGTTGATCATTTGATTCCTTGAACTTGACAATTTTTTATAGGGCGATGACCACTCTGTTGAAACAACTCGAGGACATCATTCTCTTCCTTGGGAGTCAACCTAATATCGACATCCTTGGGGCTTTCAAGGTTGTCCCCTGCAATTGTCATGAGAGCGTCCTATTGTTGCATATGTCATAATGAGGGACTGGGTGTGTATGAAATTTTGTTGCCCAAGTAGGGGCGGATCCAGAAAATCTAATCGAGGGGGGCCAAAAAGGCGTAAATTTTTTTGATCATATTATAATTAGCGTAACTTCTTGAATATGGTAAATACAAAATAAATTATTCAATTGACTATTAATTATTTTTATTTATTCATAGTGATTTGTTTAACTTGATAAGCTGAATCAACAACAAATTACTAATCTTGCGTGAATAAAGCTTAACACTTACTATATAGATGTATTATTAATGTGATTATTAGTTATATGAGTACAATAGTGCATGTAGTGTAAGTTAACAATATTTTACAATAGTTCAAACTAAAAAGAAAGAACTAACCTTGATCATTTGATTTTTTTGTAGTAAAATTTTTTGAAATTTGAAAGAGTGAAGATGGAACAAAAGAATGAGAAAAAAGAAACAAAGAGTCGAAAATAAAAAAAGGAATCCCTAATTAATTAATTTTATGATATAATGGTATTTTTGTAAAATATGAATATCATTATATAGAAAACTAGTAAATAAATCCAAAAAAATTGTGGGGGTGGGGGGGGGGGGTGCCATGGCCCCCTCCCGTCAGGTGATAGCTCCGCCACTGTGCCCAAGGTCTTTTAAAACTTCTTCTTCACTCATTTTCGTGAAAATCATTCCGAGGGTGATGCATTATGAGAGATGATCAATGTTATAGTGCTTATGGAAATCGCAGCAATGAGGGTTGGTCTTGTCTTATTTGTTGGGCTCCTTTTGAAACTGGGTTAGGGTGATGGTGTTGTCCTAGATCCATGCACGAAGGATGGCACATGCTTATATGCGGGTAGATAGGAATGGTGGTGACATTGGGCCTCGGTCAAAGAAGTTCTTCCTCCAAGCTATAAGTCTTGAGTTTTTTTCTCGTAATTCTCGTTTACTAAAAAGATTGAGGGTCTTGATTGTCTTATACTGCGATCACCATAAATGGTTGAGTGTCTAATAAGGTTGTTGAGCTCTCGCGGTACATAGTTGAGGTCATTAAACAGCTTGAGGCCTTTGGAAAGGAAGTGTGTCTAAACTCTTCAAGTGGTCCCTCGATGTATATTTTGACGAGCATCTCTTCTGCTATAGGCTCATGGTGATCCATGGCTTGATTTATTAAGGTCAATATGTAGTTCCTCTGGTTTTTTGGGTTTTGGTGATTATTGTGGGATCTACAAAGGTGAAGTGGCGAACTTAGCAAAAAAATTATCCTCGTGTCATCTCAAATGGGGACAAATCCTTGGGGGAGGTTGGCATACCACGTACTTGTTTTCCCTATGAAGGAGTGAGAAAACTCGTCGAGGCATGGGGTTCACCGTTACAAAACTTTCCAGAGGTTGTCAAGGAACTCATATTCATTCTCTTTGGCATTTTATTTGTTCCTCGTCATATCAATCAAACTTAAGGGTTTCATTACCCTAAGAATATAGTGGGAATGTGTGCAGAGCAAGGACTAATTACCTTGAGGTTATTTGAGCTTGGAGTTGAAGTGCTTTTTAAAGAATACCTCCATATCTTCGACTGTGAGTGATGATTTTCCTTCAGCAGAGGTTGAGGCTAAGACATGCCCTTTTAGTTTGATCGCGTAGTCTTTTGTGGCCACTTGAATAAACGTTTTTGGAAGGAATGACTTCATCATCTTGATGCTCACCACGTGGTCTTCGGGGATGGCACTGAGCATGGTGACGAGAAGTAACTATTGATTTCTCTACAAGAAGAGGATGGTTTCTGTGACACCCTCAACCCAGGTGACATCACCGGGCTGAGTTATCACCCATAATCATATTCAAAACCCTGTGCTGAATACAGAGCAACTACATCCTCATACTCATACATCATTAATAGACGCTCCAAAATGCGTCCTTACAAATTTTTTTCTTACAAACATACATCATACTGCAGCAGAAGACTTTCAGGTCTTTAAACAACATGAATGTTTACAACCTAAAATACGACTGTAGTCGTATGACTCTTGACAACCTATCTCGTAACTCAATCTTTATCCCGCCATTCCTAGCTGGTCTTACCTCACACAACTGATCCCCTTGCTCAACTTTTCTAGCTTGTTTCTTTTTCCTTTCTAAAAGGTTCTCCTTGATCAATCTTATTGCCTGCACAATACAACATAAGGAATAAGCGCAAATCGCCCAGTAAAGACAACACGAGGAGTATCGTGTACAAATGATTCAAAAGACTCGGAGGAATAATAATCATCTCAACTATATAAATGAATCAAGAGTTCCAATAATTTTCAACATCAGCATAATTGTCAAACGATGTTTTCTTTCGTCAGACTGAGTGGCTTCAAGGCCCAACAGAACAGCATTATTGCCACCTCCTCATTGACAAGACTGACTGACTGACTATGCAAGTGAACAATAAAACCGGAAATTGAAAAGATAAACATCAACGAAATACAAGTCATTAAAATCATTAACATCAAAAGAAAATAAAATGCAATGCAATACAACTTAGACACGACAGACTAGACTCGACCAGACATGACAGACTCGACTCGCGCGCCCTACATCCTCTTTGCCAGTGACCATATTCCACATGCCATCCTCCTCATATTGATGTCCCATTTTATGGGATGTTCATCTCAGTCTCAAGTAAATAGAATAGACACTGTCAACGAGTAGGGAACTCATTTAGAGTGCTTTCCCTAACCACGTTACAGCCAAGCAGCAAGACTTCATCAACGGGGCGGACTAAGGGAAAGTTTATTCCACTTTATGTCCTCAACAACACAGCTCAACAAGGAATACCGGATCAGAAGATCAACTGGTGTTCAGACCTAACAACAAGAGTTCAATGTAACATCATCAACAGGGCGGACTTGGAAGAAGATTATCGCAAGCCCTCAACAACGTTCTTACATAAGAGAAATGTTGACTACCAATAAGTGCCAACATTTCACAACAACACGCAACGATCTCAACAACATCATTATCAACGATAAGGCGGACTCGGGAGAAGTTTGCCACAAGTCCTCAATGGTGTTCTCAAAGAGAAGAGAAATCGGCTATCAATAATTGCCAACATCTCACAACAACCCCTACATAATATCACCCCCAACGCCAGGTATGCTAATCGAGTCGGATCATAGCATACTAGAACACACATCATCCTCATTCAATTCTATCAACATGGCGGACTAAGAAAATTTATTCTACCCTAAGTCCTCAATAGCACAATTCAAATATGTGTATACCGGTCACAATGACTACCGGTGACCAATCATAACAACAAGAATTCAACAATACGTCATCAACATGGCATGCTAATCGAAACAATAAATTAGCATATCAGAACCGCATTGTCCTTACCTGATTGGCTTATAGCCGAAGCAACTCGCAATCTCTGATCGCAACGAGCTGCATCACCTAGTCAAATAATACTCTGCTCGTTAGAAATCATTCCACATATACGCACTCCCAATTCTAACCCTTCCCATTTAATCATTTATAGCGTCTTACGACAGCTTGTTAATCCGTTCCAATAATTGAATCCTTAACCTAGCTTACCAACGCATTAGCAGTAGCCACTATCTCATTATTTCAACGTATTAACATCATTCCTCACTTCCACCATTTCGAACGCTGAATTACACGCGTTCCCTAAAATTTGGCGTCAACATGGCAAATTATGAAAATACCCCATCTAGGCGACAAATTACCAAAATACCCCCTGACGGTTCACTACCACTCCAACACATCAAATCTGCTTCAAAACAACTTTTCATGTGTTTTACAACTCTTTCCGAACTAAAAAAGTCTTTTGAAAAACTTTACCGGGAAAATTACCAAAATACTCCTCTTCGGGTGGCAAATTACCAAAATGCCCCCTAAGGGTTCTCGGCATCAGAAAAATCTCAAAAGTGCTTTAAAATGCTATTTTATGCCTCCTGAATTCATTCTTGAGATAAAAAGTATTTGAGCTAATTACACCCATATCCATGAGGTGAGGGTGAAATTACACCCGTGTCCATAAGTTTGGAAAATTGACACTTATATCCTTTGACCTAACGGAATACAAGATTACCTAACGGTTTTAGCGAAATGACCGTATTGCCCATGACTTAAAATGTAATTTCTTAACATGCCACTCTTTACTTTTAAAATGTAATTTCTCTCTTATATTTCTTTCTCCTCTCTTTCTTCCCAGCCAGTCATGTACACCCTTGACCCTGCTTTACCCAACCATACCCTCACAAACCATGACCAACTACCATGCACCACTGCCGTGACCCACCCTAACACCACCGTCGTGCCCTTTACGCCGGAGCAAGCTATACACTACGCCACCGCCGATCAATACACTGTACTAACCCACAACAGAAACAAGATTTATGTTAAATAATTACCAACAAAAAAGAGAAACGGATCTGATGATGGTGGAAGGCCGTGGGTATGGTGGTGGGTTACGGAGATGATGGAGGATCGCGGATACAATTATGGTGGTTGATCGGTCGTCGGTGGTGTACGAAGGTGAGAGAGGTGAGACCGGGATCTGTTGGGGGTTGTGGTGAGGCCGACTGCGTAGCGGCTGAGTAGATTTCAAGGGCAGGGGTGACGGAAGGTGATGGTGGTGGTTACGGGGGGTGGCTGGATCTGATTTGGTTGCGGCGGGCCATTGTGGCGGCGGTGCCGAGGTAAACGGGGCTACCTTGAATGATTGAGGTGGTGCGCGATAGAGGAGAGGGCGGGGTAGGTGGGGCTGAGATTGGGCAACGACGGCATGGATAGGCGGCGGCGGCGTGAGTTAGAATTTAGGGAGAATGAAAATTAGGGTGGAGAGGGGGGTGGGGGGAGGGGATGAGAATTAGGGTTTTTCATATTTTTAAAACAAAAAAAGGTATTTTAAGGAAATTAAAAACCATATTAAGAAATAAAAAATTTGAAGAAAGATAGATTTAGAAATTAAAATTTCAAAATTAGGGATCTGAAGCCCTAATTTATGAAACCCTAATTCAAATTAGGGTTTCAAAACCATAATTTTCAAACCCTAATGATTTAAAATAAGAAAAAGTGAAAAAATAAGGGTTCGAAAATACCCTAATTTAAAAAATACGTATGAATACGTATAAAAAAATACCCTATATGGTATAAGGGTAGTATTGGGCAGTATTGCCATTTTTTAAATATGTAATGATGAACAGTATACTTTTTGGATGGAACTCTAACGGATGGATACGGGTGATACATTTGAAACATTTTTGGTCACAAAATGTTACATTTTGAAACTTTGTGTCTTTGACTGTAATTACCCCCTAACCTCAGGGACATAGGTGTAATTAGCCCAAAGTATTTTACAAAATTTTCGCCCAAAAATCCCGAATCGACGTCCGGACCGAGCGCTTAAAAGTCCGTTCGGCCAAAAATGGCTAACGACTTCGGAATGACCCGAAATCTTGGGAAATGGAAGTTATCAGCATCATAGAGTCCTCATAAATTTTTCCGCAAAACCGCGCTCGTTTGATATTTTAAATTTCACCGTAAAGTTCCAAACTTCCCGCGTCCATTCACCCCCTTCCTGACCTCGGAAAAATCTGAAATGTTTCCACAACATAGGTCTCCTAAAAATAGCTAGGGTCTATTTTTTGCACTTTATCTAAATCTAACACTAACTAGTTTAACAAATTCGGATAAGAAATTACTTCATTATTTTTCATCTTTAGCGACAATTTTAATGCCCTAAATCCATCCAATTTACATAATTACACCACATTAATCCATACCCATGAACCAAATTGAAGAACACACACTGAAACACACACCCGCGCACATTGACATCAAGCCCAACTCAAAACCCTAATTCATTTTCTCTTTCTTTGTTGTTTTAGGGTCTTATCTCCATAATTCCAACAAGAATCATCTCGATTCTTCCCCATCCCCGATTGCAAATATACATCTGAAACCCATATGTATATATATACATACGATATTCATTCAATCAATATTTCAATTCAACTCTCACAATATTTTCGCAATTTAGGGTTCACAATCATACCCAAATGGATTTGAGGTTCTTTCTTTCTCCCTTTCCTCTCTTCTTTATTCCTTTCTTCTATTTTTCCTCCCCTTTTCTTCCTCCTTCAGCCGTGTTCACTGTGCGTGTTCTTGTTCTACAGGTGGTGTTCTTCAGTTTCTCTTAATTGCATTTTTCACCCCAACATTTTCCTTTTATATTTACTCCATTTAATCTTATCCCCAAGTAAATTATAATTTCCAATCTTTGAGTCAGCTTCATGCAACCAAGAGGTGGCCATCATGCATGATCCGATCTCTTCAACTTGTGACACATTTTACCAACTTTCAAAATTTGCACTTTGGCCCCTCAAGTTTCCAAAATTGCATTTTGACCCCTCGACTTTGGAAAATTATAATTTGACCTCAAAATCACCCTAACCCTCCATGTAGCCCCCTAACACCTCATTATCATCAAAAGGATGCTACTTAATAAAGATATGCATCCCGTTCATCATATTTTCCAAAATTATATTTTTGCCCCTTAACCTTCCAAAATTACATTTCAACCCCCACGGCCACACTAACCCCTTATTTAGCTCCTTAACACTTAATTATCACCAACATGATGCTACTTAATAAAAAATAGCACCCCTTAATTAATCAAACTCACGGTTAGATTAATTTCTGGTATTTTCCGGGGTATCACAGTTTATTTGGCTATATTTCCTTCATCTGGAGTTCCTAGTTGTGGCGGTGACTGATTAAGTGTTAGAGATTTTAGGAATGTTACCTTGGAGAGCTTTTATGCTGGCTTTCGATTTCGTAACTCATTTGTTTCTTTCTTCAACCTTAGGATACACGAGGCTAGCACAGTTGCCAAAACTTCGAGGGCCTTTTTTTATAAGGTGGCAAAAATGCCATGTCTGAGCCGGTAAATGGCCAATCTCGTGACATAAAAGAAATCACCCCCCCAAAATGGTAAGACAGTGAAAACCAAATCCGAGTTGAGACTAGGTGTAATAACCCGAACCTAAGGTTGACTTGTGGTAAATTCTAGCAGATTTATTTGTTTCGTTAGTGGAGTTTTTATAAGTGATATCATTGGAGCCTTTAATGCCGATTAGCGTGAGTAATATTATTGGCGACGCTTAGCGAATTTTTTTTTATAATAACCATAAGTTGTTAATAACAAAGATGGGTACAATAAACAATTAACCAGAGTAGGGGAATATTATGTCAAATGGACAATAGTCTTTAATTCAGTTTTACATAAATTGAGGTTCATATTTATAGAACATCAAAGAAGGAAAGAACATGAAAGGAGAAATTGGAGGCAACTAGAAAGGAATGGAGGAAAAGTCAAAAAGGAGAATGAGTGGAAGAATTTTGGGAGAAAAGTGTTGGAGAAAGAAAAGAGGCTCGGCAAAGAGAGGGCGAGAAGGAGAGAAAGAAAGAGATTGTAGTGTAATCTCAATGTACATTTTAATGTGTCCTTGACCTTTTAATTAGTATAATTTAGTGCAATTATTGGACATAATTTGAGGTGTTCTTGGGGTTTGATTGGTGAATAATATGTGTGTAATTTGTGATGAGAGAGACCCCCCCCCCCCCCCCTCGCGGGGGTGGGGAGGGGACGTGTGCGCGCGTTTAATGTGAAACAGTGTATGCTTGATCTAGGTGCTTAAGAATAGAAAGCGAAAGTGTCGCTAAAGGCTTGGGCTTTTCCATCAGCTCATAGTTGGATTTTTAAAAGCCATTTCCAACCTGATTTTGGCAAAGTTCAAAAGAGTAATCCCCATTATTTTTGGAAGACCTGTAGAATTTTCTGGGATTTTTTAGTGTCCACGAAGAGCGTTAAATAATAAAATCTGAAAAATGGGTTTTCAATTTGTTTCTAATAGTAAACTAGACTATTTTTATCTCTAAATTTTACAGTGACCTTGTCATTGAAACACTTAAGTGTCTAAAATTTCTTAGAATTTTGGTACCTATTACTATTTTTAACGATGTTGGCCATTCAGCGCTCATTTAAGTATCGAATAAGGTTTTCGAACATACAATTTTTCGAGGGACTTTTTAGCCTGAAATCCAGTTTAGTTACTTAAAAGTATATTTTAAACTATTTTGGAATTTTGTTGGTGTGATGCGCCAAGGAATATTTCAATAATTTTATATGTCAGGGTTTCTTTGTGCTAATTTTTAATACCCGGTGGAGAATTTAGTAGACATGCATATCTAAGTATTGGGAATGATAGAAATTAAGAGACGATGTTAGTGCACTCTCGCACTGATAAATTTGTGACTGAGAAAAAAAGAGCTTGTAGGAAGAAGATTAAATTCTAGTTAAATCATTTTGGAAGGACTCAAGATTAGTGCAGAGAGAATTAACTCATTTGAGAGGAGCACAAAACGGCTTTGATGTAGCAGCTTTAACATCGTGCCAGATTTTGGATCGAAAAAATGTGTAGCCTCATGTAAGTGAACTTTCGATTCATGTAGTTCCTTTAAATAAAGCTTATTTTTTTAAATCTATTTTTGGGAAAAAATTGTTTGTCGAATATGACCTATTTTTAGTGACGTTTATATGTTTCTTAAGTGAAAGAACTGTCTATCGAGTATGATCTCCTTTTAGTGACACTAACGTCTCATGAAAATCGGACCAAGACGTGAACAATATTTTTGATAAAGTTTTCGATGGAAATTGGTTTGAAACTTTTAGTCCAAAGTTGACTGAATGTTTCGATTTAATTGCAAAATCGGATGGTTTTGGAGTTGAAATGTTTTGAAAGAATATTGAAAGGAAGTGGGATGGTTTGACTATCGATTATGTTTATGATAAATGAAAAGGGCGGCCTTTGCTCACTTGGTTAATGTGCCCTCGGGCCCTTGTCAATGGGGTTATGTACGTTAACGTAATACGCATTACTATGTCACGTGGTCGCCCCTACTTTCACTACAATGTTTATCCCGAGGTGGGATTCCGGGCCCGAGTCAATGGGGCTATGTACGCTGACCACAGTATACCCTTGTCACATCACCGGAGCTGAGATGTCAATTATGTTAAAGTCACAACCTTGAATATACTACAGAGCTACTACAACATCCAAATTCCAAAGGAACGTCACAAAATGCGTCCTTACAAAAAAAAATCTTGAAAGTACCTATTGTACTGCAGCAAAAATTGTACAACTTTAATACAACTTGATAATTACACCTAAGTTCGCACCATCGGGCCGATACAGTTCTCACTGAGCCTCAGTATAATTTCTCTTTACCTTTACCAGAGGTTTCACCTCGTTCAAACCGAGTACGGTTCAAACCGAGTACGTGAAAAAACACATCAGATAAGGAATGATCACAAATCACCTAGTAAGAATAATACATGGAGTACAATGCACAGCCCTTTAGGAGTATTCGAGAATTGATTAGAAATTATCAACGAAGGCAATAAATTTAAGAATGCCAAACAAATATCTGCAATCACCTTGACACATCACCTTTGTTCAGACTGAGCGGCTCAAGCCCAATAGAACATTATTGTTTCCACTTGGACAGACTATGCAAATGCAATGTAAGAGAAAACAGTAAAGCAAATAATCATCATGGGAATATATCGCCAAAACTAATAATCATCATGAGAATAACGAGATAATAAAATTGGCAATATAAACTAAAATCAATTGCAACCCATGCTCGACTTGACATGACACGACACGACGGACTCTAGTGCGCTTCATTCTTTTTGTCAGTTACTTTATTTTTCAGTGATCGCCAGCTACTTCACTTCACTAGCCCTTCATTTATTGATACCCCATCACACGGGGTGTTCATCTCTGTCTCGCATGGATTAAAATAGACAGTTTTCCGACGAAGGAATGGACTTAGAGAGTATTTCGATCATAAGTTCTTAACAATATATCAAACTTCACCAACAGGCAGACTAAGGGAAATGATTCTACCTATCCTCAACGACAATACTCAACAAGAAGTACCAGGTCACAAGAACAACCGATGTTCAAGCATAACAACACCAGTTCAAAATAATATTATCGAACAAGGTATGCTAAATGAAAACAATGAATATCACACCGGAACCGCACTATTCTTACTTGTTTGACTTTTTAGTTGATGAAGTCCTTGCTTCCGGATTTTTTCATTGAACGAGATAATATATCCAAACAAAATCTTTCTTGTTAGACAGCCTTAAATACACACACACACACAACTTTACCCCTTTCCCGCTTATCTGTCGACAACTTATTACGGTTAGTCTGTTAACCGGATTTGCTCTAGCCTATTAAAGTGCATTACCCGCACTACCGTTCTTCTGAAACCTATTTTAACTTAAATTCCTCATTTCTTATGCTTTTCGCTGCTTGATTATGAGTTTCCACAAAACTCATCACTGGATGTGAAAAATTACCAAAACACCCCCCGAGTATAGGTAAAATTTTTATAAACACCCACTGCCGACTCTTGTACTAATAAAAACTCCAAAATGACCCAAAATATCTTTTTAAACAATATAAACTGGGTTTTGGACTAAAAAGTTATTCGATAAAATTTTCGCTCGAAAATCATGTATAGATAACCAAATCGAGCGGTAGGGGACCAATTTTGTTAAAAATGACAATTGTACTTTAAATGCCATGAGATTTTAGACACTGAACTGCCTCAACTACATAAAAACCCCATAATCTGATTTGGTATTTTTAAACATTCGAAACCCTATTTTAAGGATAAAAATATTTGACATTCTTAGCGAACTCAGAAATATTCCAAAAAATCATGGATTGTAGATCTTTTAAAAACAACAGGGATTTTTCTTTTGTGTTTGGCCATATTCTGGCTTAAAACTATTTCGAAAATAAAATTTGAAAAGGATAAAATAGCAAGAATTTTAGTGACAATAACAATCACTATTCACCTTCTAATGGATCAAAACACCTACTTTTACACCTTAGCCACATGCACCTGTGCTTTCTTGGTTCTGCATTTCTAGAATTTTTCTCTTATTCTCATACACTTACACCACCTTAATTCTACACATTTCACTTCCTCACTTTAAACTCTCCATAACTCATATTAACACACTTTAATTCGCCTCATAAACTCATTCATTGCACATACACACACAGAGCCATGAAAACACACACCAAATAGCAGCACACCGCACTCATTTCCACGCCTGTATTCTCACACACATGCACATTATGCACACACATACTCACACTCACTGGAATCGAATATCTGCGAAATCGGGATCACAATTTATATCGATTAAACAAATTGTTGGAATTTCCAAAGTGCTTCACCTTCGAACTCCACCTCAATACCCCCCTTAATCCACTTCATTTTCACCTATTTAATCCTACCATTACAATTAACATGAAATTAGATCAAAACATAACTAATTCAGCCTTAATTTTCCTGAACACACACCAAAACACCAACACAAACTTTAAAAAACTGATTTTTACCTTACTTTCGAGGACTTATAACTTCTTCGATTCTTCACGAAAGCACCTTCTATTTCTTGCCAAATTCTTCATTTTTCTTCCTCCTATCAAATCTACGTTTAGACCTTCACGAAATTCTGCCTGTATTTTCTTCAATTTCCCCTTCAAATAGCTACTCCACACGCTGAAGGCTGATTTTTGCCTAACTTTGAAGGTCTATAACTCCTTCAATTCTTCAAACAATTGTGTTCTATTTCTTGCGTCTTCTTCCTCTCTCTTCCCTCTGTAATTACTTAGTTAAAACCTTCCCAAAATTCCATCTGTATTCCCCCTATTTTCCCTTAAATATATGCTCCTTATATACTCCCCTATGCCAACTCAACTCCCACTTAACTTCACATACACATGCTCCACCTCTTGAAATATTTGAGGTGTCATTGTCCTTTGTTTGTGGCTGTCTTTGGCAGCGACGAAACCAATGCAACACTTTTTTTTAATAATTAAATAATAATTATAATTGATTATTTATTTATTTTTCAAACTAGGATATTACAGTTATGAAGATATTTTCATGCTAAATTATTTGTATGCCCCCATAACTGCTTCATTTATACTGCATTATGCTTTATCGATAAATTGCCTTTACTGCTTTAAAATATAATCTCTTGGTAAAGTTGTTATATTGGTTAACTAAGCTACTTTCTGACATGCTACGGTCCAACTAGTTGGGTCACTGTTTACTTACTGAGCACGTGGAAGCCCACTACTTACTTATCATTTTAGGTTTAAAAGTAAGGTGATGATAACGAGCGTGAAATTAGAACTTAGAGTGGAGCTCTAAAGACAACATTAGATGACTTTGAGTGTTGTCCTGGGTGTTAATGTAAGAAAGATCATAATTAAATTAGGGGATAATTACAGCAAAGTCTGAGGTTAGGGTGAAATTACATGCGTGTCCGTTAGTTTGAACAAATTACACTTATATCTGTTGACCAGACGGAATACAAAAATACATAACAATTTTAACAAAAAAACCTGATTGCCCCTAAATAAAAATGAAATTCCATCTTCTTTTATCCTTTTTCTCTCTCATCTCTCTCTTTATCTCCGTGTCTCTTCATTTCACACATAGAAAAAAGGCCTAAGACCAAGGCAACAACAGATCTGATCGACGACAGGTGGATCCGATCGGCGATGGTGGTCGTCCTCCAGGCATTTTCTTCGCTGGACCTGCTGTACCGTTAACGGAGTGGGCTGGTTGGTTAGGTCGAGATTGGGGCTGTGGCGGCAGGAGGACGGAATGAAGTGGGCACGGTGGTGGGATGAAGGAGGGAAAGGTTGGCAGCGGCATGGGGCGAAGGAGCGGGCTGTCGGTGGGGGGCGAGGGAGGGAGCTGTCGGTGTGGGGCAAGGGAGGGAGCGGTCGGTGTGGGGCGCGGGAGGGAGCTGTCGGTGTGGGGCGAGGGAGGGAGCTGTCGGCGTGAGGTGAGGGAGATGGTTGTCGGGGGCTGAGATTTCAGATTAGGAAGAAAATATTTAAGGTTTCTAAAGAATTTGGAAAGAGAACAAATTTGAAAATTAGCGTTTTTTTACAAACCCAAATTTCAAGAGTAGCGTTTTAAATTTAGGTTTGTAAAAAAGCCCTAATTTTCAAATTAGGGTTTAAAATCCTAATTTCAAAATTTTAGAAATTATTCAGTATATGCAGTACAAGGGCAATATTGCCATTTTAAAAATACGTAATGATGATATCATAAAAAAATACACTTTTTAAATGGAACCCTGACGGATGGACACAAGTGTTACTAAATTAGGGTTTTTGGTCATGGTATGTTGCATTTTGAAACTTAATGTTCTTGACTGTAATTTCACCCTAACCTCAGAGACATTTTTGTAATTATCCCTTAAATTAGAAATTAAGTTGTATTTGAAGTTGTAAATATTTTAATTTAGTTTCCGCTGCGATTTCTATTGGTTTTAGCGCGTAAAGCCTAGTAGAGCCCTTAGTGGGAGTTCAGTAAGCCTGCGGCCGGTCACAGACCTATCTCACAGGCCCAGTTATGGGTTCGGGTCGTGACAAGAGATGAGGGTCTTTAAGGTTCAAGGTCTTGAGTGTTTAGTGGGTGGAAGTGGGGAATTTTTTTAAGCATCGCGTATGTGAAGAATTTGACAGGGGTTTGGCTACTGCTCTGATTTCTCCTTACTTTTCTTTGTTCCATGGCATGGTACTTATGTTGTGGATGGTGGAAGCTCACATGAGATGTCGAATGCCCTCTCACGGCAATCAATAACTCTGAGGTGGGCCTGGTACTCCTATTTTTTCGTAGTCAAATAATGGGAACAATTGGAGGAATGACTTGGAGCAAACTTTGTCTAGCCAATCGAAAGTTTGTGGATAGATAATGGTCCCAAGAAATGATAGTCAAGGAACATGTGACTCATTGAACTCTGAGAAGCGCTAGGTGTTTTTGCATGGATGTGTGGTACATTGTTTAAAGACTAGGAGTTTCATCCTTTTGTCTCAACATGATTCGCAATAGGTCTGAATAACACATCCTCATCCCAATTGTCTAACCTTTTATCTCCCTAGGTCCTAAAGAGCATTACATACAAAGAACAAATGACAACATTATGTCTTACCGGCATGAGGTCCCCCCCTCCCCAATCCTTCATGGAAGCAGTCGTTAAGCTGCATTTGGTGGTTTATGAAAGAAGAACCTCGGGCATGATGCCCGTCGAGGTTTAGAGAATGAAAGCCTCGAGGTTAATGCCCCTCGAGGAATTACATTCCTGGTAATTATCTTGGAAGTTTCTTTCCTTATACATTTTTCATCTATCAACGAGTCAATGACGGTAGAGGTTTAGGTCCTTGACCATTGGGGCCTATTCAGCCTTGTTATAAAGATTTTTCTTGGTTAACTTATGCCATGTCAGTCCTCACAAACCACCCTTAATAGACTTTTCCAGAATCACCTAGGTAACTGGGTGATGGGTTTCTATTGTAATATTTGAGTGGCATTTAGCCTTACGGCTGAACTTTCAGCTCTTTGTTATGGTGTAAGATTGGCCCAATAGCTCGAATATCCAAGCTATGCATTGAATTGTATGCCAAAAGTAGTAGTGACCTTGACCATGGATGTAAATGACCACTCTCATGAATTGGCAAATACAGTCTTTGACTACAAACGACTAATGGATCAAATGCAAGAAGTAGCCATGACCTATATCTTCTGTGAAGCCGTGTGCGGACTACCTAGCAAAAATCTAATGCTCTAATAATAGTAGGTTCTCTATTTCCATTAAACCCCCTTTAGAAATGGCTAGCTTTTTTTAGGAGGATGGAAGTGGTGTACGCTTGTAAGCGATCCTTCGATAGAATTTCCCCTTTTCTAACAAAAGACCATATTTATTACAAGTAAGGACTCATAAATCACAATGTTGATAATAAAACATGAACAACAATAGCGATACTGAAACAATAAAATAAAGAACATAGGTCTTCCTTGAGCATTATTATATGCAATTCAAGGAGATTTCATTAGCTTCACGAAGACTTAAATCACCTTTGGAGTCTGTATTTTTTCCATGAAAACAACGACGACCTCACTAGATGGTAAACCACACCATAAGCACATTTAAGTATTGGTCACCTTGGATATAAATATGGAGATTTAACAAGCTCACCTCCATTGCTAGAGAGATGTACATGGATGCTTGGAAGTTTAGCTACCTGAGGGCTCTGGCATTGAGCACTCGCTCTGCCTCATAATGTTTGACATTACCCTAACATGTTTTCCCTTATTATCTTAGGCATGACCCTCTCATGCTCTACCTTATTATGTTATGCATTTTAACTATTTATCAGCCTTAGTACTTTACTCAATGCATCATCTTGCATGCTTTGTTGCATGTATCTTTGGTGTTGCAGCATGGGCTCCACCTCATTAACTAAGGCAGCAACCTCGCATGCTCTATCTACCTTTGGTATTGTACCATTGGCTCTGCCTCGTTATATTAGGCATCACCCTTTTGCGACATGCCTCAAGAACTTGGGGCTGAGCATTCACTTGACCTCGTTGTCTGTATGTATCAGAAAACTAGTTCCACCTCATCATTTGAGAATAAAATAGAGTGAAAATCATGAGTCATGGACCTTGTGATCTTTAAACTACAGGGGTTGAATCATCGATGATGAGAGCAACACTCCAAAGAGAATAGCATTTATCGATGTTATTTTGGAGACTCAATTTTAGATGCTTTGAATGCCCAGTAGGAGAGTTTCAGACGCTTTTAGGGTTTTTCAGACTTTGATCATTTGTAATTTGAGGTTCCGAAAAATTAGAGCGTTACACTAAGAAAGCTTCGTCAAGTCCAATGTTAAATAGTAACAAAGAATGGATAGGCTATGTAAATTTCAATTATGATTGTTTATTTCTTTTAGGTTACTAGTTTTAGTTTGGTGCTTGCGTAGATAACGATGGCCAAGAATAACCTTGGGACACCTTGTGCATTACATACGAGTTCATAATCTTTTTAACAAGTGTGCTTCTTAAAAATTGGTGAACTTTGGAGCTAACTTAGATTTTCTCAAAAATGCTTTTGGAGCTAATACTTTCATTAGCTTTCCTAAAAAAAATGGCACCTTATTTTGGCTTTTCTACAGGAAGTTATGCACAATATAAGAAAGTGATTGTCGCGAGAAAACCAATGCAGTCGACTGCAATGAAAATACAGTAGAATGCGTTTGAAATACAAGTGACTGTATTGAGTTAGTAGGCCTCCAAAAGTGGCGTGTAGTCCACTGCATTGTATCACAGTCGACTACAAGCTCACAGAATCGTTAATAAAGGCTAGTTTTGCTGAAATTCATCCTCTATCTCATTATAACGTCTATATTTCATATTCATCGTATAAAAATGATTTGGGGCTACATACACCATGAAAACCACATTCTAAGCCTCCATTCATTAGAGATACAATAACAAGGTAAGGATTATACTTTTCTCTCTTTGTGTTAATGGTATTACATCATGAATAAAACATCTTTGTGGCAATTCTTCTATCGAGAGTGAGCATTCTTCAAGTTATCAGTTCTCTCATCTCTTTATTATACTAGAGGTTCATTTGTACGCATTTTCTTTCAAAAGGGTTTCCTTGCAAACAATTGACCATTGTAAAAGAATTGTGATCTAACTTTGGGGTTGACAAGTCTTGACTAAGTTTTATGGATTCAAAGCTTGTGCTTAGTGTGTGCATATCACCATGTATTTGCAAGGGTTTTGATCTTGACCAGATAGAAGATTGTTGCTAATGAATTATATATAATGCTCTTACAAAGGGACTTTTTTCAAGAGGTAGATATAGGCTTGAGGGAAGTTTAAGCTGAATCATTTCAATCTTCTTGTCAAGTACCTATAACTCAATCTCTTTACTTATTGTTCTATAGTCACTTGAGATCGTACAGTTAGCATATTGGTTTAACTTTTTCATTTGTTTGATCGAGATACATGTTTGTAATTAGCTTAAAGTCCTATCTACTTTTTAATAAACCGATTCACCCCCATTCTAGTATTGTTTTATTAGTTTGTGGTTCCAATTGATGGAAGACTCCAAACTATCCATGACTCAAACCCCAATATTGGCTAAGCATTCCTTCAGACACCCACCTTGACTCTCTTTTCTCTCATCTAACTTATCCCCCTTTTCGTTCGACCTGTCAAACACATTGTCAAATGAGAGGCAGATCTCAATGATCAACATATAGCAAAAACAAAAATGTCACCAAGACGAAGCCTTCACCACCCGTGCATGCATCAAATTTGCGTTCAAGAGTTTTTCTAAATGGAGATGTGCAGATCTTGAGAGATCAGTACTTGCATATTTGCTCAGAGCTTAGCTGCCGACCATATGTGACACATGACAGATTCAATTGAGTTCTTATAGTGTGAATTAGATGCACCACCTGTTTAAGTGATATTGGATGAAGAAGCATTAGGATAAGGTGGATTTATTGTTAGTGAATATGAGAGGTTGATTAAAAAGAGATGATTTGTAGTATTATCTCATGATATGGTTTTGTGATCTTCCTTATACATAGATACCTATACATAGATACCTGGTTGGATGCCTCTGGAGGAATCACATGAAAATGGTACTTGAACTGCAGGCAAGGAGATCGTCACCTGAGAGGAAGCTTGTGGAGTAGAATTAGCGACGAAAGCAAAGGGAAAAAAGTTTCATTGGACTTAACATGTTGAGCGAAGTAAGTTCGACCCGTAGATGTAACTCAGCATCGATATGCATGATGATAGAGGGCTATAGCCCAAAAAGACACATCGAATCGAACGCATCTAACTATTATGCATGATGATAGAGGGCAAATGTTTTGACAAGCCCGTCCAACCCATCTAACTATTATTTTATATATATATATATATATATATATATATATATATATATATATATATATATATATATATATATAGCTTTAAAAAATATAATTCGTAACCATGGACAACCCGTGGGCTCCCCCTGTCCAGCCCGTGTCCACCAAAATTTTGACGAGCTCGGTGTAGACATATATTATTAGGCCCTAGATGGGCTGGGTTGGACATGGGGACGACTTTTGAAGAGTGGGCTGAGTATGGTCTGACCCTTAGACCCGTCCAGCCCGCCCAAGTTGCACCCCTATCAACAATAATAAGAAAGTATTTGTTACCATTGAAAGAAGAAAGTGCAATGCTGTATACATCAGAGAAAGCAAGGTCTAATGGTTATTTGCTCGCTGACAGAGTAAGGGGGAGGGGAAATTTGGACATCTTGCCTAGACAACATGACAAACAAAAAGATAACTTGGAAGGTAAGCTTGCTAATTTATTTTTCTTAATAACGCTATGAACACCCTTAGCATGAAGGTGTCCAAGACGCTGGTGCCAATGGTTAAGAGAAGCTTGAGCCGTAAGAGAAGACATTGGACGAATGACCGAAGGATGCAGTTGATAAAACCCAACTTCATGGATTCCTGTGAATAGAAGCTTCATGGTGTCCTTGTCCTTCACAACAAATGAAAAGGGGAGAAATTAGAAACAATGGTTTTCTTTGGTGAATTGATGAACATATGATTTTCTTTAGTGAATTGGTGTCCTTGTCCTTTACAACAAATGAAAAGGGGAGAAATTAGAAGTAATGATTTTCTTTAGTGAATCAAAGAAGTTCTTTAGTGATAGGAGGAACATGAAGAGCATTTGAAAGATGGAAATATGAGTTAGCCGAACCAACATGCTTAATAGGAAGGCCCTTACCATCACCTACACGAAGCTGATCATGACCTTTGTATTCATCAATGAGGTGAAGTTGACGAAGGTCATTGGTGATATGATGAGTGGCTGTAGTATTTGGATACCAACCCTCAGAAATAGTCACATTATTTGGGGAACTGAGAGACGATCTGAGTAGATGGACCTGAGTTTTTGGAAGCATGATAACGATAACGACACTTATTTGCATACTGACCTGTTTGCTTGCAGTTTTGACAACAAGAGTTGCCGTTTTTCCAAAGCGCCCACCGGTATTGTCATTAGGGTAATGATTGTTGGTTGTATGGCTCAGAAGTAGATGAAAGTGGGAGCTGCGATTCTAAGATAAGTTGTTGTTGGAGCCGCGATTCATATGATTAAAAAGAGTTGATTCTCGATGAGCAATTTGCACAGAAGGAAGTTGAATTTGAGGAATAATTAACTTCATGCGAATTTCCTCACTATCGAGGAAACTCAATAGTTTCAGGTAAGGAACAGGAGATAGCAAAAAAGAAAGGGTCGACGACAGATATAATTCACTGTCTGGACACGTATGCGTTGAATTCAACCGTGCTCAAAGTTTTGCCCGCAGCGGCAACAATGTGTTGTCCGACCACAATCGGAAGAACAACTTTAGAGAGTGAGGCACTGATCCAGCTTAGCACTTGTTAGTTCGTGTCAATCCAGATTTTATGGGCAGTGTTTGTGATTTTGGTGGAATCAGAGGTAAGAAGTTCAGTTATTGGGCATGGTTCGTTTCCATTGATAAACGCAAGAAGGTTATGAGAACGGATAATAGGTTGCACTTGAGTTTGCCATAGAAGAAAATTAGTTTATTCAAGTTTAATGGTAGTAAAATGGTGGAGGTTGGGGAGATTGGTGGTGGTGTTTGTTGAAGAAGCAGAGTTGAAGAGGCCATGAAAAAAAAACCAGACTTTAAAGTTGTGCGACCATATAAGACAAACTCAGTTATGTTTTTTGGAACCTCACCCAAAATGTGAGGATTAGTTGATTTATACGCAAAACTACATTATATTTGAAATTATATGATAAGATACAAATCAAATGTTACAACAGATTTAGAGATAGTGGACACGTGCTCTCTAAATTCAGATTGTGTGTTTGAACTCAATTTGTGCAAGTTGATATTCAGATAAGATTGGAGGAAATTTGTTGTATAGAGGACGACTGTTGTCCAGATTTGTGGGAGACATAATTAGGGTTGACCATTGACTTCATGTTGACGTGGAGGATAGTTATTCTCTAATAGGCTTGAAATACTAAGGAGTTGCAATGTCTGAGATGGTCAAACTATCTCACAATCTCCTTCCTAGTTCCTAGCATCCCAAACTTATAATTCCCACGAGTCTTACTGAATTCTCAGCCTCAAGGTTTGAATAGTCTCTGAAGTCTTCTTGAGGCATGATGATGTCTTTTCTTTTCTAGAGTCAAGTCTTTGAGGGTGAAAATTTCTTAGTCTCACACATGAGCCTTTTATTCAAAGCTCATGGCCCATTTTTTACAATTTCATGGGTCATGTTGACTTCAATTTTAATTATTAAATGGTTGGCATCTATCAATCCGTGTAATCCTTTGCAGAGTACTCCTCTAGACAGATACCTAGTAGTTCTTGTGGTGGTTTGTTTACGTAGGAGGTGTTTGTGATGGCATTTCAAGTTACATCAAATTCAAAAGACATGTGTGGTTTATCTCTACCGGTTGATAAAAAGTTTGCTATATATGTAACTTATAAAACTTTCTCATCAGTAGCTAAGATGATTATCTTTTATGATATAACCTTGACATGATTGTTGGACCGTAGTTACATGTAAATGGGGTTGCGGGGGAAGGGGGGATGGGTTGTTAAATGGGTATTGACGAAGAGTTGTATACGAGTTAAAAATTCACATAAAGAAAATAGTCAAACCAAAGTACCATGAGATTTATATCGGGTCGATCCCACCCCCCACTTCCAGTCGACAAGCATTCTACATAAGAAAAACCTACTCGAGCCTTTCACTATCCATCCTTTGGGTGGTAACACAAATCTCAATTCATGATATAGCCCAAGTAAGGTTTGCTAGATTACATCATGAAAGATATAAAATACAATTCAAAATAATCAAAGTGCAGGTTTACAAAGAAAAAGTAGTAATGATCCAGGTTTTCTTTGGTGGGAAGATCAAATTCAAGAAGGGACTTGAGAGAAGGTTTAGCTCACGTGCAAGCCCTTGCCTCATCTGTTCTCACCCAGATATGCTAATAAATGTGTTTTGAAGAGAGAGAGAGAGAGAGAGAGAGAGAGAGAGAGAGAGAGAGAAGTAAGCTTGAAAATTTTTTAGAGAGTACAAGTTACCTTCTCAACGAGGCAAAAATATGAGTTATATAGCGCGTGAAGGCGTAACTATAAAAGCTCAACAAGGAAATATAATTCATTAACCAATTGAACGGTTTCATAATTAGTTGAGTTGTTTAAAGAAACACAGTCAAACTGATAGATAAGCAACTGAATTATTTTAGAGAGGTAAATAGCCGTTAACAACATTGAATTAAACAATTGGACAAATAAAGAATCAGTTGAACTGTTTTTGAAAGGGTTGAAAACCATGTAACTGTTTCTCTTAAACGATAGAACCGATTTTCTCAGGGAAAACAACTTAATCGTAATTAAATCAGTTGAACTGATTTTATAACGGTCGAATTGTTTCTCAAAACGGTTAAACTGTTTTTTGTCGGCGTGTATTGGACATGATCTCCAACATAAGTAGTCGGATTGCTTTAAAGACAAAGTGGTTGTGTTAGAAGCAAATCGAAATGGTTTATTTGATAGTTTGATTGTTTCACTCAGCAACGTTTGACAATATATGCAAAAAAAAAATAGTCGAACTGTTTTGAGAGCAGTTGAACTGTTTTACCTTTTAAATATCTTCTTGCAAATTTTTTGTTTTTGAAGTGGTAGATTTTGGCTAAGTCCATCAAATTTTTTTTTTGTGTGGAGATCTTGTAAGTTGCATTAGCTCATTTTTACAATGGAATGAATATCCCAGCTACGAGAAATCTTCAAGATTCTTCAGAGTTCATATGTAATTGTGCATTTGACGTATTTGAGATATTTAATTGATAGCACCTGAAAACATTATTAACACACAAATTAGATTTACAAGAGTCAATATACTAATAGTCAGACGAGGAATGTACACAACGAGGTCAACAAAGATATTGTGGGACGAAAATGGAGGGTAAGGCTCCTGCCATTTCAAGGTTTTCAAATCGGGAACTGCTCTAGCGGAAAGACATATATAGAATAAATATGCTCACACGTTATATCTCTCAAAGCAAACGAAACAGGTTGACAAGGAGATGTTATTTTGTTTTTCAATTTTGCTACTTTATCAAGTGTTTGCATTGGCAATGAAAGTTCTAATTCTTTAAATCAATGCCTAAATTAGAGAAATGCTCACGCCCACATATATACGTTATTATAAAAAATACCCGCAATAAATTGACAAGTATATATAATAATAATAATACTAATAATAATAATAATAATAATATTTTTTGGTGCAATAATAATAATATTACTTCTACTACTACGGTAGTACACAACCAATGGGCTATATAAATAGTTTTTGTTGAAAAATAAAAATAAAAAAAGAAAGAAAAAAAATGTCCCGTGGTAACTAAATCGACTTGAAGGCCTGTTTGACATGATTTTTTTTTTTCAGTTTTAGAAATTGAAAAAAAAAGTTGCGTTTGGTAACCATTTTTTTTTCTTCAGTTAAAAAAATCAAATTTTAAATCAAGACTGTTTTTAAAAACAATTCAAAAATGAGTATCGATTTTCAGTTTTGGTTTTTTTTTTGAGACCACCACCACCCTCCCACCACCAACAGCCATCTCTGGCGGCGGTCGGCAGCCACCGCTGCCCACCACCACGCCCCACCACCGCCACTGCAAACCACCACAAAAAAAAATTTGGATAATCAAACACCAAAAAAAAAACTGACTTATCAAATATCTACTTATTTTTATAAAAAAAATAATTTAAACTGCTATTTTTTTTTTTTTGTGTCAAACAGAGCCGGTTTGATGCTGCCTTTATACATGTAGCGCCCTTACCGCTCTTCACCTTCATTTCCCGGCTTTCTCCCCATTCCCCACGCTTAAACCTGCACATTCTCGCCCTTTAGTGCTAGGGTTTTACGTGAAAATCCTACGCGATTCATTATCGGTGGTGCCAAATCCCTTGCCCAGGATCGAAATTTCGGAGCGATGCCGCTGTTCATCACGGACGAGGAACTACAGCGGCTGTCGCACGACGGCGCCGCGGTGGCGGAGAGGGCCGACGTCGCCATCCGCGAAATGCACAGCCAGCTCGAGACCGTCAGGGCCCAGGCTGATGCCGCCTCCATCACCGCCGAGCAGACCTGCTCCCTCCTTGAGCAGAAGCACGTCTCCCTCTCCTCCGAGTTCGCCGCCCTCCAATCACAGCACTCGCAGCTTGCCTCCTCGCTCGAAAAGCGCCTCGCCGAGCTCGCCCAGCTCCAGGCCGACAAGCACCAAGTCCATCTCCAATCGGTAATCCTAGCCCTACCCGCGCTCCTCGTTTTCCTTGTACTCACCCTATTTCTTATTTATTGTCTCCACTGGTTTGTTGTGTATTTCTAGGATAGAATTCTAACAGTACTAATAACATATCAAACTTGGGCAAAAAGTACGAGAAAAGTCTTTGTTTAGACGTTCAAACTCTATGCCATGCGCACCTTATTTTCCCTATACTCCTACTCTGCTCACTGCATTGTTTGACGAGTGACAATAATGAGTAAAGTCAATGTTTAGATGTTCAAATTCTAAGCCCTTGGCTCTTTGTGCATCCTAAGCCATACGCTCCTTGATTTCCTTTTACTCTAACCCTTTTTCACTTTTTATGAATTTCTAGGATAGAAACATCGAATACCAAATGAATAGCAAATTAGGGCAGAAACAACGAGTCCAAAGTCTTAGCCATACGCTCTTTATTATTTTATGATTATTATATTTATTGGCTTCCGTTTGGTTTTTATTTGTATTATTTGTGTTTAGATTGGGAAAGACGGAGAAATTGAACGATTGTCGATGGAAGTGTCGGAGCTGCATAAATCTAAGAGGCAGTTGATTGAGTTGTTGGAGCGGAAGGATTCAGAGATCAGCGAGAGAAATGCAACTATTAAGGGCTATCTGGACAAGATTGTAAGTAATACTGAACTTTGAGCTTTTGTTGTGTTTCATTTGTGTCAGGGGTATTTAGGTTGCATAGTCAAATGACTGTTTACTTAAGAAATTACTGTTATCTTTAACTCAAACTATTAAGTTGGGAAAGTTCTGAATAAGCAATATGTGCACTTGGAAGACTTCACTGGCTTTAGATCTCGATGTAAACACAGCGTGATCATTTGCATGCCTTTATGACACGTATAATCATCTCTTCTCCTGCATTTCTACCTGGAATCTGAGGAAGTACACGCACTTCCCTACTTTCTTCAATTGTTTAGTCCAGTTTGTCTTAAGTGAAGTTTACTTGGAATCTTATAAGTGAAGGGTTTCTGGTCTATTTTTTCCTTTAGAAGCACAGGAAACTTTTAAAGGGACTGCAGTGTTCTTTTCACCCTTCGATTTTTTGATACTGTAACGTCTTTTCTTGGTTTGTTTTGTAAGTTGTTGCTGCTATATATATTTAACCAGAGAGGCTTTTGAGAAGAGCTCTTAGCTCGGCATGTGTTCCATATTGGATGCTCTAGGACTGGGAGTAACTTGCGGTGCTTCATTTACTTGACACGTGTCCTCATACTATCAAAGTCAACAGGCTCCTCTAATATCGAATGTAACAACAAAATATAAATTACACTCTTTAAGAAAAGTGAATTACCAAGATTTTTCTTTGGACCCATCAATGTTTTTCATGTTTTGCGTTATGTTTGAAGCTATCACTTCAGTATTTCATTTTTTCAGTACTTTGAAGCTATTGCAGTTTTCTTTTCCTTTTGGTTCTTGATTCCTTGATGTCTTTGGGGGTTTATTCTTTAAGTTGCTGCTGCTATACACTATGAAGCATGGACACAACAATCTGGTGGATGTATGGATGTCAGGGGAGGATCCGGTGCAGGTCCCCTGGGGTGCGGCTGGATGCGCACCAGGTTCTGGTGAAATTGTATCCCACTTTTTCTTAAAAATGTTGAAGTTAGGGTGCGTCCTGGACATGTAGTGGGCTTTTTGGGGTGAAATCTTATTCCAGATTTTATAAAACAAAAGGCGAGCAACGCTAGGGCTCAAACAACAGAGACAACAGCGATCAAGAAGAAGAAAAGGTGAAGCGAAGGACGAAGGTGTCGAGTGGTGGCAGAGGCGAACCGCATCGGCAGGTGGGATCGAAGGCGGCGGCGGGCAGCAGTCACGTCGATACATCCCTTTGCTAAGCTTTCCGATCTACAACCGTCTTAGCATTTTCTTTGTGGTTATTGTGGGCTTGTGATAGTACACAGTTTATAGTACTAAAGTGGGCTGATTACAGGTGCATGCCTTTAATTATGTTGGCCTATTCTCTTGTAATTATAAATTAACCCCACAATACCAAGATATTCATACCCTAACCCATCTTTTTTTTAATTGGTACAGAAACCCATCTGAAGTTAACAGTTTCCTAATTCACCACTAATGTTAACTTGCTCCCATTATTTTGGTTGCATATGTTTAATTCTTTTGTATTATTTATACAAACTAATTTCTTTAATATATGTTGCCATATCCCAGCAGCACCTGTATCCTGTTTCTCTGAAATACGACATATCAGCGTATCTGCATCTATGTTTTGCCCGAACTCATGCTTCTTAGGCTATACGTTCATAAATGTCTAGGGGGATGATCCACAGCTAGTGCTAGAAAAAGCACCATTTTCCCGATGTGCACAATAAGACACCTTACCTGCAGAAAGTTGGAGTAAGTCTTAAGCAACAGTATCAACTAATAAACTACCTATCACAAGAACTTTGTTCTGCACATCATAGTTTCTAACTATTTGCTCAACCAAACCATGGCAGATATTATGCTTTGGAATATGCCCAAGTGCCTGAACTCTGATTTGTTTTCGACATTATCTGCCTTCTTCTCCTCCAGCTCTGAGATTGAGGTTGGTTCTGGCCCTTTTGAGATTGATAGAGGTTGGTTCTGGCCCTTTTGAGAACTTCCTGGCTAAAAGAACAAAGGAATGAGTCCAGGCCAATTTTATGCTACACGACCTACACTTTGATCTCAAAACTCCTGGTGAATAGACTGAAGAATAACTACAATACAAACATAGAGATTGTCTTATGTGTATCTATATATGTGTGGATACACAAACATATACGTATACATTTACCTATATATGTACGCTCTCTTGTATATGGGGGTTGACCCTTTTTTCCCAAGTGATCTTGGGCCGTCCATGCCATCTAATAGATGACCCAGACAAAAACGATATCCACCTGGCACTCGTTGTAGCAGTTGGTTTCTTTTCGAAAATTACCTTTTGAACTTTTTCCAGCTAAAGAGCAACTACTCTTCTCTCTCCCCCCCCCCCCCCCCCTCCCTCTGTTCGCACAAGATTCAAAAAATCCACTCTTATGGCGCACAAGATTCAAATCCACTCTTTGGCGCTTGGAACTTTAGTAGGGTGTAGGAATTGACTGCACCACTTTGCCAACGCCACCACACTGTAGAATGATGGTGTTAGGTTGTGGTCGGTTGTGGGTAGGTGGTAGGTTGTGGGTATAGTGGTGGATGCTGGGGCTGGTAGTGTGTAGTGTGGAGGTGGTGGTAGTTGTTAGAGGGTATGATGGCGCTCGTGGTAGGTTGTAATTACTGTAGGTTTTGGTCTTCGGCGTGCCAGTGTTGGTACACTTGCACCGCTTTGTCAACGCCACCACACTGTAGAATGGTGGTGTTAGGTCGTGGTCGGTTGTGTGTAGGTGGTCGGTTGTGGGTATAGTGGTGGATGCTGGGGCTGGTAGTGTGTAGTGTGGAGGTGGTGGTAGTTGTTAGAGGGTATGATGGCACTCGTGGTAGGTTGTAATAACTGTAGGTTGTGGTCTTTGGCGTCCCAGTGTTGGTACACTTGCAAAGGGCTTGTGGTTGTTGTTGAGAGAGAGATTTGTGGGAGAGAGAGATTGGGTTTCGACTGATTGGCTGTGGGTGGTTGTTTGGGTGTGGATAAGGTGGTGGGTTTCTTGTTGGACTATGGTGGTTGGCTGTGGGTAAGACAAGTTGGTTATGGCGTAGGTGGCTGTGGGTATGTTGGTGTTTGGCTGGCGTCCAATCTTTAAACATCAGCACCAATATTCTTTTTGTTCATGAGGTGAATACTCAGATAAAAAAACGACAATACCGGACTGAAAATGGACTAATGGTTAGAACTTGCTAGAGTAAGAAGAAAAGAAAGTGGAATGAAGGAAGATCAGGGAAGAAACTAACATGGATACCTACACCAACTGCTCCAGTTAGAGGCGGTTTGTAATGGAGGACAGGATGGATGGGTATTAGCTAGAAAGGAATGGGACAATTTGGCCATTCAGTGCCAACTGCTATTCTAAGGGGCACTTGTTAGGTAGTTTTTTTCTTAACCTGATCTGGGCCGTCCTCGTTGTGATTTGGACGGCCCAGATCAGATTGGGCAAATGGGTTTTCCTGTCGCTAGTTGCGGATTAGTCCCATATGCGTATTTTTTTATATTGGAAATGCTATATCTTATATTCTTTTTCATTGCTGAAAATATTTTTAGTGATGGATGTTGACCTTTAACAACGACACGAAAGGAGTGGATTAGGATATTAGGGGGTGGATACAGCCTTGCCCTGTTTATATACAATAACTGACTTGGAGTAGCCGGGGTGTTTAGAGCTTTTCACTCCTCTTTCAGGATAACATCTAGGAACTAATTTTGGCTTGGAAATGGAGAACCACTCGGGGTTTTCAATCTACATTTTGAGATCTAGCTGTTGGTACAAGTACGTGCTATAGGTGGGTGCCTACAGAGTGATGGGTGCTCGCAATGTGGTTGAAGTATGTTTGGAAGATTAAGCATTGGATTTAAGTATAATTCGTATGCATAGGAGTTGATCAGGATATATATAGATTTAAGCTCGAGTAAAGATCCTATGAACTTTAGGCTTGAGTCAATCTTGGGCCGCATTGGTCCGTCTGAGGAGTGGGGGTGCGACAGACTGCCAAAAGTTATATGCTTGATTAGCAATAGACATAAATAGCTTGTGACATGTATAAATACTGGTTGTGAACTTTTTTTTGGCAGTATCTTGTAGACAATTAGGGAAAATATTTAGCTGAAGAACCAGCATTGGATATGGTACAACTTTAAAACACGTCAAGAAATAACAACTTTTTGCTTATGATAAGTAAGAGAAATAGTGGAAGTGATGATCATTCAACAAGCCTATGCAAGCAAAAGCCAAATCTCCAATGCTATACAACATCATTCAACAAGCCTATGCAAGCAAAAGCCAAATCTCCAATGCTATACAACATCATTCAACAAATCTAAGAAAGAAGTAATAGAACCACTCCCGGAGACAGATATCCAATGAACAAAGTGATCTTAAACAGAATAAGACATGCTTTTGAAGTGACACTTTCCTTTACAACCAAAGATGCTGTTCTCCAACAAGCACACCATGGATTCTGTGGACGTCCTTGAGGCCAGCAATGAAGAAAGTCAGTGACAGGTCTTGCTTCGCCCAATACAACCCAAAATAGACAAAATAAAAGACCAAAGCAATTGACCAAAAGCACAATGGAGCAAAAGGTGATTGACAGATTCCTGTGCTGACAAGCACGTGAGACAACCATTAACAGTTATTCTCTTCCTTTTTTCCAGATTGTCAAGAATGAGAATTTTTTCCAAATAAGGGCACCAACCAAAAAAGCCACCTTTCGACGCGCTTTCAGTTTCCTAGTAGCCTTCCGCTAAAATGCACCAGAGAGTTCGCGTTAAGGGAGAAAAGAATAACATGACTTGACATCAAGGTGTCGATTTAAATTCAGTTCTGTTGCCATGATTCCTTTGCATCTAGTTGTTGCTTCGAAGATTGCAAAAGCCCTCAAATCTGAAACATGCTCGAATTCCCATCTTGAGTAGTGCTTCAAAGAGAGGAACCCAAGGAAGACCTCCCTTTGAACCGGAATAGAAAGAGGCAATGGCTGCATCACCTTCCGTGGCAATGCCCACTATTTTTCAGATATGTTGACATATGTGCCAAGAGGTCCCTAAGAATGATTCTTTAGGTATTCTACAAGGACAGGGAGATAGAAGAGAATGTTATCCATAGGATAAGTACAAGTTGGCTAAGGTGGGGGTTTGCTTCTCAACTTGAGCGGAAAATCTTATCGGGTAGTTTTGAGGCCAAACAAAAGTACCGTATAGTGTTTTATCATACATTCAGGATGAGTGCAAATGCTTGGACGGATGAAGATAGACCAAGTGAGAACTGAGGATGTATTAATGTAAGAGAGTGGCACGATGGAGGAAAAGATGAGGAACATTGTTTTAGATGAATGGTAAGCCTTTAGATGCTCTAATTGGGAAAAGTGGTTATGTCAAGTTAATGGGCTCAGACGAGAAAAGAATTAACATGTGATAGTAGTGAGAAGAATATAAAATTGCTTGGAATTTTTGGAGTTCGTACCATTGAGATATACATATTAGCTCGTCGACTAAAAAACTAGCTATGGTGAAAAAGGACATACAATGAAAGAAAACATAAGCTGGCAATTGTTGAACATGTAGACCTCCAAAACACATTGGTGCTACAAAGTACTTTCTGGTGCCTTACAACTATGGACATTAAATCTGCAACCAATTTTTCAGCTTTTCTCCATAACTTAAAGATGTAGGCCGAGTTTAAAACTTTTTAATGGTGGGAGGAATGATGCGGTGCGCAATAGCAGAGGTGAATTAACTTTTAAATGTTATTTTCTACCATGGGGATTCTATTTTAGTTTTCCGTAATACATATCGGTTGTCTTGGGCTAATTTTTCCGACTAGGGAAGTTTGGTACTGTATCAGGTTTAATTGATGTTATCCACTTTTCTTATTGAGTTGGAACTTGAAAGCTATTTAATTTACGCTTTGTGCCATCATAGACTCCTTTCAGGGTGAGGCAACCATTCCAATTGCCTGTCTTCATTACTCTGCACTACGTTTTTACATTAGTCAACTTAGTTGTGTCAAATTTATTAGTGGCGATAGTTGTTCTCTGGAGTAGCTTTGTGAACGTTGATATACTGTTAAAAACAAGTAGAGTTGAACTATTTGATAAGATTGCTTCTTTCATTTTGTTGAAGGTAAACTTGACCGACAGTGCCGCATCGAGGGAGGCACGATTGCGCGACAATGAGGCTGAGTTAGCACGTGCTCGTTCTTCCTGTTCCCGTCTTTCACAGGCAAGCAGATAAATTGTTGTTTTATATTTTTTGTTTGCTAATTATCTTCTTTTTCTATTTCCCCATGTTTTTAACTGTGCTTTTGCTTGTTTTGTCTTGAAAATTTTGGCTTATGTTTCTCTCAATATGACCTAGTATTGTACCTATCTTTTACTAGTAAGCTGAACTCTGCTAATGTTACTCATGTATAAGTGAAAAAATAGGAAAGATACTAGTATCTTGTTTTCTCTTCAGACCGAAACATAAACAGAAGCACATTTGATTGACATATGTTTTGTTTGGGTCTTGTTTCTCACTGAGTTGACTTGAAGTAAGTCCATTATATTTTGTCCATTGAAACTGTGGAAGTCTATGGGAAAAGAACAGAGGAGACCCGGGAGGCGTAGCTGCCTTAGATGAAGGTGAGGAGATGTTTGCTCCTATGAACAATTCATGAGTACTAAGCTAAGTGGTCACTTGTCCAGAAACTCCAAGGCAAAAGAGGGCTTGAAAGTGATAGATGTATACACTTTCTTCGTGCGTCAAAACGTGGAACGGGTTTTAAGGTTGGATCAAAGAAGAGGAGGAGAAATAATAGGTTGTCTTACTGTGGTAAGATGCAATCTATTTAAATTGCTATCTGAAACTGTAAGACATGTGAGAACACAATCAGTTCTCTGAAGGAAAAGTCTAACTTGCAGACAATGGTTGAAACATCTCACTAATAAGGTGCTTAGTATGTAAGCAGCTTGTTTTTGCTGATACTATGACTTAGAAGGAGAGCACAAATCAACATGCCTACCAATCTCAATATGCACCGGGGAGGTTTGTGTCTCAGATAGGGGTTTTATTAATATTTTTCCTTACAAACCCACGAAACAAAGAAATAAAGATGGTGCGAATATGAAGGCAGTCAACTTCATTTTGATCACAAAGCATAAGAGAAGCAAGATGCTTCCTGTAGTCTTGTAAACCAAAGACAGAGAGAAGGAAAGAGGAACCTTAGAACCATGGACCGATTTCAAGAACTCATTTTTCTACAATTTTAAGATCTCTCCCTCTCACAAGTCTGCAGTTTACAAATTTGCTTCATTAAACTTGCAATAGGTTGATGAGTTAATGAAGCATCAACGAATAGGCAGACTATCATTTTGTCTTCGGTCGTGTTCTTTACACTTGAAGGGATAAACTGATGCCGTGTCAACAATAGTCTCTCTTTTTTTTTTGGTTGGTGAACTTACCTGTCCTTGTCTTGATTGGACTGATGCGGGCTAGTTGACAACTTTGTCTTCTAACGTCATGCATACTACATTGCATAGAAATGTCTCGTGACTTTCTTGCCTTCTTGTGGTACTTTAGCTTTTTCCTTTTGTTCAGCATCATTGTATATTGTGTTAATCTGGGTGTGAGCAGGAGAAAGAACTTATTGAAAGGCATAATGTTTGGCTTAATGACGAGTTAACTGCCAAAGTTAACAGTCTCATGGAGCTGCGCAAGAAAAATGGTGAAGTTGAGGCAGACATGTCTGCTAAGCTTGTAGATGTAAGTGTGATTGGATGCGTAACTTCCCCTCCTTAATTTTACGCGTTTACTATGCTGTCTAACCATTTTTCCTCAAATAGGCTGAAAAAAAACTCAATGAAAGTTCAAGCTCATTAAAGTGGAAAGATGATAGAGTAAGGGAGCTGGAATCGAAGCTGAGTTCCCTGCAGGAGGTGTGTTCTGTTCTATTTGTTTTTTCTTAAAAGGTTATCTTCTCTGCCGTTCTCTGTGTCAACTGCCTAACGTATATATCTCTGTTTACATGTGAAGGAGTTATGTGCGTCTAAAGATGAGGCTGCAGCAACTGAACAGCGATTTGCTGCTGAAATTTCAACAGTAGGTTCTATAAAAACTATTTTTAATCTGAGTTAGGAATCCTTTCCAATGTGCTACTTTGTACTAGTGGTGTAGAATTTAATTTGTGCTGGCTTTGTTAATGTGGCTACAGCGTTAAGTCGGATGGCTTACAAAACTTCACGCTTTAATTGCTGCAATGTTAGTCTCTTTATTTTTTGGAGTGAATATTTTTCATGAAGACTTGGCTGTTCTTGCTATACCAATGGACATGTAGAACGCTCTTGACATCATGAATGGTATCCAAGAATAAGTTGACTTTGGTTGGGCACTCGTAATATTACATTTCGATAGTTTTTTGTTTGGGAGGGGTCCAGTTCCGCCATTTTGACTAGTGACGATTTGTGGAAGCTTAGAGAACATAATGCTGGATGGTGCTTATGTGCTGAGCAAATAAGGAGAGCCTGGTACAGTTGTGTGCTCGCAAGGGAGTTGTGAAATATTCTTTGCTCTCTTTGGCATTGCAAGGTGATCGGTTGTAGTACAAAAGGAGGAAATGGAAGAATGTGTCTTCAGCTTGTGTATTTTGTAGAAGTATTGGTCGAGGGCATTTAAGAAATTGAGTTGTCCATATTGCATGTCAAAGCTTTATTTTGTTTAAAGAGGCTTTGGCTGTGGACCCGGAATTGTTTGCCATTGATTAAGAATTGCATCATGGTTAAGGTGACTTGAATCAAGAGCCTTATTTAATATACATGTTTTTGTTTGACATCATTCCCAAACAAATGAGCACCAGAAAATGACAGCAGAATATTCTCTTGTTTAATATTTGAGTTGTGAAAGTCCGGAACTAGACATTTTACTAATTACTTGTTTTCTCATCAAGTCATTCTGCAAGTTGACTTCCAAGTGTTACTTTCCTTTTGTCGGCTTATTGACATATGTTTTAAGGTGATCGAATGTGTAAATGTTGGGATTGTTTAGCTATGTTGAATGAATATGTGATCAAATTATAGGGTTGCCTATGGATCTTTTGATTGCTAATTCGATAGAATGGTCTATATACTAATTTATACTCCCGCCTACAAATGACTGTCCTCCGTTCTTTTCTGCAATGTGTACAAGTCATTGTCCACTTTAAAAAGTCAAGCATCTTTAGTGTCGTGCCCTTTTTGTTAAGCATTTATTACTACCAAAATATATAAAAGTACAATTGGAAATAACATGTTTGGAAATTTAATTGCAGTCATCCTTAAAATGTGTGCTAATGTTATGATGATATGATAATAAATAAGTGGTATCAGTTACAGACAAATCTGTACATAATTTGCTCGCCCCAAGTTGAAATTATAATTTTTATCAATACGCAGCGCTGGGTGTCCTTGTTGTGTCCTGGCCATGTCAGTTGTCTTGTGGAAAGGAAGGATATATAGATGCTCTTTAAGATTTTTTTTACTTCACCGAATCCCAAGGGATCGGGGTGAGGTTCTCATAGGTTATAGTTGGATTGATCAATCCCCGTTTTTTTCGGACCTCTCTCTTAAATGTCTTACAGTTAATGTCCTGTTGTGTTCTAATCTTGTGGCACGTACGAGAAAAGTGCCTTTGTGGTAGTGAATACGTGATAGCAGTGGTATGAGGCGGAGAAGGGGATGCTCATTTCAAGTCTCTCTATGTTGATATGTTTAGGGAGACTATCTTGCTTTTTAATCTGGGAGCTAGTAGGTGTTCTAAGACTGCTGTCATAGTGGCTTGGAATCTATTCCCTTGAGGAGGGACCTTTTTGAGTGTTCATGCCGTAAAGGAATGTGTGTTAATAACCATCTCTTGCATTGTGGAGTTGGTAAGTAGTTGTGGGATTTGGTTTTTCTTCTTTTAAGATTAGCTTGGTGATGCCAATTCAATCAAGAAGGCGTGTGTTGGGACTGGTGGGGGGAATGGAATAAGCTGCCGGATGTGGCTTTATTGTATTTGACTACATATCTTTGGCAAATAGGCAAGCATTGACACCAAAAGTATGGTTGCTCCATTTTGACTGGGAAGTCATGAATTTGAAACACAGAAACAGCCTCTTTGCAATAGCAGGTGCAAGGCTGCGTGGATCTACATCTTCCCGGACTTCACTATGATGCGGCCCTCGTGCATTATTTTTATGTCAGGAGAGACATGTTAAGGCATTATAAAGCTCGAGATTACTTCTCTCACGGCCCTTTTCTATAGCGTGTCAAGGTCTATCCATCCTGTTCCAGAGAGGGCCAGAAGGCCGAGAAAGGGTTTTGTTCACACGATCATGGTTGCTTCTGTAAAGGTGAGAAATGACAAAAGGGGCGAGAGCTAAGAGAGGGCTTGAATAGATCCTCTTCTATAATTTTTGCACAGACTGTTCATTGGTAGCTTTCTGGGTTGGGACCCCTATTTTTCCTCCGAGTTCTTTATATATGATTCTTCTGGCAGAAAATAGAGAACAACGATATTAGGTTTTAGCTCATATTTGATCTTGATTTCTTTTTCATGTGTAGGTAACCAAGCTTGTTGAACTATACAAGGAGAGTTCAGAGGAATGGTCCAAAAAGGCTGGAGAGCTTGAGGGTGTCATCAAGGCTTTGGAGGTACGATTTTTGCATTCAGGTTTTCTTGAACATTTGAACTTGCTGGTATCACTTATGTTGTTATTCTCATTATTACTAAAATTTACCACTTCTACTGTTTTTCACGTTTTGATTTTGTTTGTTTCTTTTTTCTGTGGTTGATAAGCAGACACATTCAAATCAAGTTGAAAATGAGTATAAGGAAAGGCTCGAGAAGGAAGTAGCTGCAAGACAAGAGTTTGAAAAGGTATGTTGGCTCGTAGGAAGTCATAATTTCTTCGACTATGTTAGTTAAGGGCAGTTTCGTTCTGTAAAGTTATACTCCCTCCGTCCCACATAATTTGATCAACTTTTTTTTGCACACAGATAAAGGATTTAAGTGATATATATTGAGTTTCCCATTCTATCCTTTAGAGAGAGGAAGGAAAGAAAGTGGGCCAGGAGAGAGAAAATGTGTTAGTGGAGTGTTAAATGTGGAGAAGAAATGAATAAAAAAGTGTAAGAAAGTGGGCCATGAGAGAGAAAATGAGTTGATGGAGATTTAAATGTGGAGAGAGAAATAGAATAAAAAAAAAGTGTAAAAAGGGTAAATATGTAAAATTACCTGCAAAATCTTTCTTAATTTGGAAATGAGCAATTTTTGTGGGACGGCCCAAAAAAGGAAATATGATCACTTTTTGTGGGACGGAAGGAGTATGTGGGAACACATATAAGAGATATAATATCAAATTATTGCTCTTTCCAACAATGGTAAGTGCCATTGTTGATGGCCGATAGCCTTCCTATATAAACTAATATCAGTCAGTTATTTGAACATGTAATTGAAGTCGTTGGTGGAGGTGGTTATTGATTTTTGATGGCGCCATGATGGAAGGCCAAAGCCGAGATACAAACGTGGCATGTCTGTTATTATCTCATACACTAAGGGCATTATTGGAAAACATGTGAAACTTTACGTGGACAAAGAAAATTGCTGACACACGCTTCTTATGGGGTTGTAGATATAGATTTAATAGATGAAGATATGGATATGTTGATGCAAGACTCTAGGAAGAAATTAAATTGCTCAAGCAGACGTCTCTAAATTTTGAGAAACAGTGTGTTATAGTGCTTATATTTTTGTGCTGACATGAATACGATTACTGAGGCTCCCCATCCTGGTCTTCCCGAATTGTTGAAACAACTAGCTGATCCGAAGGAGGAGATAAAAATAATACGAGTTGTATAAGGATGTAGCTGTTCTTAGTGCAATCGTGCTTTTACACATCTTTTTTTGATGTCTACAGGAAGCTGTTTCTTTAAAAGAGAAACTGGAAAAGTGTGAAGGGGAGTTGGAAAGCATTAGGAATGCAAATGAAGTCAACCTTCTTCCATTCAGCTTTTCTACTGCAAAACCGTAAGTCTCTGCTGAATGTCAGTTGATGTGCTGCACTCAGATACTTGATTTAAATTCTTAGACAGCTTTGAAGATGCGGGTAATAAATATTTACTATTGGCTCGGATTATTTTAGAATATGACTTTTGTTATCACAGATGGACGGAGTCAATTGAAGAAAATGAGATGGCTGAGGCTAATCACAGCCTTGTCCCCAGTATTCCGGTAGGTGTATCAGGAACAGCATTAGCAGCTTCGCTTCTTCGGGACGGTTGGAGTGTAAGTGTTTCAGTTTCCTATACTTATGATGTGTTGGAGACAAGTAGAAGTAGGATTTTCTTTACTTCTTCTAATCGTCTTTTCTCGGATTTTATCCTCATGTTGTTTCACTATTACTTCTTCCAGCTAGCAAAAATGTATGTCAAATACCAAGAAGCTGTCGATGCTATGCGACATGAGCAACTGGGAAGAAAGCAATCACAAGCAATATTGGAGAGGGTATTGTCTATGCGAATCTAGTTTTTACCCTTGAGCAATCCATATCTTTTCTTTTTTCGAAATTCGTATATACCTTGTTTTCCAGGAGGACATATTAGCCATTACTTCTGTCATATTGCACACGCGCTTCCGACTTCTGTTCACAAGCTAAGTCACAATAGTGATCCCATTCTTGAGAAGATTTTTACTTAGGGGTGCATAAGGTTGATGACACAACTAACTACTTTCTCCAAGTACATATCAAATTTTATTTGTTTCAGATTTAGTAATCAACTCTTTTAAGGGTTTTGCTTTCTTAAGGTGCTTTGCAAATTACGTAATCAAATACGTAATAGCTCGGGGGATTACTCAATCCCCCGCCCCTCCCTGCCCCCGCCATTTAAGGGAATGCACAGAAAAAAAACTTACTGTGGAGTGTGAAGTAGAGGAAAAAGTAGAGGAAATGAAAGAAAGAGGCTGCTTTTATGTGAAAAGATATCTATCTTGATGTGAACAATACGATTTAAAAAATTCCAAACCCGACATATACATGTGAAGGAGACTTTTTTTAATAATGTATATTTGTTGGTGTTGTTCATGGTGACACCAAGCCAGACCAAGATGACTAGAAGCAAGAGATGACAATTTTGAGATCTTGCCGCGCGGAGACATTGGCATAACGGCCATGTTTCTGAGGTAATGGCCAATATGTCAGCCAAATTGAAAAAGGAAATAGAGGAGAAGCTGCTCTAGAGCATCAGTGTCATATCTTCTTCCTAGCATCTATCTCAAGCAATTATCTCCTCCAAATCCCATCGCAACCAAAAACAGCCCTGATCTCACCTTCTTATTAGAGGCCAAAATTCACTGTGGTTGACCTCATCCTTTCCCTCAGCTCTTCCAACCACCTATATCTGCTGCCTCTGATTTTTTTGTTGTTCGTAGCTAGTGGAGTTATAAGCATTGTTATGGACTTATGGTTGAAACTATTATTGGTTCTTTTTGTTGGTTCCTACTTTTCTTCTAATAAGTATTCGTTCAAAGTACCTTATGCCATCTTTCTAACGAATATAAACCAGCATATATATATCAATTGAAAAAAGGTACAGCTGTTTTATATTGAAATGATCGCGTGATTTTTCTAGAATGGCTACTGGCATTGGTTCTGGCTAATATTATTGTAATTTTGGCTTTACATAATGCATGGTTAAAAGATCTACTAATTCCGAATGCATAATAATTTGAGTTCTTCTCTTAATAATTGCCAGCAAATTATCTATAAACGTTCTCCTTAGGCTATACTTTTGTTTGATGTCTATTGGTGGATTATTTAATGAAATTGTAGTGAAAGAACTACACACATATCTTGAATGTCACTTAGACAAATTAGGTATCACAAAATTATCTTTGTTCATCTAATTGACCAATCTTTTTCCTGTTATTTAGGAAATAGTTCATTATTTTTAGAAGGAGATTTGACGCCTCTTAAGTAACTTAAAGTTGCTTATCAGTCGCGATTACAGATAGTGACGAAACTGATACTGATTTGCCTGCTACTGCAACTTTGAACCATGATTGCGACACTGCGACACCTTGACAGGATATCCCAAAACTTTGTAGGATGATGACGTGCCTGGATGCATTGATGTTATATGTATTTTAAGTATCAGCAGGAAATGAATGTCAATATAGTTTACTGAGTTAGGACTTGATTATAAGACAAATTTTGACAGGTAAAATCAGTATCCGAAGATTACCAATTTCTCTTTGCCTCTATGGTTTCTTGAACATATTTTTAATAGTTGACCGATAACATAATTTTGTAGGTGTCGGTTCTCGTACCAATTTTGGTCAACTGCCACATAGGATGTGGCTTAGATAGCAAGTATATTGACAATCAATAGTACATTATTATACAAAGACAATGTCAGCTAAGTTGTACTCCCTCCGTCTCAGAATAGATGCTCAAATTTCCCTTTTAGGCTGTCCCAAAAATATTGCTAAGTTTCCTTTTTTAGTAAAAAAATGTTATATGCTCTTTCATTACCCCTTTGTGTTTGGTCCTTCTCTTTTGGACCAAGAAAGATCTGGTTTCTTTCTCTGCTTCACCATCACCCCCACGCCATGACACCATTCTCTAGATAACCATCACCGCCTCCCTCCTTTCACCACCATCTCTTACAGCTGTCCCGTTAAATAATTAGACATCTCCCAGTAACACAAATGGCCATAGCCAACATTAATCCTCACGCATATAGCCAAAAGCCCATGCCTCCTGGAGGCTACCAGATTGGCCACCATTCCACCACCAATTCACGCACAACCGCCACATGGCCACAAAATTAAGAGATCTGGAAAAAACCAAGTCGTTTAAACATGTATCAAGGTGCTCGACTAGGCTTTGAGGGAGACGACTTTGCTTGGCTGGGGTTTCGGTTACTCGTGATTGGGCGTTTACTAGGCATGATTGGGCATGATCAGGCAGTGATAAGGCGTGATTGAACGTGATCAGGCGTTGACCAGGCGTGATTGCGCATTCGTCTATGAGCACACATAGGCATTGTGGTGTGTGTTGCCCCTGGTTATGAGCTCATTTCTTAGTCTTTGTACTTTTAAATGAGCAGGGGATTGATTATAAATGGCCGTGGAGGTAAGTGGTCTGACGTGAAGAAATTTTTTCCGGAGCTTGTGTTTATCGTCAAATTATTGGCGATCATGATTTGTAGGATGCATTGTATCAAACTCTGGTTCGTATATTCAGTGAGGAAAAGGTGTCACATTTCTGGTGGGAGGATGAGCTGATTCATGTTGTTTTTTGAAAGCTTGTCTTCATCAATAGAAAAATGAAAGAGCAAGACGAAGATAAAGAGGAGAGAGTGCGAAGATTCAGCAAAAACAAAAACTAATGGTGTGAGGCCCGAGAGAATAAAGACAAAGGGTAAAAATGAAAATTTAAATCAAAAGATCGCACTCCTTGTACTCTGTGCAAGTCAAACGTGTGCAATTTGTTTTGTGACGGACGAAGTAATAAAGAATGAAGCAAATAATGTCTGTTTCTGTAAGGAGTCAGTGAATTAAGCCCCACTTGTATTCTTGAAACTTCCCACGACATTCATTCTACTACTATCAACAAAGTTTTAATGGTGAATCATTCCAACAGTACACGGAATTTAAAGAGAAGAAAATTAACAATGACATGAGTAGAATCGAGTTGAATAAATTTGTCACGTTAGTGCACTTTTACTATAATCTTTTACATCCAAGAAACGGTGAAGTCATTAAGCTTGTTTGCATATGAGTAGCCAGTTGCGGAGGTTTTTTGTCTGAATTGTAGGCAGATTCTACGCGACTTACATGCCAGTACCGGAATAGATTAACTCTTTCCTGGGATTCCACTTGGACACATTCTCAACTAAAGTTAGGTTTAATGCATCTAGGAGAGGGGTAAAAATATGGTTTATTTGCTATCTGTTTTTGTTATTCTAAGGCTTTATGTCTTGATTAAGATCAACTTTTGGATGCTTGATGGATATTGTATATTTGTGCCTTTAAATGCTCAATGTACTTTACGTGTTCGTTAAATGTATCAATACTATGTACCCACTTTACTTTCTTCCATGCGTCCCTAATCTAATTGCTTTTTGCAGAATTTTTTATGCATGCGATATATCTGATATTATTTTCTTGTCTTCTGGAGTATGTATTAAATTTTTTGATATGGCATTGCTAACTGCAATGTTTGTTGGTTTCTAAGGTATCTTTAACTTCTATAATTTCAACTCTAGGTGCTTTATGAAATAGAGGAGAAAGCTGGGGTCATCTTGGATGAACGAGGTACATGCTAATTTTGTATCATTGAAACTCTATATTCTTCTTCCTGTGGTTGAATATACACTGGCTCTATAATTTACTAGATAACATTGGCTAGTGAAAAAGTAATGAGCTCGTGTTCCTGTGGTGCACATCTTTAGTCTGCTGAGTTAAATGGCATGCACCTTATCTGGAATGAGCTTTATTTCTTGCTTGCTTTGTTTAGATAAGTGAAACTCATTGTATGTCGCCAAGATTGAAATTTTCAGTCATGTTACACGTGCAAGTTTCCTATGCAAGAAATAAAGTTGAAGATGTTCAACTCTAGTTTGATAGAGTCATGAGGTCCTTCTACTCCTCAATCTGTCAAAATAGTAATAAATTACCTTAAAAATCTGAGCTTGTCTAGAGGGGACCTACTTCTCTCTGAAGGCCTTTCATCCTTCCTTATCTCCTCCTTCATTATTTTTCTAGTGGTTATACTACGGAAGCTCCAAGAGGGTTTATGAAATGCTGCTTCAAAGAAATAGTCTTTTTGTAGGATTTCAAGCAAAGAAATAGCTAGTCTTGTACGAATGGTTGCGTCCTCTGTAAACCTCTACAAGATTAAGATGTTAAGTGATTATCATATCATGACTAGCTAAATATACAATGAAAACTTTGGTGCGGGGTAGGTGTTGTGGTTGATATGTTCCTATTGGTTTATATTTGGGCAACTTCTTAGCACCGTATTTACAAATGCAGCGGAGCATGAAAGATTGGTTGAGGCATACTCAGTGGTTAACCAAAAATTGCAGCACTCTCTTCATGAGGAGGCTTCTTTGGAGAGAACCATTCAGGAGCTGAAGGTTGTCATATTTTTTATATCGGCAAGGATACAAATTTTTGTCTTACGTTTGGTGCTCATAAGTATTTTTTCCAGGCTGATTTGAGGAGGCATGAACGTGATTACTCTTTAGCTCAGAAGGAGATTGTTGATCTTCAGAGAGAGGTGATGGGATGAGCATATGAAAAGTGATGACTGTTTAGTTATTGTGTTTATTTATCATTTTTGTGTCTTTCCCAAGTTTGTGGTCAATTATAAAGTTTTTGCTGGTAGATGACTTTGGTTACTGTTAGAAAGATAGTTTTGAAGCATCTACAAACTGTAAAAAATTGGTGGACCTTGTTGGAAGCGTATCTAGTAGTATCATGTATGATGTATCGTATGGCTTTCAAATATCATAAGCAACAGCTTCATTCTTCACCTTTTTGACTTTTCACTCATTCTTTGCTTTTTAACAGATTACTGTGCTCCTGAAAGAGTGTCGTGATATACAGCTTCGCTGTGGATCCACGAGATATGACCTTACCAGTGATAATATGACAGCTCCTTTTGTTCAGTTGAATGCCATGCCCGATGCTGACGATGTTATTTCTGAGAGCTTGGTTTGCATTCTTTTGCTTTTTATTCATTTGTGTCTGTCAGGCATTTCCCCTTGAGGAATAAAGGAAAGATGTTTAAATTTGCCTATTTTACTTGAATAACTGGTACAGTTGACCTTCAAGGATATAAATGGATTGGTTGAGCAGAATGTTCAGCTTCGAAGCCTTGTTCGAAGCCTTTCTGACCAGATTGAGAACAAAGAAGTGGAGTTGAAGGTTTTATCGAATATTCCTTTACATAATGCTTCTGTTTGTCCAAGAGGCACTGTTTTTGCTCAGGAGCGCTTGCTTGATAATCAGCTCTTGTGTTTTTTGTTCCCGAAATTTTAGGAGAAGTTTGAAAAGGTGCTCCAAAAACATTCTGATGAAGCAGCATCTAAAGTTGATGCAGTATTAACTAGAGCAGAAGAGCAAGGGCAAATGATTGAATCACTTCATACCTCTGTACGTTTTCTCCAAGGGCATTGAGTTGCAGAAAGAAAAAGCGTGTCTGTTTTTGCTATATTGTGTATCCTGTAGTAGACTTGCAAGTGTTCTGATTTTATCAATTTTCTATTTTCTTTTGACATTATCATGCTTGATGGCAGGTGGCAATGTACAAAAGGTTGTATGAGGAAGAGCACAAACATCAGGCTTCTTATGCTTTTCCCCAAGACACATCTTCAGGTTCACCTTTAGCTTTTGCCTTATGTAATTTGTATGATGGTTGTTAAGGCTACTCGCCATGCATTAAGACAAAATACTTTCAAAGTGCTTGCGTCGGCATAAAACCCTGTGTATGCAAATGGTGTGCCTTGCTGTTCCATAAGCATCTAAGAAGCTCCAATTCAGATTTGTTATCTCCCAAAATATGGATTAAACTCGTGTGTGCCTAAAAACCAGCTGTTGGTTTGCAAGTTCGTTGTCAAATTAACTATTGCGCGCAAGTGAGGCCTCTAGGTTTCAACAACTTCAAGAAATTTGACCCGCTGATTTTGATGTATTAAAACAAGATGTATCAATTTATAACTTGTTAGTTTTTCAAATTGTTGGAAGAAATGCTTGGAAAATGTTGGTTAGGTGGGGGGATGGTGTGGAGAACGTGTCAACTTCAATGTAGACAAATATGTGTGTGCACCAGAATACAAACCATTTTTGGATTATTTCATGTTGGGAAATTATTTCTATTGGAGCAGTTTTCCGTTGTCAGCTTCTGTTTCGTTTAGCTGAGTGAAAGGTGGGCTTAAGGTTGGAAATGTCAAGGGTTTGGAAGCAGAGTCTTCTTGTTTCGTGAATCTATTAGAGTTGCATTTCTTCATGGCCATAAAATTAATTGCAAGGGGATATGGAGCTAATTATGTTGTAAGGGTTTCTGGTTGGCATCTATAAGAGTGAGATATCTCATGTTTAAAATTTGTAAAAACAGCTTTGGAAGGAATAGAAGGAAAGCATTTGAGATGGGAGGTGGGAGTCCTTGGGAGTTGATGATTGTTCGATTGGTGGGACGGAGTACTGGTCCAGGGAGAAGATAAATGAAGCTTGAACGGGACATGATTTGTAGGACGAGAAAATGGTTGTTTTGCATCAATTGGGTTTTTAAGGCTGTGCATTTACTGTATTTTCTTGCTGTTTATGGACATAAATATGTCCTCACTGCAAGTTACAATAAAGTGATGCAAAATCTTCAAATCAAGTTCTAGCGGGGTTCTATCTTCAGTTCAGGCTAGGTGACCTATTCTTATAAACGTTTATCCTCAACTGATCTTGAAGAGCCAAGGGTTGTGGATCGGCTAAGATTTGTACTCACTTTTTTCATAGTATTAAGCATTCATAGTTGATAGAAGTTGGACGACTATCATTCGAGCCAAATGAGTCTTGGACTTCAATTTTTGATGGAACAGAGGATGGTATCCTAATGATGGGATGCTAGCCTGATCAACTTAGTTACCATTTCTAGTTTGGTATTTCAACTAGATTGGCCAATTGTTGAAGGTTCTGAGTAGGGATGCTCAATATACAGAGTGGGGTTGAAGGTTAGGTAGAATTCAATACATAGTAATTACCAGGGGCATGTCAGTTTGGACTTCCGCTCTAGGGCCTTTTTTTCCTGTTTGTGGAACCTTGTACACGAGTAAACGTTTGTTGTCATGCTCCTGAAATTATGAATCACTGAGGGATCTAGTAGACGCTTGAGGGTTTTGAGCTTTGGGTGACTAGGATGTTGATTGTAATGGTAATAATCATGATGCCCATGGCTATGGCGATAATAATGATCCCAATTGCTTTGTATTGTTGTATCTTTCTTATTATGATCGCCATTATTAGGGTGATGCTAATGGCTTATATTACTATTCGATTCTTTGAAGCTTAAAGAGATGATTTTAAAAAAACCTCGAAACCTGGACCCTGTTCTAGTTGCGAACCACATCTGCCACCAAAACTGAGCGTGAATTCCTTCTTCGAGTGCGTAAATATTTGCTAAAAAGTATGTAATGAAGATGTCTCTGGTCAAGTGCTCTATCAACTATGCCTATTGTCTTTGAATTTGTTGCCAATCTTACTCATTTGTCAATATTCTTCATGGTTATCTTTTATTTTCCTTTCCCTCTTTTGGTTAAGGTTTTGTTATCTGTCGCCTTTCTTTCTATACGTAAATTTGATTACTTGGTGGTTACAGAAGGCAGGAATGGTGTCATGCTTTTGCTTGAAGATTCTCAGGTAGATCTAAGGGTTGGTTTCTTTTGGAAAATGTTAGTGTCAGTTGTTTTTACTTGTTTCCAACTTATTTGTTCTATGTTACAACACAGGAAACTGGCAGAAAGGCCCAAGAACAGGCTTCTGCGCGTTTGAAAAGTCTTGAAGAGGACTTGGAAAGATTAAGGTATGTTTATCATGCCATTTTTACCTTCTTGCTATCATCATGTTTTATATCTCTCTCTGTCTGACTGGAGAGACAAAGAAAAGTAAAAGAAACTGAAGGACCCTGTCCGTACTTGTGGGAGTATTTCAATTTACCAATAAACTGTTTCGGATGATATTTGTGCTTTAAATTTGAAGCACTTGTGCGTTGCTTTTGGTTTTTCTCGCTCCTTTTTGTCTTCTTTTCCTCTTTGGTTGGAGGAAGTTTTGCACGAGAGAGGGAGGGAGATATCCATCTTATTGATATTCTTGTTTCCTAATAGCTTTAGCTTCCGAGTCAAGTTGCTGTCATCACTATTTTTCACAATTGTAATGTTCATAGATCAAACTTCATTGGTCTAGGTGATATTCTCTCTGTGGTCAGCTTACAATTTGTGTACATTCTCCTGCTGCTTTGCCATCAGGAATGAGATTATATCACTAAGATCCCAGCGTGACAAGTTGGCACTGGAAGCGAGTTTTGCACAAGAGAAGCTTGATAGATTTATGCGAGACTTTGATCATCAGGTGAACTTCCCTTCAAACTGCTTTCTATTCTCTCTTCCTTTCTCAATGCTTTACAAATGGTGCATTGATCTTTTTTGCTGCTGCTGATGATGCATTGCATGACAGAGAGATGAAACCAACGGTGTTATAGCAAGAAATGTTGAATTCTCACAGTTAATAATTGACTACCAAAGAAAGTTGCGCGAAGGTTCGGAATCTGTGCAGGCTGCTGAGGAGCTTTCCCGAAAATTAACTATGGAGGTGAATTAGTTTTTTGAGATCATTGCAAACGGTTCTTCACGACCATACCAAGATGTGTTTATGATGTGTCACAGGTCTCTATTCTAAAGCATGAAAAGCAAATGCTGTTAAACTCTGAAAAGCGAGCCTGTGATGAAGTTCGTAGTTTGTCTGAGAGGGTATATCGGTTGCAGGTATTTTTCGTTTTGAATTTCTTCCAAGCACTTCTAATTTCCTAACGGTAATTTGAGAAATTTCTTCTTATCCTTCATGTTCTTTCATTCATGAGCAGGCTACGTTGGACACTATTCAGAGTGCGGAGGAAGTTCGAGAGGTTACCCATTTGGCATGCCAATTGTTTTGAGTGATTGGTTTAGTATCATGCTGTTTTTTGAATACTTTTTCATTGGATCTGTAGGAGGCCAGAGCCACGGAGAGCAGAAAGCAAGAGGATTATATTAAGAAAATTGAGGTATATTCTAAGTTTCTAAATTGTTTTTACGGGGAAAATCATCGCCAACCTTTATGCTTTTATTAATTGATCTAAACATAAACAGAGAGAATGGGCTGAGGCGAAAAGTGAGCTTTTACGAGAGCGTGATAATGTTCGAAATCTCACACTCGAGCGTGAAAGTTCTATGAAAAGTGCCATGAGGCAAGTTGAAGAAATGGGAAAGGAATTAGCTAATGGTTTACATGCTGTAGCCGGAGCCGAGGCCAGGGCTGCTCTTGCTGAGGTCTTTACTCTCCCTTTAGGTTCTTGGGGTAAATATTTTTTGGCTTTTTAATTTGAGCTTCTAATAAGAATATCTATTTAGGCCCGATGCTCTGATCTGGAGAAGAAGATTAAATCTTCGGAAACCAAGGTACTTCCAAAATTCTTATTTTTATGAAATGCTCCTGAAGAAACCATCCAGGTTTAATATGAAACATGTATTGAATTGTTTATCAAGCACTGTATGGCAGTATGGCTTAAAAGCTTGATTATCTTGTCTTTGTTGTCATCACTGAGGTGCTATACTGCTATGTTTTTGAAGCACAAGGTTCAAGGGTATATAATTTTGCCGTATTATCACTCAAGTTTAAATTATTTCTTTGTGTTTGACTTGAGTTGCATGCCATGGGCGCTCGTTGTAACTGTAATGGCAGGAGGCCACTCTTTTATGTTACATATAGTTTGCAAGTGTTAAACCTGAATGATAGTATTCTGCACATATCTGGAACTATATCCGATGTTGGCCGGTTAATTGCAAAACGTCTGTGACTTTGGTTATTTGTACGGTATGCTCCACATCTATAAGCATTAGCATGCTTTATTTTTGGCCGTTAGCAAAATTTTTGTCTTGCAAATACTTGAGAGTTTGCTATATCTGTGGCTGGCTATTTGACAATTAAATTCCTGACGTTTCTAAGTGTTCCTATATGCAGGGTTATCAGAAAGACAGTGCTTCTGGACCCTCCCCCTCTTCAGCTAATGAGGTTTGTCTCATCTACTTGGCATTTCAGTTTGCCTTCAACCATCTTTCTGTGAATGTAAATTCACATTCATCTCGCTTCCTATATTGTTATCTATCTGTTAAACAGTGATGAAGAATTGTATATGTACTTTGATTTGCATCACATAGAACGTGCCAAAGGCTTTTGTTTTGGCAGTTAAGCTGTATTCTTGAAGTTGAGAACAAGTCGACCATATTGATGTGGCTCCAGCTGTTTCTTTAGTATTGGTGTACAAACCATGTTTGAGCCCTTCCCACGATTAGATTTACCTGTGTAAAAATATAGGTTATTTCCTTATTATGTAAATTGATTTGTGATTCGACTTATCCTATATTTCTACTAATTTAATACAATTGGAATGCATCGACATAACCAGCTGTGTGGTTGTGCTACTTTTATTGTATACTACGATTGGTGTTATCATGCTTATGAGTAGAGTGATCTAAAGAAGTAAACAGCATGTAATTTACTAATCTCTCTCGATAGCATTCTGATGCAGCGAAGAGAAGTTATTACTTGTGAGGGAAAGTAGTAGTAATTCTAGGAATACGTAGATATTTGAGTTATTACTTGTGTGGTAAATTAGGAGGAATATGTTTATAATACGGAGAGGAGTTATTACTTGTGTGACAAATTAGTAGTAATACTAGGAATATGTAGGATATTTAAGTCTCTTCGTGTCTAAGTCTTGTTAAGGTAGTCTTTTAATTTGGTAGGTTTCTTGATTTCAAACTAAAAGTGGAGTAAGTTTCACATGTTTAAGTGGTTCAGGGTATTCTTCTAAGAATGTGATACTCTTTTTTTGACATTGCGTTGTAGTATCTCTTCTAAGATTCCTTTGTAATTGCTTTCAGAAGTTTTTCTGAATACTTTTGCATGTTCTTGGGTGATTCTCCACTCCGAATCAAGCGTTAGTGGCTAATATCATATCTCAAGGCGTCTGGGTGTTATTCTTGGTTAAGCTACCCATCCTTTGACTATCTCGGCCCTATTCCTTACTTGTTAATGGTGCTACATTATTGAAGCTACCAATTACTCCTTACAATGTCTAGGAATTTTTACCTTTAGAGAGGAGCAGTTGGTAATACCTTGATCTTATGTCTTAGGAAAAAAGGATTGGTTTGCGTTTTTTGCATCCACTATCTTGAGTTGTGTCTCTCAGTTGCGAGTGGTGCTTTAAGGACGTGGGAAATTGATTTTTCGTGAACGAAGCGTGCTTTGAGGATTATTTTGTAGCCTGTCTTTTGCTTGTCGAATCTTTTGAAGGGGTATCACCTTGGGTAGCTTGAGGATGTGGGTTGGAGATTGTCATAGGTGGACTTAGGGCATGCACCAGAAACAATTGTTATGAGGAATTAATAGTTATTGTAGGTTCGTGCATAACTTTTAGATTTAGGTATGTGATTAAGTGGCCTTCTTTTTGGACAGTGGTACTAAGTTCGCGGAAAACGGCAGATTTCGAGTTGATTATGCCCTTAGGACTGCATATGACCAGGAACGAAAAAAGAAATGCACTCCAGGGGTTCCCCATGGAGTACATCTCATAGGCGACTTGAGCTCATCTTTTCTGTTTATGGGGCTTTGTTTCCTCTAGGGTAAGGTTGTTAATTATCTCCCCCACCCCCCCTTTTCTATTGTATCAGGTTTCGGCTTATGTCCCTCCCCCTTGTAATTTTGGTCCTAATAAAGAGGTAGGGCTCCATGCTAAACGCCCCATCGTAAGAGGCGGTTTAAGGAAATTACTTAGAAATTTGTTAATTGCGAGTTGAGGAGAGCTACATATTCACTGAGCTTACTTAGGCTTTGGAACCGACCACTAATGGTGACTCTTACTTTGCCGACACCATGTCTTCTTTTCTTTCAACCTGCCCGCAAGCATATAACGTAAAAGGACCTATAAAGTGGAAGGACGATGCTTGGCAGCTTATTGAAGCAAGCCTCTGCTCTGCTGTCGATTCTAACTAGCACCTTCAAACAAGTATCTTGATCAAATGATGGAGGGGATGCTATTCGTCATGCTCGGTATGCAAAGCTGTATGGACGAAGATCTAGAGTGGGTCCAAGATTTACCATATTGCACCATCTTAGCGCATAAGGAAATTGTTAATCTGCGTAGAGTGGCCTATGCCATTGGCGTCTTTGGCTTTATGTAATTGTTTCTTTTGCCACAATGATGCGCACAATTGAATCCGTAACTATTAAGTTGCTCTTTATGAGGTGTAGGATTTTTGATGTACATCTTTTCAAAGCCTTATTATTATTGGACAAAAGAATCAGATGATTGCAAGTTGACGTGTTATTGTAGCCTAAGGGCTCATCTTCTTTATGTGTCTTTGACTCTTTTTCTTCATCATCTTTAGTAAATGTTCACTGTAGAGCATAGATTCCTGCTGTAGCGTCCATGTCGCAACCCATGATGACCTTATGTATTAACATATCCTAGTAGTTTTGTGGCACTTCAGTTTTCGGCTTCTCATCTATGTGAAGTATGCCAATGCAAAAGGTCTGAAGGAAGTGATTTGGAAAATTGGACTCTATTCATGTTTTTATGTCCCCAGTAATTGATACTTGCATTAAATGTAAAAGTATTCTGATCAGTACTTTGTAGTTTCTATTCAATTTAAACCTATGCGTGACCAATATTCTGTTAGGCTGTTGCCAATTTGCATACCGCAAAAGAGGAGATTGAAAAATTGAGAGAGGAAGCACAAGTTAACAAGGATCACATGCTGCAGGTATTCAGTTTGCGTGGTGCAAATAATTATTTGCATAACAATCTTGTGGGGTTTACCATTTGAATTATGTTATTCTTTTCAGTACAAAGGTATAGCACTGGTGAATGAAGCTGCATTAAAACAGATGGAAGTTGCTTATGAAAATTTTAAACTTGAGGTACGTTGGTTTTTCATTGTTTGTAAGAGTAAATGCATAACAAGAGTAACTGCTGATTAACTTGTATGAGTCTCCCTGATCGCAATCTTAGGCGGATAAAGTAAAGGAAAAGCTCGAAGCAGAACTTTTATCACTTCGAGAGCGGGTAAATGAACTTGAGAAAGAATGTATCTTAAAAACCAAAGAAGCAGCATCTGCAGCTGCAGGGAAGGAAGAGGCTCTTGCTTCTGCATTATCAACAATTGCCAGTTTGAAGGAAGAAAGTTCAGTTAAAATGTGAGTGTGACCTATGTTTTTATAAGTGCCTGGTTAGAAGATCTTATACGCATCTTTACATTATTATCTTACATATAGGTCCGAGATCATGGTTTTGGAAACAAAAATTTCTACCATGAAGAGTGATTTGGAGAAAGAGCATCAAAGATGGCGAACTGCTCAAGCCAATTATGAAAGACAGGTTGCTTTTACATCGTTGGCTTCGGTTTCTTTACAGATCCTTTTTCGAACTATTAATACGAATTTCTTTCAGCGAACTAAGCATATATAATCTAATTTCTAGTTATATATTAGTGTTATTTTTATGCTGCTGTTTTCTCTATGATGTGTTTTGGCTCGACGATATATAGCAGAAAATATTTTGTGGGCCATATGAATGAAATGTAAATTCTAGTTCAGTAGAAGTCAGTGGCCTCGCTCAACCTTCATTTTTCGTGCTATTGACAAAATTATAGTGAGCGTCATTTCTAATGGTTTTGACCAGTCGTAGTCCTATAATGCCTTCGATGGATAACATTTTCATCATAGCCGTCTGTAGTGTTGCCTTGTGCTAGATATCAAGTGTTAAACCTGTTGACTTATTTCAAAGTTTTCTGAATGGATAATCATGCCTTTTGAAGTTTTTCAAGTACTGAAATTATTAAGCAAAGCCTTAAGAATACATTACAAAATTTACTGAGTAGTTATTCTGATCTTAAGCATTAGCTCCCTCATTATTTCGTCAACTTGGCATATGAACCATCTCAACCAATATTTCCTCGATTTCTCCACCTTCTTGCGAATATCCTTATTTCTATTTTTCCCTCGTTTTTTGGCCGCCTCTTGAAGCACGGGTGCGCCAATCAGAGGGAAGCACTGACATTGGGTGCGTCGGGCGTGGGTGCCTGTCGGGTGTGTATCGGTATTATTTATTTATTTATTTAATTTCCTAAATGTCGGGTGCGGGTTAGGTGCGGATAGGATACTTATGGGTGAAAACATAATTTCCGAAACAACTTTTGGGGGTCAAGATATAAAACATTAGTTTTGGGGGGCTCAAATCAGAAAAAACAAAAGATATTTTGATATTTTTAGGGCAGATCTGAGTTCTGAGAGAGAGAGAGAGAGAGAGAGAGAGAGAGAGAGAGAGAGAGAGAGAGAGAGAGAGAGAGAGTAACCACCCCCGCGACCACTGGCGACTCCGACAACCACCGGGTATTAGGGTTTTCTGATAGAGAGGAGACTGGTGAGAAAGAGAAGAAGGGGGAAGGAGGAGGAGGAAGTAGAAGAAGAAGAAGAAGGGGGGGGAAGAAGAAGAAGAAGCCACCGGCGGCCCACGTGGGCTGTGATTCCAGCAGCCATAGAACATGAGGAGAACTTTGCTTAATATTATCGATCCATAGTGTCTTTTGAAAGCTGGATTCAATTTGCTATATAAGTTAAATACCCACTTATTATTAAAATTAACCCAAATACTTCAAAGAAATAGCAGTAATGCACATACACACTTTATTGTATTCAGCTATGCAGCTTCAATATTTATGAAGCAGCCCATTAATCTTAACAAACTCACCACTTGAAAATATTAATATTTTTCACACACACAGATATATATATATATATATATATATATATATATATATATATATATATATATATCTGTGTGTATGTGTGTGTGAGTATATATTGCCGTACCCCTGCCGCACCCGTATCCTATTATTTTTGAAAATGACGTATCCGCACCTGCACCGGAGTCCGTACTTCCTAGGTGGCCGCTTATCCACCTAAGCACTTGCATTTCAGCTACACTCATTTTCTCTGTATTTTGTTACTTTTTTGTCGAATTTCCTTAACTTTATGACAAGCTGGGTTCATTCCCATCTGTAAAATTTTCCTTTTCAGATCGAGTAGATATTTAAATCAGACAGCACTTCAGAAGTGGACCCTCACTTCTCTCCCTCCTTGTTCACTATTGGTTCACGATGTTTAAAACTATCCTTGCCCATTGTGTTTACTTCTCTCCTAGACCTCCTACTTTCCCTAAAATTGCAATCCAGTCCTACCTAAGTAACATCCACCACAGGACCTCGTCCTGAATCTTAGTAAGCTCATGTGTAACTAAAGCAAAAGAGGCGGACTTTTGAAGTCCAGTTGTAATTGGAAGTTCAATAGTTTACACTAGAACCCATATTCTATGGTCACTGTGTGGAGATGCTTTCGTTCTTTCTAGATCTCTCGAGTAATCGCGTACTTATGATTGCCTTCGTGGATCTCTCAGTCGTGAAACCAAACTGATATATGATATTTTAGTCTCTTTCTTAGTCTATGCTCAATCACCCTCTCTCGAAGTTCCATAGCGTTATCTCCTGCAGTTGTTGAAAGTTTGAAGTTCGCTTGTCTCATGTAACAATGAATTTGTTGTCTTGTTTGTTGGTGCTTTATAACATCGATACTTTGTGTTTATTGTATAGGTTATTCTTCAGTCAGATACTATTCAAGAGTTGACGAAAACGTCGCAAGCTCTGGCTTCATTGCAGGATGATGCTTCTGATCTCCGTAAATTGGCAGACACGCTGAAAACTGAGAATGTATTTTTCTTGTTTCCCCATTTTGTTATTCTGCTTAAATATTTTGATCTTTTCCTTCTTCTGCCTTTTGTGAGGTTAGTAGTGTTCATATTACTCGGTTCTTTTCTGTACTTTCGGAAAAATTTCTGCTTCTATGTCTCCATATTGTTCTATTGCCTTTTCAGACAGAATATATGATCAGAATTACATAACTTCTTGTTTACACCATGGCTCCAGTAATGTGTGATATTTCAACCATTGCTGATTACTTTTGTGGTTGCTGGATTTTTCTCACTTTAATTTTTTCAAACACATGACCCTGGCTTTTGTACATTATCATGAATCAGTCTATTGCATCATGCTCCCTTTACACACAATTTCGGCAACCATCTGCCAAGTTTTTATGTATGATCTTTGCTTGTGGATGAAGCAGTTTGATCAGCTCAAGTCTTTGGTGGACTAACATGTTCTTTTTGCCAGATTTTGTCAATTAGTTTTCTGCAAGCTCTCATGATTATATATATCTAACTAACTTCCTCAGGAGCCTTAAATTATGATGCTCTTGTAAATAGTCCGGTATTCTTGATGCCAGCTAGGTGCTAGTATGTTTATAACAGTTGTGGGATATAGCAATCTTACTAGGGCACTTTTTTTCCTTGAGGCTTCTTATAGCTAAATTGTGTTATTAAATGTGCATACAGTAACTGCTGTTCAATCTTTATAATACACTGTAATTTTGTTTATGCAATTCTGGACGTAGAGTGAAATTGTTGCTATCTTCCTGTGAACTATATACTGCTGTGTTTCTTTTGAAAAGTAGCATTTGACTTCTTACCCCCAACCAATCCCCCATAAAGTCACGCCCAACTACTACTTTCTCAGCTTCCTATCTTTCATCTAGTTCACTGCTTGTCTACCATCATAACATTTTTAAAATTTAATCTTATATTTTTCTTGGTATTTACTGCTCATACATCGACAGGAGGACCTAAAGTCGAAGTTGGAGACAGAGATATCAGTTCTAGAAAAATCAAAGATTGAAGCTGAGCGGAAGTATAATGAAATTGATGAACAGGTAATTGCTTTATTGGTTAATGGCTAGCTTGCTGATGCGTGTTTGTAAGTCAAGCTTATATGTGTCTTTATGTCAGATCTAATTTGTTATTGGGGTCATTCTAGTCTTTATAAGTAGCATATATTTTCGAGATTTACAAGCGCCTTCGTGTTGGTGGCCGTTTGTATATGTAAATGCTTTCACTGGTTTATAATGCACAATAAACTTTTTTGAGGCTAGTTGCAGGATCTCTCGATACTCGTCACTCTCCAACACAGAACCTCGCTCCCCAATCTCCCACGGCTCCTGCTTCCACCCCAAAACACGCTATAGTAGGATTGCTCCCGCTTAGGAATCTCGCACCCACTTCTGCTCCGACCCATGCTCTGCTCACTTCTGAGCTAGAGAAGTTAACTTTACACTGGGTGAAGTAGATATGACCTAATCCAACTATGTACAAGTGGCGATTCCTGAAATTTTTCCTTTTTTTTGTGAATAAGTAGAATTTTGTAGAAGACCTTCACAAGGGCAAACCCATGTACATGAAAAGTCCATTCTAACTACACATTCGATAAACTGTCGAGAAAAGCTAGCAGGTATCATTGGAATCTTCTTTCTCTTCCCAAAAGTTTTGCGTAGACAAAACAGACTCTTAAGTTAGTTCTAAGGTAACTGCAATCCCTCAAAAGCTCTATTTTTTTTTTCTCTGCAACACACTTAATCGTATCAGTTTCCACAGCTTCCCATCACACTGTCATCTCCTTCTGTACCAGGACCAGGCCCTCAACAAGTTTTTCACTTAATAGGGCATAACCCAAGAGATCCCCAGCCGGCTGAATACCAATTCCCAAAAATATCCAGCTGCTGGACAGTGTAACACCAAACAATTCACCGACTCCCTTCCCTTATTGCACATGAAGCACCAATCAACATAGATCATTTTTCTCGTTCTCAAATTATCCCCAGTGAGCATCGAGTTTTGGCTGCTTCCCAAACAAAGAAACAAACTCTGAAAGGGGCTGCCGGTTGCCAAATAGCTTCCCAAGGGAATCAGGATTCCCCTCCAGAGGATAACACCAAATAGAAAAAATTTACTTAGAACGTACTTCTTGTCTTCCTTCCATAGCACCCTATCCTCACCAACTTGAATGCGGGATTTTCCTTCTAAAAATAGGATTCCGGCAGTGACCATCCCCATGAAAAGAAGACTTATCCGCAACACTAGCTTTTTTTTTTGGGGAATACAGAAGAAAACTAGAATCCCACACCAAAGATCTCGCCTAAATTTCATGCTGACACCATCGCCCACCAAAGATCCACACATAATATGCTTTTAAAGCACAGCCACCCCTTACTAATTCCAACCAACAGACTCGTGCCATGAGCTCTACGAACCACATTCAGAGACCAAGCATCAACACATAACTCAAATTTTTGGACCAGAAGCCTTTTCTGCTTCCAATCCTCTCATGCTTAAAGGGCCACAATCATTTTCAAAGCAGAGCAGCATTAAAAGTAGCCAAATTCTTCACCTGCAAACCACCACTTCGCGTTGGCCAACAGACCTCCCAATTGACCAACTGAAATTTCCTTTCGTCAGAGGCCCCTGTCCCATAAGAAAATACGCTCTAATTTCTCCAATGTTTTAGCAATACCAGCCCAGATCACCTATAAGGACATAAGGTAAATGTAGGGAAATGAGGAAGAGTGCTCTTAACAAGAGAGAGATGACCTCCTTTAGAGAGATACTGTTTCTTCCACGTCAACCATTTATGAGACTACTCCACCACTGGACTCACTTTTTCTTTGAAAGCTGAACCCAAATGAAGACTCAAATAGATAAGGGCAAGCTTCCCACTACCACCAAATGACTGGGTCAATGGGAAATATTCGCTGTTTGTTGCGTTAATTTTCAACCCTGTACAGGCCTGGAATAAGAAAACTGATCTGATATATTGCAACTGGCGCTCATTGGCATCACAAAGAGTTGGTGTGGAACTGCCTCCCCTGTTTCCCAGCCCGAAATACCTGAAAATAACCCCCCTCCGCCGCACGATTAAGCAGTTTGCTCAACACCTCTATCACAAAACTGCATTCATAATCTGGCGGCTCCAACGAACACATTTTGAGTTTCCAAAATTACACCAGCAATCACTTTCTGAAGCTGGCATGCCAACACCTTAGAAAGCAACATATATGCACTGCACACTATGTTCATTGGCCTGAAATTTCTAATATTTACCGCTACACCCTTTTTAGGGATCAAAGAAATGAAGGTAGTGTTAAACTTCTCTCGAACCTGCCCCGGTCATAGAAAGATCGAGAAACAGCAAGCACATCATCGTTAATCACCTGCCAACAGTGTTGATAAGAAGGCATATTGAATCCGTCTGGTCTTGGCACCTTATCAGCACACATACTCTAAAGCGCGGACACTATCTCTTCCCCCTCGAAAGGAGCTTCCAAGATTGCATTAGAATCAAGACCAATAAACACTCTTAGCACATTTTATCCCGGCCTTGATAAATCTTCCTGCTGGTATAATTGCTCGTTGAACCCGATAACGGCCTCCTGAATCTCCCCCTTAACTGAGAACTCCATGCCATCTACCACTTTCCTCGGAATCTGATACCTTTTATGCTTGTTGGTCATTTAATAGGAGAATTTCATGTTTCTGTTCCCTGCTTCTAGCCAAAGATATTTTGACGCCGACTGATCTTCTCCGATAAGAAAAGACGTTTTACTTCATTTTTGCAACTTAATATCTTATCATCTCTTTCCCTACTCCTACCAAGTCCGCCCTCCAAACATCAATCTCATGGATTTCGGTCAAAAATTGTGCCAACCTCAACTCCGCCCTTCCGACCACTTCTTCATGTCATTCTTTAGCAATTTTCTTTTGTGGGCCAGGAAAAGTTCGGATTCCCTTTTGAAGTCATAGCTCACGCACGAAGCCCTGACCAACGCGACAAGAGCCGGCTCAAGAAGCCAAATGTTCTCGAACATGAATGTGGATTTATCTCTGTGAAAACCTCCAGTATCTAACAGCGAAGGCACGTGATCAGATATCACGCTAGGCAAGCACACCTGAGTAACATTGAAGAACCTCTCTTCCAATTGTCTGGGAATCGAAAATCTATCAGTCCTTGAGCAAGACGGATTCTCAGACCCAATGGGCCAAGTATAGGTGCCTCCATCCAATCGTAGATATATAAGTTTAAACTTCCTGATAAAATCATTAAACTCCAGCATCTCCCCAGACAATGAGTCAAAGCCAAGTCTTTCCCAGGGAAATCTATGAACATTGAGGTTGCCGCCTATGCACCAAGGTCTACCCATTCGTGAAACACCTCTCCTAGCTCCATAATGTCCTATTGTCCCTAACATTACCAGGTCCGTACTCCACAGAAAAATCCAAGAGAAGTCGTCATCAACCATTTAAAGAAGGCCAAAAGCTGGAAAAGATCCCTCAATGTCATCTACCTTGGAAAAGATACGTTTATCCCCCATGATCAGAATACCACCGCAAGCCCCCATTACGTCAGCTATGACCTCTGCAATCTTAAGCCTGATGCTTCTCAAAAGCATGTAGATCTTGTCGATGTTTCAGGCACCAGATTTATCAGAATCAGAAACTGTCTATGAAAAAACAGAGGAATTAAATGTCTCAAACACGGGAGGAGCAGGATGTGTTAGATAGGGAGCAAATTCCTAATAAGGGTGAATGCCAATCGATTAATGGTTGGATTCTCTCCTAAATATTCATGCAAAGTCAAAGCATGCACTCAGCATCTTTTCTCCATCTTCTCTTTCTTGTATATACGCAACTTGTTGCGTAATTAAGTGTGCCTCACCAACTCTTCTGTTGGTTTATAATAAGTATAGATTTAGCGAAATACTGCAATCTCCGGGAAAAAATGTGCTCTTGATTCTTCTACGTTCTTCTTATTTATTTTGAATTTTGAGGTACAAATTACCTCTTTTTCTATTTTCACATCCTTTAAAGCAAGTCTTTTTTACTTACGGTGAAAATTATGAACTTTAAATACTTTCAGCGTATTCATGGACGGCTGTGTACGTTTGAAAGTGTTGCTCAAAGCTATCCGTAACTATAAGGCTCATTTTAAAGTACTAAAACAAGGAGGAAAGAATGCTCTGTACTATTCCATTTACATGCAAAAGTTTTTTATTTCTGTATCTTAATTAATGTAGTACAATTAATGCTGCTTAAGATCTTTTGCCGTTAACACTATGATTGTAAGATATTTATGACAGTTGTGTGATATATATGTTCTGGGGAACGCATCCAAGTATTCATCAGCACTGTATAATAAAAAAACTTAGAAGTATAATTTTATTTCTCTTTAACATTCTCACTTGCAACGCACGTGATTTAGTCGGAACAGAAATATACAGCTTCCTTTTGGTTGTGCATGATAAAAAGGGCGGCCCTAGTGCACAAGCCTCCCGAAATTGCGGATTGGGCTGAGGAGGGTTGGCGTTCACAGCCTTATTTGGTCTTTCAGTCACCTTTGGATTTGCTTTCTTGCTTGTGAGATTCCTATAATCTTAAAGATAACTGGAAAAGATTGCAAAGAGGCTTCAGTATGGAGCATATTTAGGGGAAAATGATACCGCCATTGCACGATCTGGATGAAAAACGAACTAGTATAGTACTTTGCTATAAAGTTTCTAGACTAAAAGAACAGGTATATGATCTTCTCTGTGTGCGGCAATTGTTAGCAATTTTTTGGGCTAAAGTTGATAGATAAACTTATATTGTTCTCATTTGAGTCCCTGTAGTGCTAGCTGAAATGAGAGGGTGCTGCGGTATATGGTAGCGAGCTGGTGCTCACCGCTTGTTACAATGGTCATTTAGGTTCTCGTCTAAGGTTCACCAGACAATAAAGTGTAGTCAACTTGTGCACTTGTTCTACATCTCTAAGCCACACTAACTCATTGTTGTCAACAGTGATTTGTGCTTTTAATGCAATTGATGGTTTTTCCAGAGAAAATAAATTTGCTGAGAAATATTTGTTTCTCATGGACTGTACACCACCGAAGTAGAGAGGCAGTACGATGTTTAAAGTTTCGAGAGCTGATTATCATCTTCTTTTCTGTCTATTTTCCTACAATATGATTTTTGTGTAAGTTCTTATGTGGAATTAGTAAATTTTCTAATTGAGAGGGGTAACTAGGAAAATTGAATGTCAAGTCCCTAAACCATTTGGGCTTTTGTTGTGGTATGTATACATGGTAAGTTTAGTGGGATCTTGATCATTCTTCATTAATGATTTCTATAATCAGTGCTAACTCTGACTTGGTTACTTCATGGGCCATGCACAATAATTTCTGTTGCTGTAGTGTTGTATCACATTTTTTAAGCTTATCTGCCTCCCTTTTGGTACTTTTTCATGCTTTGTCCTCATTTTGATTACATCCGACAGAATAAGATACTGCATAGTAGGCTCGAGGCATTGCACATTAAGTTGGCTGAGAAGTATCGTGATTCTGGTACAAAATTGACTGACAGCATTGATCAAGATAAACTTGATGATGCTGGGTTGCAAAATGTTGTAAGTTATCTCCGCAGATCAAAGGAAATTGTAAGTATGTTCAACTCATTACCTCGCTATTTTTTCAGTTCCAGCTCCTGTAAGCTTAAGCTGACTTCAAAATTTTACAGGGTGAAACAGAGATTTCCTTATTGAAACAAGAAAAGCTTCGGTTGCAATCACAGGTACTTTAAACTTCAAATCACCTTTAACCAAACTTCTTGTGTATACTTCTTCAAGTTTGCCTACCGTTTGCAATTGGTCGAACACGAAAGTCAGATCCATGGCCCAAATAGTGCATAAACCCACGTGAGCCTAAAGAAAAGTGAAGAATCCCAATCGTCTCCCACACCCCACTATTTCATCTTTTTCTATCCTTCTCCTACTTGTTCAATAGTCTCTGTGTGTGTGTGTGTAGACACGTGTGCAAATATGTTTTATACCTCCCTATCCAGCTATCCTGCTACCAGTGTGTAAATGTCAAATTACTTGTATACCCCTAAGAAAGTTCAGATGTTTTTAGATTGACCACGATACATATCCAGGATGTACCCAGATTACAAGAAGTTAAACAAAAAAATAGGACATGTCAGTACTCGGTGTGCATCCTGCTGACTTATGGAGCACTTGCACCGCATCTGTACCTGACACCCATACGTCCGCCAAAAAGTAAGATTTAAACAGCCGTGAATGTGCTCCCACTACTGATAAGTCTTTAATAAAAGCAAACAGTTGGAGTAACCATGTGAATCTGCTGCTAGAGGCACTTTTATGTCTTCAGTAAGAGTAACCATGTCATTGTCTGCCAAACGACCAAAATTGTAGCTAGCAGTTGTCTTGGTCATCGTTCAAATAGTAGCAAGTACTCATGTTCCGGATGAAATTTCAGTGTGACAATGTACGTGTAGATTCAGTAGTTAATACCTCCAAAAGGTGCTTCCCACAATTTCTTTTTGTGGGTTGAAGCTGAACTGGATATTTGCAACCTGAAATCAAACCGGAAATGACCGCAGTCTCCTTGTCACGGAGGCTCTCTGGCTCGGGACGGGCTTGCTATCATTACCCTTTATCTCGGTGTTTTGATTTTCTCTTTATGTATAGAATATCTTCCAAAGGTGAGAGCATCGGAAGCTAGCATTAAAGTCCGAAGGAGTGATAATTCACCTGATCACTCGGTGACGGATGATCACCAGAAAGAGTGACCGTAAAAAAGAATCCTAAAATCTCTTTTTCAAACAGAAAAGCAAACTGTTAAGGTCGTTCGGATATTTTGGTTTGTCCCAAATAATGGTCACCCATAGCTGATAACATGAAATATTCCTTTTGCTCCTTATTTTCAGTTTTTGGGTACTTCCAAAAAACAAAAATACTCAATATGCATCCTTTTATTTCCTGCCAGTACTTTGTGAGGAAAATAGTTTTCTAGAGAATCTGTTTTAACCTGGACTTTGACCACCTTAATTTCTTCTCATAGCATTATGAAATCTGGCTCGGGTACTAATGGTGCATCTTTTATAAGACATGGAAAACCAAAAAAAGGAAAAAGCCAACCAGTTTTTCTTCCCCTCTCCGGCTTCTGTCCCCTCTTTCCATCCTAGCAGAGAAATATAACTTTTACTTTAATCATGCTGTCATAGAAAACAACTTTAGACTAGCGTGTAATAAGGCAATCATAAAACTGGAGGCTTTTGAACTCCTTTGTTTGATAGGAAGGATTTTACTGGACCCCCTTCCAAACATCTTCCCTTCATCACTGTGTCAGCACCCAAATGTAATCCAGTTGCACGCAGGCTAGCGAATAGGGTGACATTTTACAAATTTGTCCGACCCTAGATTGACAGGTCAAATTGATGTTAAAAACTGATCTGGTCTTAGAGCTCTTATTAGTGCTTGAAAATCAGCAAAAACTTATGGATTTTCTAATTTACGGAGAGATCTGGCAATCGCTATGAGAGGCGTGTGTTCTCTCTGGTCAGAGGAGTGAAGTGGACCTTTTTTCTTGGGCTTATAGGTTTTTTCACTTTTTTGTACTGTGACCAATGAGGTTGGTATTCTATTATGTTGGAATCTTACATACTTTATTGGGTCGTTTGTGATAATGATCTCCAATGTAGGTTTGCATGGAAAGGTGAGGTTTAACTAGTAATTATCTTACTGGTATGTACTAGCAGTTGAATCTGCCACTGTTACTGTTGCCTGTTTCGTTTCTTTGGTTTTCTAGCGCTTGTGTCAGAGTTTGTGATGGCTTTCGATACACTGAAGTTGATTTCATTTAAACATATTTGGTTGACCTAGTGCCCGGTTTAAGCAACGTGGCAATGGGCCGCACCTAATTCCTTTTAACACCCAACCTACCAGATATATTGCTCAGTGTTGGAATGCCATCTTGCTGTAGTGACATTTGGCACACCCTAAAATCTTTCTTTTTACAGCTTGAGAGTGCTCTCAAGGCTGCAGAGATGGCCCAAGCATCATTACAGGCGGAGCGAGCTAATTCAAGAGCATTCTTGTTTACTGAGGAGGAGTTCAAGTCACTGCAACTTCAGGTTCAAGTTTCAATGCCTGTGTGGCGGCTAAAAAATATCATAGTTTGCATCTTTACAACCATTTTCGGTTCACTTGTTGCATGTCTAGATTATGCGAAAAACCATATGCTCTCTGAAAGACAAACCAAACCTACAGCTTTTATGCACGTACTTTGGCTCTCAATGACGTGCAGTTAATTACTTGCTGTCATAAGTAATGTGTATTAAATGCTATGTTTCATGGACTCGGTATGCGTGTTCAAGTGTCGGATTAGTCTAGTTTTTAAACCCAAGACACGTGGACATTGAAAAAAGTTCATGTTTATTGTTGTTTTTAGTTTTATGTGATGCACGTTGTTTTACTTTAAAACTTTTATCATCTCAAAGCAATAACCAACTAAAAGTAACACTATAAGATAGTGTTCCTAGTGGCATATCCTATGAGATGTGTCGGACACATATCACAGACCCATGTCCAAGTGCCAAGTGTCCAACACGGGTACTTCACACATTTTGAAGAGTCCATGTAACATAGATTAAATGCGCTAGTCATTTCCTAAGGACACCATGATATATTTTTCTGTCGCATCATCATATTCGAGAATTAAGGGCGAAAAGTTAGTTAGAAATTATTTAGTATCATAGCTAGAGTGTCACCAGCATTCGATGGATATATATATATATATGTTTGCATATCTAGATTTTTGTAGGTAAAATAGAACCTCTACTATGCTTGATCTTTTTCACTTTTGGAGGACTGGAGAATTTAGATTCTTTTGTAGAGTTGGTTTTGAGACACATTATAATTGCTGAAAGGAGTTTGTCATTGCGCAAACTCTAAAACAGATATACGATATTGCTCTTTTTTTCTCGGATACTGCATCATATTCTGGTTTGTGAGACATTTTTTAACATTTTAATAGTTAGCTTCCTTATTTGTGAATAAGCATTAAGCCAACTTCAGTATTACGTATCCATCACACTATATCTGTTGATTAATTTCTACATACTTCCCTGGTGCTGGTCCTTTTCTCCCCGTGCGTTACATTAGTCGATAACTTTCCTTCCAACATTCGTCATTGAAGTCTATTTTGGTGTCAAATATTTGTACTTGATTTGTCTCTTTATATATATGTTATTGACCTGATGCTTTGGACTATTTACCTTTTAGTGCATATAATCACATCTAAAGATTCTATTTATTGATGTCACTTCACTCATGAAGTACCAATTATGTTATCTAGGGGTAAATGGTTATATTTGTCACTGGGCATTTACGTAACTGGCACGTAACATTGTTGTTTGCTCTCGACTATTGCATCATGTGCGATATTACTAGACATTGTCAACAAGTAGGTTCTTTATATGTGAATAAGCATGAAGGCAACTTCAGAAATATGTAAGCATTGAAGTAAATAATTAATTAATTTCAACAAATAGATAATGTCGTTCCAAAAACTCGTCAAGGAAGTTTATCTTGGTTTCAAATATTGATATTTGATTTGTCTCTTTGGATATATTGATAACTCAATGCTCTGGATTAAAAACCTTATACTGCATATGCCACGTCTAAAATATTGGAGTTATTGTTGTCTGTTTACTCATGAAGTGCCCTTGATGTTTCATATTAACTACTTATCAAGTTGCTGGGAAATCCTTACAAGTTTCATTTACTGCATCTTCTTTGCTTTATTAAAACTACTTCTAGAATCCGTTCGAGGATTAAAGATGAGCTTCTTAATTAACATCTTCTGAAAAGCCTAACTGATAGCACAACTTGCATATATTGTCCCGTGCTTTATGTAATACCCTGGAACTTAGTTGTAAAGATTCAAGATTTATACTATTGCTAACTGCATATTGTTCTGTTCAACATTCTGGCAGGTTAGGGAAATGAATTTGCTTCGTGAAAGTAACATACAGCTAAGAGAGGAAAACAAGCACAATTTTGATGAATGCCAGGTTTTGATTGGAACTTTTGTATTTGCCAGTTGTCATTGTCGTGGTTAGTTACTTCACGAATTTACTCGAAAGCTGTTTGTTTGAATTGTAGAAACTACACGAAGTTGCTCAGAAAGCTAGGATTAGAACTGAGAATCTGGAGACTTTGCTTGGGGAGAGAGAAGCTGAGGTGGACGCTTGCAAGAGAGAGATTGAGATGCAAAAGATAGAAAGAGAGCATCTTCGAAAGAGGGTTGATGAGGTATTACTTGTTAAACGTGCTCATTTTCTCTCTTTTTATACAATTTTGTTTGGTGTCTATGTTTGTTTGTTTCTTAATCTGCATTTTAACATTCTTTTGCTTTCAAAGCTACTCGAGAGGTGCAAGAATATTGATGTGGAAGATTACAATCGCATGACAGCAGAGGTTCAACAGTTGCAGGTGACTTAAAACAACATTATGTTCTTGGTGGATTTCTGATTTGTGTATTATGTTCTTCATTTCATTTGAAATCAGATAATCTCATTAGCGCACCCTTTACCAATATTTTTCCTATGAAGGAGGTTGTCATAATATGTGAGAAACTTTTCTCAATATGTTTGGTCCTCTTTGTTTCATATGTATATTACCCTGAAATTATTGTGATGCTAGCTTAACTCTTTTATGATGCATAAATTGTCATGCCAAAGTTTCAGTGTTGGAGCATAGGTGATGTTTAGTCTAAGGGAACTACAGCTATATCCATTCGGCACTATTATATTGATAGTATGACAGTAGCAATTTGATGTAAAAAGTCATATCTGAAGCAGGGTCACTGAAATAGTCTGCACTTTTAGAAGTGCTTGAATTGCATTTACGTGATTCATCAAATGTGGTACTTCCACACATCTTTTGTGTGTCATTTATACGTTACTAGTACTAGTGTCACTCATTTGGCTTTGTCATAAGAAGTGTACTAGTACCTATAACTGTCTCTCAAGTTTGCAAACCAATTTGTTCAAAAGAAAAAAGGACAAGAGGAAAGAAAAGAGAGTGAAACAATTTCATAGATGTGGCATTTCCTGGTTACTGTGCGTTACATCTTGTGCTATACAGTTCAGGCTAGGGAGCATACTTCAAACTTTGTCATTGACGAACAAAACGGGAGGGAATCCTTGTTCTTGCTTAATATTCTGGGACAGAACTATCGAGGCCTTGTTAAAGTGCCTACTAGTTCAATAGCATGTAGATGAGTATGTTTTCACTTGGAATTTGTAAATCAATTTGTTGCGTGACAGAACTACGCCCTAGTTTCTTCTGTTAGTCCTCTAATTGTGCTTGATGCTGATAATATTTACATTTTCTCGATTCCCTCCATCAGGTAAATGCGAGAGAGAGAGATGCCCAGTTGGATGAATTAAAGAAACTTGTTTCTGAGAAGGAGGATGTGATATCACAATTGGAGCAAGATCTTGCGAGGTGTAGAGTGGAACTAAAAGAGAGGGAGACCAGGATAAATTCTCTCCTACAAGTGGAGGTACTTTAGCCCAGGCACTCTGATAGGAGTCAAATCGTTTCATTTGCTTTTGATTGCATCCTTTACATTCATAAATGTCTCCTTGCTGCTGTTGACTTTGCAGGCATCTCTTAAATCAGATATAGAAAAGCAGAAGAAGTTGATAGCTCAGTTAAAGGTTGTTAAATATTTACGCCTGTTCATCAGTGGATATTTTTCTTTTGCGGATAATGTCACTTCTATCCTCGAGTTTTGGGGGTAATTACAAGCAAAGACCCAGTTATGGCATAATGTCTTTTGTCCTAATCTCCAGGATAAAGGTGGTATTATCCCTTTTCTTGTCATGACAACGAAACCTATACGAAGTCATAAACTCCTTATCATTGGCGATATGGCATTAATTGGTGTTCTATATGTTTAACTATTTTGTTTGTAAGCAGAAAAGGTCTGAAAACTTATTGAAGGAAAAGGAGGAACAGAGCAAGGAGATTCAAGCCCTGTCTAAACAGTTAGAGGACTCTAGACAAGGTACTTATTGTCCACTGGTTGTACCTTTCATGCATTTTTGTCGATCAGATGGTTAGTTTATTCCATATTTGTGCATTTTAGCCAAAAGGGTCGTTACGGATGCTGCAGGAGAAGCAGACATGAGGGAGAAGGAGATGGAGAAAGACACCAGGATACAGGTTTTCAAATAAATGCTCCCCCACTCCCTCCCCCTTCCCACCCGTCTTTTTTTTTCTGGCTTGCTTCTCTGTTTGTTTTCTGTTGCTCACATGCTAACTATTCTTTTTATAAACGAATGGAAAGATGCTGGAGAAAACTGTCGAGAAAGTGAGAGATGACCTAAGGAAGCAGAAGGATGACCACAAAGCGAAACGTAAGATAGTTGAGAATTCTTACCAGTCTACTGTGCAGGTTTTCCTCTATCTTTAGACCAACGCTTATCACTTTCAATCACGTTGCTTGATCCTTGCTGCTATTTATCCTTTCTATTTGTTCTTAAAATTCTTTCAAGTAGCGGAGACATATGGCTGATGATTCGAGACAGACATGGGCACATAGTGGGACACAACTAATACTAACTTTCACACTTACGATACACATAGTTTTGCATATGTTATCGATTAGGATGTTTCAATTTATCTGTCAAATTTAAAGGATCAGAAAAACGTAAAAGCCTAGTCGTTATTGTTACTTGCATCCATTATTAAATTGAATCATTACTCAAGATTTGTAACTTCGAACTTGCAAGTTTTGACAGTCAACATACTACTCCCTTCGTCCCAAGTATTAGTTGTCGTGAACATTTATTAGTGCACATTAGTCACCTTTTTTCCTAAGTTAACCTTTGTACTTCTAACACAAGGGTTAGGTCTTTCTATCTAAGGGCAAAATATGGTATCTAAGCATTGGATTTTACTTTCAAAGAACATTTACTACTTGTCCATAAAAGTTGGTATTCCAAAAAGATATCCATTTGGGACAGAGGGTGTATATTCCATGCAAGGAGAAACATACACGAGTTTTATCTAAGACTGGACCATTGGTTATTGCTAAAAGGGGAAAGTAGGGAATGACCCCCTCTACTATACACGTTGTGCGATTTGCCCCCCTCCACTTCAAACTTAAGCACTAAACCCCCCCACAGTTTGAGAAATTGGGCACGATTGACGGATCCGTTAAAAATAGCGTGAAATGACCAAAATACCCTTATTTCTTTATTAGCTAATGACCCCCTGTACTATACACGGTGTGCAATTTCCCCCCCTCAAATTTAAATTACAATTTTTGCCCATGACCCTCCTCCTCTGGTCATCCCCGCTACAATTGGTGATTCACTGAGCACAACCACTTTACTGAGCACAACGACTGGTCTTTTTCTCCGACCACTAGAGAGTTACAAAAAAAAAAAAGGAACCGCGATTGCCGTTAGGATTAGCAACTAATTTGCAAATTAAGCTTTTGAAATCCTAAAATTAGATGATTTGAAACCCTAATTTGAAAATTAGGGTTTCAATTTTTTCGGCAAGCATGCCCAAACCCGTGCCCTTCCCTTCTTCTTCCTGTTCTTCACTCTTTTCCCCCCTTCCCTTCTTCTTCCTGTTCTTTACTCTTTTCCCCTTCCCATTCTCTACATTTCCCCTTCCCATTCTCTGCATTTCCCCTTCCCCTTCCCCGTAGTTGTGGTTGTGATTGCGATTGGTGGCGGTTGGGTTTGGTTGTGTGGCGGCTGATGGTTTTGGATGACCGATCGATGGCCCACGGCATGCGACAGGAATGGTGGTTGTGCGGCGGCGTGTGTGGGTGCCTGGTGGAGGGAAGACTCCGACATTGGCCGTGGGTGGGCCAATCGATTGATGGCCGTAGCGTGGTTGGTCGATTGGTGGTGAGCAGGAGTCTGCGGTGGACATTAGGGGACTCGGGTGTGCGGTTGTGGAGATGGTGACCGGAGCTCCGACGTCTGTCACTGAAGGCTACTTTGACTCCGGGGCTGTTGCGGGCTGTTGCGGCGAGGAGTCTGCCGGGGTTGTTGCGGGCTGTTGCGGCGGGGAGTCTGCCGGGGCGAGCAGGAGTCTGCCGGGGCTGTTGCGGCGGGGAGTCTGCCGGGACTGTTGCGGCGGGGCTGTTGCGGCGGCGCGGTAATTGGTGGTAGTTAGTTGAAGGCTACTTTGCGCCGGCGCCGGCGCCGTTCCGGTGGTGCGGTGGTAAAAGGTGAAGAGGAAGAAACTGAAATTGAAGAGCCAGGAGAAGAAGGGGCAAAATTGTCATTTAAAAAAAAATAAATTTAGTCAGCGCATGTGTTGACCACGCGCTGTTTAGTTTAACAGTTTCCGTCAATTGTGCCCAATTTCTCAAACTGTAGGGGGGTTTAGTGCTTAAGTTTGAAGTGGAGGGGGGCAAATCGCACAACGTGTATAGTAGAGGGGGTCATTCCCTATTTTCCCCTTGCTAAAATGACACGCTCTGATGTCATGCTGTTTCAAAATATATTTAGTTGGTGGATACGCATAGATTAGACTAATATGTTGGTACCATGAAGGTTCTAGTTGCTGCAAAAAGTATGACAGTCTAGGTAGCACGGACACGGTGTCGGACACCGACGGGGACACCGGACACTGCAATTTCCAAAAAAATGGATTTTGGACACCGCAGGACACTGCTATTTTTTTAATATTTTTATTATATATATATATAATAAATATCAAATATATTCCATAATCTAAAATAACAAATAATAATGAAAAACTACCAAAACAAGGAATTCAAATACAAATCATACTTAAACGTTAAATCCAACATAGTACAATGTACATGGTCCATAACATAAGAAATTAAGTCTTACAAAGTCATACGAATAGGAAACAAAGGAAATAACTGAAATAAGTAATAAGTCGATCAAGTGCTCAATCTACATCGATCGTGTCATCTTCTTCATCGTCCTCTTCACCTCCATCTCCATCATTATTCTCCTCCCTGCATATTTCAGCTTCCATCTCTGGCTCATCAAGCGATAGATTTGCAAACCGAAGCATCCCGACATCTTCAAACCCATCATGATTATCTCCCCCCACATCCCACATTTTGGTCTCCCCTTTGCTATACTTTGGAGTCCTCCTTGACAAAAGACGGAGATTGCTATGAACAAAAACCAAGTCTTCCGCACGTTGGGGTGTCATCTTGTTCCTTCTCACCGAGTGAATAAAAGAATACGTGCTCCAATTTCTTTCGGCACAAGATGATGAAGAAGGTTGTGCAAGAAGTTTCAAGGCTATGCCTTGGAGGATAGGTGCACTTGCACCGTGAAGAAGCCACCAAGTCTTGGGATCCATACCATAGCGATTAGAGATGGAATCAAACTCTCTAAAATCTCCATTAGGCCCAATAAATTCAGCATACTCTAGATTGACCTTGTTGCGGTCCTCCAAGTTTGGAAAGTACCTCCGAAGACATTTCATTCTCTCCTTGTTGATCTCATTGTCCTTGTGTGGAGGAACTCGAGAAGGATCCTCATCAAGCCACTCACGGGTATAGTACCTTATGAAAGAAAGTAATGAACATTGAACACATTTAGATATATAACTGTAAGTAAGGGGCTACATTAGTAGAAGACTAGAAGCCAAAAAAATCAACTCAAATGTTAACGTAGGATGATATTACCTTGGGTTTAGAGAATGTGCCAAGCAGCGAAGTGGAGTATTATTCTTGTTCCAACGATCTACAAGAATATTTTGCACCACATCAAAGAAGGTGGACTCCTCGTCGGGTCTTTTCACTTCATGCTCATATATGGCCTTCTTAACTTTTTCAATCATCGAATCCCACATGTCATAGACTAGGTGAAGGCAAGGCCTATCGGTATCACAAATCCTGAGCATGTCATACATAGGAGTAGTGAAAGCAAGTATGTAATCAATGGAATCCCACCATTCATCATCCAACACCTTCTCCTTAACAAACCTAGCCTTTGCTACATCATCATCCCGATAAAGATTCCAACGATCACTAATTACCATGGCTTGAAGACCACCCTTAATGAGCTTAATCCTCCTAAGCATCACAATAGCAGAAGCAAATCGAGTTTCGGCCACAGAAAGCAACTTCAAATTCACAAACTCATTAAACATTGCCAATCTCATTGCGTGATTCATGATGAAATTCTTAACTTGCCAAACATCCCCAATAACATCAGTAATCCAAGCACATTCCATATAAGTAATATCATTATTGTCCGCATTCTTGGCTGCACATATGTTCCTCAATGCTAAGTTAAGAGTATGAACGACACATGGTGTCCAAACAATGCTTGGAAATTGTTGCTCAAGAAGTTGCCCAGCAGCCTTACAAACAGGAGCATTGTCCGTGACAACTTGGACCACCTTCTCATGCCCAACCTCCACAATCACGTCCTTCAACAACCCGGCAATAAAATGTTTGTCCTTATAATCACCCGAACAATCTATTGCTCTAAAAAACATAGGAGCACCATCAGAGACAGCCATGATATTAATGAGTGGCCTCCTTTACGAGTCACTCCACCCATCACTAACAATACTTATACTCAGCCCACATGGCTCGAATCGGTGCTAACAATCTATCAATATTCCTTTTTTCCTTTTGCAAAAGAGTGGTCCTCAACTTATTATAACCCGGTGGAACATAACCTCCAAGCTTATGATTAGCGGCAAAAGTATATGAGTTTTGATAGTGTGGGTTCCTCGCTAAGTTGAATGGCACACCCCCCGTATAGAACATCCTAGCAATTTCATGATCTAATTGCTCACGCTCCTCATTGTTAAAAGCCTCTTCAAGTTTATTTGTCCCCTTTCTTTTTTTTATATTCTCTTCCATGTATATTGAACATGCACCAACATTAGAACCGGATCCACTACTAGGGGGTAAAGGTACCTGAAAATTAGAAGCATTTTTTACTCTCTTTGCGGCTTCGTCCTCCAATCTTTTGAACTCCAATATGTCCTTCTTTGTCACTTTCGAGCAAGGTTTGATCCCAGCACCGCTTATAGCTAGCAAATGTGCCCTCACCCTTGTATACGACCCTTTCTTCTGCACTTTGGAAAAACTGCACTCCCAAGGCAAGTTTCCTCCCCCTTGTACAGACTTTTCCGTCCTTACTACGAATTTCCACAACGGTTTTAAAGGGTCGTTCATAGTTGCTGTCGATCCACTTACAACACTACTAGATTCATCCATTTCTGAAATTAAGTGATAAACTAATAATAAATATAACACATTGCATTCTGAAATTAAGTTGACAAAATAACTACTGAAATTAAGTTGACTATAGGACTAACTTCCAACATCTGGAAATTAACTACACAATATGTAATGGGTTGAGAAAGATGTGCAGCATACATGCAGTGTCAAGGAAGTAATAATTGCCATTTTTGGCAAAGTGTAAACGACTCTTGAGTCAACGACGGGGGGAGAAATAAAAAAGGAGAGAGAGGCAGTCCAGACGACTTCGAAGAGAAGGTACCTGTGAGTCAGCGACGGCGGCGAGGACCTCCGACGACGATGCAGTGACCTCCGGCGATAGCGACGGCGAGTCGCAGCAGCTGCTTCAGTCTTCGCGACGACGACGACGGCGACTGGAATCATCGCCGTCGGCTTCGGAATGTTCGCGAACAGCTCCGGCGACAACTACAAGTCGATAATGGCTTCCGTGAGGTGCTTCCAAGCTGACGGCCGTAAGGTGAGATTCGCATATGGTGTTTTTTTCAGATTAGGGATTTAGGGCACAATCTGTTTCTCTTAAAAAACCCCCACATATTACATTTAATACCGATTGACCCCCGAAATTAGTTCCAAAAATTCCAAAGTAGCCCCAAACGTTCGGACACTGCACATCACCGTGTCCGACACTCCTCGATGAAGTGTCCGACACGGTGTCGGTAAATAAATAAAAAAAATAAAATTTCGGACACCGATTGGCGGTGTCGGACACATGTCGGGCGGTGTCCGGAGGGTGTCGGGGTGTCCGTCCGTTTAGGACACCAAACCCCCCCTAGGAGGGGTGTCCGTGCTTCAGAGATGACAGTAGTAGGACATCTAGGCAGTTTGGCCCATTATTAGTGCATAAAGAGCAGCCTTTGTGCATTAAGTAATGCTTGATGGTTGAAATTTTTTACTTTCAACTTAATATCTGATATGTTGATGCAGAAGCATCTGGTTTACATTTATTCTATTAATTTCGGCAACTCCCAGCTTGATGCCAATGATTATCACAGTGGTATTTAGTTTCTCCTCTCTCTTAACGTAGGATAAATTGAAGTTCGAAGATGAGTTCAAGAAGCATAAGCAAGCCTTGCAGACCCTTTCAGATGAAGTTGAGAAGCTAAAGCATGCCAAAAGTAGTCAAACCGAGGTAAATATTGTTCTACTGCTAGTCCGGTAATTTCTTATATACGTATTTTATATCTAAATTCAAGTTTTATATCTGTTGCTCTATTTCAGTATGCTTGGTTTGAAAGTATGGATTGCCTATCTTGATTTGAACCTTCTCTTAGTTAATTAGCATGAGTGAAACTAGTTGTCTAGTTGATGGGCAACTAAGAATTGTGGATATCTAAACCATCTGAGATGAAAATTCATGTCTAGTGCTTGCGCATTTATAGGATTGATGCTGTTTTTAGTAAAAACATTTTGCTTTTTGCAACAATATACATCATCCACAGAAATTTTCAATTCAACCTTTACTTCCACCTCAAAATACATAGCCGCTTGATACTTGATATTAGATTTACATATGATGTCTATTCTGTGAGCTCTCAAATTTATGAAATACAACCTCTTCCATCCTGACATTCTCACCATTAATAATCGGTTAGAACTGCGAATCCTTAGTCCAATACTCCAATTCTTTTTCAAGAACCTACAGACATGTACATAGGAGGTTGTAAGAAATTATTCGGGGTGTTTCAACATTTACACTGTCTAGATATTCAGTGTGAAATGATGTTAATCTAATTAACGAATACACCTGAAACGTATTTAGTTTATAAACCTAATTTGTTAGTTATCGAATATAGCAAATAATATACGATAAATGCAAACAAAAATATACATCATTGATGCTTGGCTTGGAAATGACTTGACCGCACCAAGGAAGCTATTATGGTCTAAGACATGAAATTGATAACTAACATGTTAAATTCTATCAGGGTTGGAGTTACGTGAGGCAGTAAGAACAACATCTTTTTATTTTTTATTATGGATTGGACCCTGAAACATTATTTTATATCAACACATACCACACCACCTCTTGAGTTCCTAACCTTGGCACCTCCTATCTCACTCTCAGCTATACTTGGTGAAAGAAGTTCTTGTAGAATCAATTTCAAACATTTGTATTCCTACACGCACGCACCCGTGATGATGCCTCCATGACTCGGGATGATGAACACGAGGAAGAGAAGCTGGTCTCGTAGGTTCTAGCATGGGAAGGTGCTCATCATACACCAAATGGGTTATCGATCGGTAACATGAGTCTTCAACGTAGGAGTTGGTGGCTTGTTCTTCTATGAGAAATACGGGTTCTTGTTGACTCTTATTAGTTTCTTAATTAGTATGTCCCATGTCATTTAAGCGACGGAAGACCTTGTCTACACACTATGCTAAGCCAAAGAGAACATTGGAGGGAGTAAACTTTTCCGGCCGTTATGATTGCATTGGAATGGCAAACATAATAAAGAAACGAAGAAGAACAACATTTTGGGACATATATGCTGCAGGGTCTGTTTCTGGTGACCACAACCTAATCACTTGTGGGCTTTTTATGGTCTTAACAATGAAGTATCTGTAAAAAATTAGGATAGGATAGTTGCCTATAAAACCCCATACCCCATTTGCAAGGGATACCCCAGCCTTTTTTATTTGGTTCGAACCACCCCTAAGTTCTATTTTGGTGCCCCCTAAACCAAATAGTAATAAAAATTTCAAAATGTTGGGTGTTTGTCATATTTTGAGGGACAAATTAAGTAATTCAAGCAAAAAATGACGTGGCATCCACATCAGCCTGTTTGACTTCCACCTTTGAACGACCAACGACCACCACCTCCCCCTCCCTCTTGCCCTACGCCGTCAACCACACCATAATCTTCACAATAACAGCAACAAACCTTAACAGAATGAAACATTGTGTGAAGAACTATTACAGTGAAGAATTAAGTTGGTATGATGGTCGGTTTTGTGACATTTTGTGTGATGGTGTTGAATATTGATGGTGATAGCAAGCCGTGGATTGGCCGAGAAGAGTGGTGGTGGTGAACAATTGAACAATCAATGACGGGTGGTGGTGGTCGACGAAGACGACGGTGGTGGTGGTGGTTGATGAAGTTGGCGCCGACGCTTAATCAGTTCACGATCACCATGATGGCAATCTTCTTCCGATCATGAGATGTGCGTGTAATAGAGGGCATGGGAATGTGACGGTGGATGAGGCAGGTCTTGATTTAAGTTTCAGATCTGGTTTTGTTTTGTCGTGGGCTATGAAACACCGGTGCGGCACTAGGGGTGAAGCACCGGCACCGGATATGTGTCGGGTGCGGGTGCAGCATTGGTGCGTGTCCGATTTTATTGAAATATTTTTTTAATTTCTAAAATACCGGGTGCGGCTCGGGTGCGTATCCGACATGTGACAACCGGCGATTTGTGACCACCGTGCAGATTTGTGACCACCGGCGACTCCAGCGACCACCGGCTAGGAATCAAAGAGGAGAGAGGAGATTGGAGAGAAGAAGAAGAAGACGAAGGAGGAGGAGGAGAAGATCTCACTGGCGAACCAAGTGCGGCGCTACGGCGCTGTGGCTGGAAGAAAGGAGAAACTGTACAGAACCTTGTACACGATGTTATCAAGGTGGCTGGTGTGGCTGGAAGTCATTAGATAATAAAGACTTTTGACTTTTGTAATTTCATTTTTGTACCCACTTATTAACTTATGTTTTAAATCAGCCCCAATACTTCAAAGAAATAATATTACTACACATACAAACTTCATTGTGTTCACTTATACAATTTCAATATTTACAAAACAGTCCAAACTTAAGAAATTATCACTAATTTAGTTGAAAACTTCAAAATTCAAGAAGCAACCCATTAAACTTAACAAACTCTCACTATTTTAGTTGGAATATTTATGCTTTTTTAATATATCTAATACATTTTAAGATTTAAATTGTTTACAAATTTAATAATAAGTGTATATAGTAAAAAAAATAATTATAAAATCCGCTGTATCCCCGCCGCACCCGTATCCTAAAATTTTAAAAAATGCCGTATCTGCGTATCCGCACCCGCATCTGTGCTTCTTAGGTCGTGGGTGGTGGATTTGAGTGTGGAAGAGGAAGTTGTATTATTTAGGGGTGGTGGGGAAGCAATGGGTAAGTGGCGGTGGTCGGTTTGGGAAAGGAGGTGACATGAATGGGTTAGGTTAGAGGAGAGAAGAAGAGAGTGATTCAAGTGTCCATCTGGTTATCACTGCGCGATTGTGGCCGCTAAAAAGGATTTTAATGTATACTGTCCATCGCTTAGTTGCAGGAAACTTCTAATATGATGACGTTTCTCTCTCGGAAACTCGCTTTTGCGATCCTAAGTTAGGAGCTCCATGGGATCTCGTCCCAAGCTAATATGGGAACTCGATCCCGTTAGCTGGATAGAGATGCATGGAACAAGTGAGAGAGTACCTGAAAATCAAGCCCTTTTCAACTCATTTCCTTGTTTCTCTCTTCCTTCAAGTCCTTAAAGCCTCCTTGTTTGTTGTTGCTGGCCATGTAAACTATACTAAACAAATGATAATACTCTTTACGCATTTATTTATTCAAGCCGCTCCCAACCTCAGATTTTTCTTGGTGCTTATGCTCCCCCGCCCCCGTTCCCGCTCCCGCCCCCGCCCCCACTTTGTGCAACTAAGGTCCATCTTACCTTTAAAAACCTGTCAGACATCATAAGAATATGTGATCTTATGGTTAATTGGTGAGTGGAGTACCGAATTAGAACTTTGGGGTGGTGGCAACCACATGAACAAACGTGGGGTGTTTCGTGCAAACGGCCCGAAAGTGTGGGGTTTCATGCACAATTAATTCTTTGGAGTATACTCACAGTTGCTCGCATATTTGGCATTTTAGTTATATAGGTGCACTTTAGCTTTTTTCTCGATCTGTTTTCTCAATCTCCTTGTCAATTTTGCTTGTGTTATCCTAACAACAACATTTGATAGGTAAGCTCACTTTAGCCCATTTGTCAACCTTCTTCCCAAATTTCTTCATAGTGTTGCTGATGTCATCCTAAGGGCAACATTTGTTTGATACACACTTCAGTCTTTGTGATCAATCTGCCATTCTTTCTCCCATCTTTGCTCTGATTTCCTAGAAACCAATTCAATAGCCTTAGATGGTTATTCTTGTAAGTATAATATTGCAAAGAGTGACTACTATAAGCACGATCACTATCGTACAAAATACTCCCTCCGTCCGAATTTTTTTGATTAGATTTCCAATTTTGGCTTTCCCAAATGTATTGCTTGTTTTCTAAATTGGACTTAATATTTTTGCACTCTCTCGTTTTACCCTTGTGCTCCATTAACAAAATAACCCCACTTTTTCTCGCTTTTCTATTTGATTGCTCCATTTTCTCTCTCCTCAACCACCGACTACCTAACTCTCTGCTCTCCGGCCTCACATGTTCTCTCTTTTTGCACCATTACAGCACCGAACCACCACCCCCGCCGCTTTCGAACACAACCACCTCCTCCGAATATGCACCTCCTTCAACTACCACCACGCTATCTCCTCCTTCTCCCAAAACTGCACCTCCTTCAACCAACGTCACCACTGCCTCCTCGTTCACCCAAAACCTCACCTCCTTCAACCACCATCATTACCTCCTCAAAGATGATAATTCAGAATCATTTATATTTCATTAAATCTTTATTCCAAGTTTCAGACTTGGCTTTGATGTATGAAGCACGGGTGCTTCAAAAGGGGGGAAGTATCGGGGTCGGGTGCGCGTCCGGTGCGGGTGCGGCACAGGTGCGGCTCGGGTGCGTGGCGGGTGCGCACCCATTCTTTTCCTTTTATTTTCTTTATTTTTCGAAATTCGGGTGCGGCTCTGATACTTATGGGTCAAAAACATAATTTTCAAAGGATGTTTTGGGGGTTATAGAACCTCATTTTTTTGGGGTGAAAACATAAAAGAAATAATTGTAACTTACCTAATTAGGGCAGATCGAATTGGGGGGTCTTGGAGGGAGAGGGACCTTCTGTTATGACTTGGACGTGGATTTTAATGCAGAGAAATAATGGTAGAAAGTTCTAATTTCTCAGTGAATTGGAACCACCGAACCAACTTATAATCAATGTAGTGTTTTCAATGTGTTAAAACTTAAAGCAGTGGTTCAGTGAGTATGGTTCAATTTAATGTCTGATTCAAATTATTTAGAAATTTAATACTAGGTGTACATAGTAAAAATACGTATATATATATATATATATATATATATATATATATATATATATAATAGGGCTAATTACACCTATATCCCTGAGGTTATGGTATAATTACAGATAAGGACAATAGTTTGGACAAATTACACTTATGTCTGTTGACCAAACGGAATCTAAAAAATCCTGACGGTTTTAGCGAAAAGCCTTTATTGCCCCTAAGTTGAAACTTTAATTTTTTTAGGGTTAATTACACCTATGTCCCTGAGGTTAGGGTATAATTACAGTCAATGACACTAAGTTTCAAGATGTAACATACCGTGACCAAAAACTTTAAAAACGTAACATTTGTATCCATCCGTTAGGGTTCCATCCAAAAAGTGTAATTTTCATCATTATATATTTTAAAAAGGGCTAATTACACCTATGTCCCTGAGGTTATGGGGTAATTATAATCAAGGACACTAAGTTTTAAAATGTAACATACCGTGACCAAACACTTTTAAAATGTATCACCGGTGTCCATCCGTCAGGGTTCCGTCCAAAAAGTGCACTTTTTTAATGATGTCAGCAATACATATTTTTAAAATGACAAAACTACCCTTGTACTGTATATACTGAGTAATTTTTAAAGTTTTTAAATTAATACTTTAAACCTTGATTTGAAGATTAGGGGTTTTAAATTAGGGTTTCAAAATCCTAATTTGGAAATTAGGGTTACTCTTCAATCTAAGGCATCCATGTCCCCATACCGCCGGTGCCTCCCTGTCCCCACCCTGCCGGCGACTCTCTCCCACCACCCCAGCGCCCCCTCCCTTCCTCCCAACCCCGCTGCCCACCCCCTTCCCTTCCCCCAACCCCGCTGCCTACCCCTCGCTTCCCCCAGCTCGCCCCGTCTCCCTCCCCGTCGGTGCCACTACAGCCACGGCCGCACATCGAGCCAACGGGCCCACCGCCGCACAACGAGCCCACCGCATCTCAGTCGACTTAGAATCTAAGGTTTGCTTCGCGGAATACAAGGATATGCTAGTCAAGTTATTGAGATTAGCGAGTTATGAATTCAATCCTAGCGTGGTCGAGGTAGGATTATCGTGCTTGGTAAGCATTTCAATGGCGAAGAAGACCTGAATCAGATTAGTCGATCTCGGAGCTGTGAAAGTTTTGGCAAAAAATGGCGTCAGGTGGGTGCGGCGTTGCGGCGACGGGGAAGGGGAAGGGGAAGGGGGAGGGGGAGGGTGGGGGCGATGGGGAAGGGGAAGGAGAAGGGGAAGGGGGAGGGGAAGGGGGAGGGTGGGGGCGACGGAGAAGGGGAAGGAGGAGGGTGCGACGACAGGGAGGCACACCGGACGGCGAAGGGGTGTTGCGGGAAGTTTTGAGACAAAAATGTGGTTGGGGGGGGGGGAGTAATGACATTAATGGTACTAAAAATAAGATGAAGAGTAATGGAATTAATGGAAGAAGATGAAATACTGGCATTGGAAAATAAATAAGGTTTCAACTCAGGGGCAACAAAGTCTTTTCCTTAAAACCATTAGGGTATTTAAGATTTCGTTAGGTCAACAGATATAAATGTAATTTGTCCAAATTATTGTCCTTGCCTGTAATTACCCCCTAATCTCAGGGAAATAGGTGTAATTAGCCCTTTTAAAAATAGCAATACTGCCCTTGTACAATATATCCAACCCTAATTTGAAAATTAGGGTTTCAAAATCCAACCTAATTCAAAACCCTAATTTTCAAATTAGGGTCTCTCTCCAAACTTTTTCTCCAGATCTGAAGTCTCGTCGTCCACTCCCTCACCCCACGCCGCCGGTAGCCCAAGTCCCCTCCCTCGTCCCATACCACCGGCAGCCCAGCCCAGCCCCGTCCCTCGACTCATTTCGCTAGTAACCCAAGCTCCACCTCGCTGCCGCCGCAACAGATTTCCCACCTTCGTCGCAACCAAATATCCCATACAAGCGGAGTGGTGGCAACAACGCAATAAGGCAACCAGTTGTGCTGTGACTCGCGATGAATAAAGGTGCCGTGGTGATCGCGAAGGTGCCGTGGTGGTGATTGCAAGGATGCCATGGTGGTGATCACGACAGTGGCTCGTGATGGTAGTGTAGGGGTGCCGTGACGGCAGTGATTCCAGCTGAGCCACGACGAGGACTTGGAGGAAGACGGAAACCGCCTCTTCACGGTGTCTATGAGGGTGATAGGGCTGAGGGATCTACGACGGCGACGACATGACGGATTTCAGTCAAATTGGCGGCGGCGGTGTGGTGGTGGTGAAGAAGTGTTAGGGTTTTGAACCCTAATTTGAAGTAATGACATTGGAAACCCTAATTTGAAGTCAAATTAGGGTTTTGAAACCCTAATTTGAAGTAATGGCATTGGAAACTCAGAAACCCTAATTTGAAGTAATGACATTGGAAAAAAAATATAATTTCCAACTTAAGGGCAGTAAAGTCTTTTCATTAAAACTGTTAGGGTTTTTAAAATTCTGTTTGGTCAACGGACAAAAGTGTAATTTGTCAAAACTATTGTCCTTACCTATAATTATACCATAACCTCTGGGACATGTGTAATTAGCCTTTTTTTTAATGCCATTACATCATTTAAAAAAAAAAAAAGAAAAAGGACGATTTTAATTCCATTACTCTTCCCCCTTCACCCCCCCACACCTTCTGTCTCTCAAATTCCTTCGCCGCTCGTCTGCCTCCCCCTTCCCCTTCGCCACACCACCCTCCCCCTTCCCGTCGCCGCGCCCACCCTCCCCCTTCCCCGTCGCCGCGTTGAGCAGTTTGACCGTGCGGCGTGATTTGACTGGCCACACTTCTAAAGTTATCCGGTCGCTGTTGTCTGCGGGTATGGAGATGTCGGCAAGGGCTGTGCTGTTGCCATGAAACAGATTGAGAATTAGGGTTTTGAAACCCTAATTTGCAAATTAGGATTTTGATGCGGATTGAGAAATTTTGCAAATTAGGGTTTTGATGCAGATTGAGAAATTTGCAAATTTTGATGCAGATTGAGAAATTTTCAAACCCTAATCTTTAAATTAAGGCTTGAAATCTTAATTTAAAATTTTTAAAAATATTCAGTATATACAATACAAGGGGTAGTATCGTCATTTTAAAAATACGTATTGATGACATTATAAAAAAATACACTTTTTGGACGGAACTCTGACGGATGGACACGGTTGATACATTTTAGAAGTGTTTGGTCACAGTATGTTACATTTTTAAACTTAATGTCCTTGACTGTAATTATATCTTAACCTCAGGGACATATGTGTTATTAGCCCTATAAAATATTTGCTGTATCCCCGCCGCACCTGTATCCTAAAATTTTCAAAAAATGCCGTATCCCCGTATCCGCACCCGTGTCCGTGCTTCTTAGGCTTTGATTCATATTCTGGTTTGGGATCTCACGATTGAATTCGTTGGTCACATCTAGTTCTAAATCTCATGACAATGATCGCTGCTTGGATGATTTGGGCGGTAGAGGTGGCTTTGGTTCTATATCAACCTGAAGACAAGGGATCTGGCCTTTACCTAACAGAGGCTGACGAGGTGTTCGGCGTTCGCCTAGGCGGGTTGACGTGGGGCTGGGCGTTTGCCTAGGCAGTGAGTCATGTGACTATGTACTTCACTCTTTAGCAAAGTCAAAGTGATCAACGACTTGTCAAACAACTAGGCACCCAGGCAGATGATTAGGCCGCAAAAGGCACGCGATTATGCGAATGATTGCCAAACTTTGTCAGATTGTGAGCGTATCTGAGATGATGGTTGCCTGGAAGTTTTCTTTTTAACTGATATGTAAATTGATTTAGGTGTTCTGAGCAGATGCCCCATTTCCAAGTATAGAATCTGCTCCAACTCCATCCAGACTGAAGAATCTGCTTAGTTGTTGAAAAATGGGGATTTAAAATTTTCTCATAGTTGCATTTATTTTATCGGCCGGGACGTCACTACATTTACAACCAATCCCTGATTTTGTTGTACGTAACAGTACCACAAGAGAAGTGAGAGAGAGAAGACAGACCAGAGAAGAGATAAAGAAAGTGAGATTGTGACTTTTTGTGTGTCAGTTTAAGAAAGAGGGTAGTTGAGTAAACATGCAAAAATTTGACCACTTTGTCAAATTTTGTGCAAGTCAAAGGTGATCAGTATTTCTGGGACGGAGTGAGTATTACTCAAGTACGACACACACACTCCTCTCTCTCTCTCTCTGCCCCCCAAGATTAACTTGGATAAAGGCTTTGGTCTTGCAAAATGTAGAGCTTATCGTAAGGAGTTACGTTGGTGTCCATAAACCAAATGTAGCAGATCAATATTTCAGTTTTCTTCTGTTGTCTGATATCCAGGTGGTTGGAAATAACTTTTGTTTTTAATTTTGGGGTTGAGGGGTGGCTGGGGATTAAATGGATAATGGATGCATAATTATAACAGGAAGAGGAAGACAATGATGATGCAGATCAGAAGTCAACTAAATAAACATTTTAGATTTTTAAGCTAAGTTTGTTCCTATTGCCATATGTGTTTCAATAGGTTTATAAGAATTGCAATTATTAAACTAATCAAACTTGTTCATAAGTTTTGGATATATGAATGGAGAATTTCGATTCTTCAGCTAATTCTAGGTAATTTTATATTTGTTTTGGTAAGTTTGTTGTTGTTGTCATTGCCAAATTAGTCAGCCTTGCTATAAGATTTTGAATATGTAATTGATTCAAAAATGGAATCTTAAGAAATGGTGGATGGTTACATAACTTTGCTCGTTCTGTGGTTATATAAGCTTTGCTCTTTCTGGGATCTAAGCTTGTGTAGAACCTCTTTTGGGTGTTCGCTTATTAAGAAGGTAGATGTGTGTTATTATGTGTCCTCAAGATTCTGTAGTTGATTAAGTTATTGCACACAAATTTCATATTATTTTGTCAATTTGTGCCATCTAAGTATTGAGCTATATTAATAAAATTATTCTTGGAAAATTTTGCTAATCACACGCAATCAGAACTCATCAGCAATCCCAGGCTCAGTGTAACTTCGTTTTTCTACCAGTTGCTTCTGTGAAAATCCGATAACTCGGTTCTCAGCAAGGTATTTGTCTGTAACAATATGTTTACCAAAACACCTAAGGAAGGGATAGAAAATTCTGACAACATTATTCAATTTAGCTAAGGTTGAAGAATACCATAGTTACATAATTGTGTTTTTCTTTATCAACTTTACGGTTAAGATGGAGTATCTAAGGTTAGTAATCTTAATAACTTTCTATGGGGATTCTAATTTAGAAGCCAAAAACGCCCTTAATTGTAATAAGCTTTAAAGTTTAAAGTTGGGCATTTTAAGAAAAAGAGGCTTAAAACCAAAAACACCGTTAGTTTCTACAAATGTAAACTTACAAAAGTATATTTTAAGAAAAGAGGCTTAATATTGTACTCAAAAGTCAAAAACAACAAACTCTTAAATAAGAAATGGATATCTTAAGGGGAAAAAAAATGGTTTATCCATTTAAGCCATTACGTCCTTTTATATAGCGTAGATACACACACACACACACATATCTTTCTATATATACAGATGTATGTAGTCTGAAAAAATGTTTGTGCATGTGTGTATGCGTGCATGCTGGCTGGTGATACGATCTGTAATTTTTGTTTACTTTTTTTGAAATTGTGTATTACGATCCATATTGCAACTCTTGAGGTTAATTGGAAAAAAAACAACATTTGCAATTGTCAAATGCTTAGATGGTTTCATTACCTGCTTGCTTGCATTCTATTATGTCCGAGTTTCTACTTTCCATTAAATTTAGTAACTTTCTGTGATGTCTGTGTAACCTGATTCACTCAACTGCTGATATTTCTTTATCATGTAATTCTGATCTTCATCACTGTTGAATTGTGATCTTATGCTCTTTATGTTGATTTCTTCAGGGTTTGTCAGCTGTCCAAATCCTTTCTGGCACGCCACTGGAAGACTTTGCTGCTGCCTATCTTCTGGCTGTCCAAAATTTTGATAAGGTTGTGCATTCATTGTTCAGCGAATCTGGAGCTTCTACTCCGGCAGAGAATTCATCAGCTGTTGATGCTTCGTTAGGAGGTATTGCAGTCCCCTTGCATTTTATTTGATACTTGCATTCTATGGCTTTTACCATAAACTTTAAAGTTAAAGAGGTCATATTCTTCATCTGCAGGTGAAGTAGTTCCTCCTCTGGCCTCTAGTTTGGCACCCCCGGTGGCCCCTGCGCCGGGAGTTCCTTCAGCTAGAGTAGCAGAAGATACACGAAAGAGAATTATTTCGGGAAAACCAAATGTTGAAACACGTAGGTTTGGGAGGAAGTTGATACGTCCTCAGATCACGAGGCCTGAAGAACCTCCTGTGGCCGATGTAGATATGTCGGAAATGGAGGGACCAAACAATGCTGCGAATATCTTGTCAACACGGAATGCTGAAACTCAACCGTCTGTTCGGAAGCGTCCACATGTTTCATCCACTTCGGAGCTGCAACAAGAATCAATCGTACCACGGGTAAGCAGCTCCGATGCTGCAGCACCCGTCCTGAAGAAGTCGAAAGCCCTCAATTCCCAACAAGAGGCTGTTGAATTGCAACCTGCTCGGGATCCCGAAATTCCCGAGAATCTTCCTGCAGCAGAAGAATCTGGAGATGATGTTGGGAATTCACCCCATGGCTTGATGGAGGAAGCGAAGGATGAGGCAGAGCCTACTGGGGAGCAGGCTGAGGCGCGACAAGTTGACGGTGATAGAAGTGATATTGGGGAAGAGTGTTTAGATGGACCTAATGGAGTAGAGGTGGCAGATGATTGGCCCATGTTTCAGGCTGAGCAAGACATCCAGCAGCCAGTGGGGGAATCTGGGAGTGACCGCGAAGAAGGTGAGCTTGTCCCAGATACAGTGGATCGTGAAGGTGGTGAGGGCCCGACAGAAGCTGGGGAATTTGAGCCCGAGCAAGTAGCTGCTCCTGCAAGTCCATCCGGGGTTGAGGAAGAGGCTATTCCTGCAGCACTGGAAACTGGGGAGATAAACTCCATACAGGTTCTGGATGACAAAATAGATGAAGTCGCTACTACAGAAGAGGTCGTTGAAGGCACCAGTGACCAAGTTGCTACGGAGACAGAACAGGACCCTGAAGCTGGGTCGGGTGCTGGTGGTAGTGTTCCTGAAGATGTCTCAACACCAGGCAGCCCCATTGTCCCAGAAGCAAAGCAGGCGTCACCAGTTGGTAATAGCTCGACTAGGTCGACTACAATTAATTTGCCCGCAAGGGCGAGGCAAAGGGCCGCCCTGAGACAGGCTGGACGTGTTCCTCCTCCAGTAAATAGAGGTCGGGCACCTCGTGGGCGAGGTCGTGGGCGAGGGCGTGAACAAGGGTGAAGATAGTGGGTCGAGGAGTCTACTAGTAACTCCCAGATGTCCATTGTTCTTTTGAATGTTGAAGCATGATGTTTTGCGATGCGATCATTGATGGAAACCTTGTGCCATAGAGGATGCTTTACCATTTCTCCTGCCTACGTGGCTGTATAAGCTAGTGGCAGTAAATAGGTGGCGTATAATAGTGAGTGAATGCACTTGGGTGGTGTAATAGAAGTTCCTCCTATCCTTTTCTGGTTCTTTTGCGAGAACTGTAATATTTATTACCAGTCCTATATGTGGTGGTGCTCATTCACGTACAAAGTTGAATCATGTAGACATGCTCTGTATATTTATGCTTCTTCTTAGCAGTTGGAGTAATACTGTATACAAAAGCACCTGGAGAATATAGGAATTCCTAATTTTACTAAAATAGCCCTTTTGAGTTCAAAGTAGTACTCTATTATTTTAACTTTGCCATTTTGTCCACCTCTAGCTGCTTCGAACAACAATTTTGGCGAAGATATCCACGATGGGCCCTCATCCCGAATATTTTTGACTAGTTCGTCTATTGAAGAAAATGGTCGAATAAGACACCACTTTTGGCAAGAGGAATACAAAACAAGAAGAGATTATTTGGATCCCACAAGCCAGATCGTCCGATCTACAACAAGGGAAGTAGAAGAAAGTGTAGGGAGGAGTAAGAAGAAAACAACCCCACCAAGATGAAAAACAAAGTCAAACCCGTAACACAAATCACCAATATGGAGTTTCAAAACGGGTGACGACGTGAAAGAAAACAATGAGCAAGCCAATTCATGCTTCATGGAACATGAGAAAAAGGCAAAGTGTTACGTTCGTGATAATGCTAGCTTTGAAGATGCCGAACCTTATATGGGAAATTGAAAAAGTCTTTAAAAAAACTATTATCCCGTAAAGACAGTATTTGGAATACTACGGCTTTTTCCGCATCCTTTTTGTTTATGTTTATACTCCTTCAACAAATACCCTAATGAGTCCTATTTTGTCCTCCGTTACTTTTGATGATTTGGAGAATGCAATGTCCGTCAAAGTCCTTAAAATGTCTATTTATGGCTTTTTCTAGAGCAATTTTCTGGTTACTATGGTCTGGACAAAATGCCCGGGCATTCAGAAAAGTGGAGAGATCTCTTTTACTGTTGCAAGAATTGTTCTTGAATCTCTTTTTTTTTTGTGGTATTCAATAGAGGGGGGTGGGGGGGTTGCCTCTGTATCCTATTTAGACTTTTGTAAGCCTTGATATATCTAATTATTGACAACAAGCCTGAGAATGAATTGTGGCATATTTACGTGAAAACATTATGTGATAACTTGCATGTTAGGAATGAATTGTGGATCCGACCATCTTTACGTGTAGCGTGCGTGTGGTCAATGACTTCTAGGAAAACCTCACATGATATTTCAACGTTCCTAAAACAAATTGAAACTTTGAAAATGAGGCTTGAAAATATGTGTTGACAAATTTCTTTATGACAAAGACGATTTCGATTTTATGCTTGGACGCGATAGGGTTGATCCAGATGAAAGTGGTGCATGCGTGTTTAGATCCCTTCGCATTACCTCCAAAGGTTTTCATACAACAACATAGAGTGAATTGTCTTGTAAGGCAACCAGAGAATCATTGTACCGTTTTTACAGGTGTGGTTACTAAAACAAGAATTGATATATAACTAGTGTTCCCAATCTATTCTGGTCGTACCCAAAGGCCTACTGTGGTCCCATTTTGCATGACACGTCCGCACAAGCAACAGTCATTTTCAACGCTCACAACCGGTCAAAGCATGCACGCTCAAGTCACGTGCACTTCTCACTTTCGTCACGTTACTTCGTCACTAAGAAGCTCATTTTCGCACGAAGTCTTATCACGCTTTGACTGTCGCACTTCACCCGTCGCCCGTCGATGCGCCATGGCACTTGCCCAAGGAGGTTGGCCTTGCCCTCCCCCTTGGGGTCGGCCTCGGCCTTGGCCTTCCCCTTGGGGTCGGCCTCGGCCTTGGCCTTCCCCTTGGGGTCGGCCTCGGCCTCGCCATTGGGGTCGGCCTCGGCCTCGCCATTGGGGTCGGCCTCGGCCTCGCCATTGGGGTCGGCCTCGGCCTCCCCATGAGGTTGGCCTTGGCCTTCCCCGAAGGGTTGGCCTCTGGCCTCCATCCTTAGCACATTCACTTCTCTTCAAAGGACCATACACAACTTCACGACCCCGTCACCCGGACACAACTCCGCGACCCCGTCGCCCGGACACAACTCTGTGACCCCCGTCGCCCGGACACAACTCCGCGACCCCCGTCGTCCCGACACAACTCCGCGACCCCCGTCGTCCCGACACAACTCCGCGACCCCCGTTGCCGGCGTCCAGGCGCCGCACTTCAACACTTCGCCGCGCCCTTGCGCCGCGCCGCTGATACAGCCGTGCCCCCAGGCTCTCTGTCACACTACCATGCCCTCGGCACCATACTCACTTCATCGCGCCCATGCGCCACAATCATGTTACATGCCCCCCCGGGCACCACACTCATTCACGACACCATGCGCACCTTGCCTTGGTCGTGGAACATGCTTCGACCCACTCTTCGGAGTGTACATCACCCGCGGGGATATGCGACTCCTCCGGGACACTATCTCTGCCAGGGAGCTCTTCCACTCCCCTTCCGCTAGGTAGACGGCTCCTCCGGGATGCTACCTCGGTCAGTCGGGTAGACGGCTCCTCCGGGATGCTACCTCGGTCAGTCGGGTAGACGGCTCCTCCGGGATGCTACCTTGACTCGCTCCGAGTGCTCCGGTACAAGGACTCACCCGCAGGGATAGGCGACTCCTCCAGGACACTATCTCTGCCAGGGAGCTCTTCAACTCCCCTTCCGCCAGGTAAACGGATCCTCCGGGATACTACCTCGGCCAGTCGGGTAGACGGCTCCTCCGGGATGCTACCTTGACTCGCTCCGAGTGCTCCGGCACATGAACTCACCCGCGGGGATAGGCGACTCCTCCGGGACACTATCTCTGCCAGTGTGCTCTTCAACTTCCCTTCTGCCAGGTAGACGGCTTCTCTGGGATGCTACCTCGGCCAGTCGGGTAGACGGCTCCTCCGGGATGCTACCTTGACTCGCTCCAAGTGCTCCAGCACAAGGACTCACCCGCGGAGATAGGCGACACCTCCGGGACACTATCTTTGCCAGGGAGCTCTAAGTGCTCCGGCACGAAGACTCCCCTTCTGCCAGGTAGACGGCTCTTCCGGGATGCTACCTTGGCCGGCCAGGTAGACGGCTCCTCCGGGATGCTACCTTGGCCTGCGGAATAGGCGACTCCTCTGGGACACTATCTCCGTCAGGGTGCCTGCGTGACTGGCCTACGTGCTCCGGCACTGGGGGCTTGCGTCGGCACCCCTAGGGACTATGACCCCCGGGTCACTCCGAGACGGGAACATGTCTTCGGAGGGCATCGCACCTAGTTCACCTGGTAGTTGGGCGTCGGGTCTTCCCCACCGCTGCTAGGCCTATGGGACTCTGCAAGAGCTTGGATTGGAGGCTAGATCAAGGGGGTTCTCTGGCCACACCTACGCTGTGGGAGCCAGTCTTTCCAGACAGACAGAGCGACGCTGTACGGGGCAGGCTGGGTGAATATGCGATCTGATAGTCCATGGAGCACCGGCACCCGTGGACCCCTCGGTGACGTGTCACTCTCGGGGAGCGTCACGTGTCGGTTTATGACATCATCATCTCATTCTCTATAAATAGAGGTCTTGAGAATTCATTTGGACGGTTGGACATCTTCAGGACTTCTTCTTCACTCTCTCATATTTTCACTTTCTCACTCTAGAATCCTAGAGAGAGAAACATACAGGACCTTGACTCTGGACCTAAGCATCGGACTGTGACTGTCATCGTGTATTCATCCCGTGCCATCGCCCTCGCAGCACTGCCACCCTCAAGCTCTGTTTGGGAAGCCCTTGGTCTCTGTCCTTGTTCCACCCTTGTTGTGTCCTACATCAACATACTTGGAAGCTGACGCGGACTACAGCCTTTGTGGCACCTCCACGTAAGTACGAACCCACTTTCCTTGGCATCAACTAGTTATTGTCCTTATAAAATTATTTTTTTAAGCTTATACTCTTAAGACAAATACCTATGGACCCAATAAAGGGTGAATGCCAAAAGTGTTACGAAGCGCAACAAAGACGAAGCAATATATCGAAGAACAAAGAAACGAGAAATTAAAAAAGCTAAACGCACAACATAAGAATTACGAAATTCACCAATGGCTACGTCTTTGAAGTATGACCAGATTTTGATTTTACTATTGAGTAGTGTTACAACCAGAAACCTAGCCCCCGCTCTCTGTTGTCTTTCTCTCTTGACCCAAAAAACAATATAAGATCACTTATATATATTTAGAGCTAAGTGGTGACCTTCTCTAAATAACTAACGTGAGACAAGACAACTTATATTCTTAGGACTAAGTTGCGACTTTCTCTAAATAACTAATGTGGGACAATCACACAAAAAACCAGTTTTCGGGTCACTACCTCCATTGTAATAATGTCTATGGACTAAAATCAGGCTCCACATATAATAATCTCCCACTTGGAGACTGATACAACTCCAATGTTGAAACTCCATACAAATGCTGGTCATACTCATCCAAGAAGCATCAATGAAGACTAATCAAAGTTGAGCATAGGCTCAACTTATTCATGTAAACCACCTTCGTTAACATGTTGCCTTCATTCTTCTCCAAGTTCAGTTGTCCATCCTCTAACAGAGACGTATATAGTGATACCTTAACTGAATGTGCTTGGTCCTTGAATGAAACACTGAGTTCTTGGCAAGATGTATTACACTCTGACTATCAGTCCATAACTTGCAATCTACTTGCCATATCCCAACTCTATCAAAAATTACTGAAGCCAAATTATTTCCTTCCCTTCTTACTTCTGCCACAACAACATATTCTGCTTCTATTGTAGACAATGCAACAATATTCTATAACTTAGAGATTCAGCTCGCTGTGGTCCCTCCTACATAAAAATATATCCCGTCGTGCTTTTCCCACTGTCTCGATCACCTGCATGATCTGAGTCTATATAGCCTCACACATCTATGTTATCACCCTCAAAACATAAACATAACCTGGATGTTCATCTCAAATACGTGAGCATCCATTTCACAGCTTGCCAATGTTCCTTTCCTGGGTTTGTCATGAATCTGCTCACAACTCTAATTTCCTGTGCAATATCCGGCCTTGTACTGACCATGGCATACATGAGACTACCCACAACAGAAGAATAGTGTACCTGTGCCATGTATTCTTCATCTTCCCTGGTCTTGGGACTCAAATCCTTTGAAAGCTTCAAGTGGCCTGCCAAATGAGTCATCACAGGTTTAGAGGTGTGCAAGTTAAATCTCCTCAAAACCTTTTCAATGTACTCTTCATGCGATAATCATAATTTTTTTTATGTCCCTGGTTATCCTCATGCCAAAAAGTTGTTTTGCCTCACCCAACTCCTTCATAGAGTAAGTACTTCCCAACTTCTTCTTGTGTTCATTAACCCTTCCCATGATTGAAACTGCTACAAGCATATCATCTACATATAGAGTTAAAACAATGAAATCCTCACTATTAAACTTCTGAAAATAAACACAGGGATCGGAGTGGCATCTAGTGTATGCTTTATGATATTGTCAAACTTCAAATACCACTGTCTAGGAGCTTGCTTTAGGCCATACAAGCTCCTCTTCAACCTGTAAACCATTCCCTCCTTACCCTTGACTTCAAAACCCTCTGGCTAATGCATGTAGATTTCTTCCTTTAAATCCCATGGAGAAATGCTGTCTTAACATCCAGCTGCTCCAGATGTAAGTCCTTCGTAGCCACACTGCTCAATATCGTACGAATTGAAGTCATGTTCACAACATGAAATAAGATTTCTTGGGAATCAATACCTTTACTCTGTTGATACACTTTTGCAACTAGTCTTGCCTTGTATCTCTTTGTTCCTTCAACTTCATTTTTAATCTTGTACACCCATTTGTTATACAAAACACTCTTACATGCAGAAAGCTTTACCAAATCCCAAGTTTGGTTTTGCTCAAGTGAAGCCATCTCATTGTTCATGGCTTTCTCCCACTGTAACCAAGATTCATCTTGTATTTCTTTTTAATAACATTCTGGCTCACCACACAATCAGTATACAAAATATAATTTAGCAAAAGACAGTCTATCAGGAGATTTCTTTACCCGACTGCTTCTTCTAAGGTTAGGAGTTTCAGGCACTTGTAGTTGATCATCAGGTTCAATTTCAGTATCAGTTGTCTCATTAAGGACTTCTGGATTTTCTATCCTGGGTACCTATCCATCTTCTGGCTCATCAAGTTCCATGTATTCCCTGTTTTCCTTTTCAATTCCATGTTCTTGTAACCTGTGCTTATACAACCGCGATTCATTGAATATAACATCCTTACTCCTGATGATTTTGTTATGTTCATAGTCCCAAAAACGATAACCATATTCATCACATCCATATACAATAAATACACACTTATGAGATTTAGAGTCAAGTTTCTTCCTTTCCTCTTTATCAATATGAGCATAAGCAATACATCCAAAAACTAACAGAAAATTAAAGAATAATTTACCGGTTTACTTGACCATTCTTCTTCAGGAATACCACCATTGAGAGCACTCACTGGACTTCTGTTGATTAAATATACGGCAGTATCAACAGCTACTGCCCAGAACTGTAGAGGTAAATCAGCATGTATCTTCATGCACTTCGCTAATTCTATGATGGTTCTGTTCATCCTCTCTGCCAAGCCATTTTCCTGAGGTGTCCTCGTAGCAGTCCTTATCAACCTGATACCATTGTTGGAACAATATTCTTGGAACCCTCCATCACGATCCTCACATATATTATCAGATTTTATGCATTTTATCTTATTCCCTATTTTATTCTCAACAAGAGTTTTCCACTTCTTAAAAGTGTGATAAACATCAGATTTCTGACTGATGGCATGTATCCATGTCTTTACGGTAGAAACAGAGTAGAAATTACCTCCAAGAGACTTTACAGTAGTAGATCCGCAAACATACGTATGAACTAACTCCAGCCTTTTAGTCTTCTTCTCTTTACCATCCCTCCGAAAACTGACCCGCTTTTGCTTTCCATGGTCACAACCCTTGCAGAAATCCAACAGAATGTTCTTCATCCCTGGCAATGCATTCTTTGATTGTAGAATTCTCATACCCTCTCACTCAAATGTCCCAACTTGTGATGCCATAATATGGTCCTCTGATTTTCTGTAGAAGCCAAAGAGATAAAATGGTTATAGGTACCTGAAAGAGTATATAGGGTTCCTACTCTTTCGCTTCCTGCTACCACCATCGACCCTTTGATCACCTTCCAATGCTTTTCACCAAATGCCACAAATAGCCTTTACGGTCCAACCCAATAACATATATAAGATTTTTCTGCAGTTCTGGAATATGTCTAACATCCTTCAAAACCAGGGTTCCTCCATTAGACAATTTAATTTCAACTTTTCCCTTTTTGACAGTGTTACACTAATATCCATTCCTAACAGTCACGTGTCCATAATCACCATGAACATAATCACAGAAACAATCCATATGAGGTGTACAATGAATCAAGGCTCCTGAGTCTATATATCACACTTTGGAATTATCATCCGCTACAGCAAAAAAACATAAATTGTCATATGTCCGTTCGATTCAACTTACCATGTTTGCCCTTTCATCATCACATTGTCTTCCCACTATTCCCTTTTTCTTCTTTGGTTCTGTACAATCTTTATTCTTATGACCCTCCTTGTTACAATTCCAGCACACTATGGTTCTCCCTTTGGACTTCAACTTGCCTCTTGGTTTTGATCTCCCTCTTGTAGGACTTCTTCCCCTGTTATTCTACTTGCTATTCTGTCTACATCTGGATTCCACAGACAAAGCAGTACTATATGATCTACCATCACCAATCGTCTTTCTCCGCATTCGTCATTCATCATAGAACTCATAACATCGTTAAGTGTTAGTGTTGCAGAGACAGTAGAACTACTTACTGTCGTCACTAAGCTAGTTATTACAACTATCAGGCAGTGAACACATAAACAACAAAGCCCTAATTTTATCATCAAAATTAATGCTAACAGATTCCAGTTGATTTATAACACCGTTAAAAAAATCATTTAGATTATCAACAACATAACCATTTTCAGACATCCTCATATTAAACAGCCTGTTCATAAGATATAGCTTATTTGAACCAAAAGGTTTTTCATACAATTTGTCTAACGCTTGCATCACAGCAGCAGTAATATTCTCCTTGGAGATAATGAATACTACTTGCGGTGTCAGGCTAAGCTTTACTTTAGCCAACGCCTTCCTTTCCAAAATTGCCCACTCGTTCGCATTCATCGCTTCAGGTTTCTCTCATACCAACGACATATACAAATCCTTCTGATACAATTAACTTGCATCTTCCACCACTAGAAATTCATATCATTAAACCTCTCGATCTTTCCTTTACCTTCTTTGGCCATGGTTCCCACTCAAACGTAACAAACACATGAGTAAAACTCGAACCCAAGCTCTGGTATTAGTTGTTACGAAACACAGCAACAACGAAGCAATATATCGAAGAACAAAGAAATGAGAAATTAAAAAACCAAACGCACAACAAAAGAGTTACGAGGTTCACCAATGTGCTATGTCCTCGAAGTGTGACCAGATTTTGATTTCACTATTCTGCAGTGTTATAACCAGAAACCTAGCCCCTACTCTCTGTTGCCATTTTCTCTCTTGACCCCAAAAACAATACAAGACCACACACACACACACACACACACACACACACACACACACACATATATATATATATATATATATATATATATATATATATATATTTAGAACTACGTGGTGACCTTCTTTAAACAACCAACGCTGGATAAGACAACGTATATAGTTAGGGTTAAGTTGCAACCTTCTCTCATTAAGCAATGTGGTTGGGTAGCTACCTCCATTGTAATAATGTCTTTGGACTAAAATCAGGCTCCACATATAACAAAAAGTCATTGCATGATTTGCTTTGGCAAAATCTAGTAGCAAAAAGAAGATCCATGAGCTCAAAGAAGGAGCCAAATCGCTTTTAGTGAGTATGCACAAGGAAGAATCAAAGTGAATGTGATGTTAGTAAGGAACCACATGCAAACATGATTATTTTATTTTTTGAAGGTTTAAAGCATAATTTGCTTTTTTTTGGTTGGATTGAAAGCATAATATACTTGGCAGTGTAAATTTAGTGATAAAGGCTTTAGAGTAACCTTTAAGTCTTCACATCACGTTATATAATCCATTATACCTTCGTTTCAAGTTTTTTTCTTTAGGGGAGAAAAAAAAATGAATGGAGAGAAAGTAAAGGAGTGGTGGTTTTCTTCCCATTTCTTTAATTGCGAGTTTTTAATATGGAAAGAAAAGAAGGGGAATGAGAATAGTTTATGAAAGCCAAAGGATCGCACATGAAGTAACACTCCTTAGTCCCGAACCTAATGGTGTAGCTGAAAGAAAATAAATTGCACACCAAAGATAACAATAAAGACGATGCTAATGAGTTCTGGTGCACCTCAAAATCTGTAGGAAATCAACCTTACCCTCACGCCACCTCCAAAGATATTGATATTTAAAGAGCTTGTCAAGATAAAGTATGTACTTTGAGAAGGTAGAGCTACAAGTCTTATATATCTTGCGACAATGTCTAGCCAAAGTAACACTTCTTGAACATAAAAATAAAAAAGTAGGATATCGATCAATGCTTTTATTGGCTAGTTTGTACACAACAATACACATAGATTCTTAGTCCTCAATTATGACTTTTTAGATTCTGATTGAATCTAAAGATGCAGAATTTTCATACATGTGTTTCCTCTGAAAGTAAAAAATAGAATAAGAAAATCTCTGGAAAGAAAAAGAACAAGAAAATAATAAGAGAACATAGATCAAACTCCAAAGGAGAAAAATGTAACCTCTTTTAGTGCTCCTTTTCGAGGCGAAGCTGTAAACAATGAGATGCAATCTATAATGTCTAATTATACATGGGATCGGTATATTCGCCACCAGGTGCTTACCAATTGGTTGTAATTACATATGTTGAAATACATAAAACATAATTTCAAGGCTAAATTGGTTGGCTGCATAAAAAAGAAAGATCAAGATTAGTTTGATCTGCTCATCCCCCACCAACACACAGAGAATCGAGCCGCAGGCGCATGCACACACATGAATTAATAATATAATGTGGTCATGCTAATTAAAACTCTAGATTTGTTTGTGAAGTTTAGATTTAGATTTATGCGTGAGAATTAGGGCTTCCACTCTAGTAGATTCCCATGTTTGTTTATTGTTAGACCCTGTATATTTAAATTGCATATAAAAAAAAGAGGACAAAAAATTAGAGAGTTTGGGGACATAATGGGTATTTTGAAATTATAATTGTTTTAGGAATAAAAGTATATACGTTTTAGGTATCTGATGACTTACGCACAATATATTCGTAGGAGTTGAAAGAACTTCAGAGCCTCCAAAGCATCTCTAGGAAGAGAGGTATTGAGATTTTAATCGTCATTTTGATGTAAGAGTATATTTTTGCTTTTTGGGATTGAAGTTCATAGTAAAAACCACATGAATTATTGCGATTGTTAGAGTCTAATTAAAAATTTGGGTATTTTGATATTAGGGCTTTTGATACAATTCGATTGAAAAGATCAAGACCTTAAATTAAATTGCACGATTGAAGGTAAGGCTCTACTATTTTTGAAATCTGAATTAGCGGTGAACCGATCAATCCTAGTTATGCTTATGTTAGCCCTACGGTTGGATAACCTAGGCTTAAATCTTATTTTGATGATAACTACACATTGATTATGTTTTAATGTGTGCTTTGAGTGTATTCATTAGTAGGCATATACATGCACACTCATGAAGACACATTTGAGAAGTTGGATAGATGGATTAAAGCCAAAGAAGATTAAAAGCTATAGTGGACATGCTATGGAAGCTTCATCAAGTCCAATGTCAAAGAGCAAGAAAGAATGCAAAGGCTAAGTTATTATCGATAATGATTGATCTTTATTATTATGTAACTAGTCTTGGTTTGATGCTTGGATTGATGACTATGACCTAAAAGGACATTAGGACACCTTGTGCATTGCATGTGAGTTTATAACCATTCACACAAGTGCGGTTCTTGAAAATGAGTGAACTTTGGATCTTACTCAGATTTTCTCAAAAATGTTTTTGGTGCTAATCTTTTCATATCTTGATAAATGATAAAAAAATTCATTAGCTTTCCAAACAAAAAACGGCACCTCAATCCGATTTTTCTAGCTAGAGAAAGTTATGCCCAAATTAGGAAATGGGGTTCCGTGAGGCAGCCGATAGGTAGTAGGGTAATACAGTCGACTGCATTGGTCAAAATTCAGCTCCAACGGTTATTTTCGAGGACAAGACCCCAACGGCTATTTTAGAGGGACCCCAGTCGACTGCATTGTGAATACAACTGCACTGGCAGTTTTGGCCATATTATGCCTATAACGGCTATATTTCATTTGCTCCCTATATAATTGATTTGGGGCTTCATCATACATAATGGAAACCACATTCTAAGCCTCCATTCATTAGAGAAACATCAATGCTCATAGATTAAACTTATCTCTCTTCATGTTCATGATTTTACATCATTAAAGAGAACATCTTTGTGAGCAATTCTTTGATTGAGAGTGGGCATCCTTCAAGTCATCAATTATCTCATCTCTCTATTGCACTAGAGCTTCATTTGTACTCATTTTCTTTCAAGAGGGTTTCTTTGTACACATTTGATATATGTAAAAGGATGGTGATCAAAGGTTGGGTTTGTCAAGTCTTGGGTGAGCTTTGTGGATTTAAGGCTTGTGCTTGGTGTGGGGATATCACCAAGTGTTGTAAGAGTTTTGATCTTGACCCGGAAGAATATTGTTACTAGTGGATTCTAGTGCTATTGTAAGGAACTTCCTTAAAGAGGTGGATGTAGGCTTGAGGGTAGTTCAAGCCGAACCACTTAAATCTCCTTGTCAAGTATCTCTAACTCAATCTCTTTACTTATTGCTCTTTAATTGTTTGAGATTGTTTGGTTAGCATCTTCATTGAAGTATTATTTGATTTGATTGAGATTTATTATTATTCTTAGTTTAAATTTTTCATTAATTTTCAAAAATCCTATTCACCCCGTCTAGGATAGTTTTATTAGTTTCAGCTTCTTTGATAAGTTCTTACTAAATTAGTTTTTTTTTGTGGTGTTCCCAAATCCCAATCGACAACAATTCTCTTTCCCTATATTATATATATTTTTTCTGATCAAGCAGTGATCTGTCTTTGACTGAATCATCCTTTTTTGTTTTGTTAATAGCGTTATATGCTTTGTTACGTGAATCTCCAAAGCAGTATCTCTAGTATCTCTCAGTGTACTTCCTTGTCCTATCCCATAAATCAATTGGCATCATGCGTGTATTGTTCTTACATGCCAGACATATTCTTTCTAATAAGTTCCTTTGGCATCATCTTGTCATTGGTTATTTACACACTACTTTCCAATCCCTCTGGTGCCAAGACAAGAGCATGCATGAGCCAAAATTGGTGGCCCCGCCAAACTAATTTCCTTTTGAGCTTTTTGACTGTTGCTTGATCGCATTGATTCGAATTTGTTCAATCGATTAAATACGTTTGAAGTTTTGCTCATTTCAATTTACCACACTGCAAATATATTCTATTCTTTTTTATGGAAATTCGTTCCTCTAATTTTGTTATACTATGATGTTCGCCTTTTTTTTTCTTGATCCGTTACGTGTCTTTTGAGTTAATCACAAATTTACTAGTGGTTAATTTTGTCATAGTAATTACTGCAACACCTAGTGTTCGTTTGTTATTCTTTCGTCACATGACTTTGTATAACATATATAAGGTGAGTGTGACTTGGCATGAGCCCAAGGCCGCTAGGTGTTAATTATTCACTAGTTTACATTGTCCAAGCAACTTGTTGGTCCTTTACCTTGTTTATCGATATAATGTATATGTGTAGTTCTATGAGCCATGTCAGAGTGTATGTGACACTTATGTTTCTGACTTACCTATGAGATTGGAACATGGGCTAGATCAGTTGGATGAGCTAAAGATCGCGATCTTATTTTCTGAACCTTATCTCAAGTGTCAGTGATGACATTTGCGACCTTATTCTGAATAGCTCTCCAGTGTCTATCTCAGTACAAAGATATATTATGACATTTGAAATTTCATCAGGTATTTGTTATGCTAAAGTTCTGTACATCCGTAATTTTGTTCTCTCAGACATTTTTGTATTCCTTTCGGTTGGTGCGTTGAGCGATCTTACTAAGCATTCGACTCACTCCCTTATTGTTTATTCTTTCAAGTGAGCAATAAAAGAGACTGGATAACGAGGCTAGGTGTGTGACTGAGAGCTAACAATTATAATTTTAGAGTTAGTTTGATTATTTTTAGAAATTATAGTAAGAGAATTTAGTTGGTTTTAGATGTTTAATTTGAAACTCTGTTTAGAAGTAAATTGAGGACTAAATTACTGTTTTAGGCCTGTTTGACATTTAATTATGTAACTTGGAGACTTCTTATCTAGATGCTCTGAATAACCTGTTTGTGAGACATTTGAGGTTTTTCGACTTTATTCTTTTGGAATTAACGCTCCAAAAATTTGGGGCGTTACATTTATGGCACATAAATTGCCACACTACAAGAAAACAGACTTTTAGCGACGGGTAAATCCGTCGCTAAAAGCCCAAAATCCGTCGCTAAAGGAATTTGCGACGGATTCACCGTCGCTAAAAATCCCTCGTATAAAAGCCCGTCACTAATAGTTTAGCGACGGAATTTTTAAATCCGTCGCTAAATATGTGATTTTTACCGACGGATTTATTTTTCATTAGCGACGGAATGTCCGTCGCTAATTATATTTTTAAAATTTTAATTTATTTTCTTTTTCGTCCAATTAGCGACGGATTAAATATTTAGCGACGGAATATTCCGTCGCCAAATAAGCTATTTAGCGACGGAATATTCCGTCGCTAAATATTTAATTGAAAGGAATATTTTAGCGACGGAATAAATCCGTCGCCAAAAGTCAATATTTTTTTAAATTTTTTTTTTATTTTTCAATTACCTAAACCTGTACAGAAATACAATTCTCAACAACAACGCGCAATAAGCGAAATACAGAAAAAAAATATATAATCAATTAGAAAAAAATATTTATTATAAAAGAAACTAATACATGTACAAGCCGGGAACCGGAGATAGCCGGTTAGGAGAGGGGAGAAGAGTACAACCCGGGCGCGGGGGGGGGGGGGGAAGCTAGGAACGGGCACGGGAAGGGGCTCATCAGGGGTTCCCGAGTCCCGGATCTGGATCCTGCTGATCCGGGGCCGGGGCGGCTGGTCCAGCAGTGCCCTGCTCCCTCATCATCCGGCACACCACTGTAGCAATGCGCTCGATATCCTCCTCGCGTAACTGAGGCCGAGGAGCCGGTGTCTGTGGAGGGGCAGCAGGGGGTGAGGACGCTCCTATCACGGCACGAGGAGTCGTGCTAGGCAGGCCGCGTATGCGGCCTTTCGGCCGATTCACGACCTCCGGCGTATCCAGCCATCGCTTCAACCCCCCAGTACTCGCAGCCGTACTACTGGACGCTGATGGCTGTCCGGACTGCTGCTCGGACCCCCTTAGCTGTTCATACGAGGCCTGCAAAAATAGTGGTTTAACGATATGTTATGGCATTAATTAACGAAACAGACATCAAGGATAGAAAGAAACAGATTAACTTAAATAAATTGACTCACATCGATCCGCCGGGCAATATCTGAAATATAGTCGCCCGCCTGGTGCGTCTCGTCCTTGTCCTTCTTCCGCACGTGCGTCTGAGTATAGGTCAGAGCTATGACCTCATCCTCCTCTAGATCCGGGTGCTCGACCGCGTTCATATGTCGGACGATGTCGTGTGGCACCGACCCCCCCGTGTGCGTCGGATCTCTGTTCTGTCTGTTCTGAGCCCCGCTCTTACTCTTGGCGTCCCAACCTGGATCCGCAGCCCACCGATCTATCATCTCCCCCCATACACGGTGAGATATCCAATGTGGGGGATATTTCGTCATGTCCGTCATCGGGGCACCCGCGGGCAGCGCCCTCTTCGCCCGGTCCCGTGCATCGTGGAGCCATCGGCGGTAATTCTTGCCGATGTAATTAAAGAAAGCCTGCTGCCCCAGTCCCTGCTGCTCAGGCGTATCAAACGTGAACCCCTCCTGTAATGCATTCAATAACACAAATTAACAATGTAATTTAACATTACTAACGCTGAAAAAAATACTTCACCGTACCAGCCACTCCTCCCATAGGGCCTCCCTCGCAGCGGCATCCCATTCCTTCCAGTACAGGCGTGGCTCGAAGAATCGGCCCTTCACAAGAACGCCGATCTTCGTCCTCGCCATATTCTCCAGGATCCTGCCAAATAAGTAATTAAATTAATTAATACAGTTCAAATATAAATTAACACCCAAAATTTTTAGGCATAAGGCATGAGGTGATATTTTTAGTACTTACAGGCCCTCCTGCGTGAGCGTAACTCTCTGTTTACGCTGGGGGTCGATGCGTACCCCGCGTGTCGGACCACGGCCTCGTCGAGATCCTACAAAACACAGACATTAATACAGTTCAAATATAAGGCTAGCGAAAATGTAGGAAACACCGTTATCAACTATACCTGAGGTAGAACCCACGGAAGATGGAGACGGCTGGGGCGACGGCGATGGCTGGGGCGACGGTGACGGCGACAGCTGGGGCTGGGCCCCCGATGGCTGTCCGCGATCACTCTGTGCCTCGTCATCAGTAGGCAATGACGAGGTGGGACTAACCGGGGAGGAAGCAGCTCGGCGTCCAGCCCGGCCACGAATAGCCCGTATCCTATCCATATCTGACTTCATATAGATTATATACAAAGACATTAACACGTGAAAAACAATAATTTAGGCATAAATCATCATCGGCACTATATATATTTATATGAACGAATGTGCAAAAACACATCAATAAACACCAAGTTCTAAAATGTTACTACATTTTTCCCGTGATGTTACAACATTACAAGTCAATCATTTTCAGTTTGCGAATCATCTTCATCACTATCCTCGTCGCCCTCTTCTTCGTGGGACTCGTCGTCCTCTTCATCTTCTAATTCATCCTCTTCATCAGTAGACTCGGTCACATCATCTCCAACACTTTCAACATCTTCCGCGTCATCATCTACGACTTCTTCTCCCACAAGAAGTGTTGTTGGAAGAGGAAGATCGTCCTCCTCGTTGTTGACCTCAACAGGGAACAAGACACGTGGTTGGTCGGCTTGAAAGGAGTCTAGCTCACTGTCATATGTCACGGGCAATTTCTTGGACTTGATAGTTGTATACCAATGAGATTTGGGATTGGCGACGTCCTCCGCGTAAAAGACTTGTACAGCTTGACTAGCAAACACAAAGGGCTCGTCTGATGCAAGTCTTGACTTGACATTGACATCTACAATCCCTTGAGAGCTAACACGGATTCCTCTGCTGCATGTGACATCGAACCACGTACACTTGAACATTACCAGGCGGTTTTGGGAACCCAGATATGTTAGCTCAACAATCTCATCTAACTCTCCGTAAAAATCCATGCAATTCTCGGCATAACAGTCGCCGTTGACCAAGACTCCACTGTTTTGGGTTTGTTTTGTTCGGTCATCATCTTTTACGTTAAACCTAAACCCGTTGATGATATAACCTCCGTAACAGGATGTTTGTTTGTTAGGGCCTTCGGCTAGTAATTTCAAGCAGGAGGCCACTGGTCTATCCATTGACTGAACCTATTGTAGATGACGGTAAACATTAAGGATAAATCAGTATACTAATTGGCCACAGAACTGTATATAACACATAATATAATTTCGTTAAATAATCTTACACGGATTTTGAACCACTGTACAAATTGTGATTTCCGGTGAGATTCAAGTCCAGCGGGATCAGTGATTAAAGATTCCGCATCGAACTCACTGCAAACCAATATGCATCTAACTCGCTTAACACACTTTCAATTATGTACAGCAATGTAAGTGAATTAAGACTTTAACTTACTCAACGAATGCCGAAACTTCATCGCAATTTAGAAGGGCATATATTGTTGCAGCACTGTACTCTTCATCTGTTAGCCATCGAGTATACGTTCGGCCGAACGGACTACCTGACTGCTTGAATATTGACAATTGCCCTTCCAAATTTGTGCTTGCTCCGGGATCATTTCGGCCTAGTTGATTTAACCTTGTACCAACATCCGAACCGAAATATTGACTACAAAAGTTTACAAGTTCTTCCATTACGTAAGCCTCCGCAATTGAGCCCTCAACCCGAGCCTTATTACGGACTTTTTTCTTTAAATGGAACATGAACCTAGAAGTTTAGGGAATCGAGTTAGGTGGAATATCAATGATAACAGATGTCGCATTAAGTGTAAACGAACAACTGTAACAATTTAAGGATTACCTCTCGAAGGGATACATCCACCGATATTGCACGGGTCCACCCATCTTAGCTTCATATGCCAAGTGAACAGGCAGATGCTCCATTGAATCAAAGAACGAAGGTGGGAAGATTTTCTCCAGCTTGCAAATCGTCACCACAATGTTCTTCTCAAGCACTTCCATGTTACTCACCCGGATCGTAGAAGAGCATATATCTCGAAAGAAATGAGATAATTCAGTCAAAGTCTCGCAAACAACCCGTGGCAACAGTCCCCGGAAGGCAATAGGAATGAATCTCTCCATGAATACGTGGCAGTCGTGACTCTTCATCCCTTGGAACTTGCATTCCGAAACATTGCAACAACGAGATATGTTGGACGCAAACCCATCCGGAAGCTTCAAATTCTTAACCCACTGACAGACCTTCTCCACTTGTTTCTTGTCTAGACAGTAAGGTGCTTTCGGAAGTATGGTCCTCCCACTGACTGTCCGAGGATGCAATTCACGGCGTACACCCAACTGTTGTAGATCCCTTCTCGCTTTAAGGTGATCTTTCGATTTGCCCTTGAAATTCATCACTGTGTTGAACACATTATCAAAAACGTTCTTCTCAATATGCATCACATCCATGTTGTTTCGGATAACGAGCGTCCTCCAGTAGGCTAACTCCCAGAAGATACAAAATTTTCTCCAGTTGTGCTCTTTCCCGAACCCTGCAATCTTCTGATCCGGCACACCCTTACCGTGTGGTATGTCAGTATCAAGTGCCTCCAGGTGTGAGAGTACTTCTTCACCAGATGGGTAGTCCAGCGTGACAACCTCACGCTCGATTGTCCCGTCAAATTTATCCTTCTGCCTACGAAACTGATGGCCCGGTGGCAAAAGCTTACGGTGACATCCGAACCACGAGGCCTTTCCGCCGTGCTTTAACGTATGACCGGGGTTCACGCCCATACAAGCAGGGCATGCTAGCTTCCCATGTGTGCTCCAGCCACACGTCATTCCCAATGCGGGGAAATCATGTATAGTCCACATCAAAGCAGCCCTCATCTGAAAATTTTGTTTAAGGGATGCATCATATGTTTCGACTCCATGATTCCATAATTGTTTTAACTCATCAATCAACGGCCTTAAATACACATCTATGTCCTTACCGGGACTCTTCGGCCCCGGAATAAGCAACGACAAGAACATATACGGCTTCTTCATGCACATGCCTGGTGGAAGGTTGTAAGGGACAATAATAACAGGCCAACAGGAGTAAGGCGTGGTAGACTGACCGAAAGGGTTGAACCCATCGGTTGCCAGACCAAGTCTAACATTCCGAACTTCCTGAGCAAAAACTGGATGCCTGCGGTCAAACTCCTTCCACGCCTCTCCATCAGCTGGGTGTGTCAGCACATCGGCATCGTTGCTGCGAGTCTCACGGTGAGCCCTCATATGTTCAGCCGTACTGGAGGAGTAGTACATTCTCTGAAGCCGTGGTGTGACCGGGAAATATCGCAATATCTTCCATGCAATGTTTTTCTTCTTCCCTTTGTCCGGTTTGTACCTCGAATGATCACACACTGGACATAATGACAAATCCTTATTCTCTTTCCAGAATAATACACAATCGTTATTGCACGCATCTATCCGGTCGTAGCTCAACCCAAGTTTCCTCATCATCTTCTTCGCGTCATAGTACGACGGCGGTAGCTTTTCACTTTCGGGCAGTATTTCTTTGATGAAGGTAACAAACTCGTTAAAACCTTTCTCACTCAGCCCGTGGTCTGATTTCAACTGTAATAACCTACTAACCGCAGACAGCCGTGTGTGTTTCGGAGCTCCATCCCACAGCGGCTCTTCCGCAGCTCTCAACAACTCATAAAACTGATGAGCCCCCTCGTTCGGCGGTTGTGGCCTGTCGTTACCCCAGTCAACATTAGCATGCCCAACATCCATAATCATATCTCGAAAATCATATCGTGCCTCCTCCCTAACTTCAGTTTGACTAGCCAGGTTGGACGACAATACTATCGTTTCCCCGTGCTGCGTCCACCTTGTGTATCCACCCATAAAACCGTACCGACGAAGATGCCATTTTACTTCAATTCTTTTTCTCCAGTGCAACAACTCACATCTACCGCACGGGCACCTTATCTTATCAAGGTCAACATGTGCAGGATGCGCATAAGCGAAGTCGAGAAATTCGTCAACGCGACACTCAAAATCTTCAGCATTCTTCCTTTTCATCCAACTTCGATCGACTGACATGACGACTGAATTATCGTACTGTATACCACCTTCAATAATGACCAGTGATTAAGCATTGCCGATGTAAATATCAATGCATGAATGTTACAACACGTCTACATATTTCCCCTCCACTCTTGAACAGGTAGTGGTCCTATCCCATTCAGAAAAGCACATGTTTATAAAACAGTGAATAACTCATGCTTAGTCCGATGTCTGTGGAAAATTCGGCAGCACCTCCCCGCATTTCTCCAAGTACACCACATCGATTAGGTGTTCTAACATTCATCTAACCTTGCTCAGGAAGGTTTGACGGATGTTAGAACACCAGATCTGTATGCACCCGGAGAAACACACGAGAACGTGTACCAAATATCCACGACATAGAACATAAAGCATGAGTCAAAATACTGTTTTATAAACAATTAGCTTTTCCAAACTGTCCAAACTGGACATCCAAAGGCTCATTACAAGGCATTACTTTGTAATGAGTACCTTTGAACGGGAACTAAGGGTTTTTATGCATGCATGTGTTCAGAAATTGATAAGATATGCAAGAATCTTTCCGAAATATCAAAACTGCAGAATGATCGTTGCATATGTTATCAATTCCACATTAAATAGAACTCGTTGGCAACGAGTTGAACCATCTCGTTGCCAATGGACTTCTCAAAACAACAATTAATATAAAGAAGGCAGGGTTTGTAAAGAACGAGTAATTGAACCATCTCTGGGCAACATGGAGTAATTATGGGATGTACAAGGGCTAATTAGGGCTAATTAAGCTTAATTGGGTTATGTTAGGGCTAATTAATGTTAATGAGGGCTAGTTTCGGATAATTATAGCTAATTAGGGTTGATTATGACTAATTAGGGTTTAATTGTGCCGAGTAGTGATGATTAGTCCTAATTAGGGCTAATTAGGCTTAATTGGGTTATGTTAGGGCTAATTAATGTTAATGAGGGATAGTTTCGGATGATTATAGCTGACTAGGGTTGATTAGGACTAATTAGAGTTATGTAGTCCTAATTAGGGTTTAATTGTGCCGAGTAGTGATGATTAGTCCTAATTAGGGCTAATTAGGCTTAATTGGGTTATGTTAGGGCTAATTAATGTTAATGAGGGATAGTTTCGGATGATTATAGCTGACTAGGGTTGATTAGGACTAATTAGAGTTATGTAGTCCTAATTAGGGTTTAATTGTGCCGAGTAGTGATGATTAGTCCTAATTAGGGCTAATTAGGCTTAATTGGGTTATGTTAGGGCTAATTAATGTTAATGAGGGCTAGTTTCGGATAATTATAGCTAATTAGGGTTGATTATGACTAATTAGGGTTTAATTGTGCCGAGTAGTGATGATTAGTCCTAATTAGGGCTAATTAGGCTTAATTGGGTTATGTTAGAGCTAATTAATGTTAGTGAGGGCTAGTTTCGAATAATTATAGCTAATTAGGGTTGATTAGGACTAATTAGGGTTATTTAGTCCTAATTAGGGTTTTGATGGTGCCGAGTAGTGTTGATTAGTCCTAACTAGCGCTAATTAGGCGTAATTGGGTTATGTTAGTGCAAATTATGACTAATTAGGCTAACTACAATCAATATGCGCATAATTGGGTTCATTTGGGCTAATTTGAGGTAATTACAGCTAATTTGAATTTTATCAGGTTCTTAGGGTTAATTAAAACTAATTAGGCTCGTTAGAGCTAATTAGGGTTAATTGATTTACTAACATATTGTTAATCAGGACTAATTAGGGCTAATTATAGCCAGCGCTGGAGCCACGATTAGATTCCAGGGGGTGCATGCTAAAAATGTCGCATTAACCTAACTAACCTAAATTTAATGCACATTCAACAACCTCAATTCCGACACCTCATATAGGGTGTCGATATGGTGTCCGATACGTTTCTGACACCTCCGGACACGTGTCAGACACATACCGACACGTGTCTGACACATACCGACACGTGTCCGACGCCTTTGGACACGTGTCCGACGCCTCTGAACACGTGTCCGATGCCCAGCGACACGCACCTCCGGACACATCGGCATACGTTAATTTGTTTTCTAAATGTCGGACACCGTCGATCAGACGTGGTGTCCGTGTCTGCGCTAACTAACAGGTATCTCAATCCAATTGGGTCCCATCCTCCGTCAACAATCTCAATTCTCAATTCTCAAATGCTCAATGCAATAAAAATTAACAAAAATCACACATTCAATCCAATTGGGTCCCATCCTCCGTCAATAATCTCAATATCTCAAATGCTCAATGCACAATTAACAATCTAAAATCATCAATTAACAACCTAAAATCATCAATTCATAATCGCAATTACTTCAAATGCACAGCTAATAACCTAAAATCATCGATCAATAATCACAATTATAAAACGCACAATTAACAACCTAAAATTATCAAACAAATGAGCAATGTTCAAATTTTTTAAAAACTGTTCAAAATTCACATATCCGATGCGCTTGAATTATTTCAATTTAGGGTTCGATTGTATTAGGGCATTCAATTTAGGGTTCAATTAGTTTCATTTAGGGTTCGGTTCGATTAGGGCATTCAATTTAGGGTTCAATTACTTCAATTTAGGTACAATTAGGGGTTCTATTGATTCAATTTAGGGTTCGGTTGATTTGAGGCATTAAATTTAGGATTCAATTAGTTCAATTTAGGGTTCAATTAGGGGGTTCTATTGATTCAATTTAGGGTTCGGTTGATTTGAGGCATTCAATTTAGGGTTCAATTAGTTCAATTTAGGGTTCGGTTGGATTAGGGGGTTCAATTAGGGTTCGGTTAGATTGGGGCAATCAATTTAGGGCTCAATTATGACTAATTAGGGTTCGGTTTAGGGTTTAGGGTTTAGGGTTTAGGGTTTAGGGTTTAGGGTTCGGTTTAGGGTTTAGGGTTTAGGGTTTAGGGTTTAGGGTTTAGGGTTTAGGGTTTAGGGTTTAGGGTTTAGGGTTTAGGGTTTAGGGTTTAGGGTTTAGGGTTTAGGGTTTAGGGTTTAGGGTTTAGGGTTTAGGGTTTAGGGTTAAGACCACATTTTCTTTAACATCTACCAATTTATCATGGGAAAATTCGTAACTTCTAACTCTTGAACACCTTCTAAGGGGCCATGAAGCTAATTTATGTGTTGGTGTTATCGTATTCCCCAAGCCTTTTTTTAAAACCAAAAGGTGAATCCTCCTCCAAGAGTCGATCAACCCCGCCAAGCCAAGCATACGAGTTACGAGAATCTACAAACCATAATAGAATCTACAAGCCAAGCATACGAGTTACGAGAATCTACAAACCCTTCTCATTATATACTGCATTTACCGGGTAACATAATATCAAACCATATGATTACCAAAAAAAAAATCAAACCATACGAGTTACGAGAATCTACAAACGGTAAAGAGATGATTCTGAATATCTAAAAGCCGATCGTGAATATCTAAACTTACAGAAACTTGGGCTGATTTGAAGATGGGCGGCGCGGTTGTCGTGGCGGCGCAGCAGTGGTGGTGGCGCAGTGGTGGTGGCGTCGCAGCAGTGGTGGTGGCTCAGTGGTGGTGGTGTCACAGCAGTGGTGGTGGCGTCGCAGCAGTGGTGGTGGCGTCGCAACAGTGGTGGTGGCGTCGCAGCAGTGGTGGTGGCGCAGTGGTGGTGGCGTCGCAGCAGCGGTCCTTCGGTTTTGAAGATGGGCGGCAGTGGCGGCGTCGGAGGCGGTGGCAGGATATATTCCGTCGGGGGCTAGGTTGCCGGGGATGGCGACGGAGGATAAATCGCCGGTGAGAGAGAGAGAGAGAGAGAGAGCAACGGGAGAAAGAAAAGAAGAAGGGGATCTGATCTATTTAAGGCTTTTACCGACGGAATAATTCCGTCGGTAAAAGTCCGTCGGCAAAACCCCACTTTCACCGACGGGTAGTTTTACCGACGGAATTATTCCGTTGTTAAATAGTTTTACCGACGGAACACACCCGTCGGTAAAAGTTCGTCGGCAAAACCCGACTTTCACCGACGGTTATTTTTACGGACGGAATTATTCCGTCGGTAAATAGTTTTACCGACGGACGTTACCCGACGGGTGTATTCCGTCGCTGAAAAGACTTTTAGAGACGGAATTGGGTCCGTCGCTAAAAGTCCGTCGCTAATTCCCTCTTTTCTTGTAGTGCCATATGTTGACAGTCTTCTGGTGGATGCAATCTTTGGGTGGTGGTGACGGTCTTCTGATGATTGATATTTGTGTTAATTGGTGGGTAGTGTATCCGCAAATTCAAACCAATTTGAGAGAGCTTTTTGAAACTCCTAAACTTTTTCTATGAGTCTAACAGAATGCAATCTTATGCTAAACATGCCATAAATTGAGCTATAAAGAAAAGATATTTCAATTGTTAGAGTGCTAATCTATAAACATGCCATTTGTTAAGGCTGGGTTTGACAATTACCCTTCGTTTATTGTGATTAACTTAAGGCGGAAAAAGCTAGCAAATTAACCTCAAGTCATCCATGATATTGTATTTTAAGGGACAATGTTTAGTTTTTCCATATCTATGTGTGGCGGCAACTGAATGCATCTATTGTAAGATTTTTGTCGAACATTTTGGTGGTGTTGTGTGCTTTTGTATGGCTGATATGCTCATTATTTGAACAAGCATTGAGGTGATAAAAAAGACCAAAAGCTTCCTCTTCCATGTTTGATCTTATTAAGGTGAGACAAATGTTATTCTGGAGAAAATTGAGTAGACTAAATAATGGTTAAGTGATTTTTCAGTAACATTTTATGGAAAGAGTTGTAAAGAAATTCTGACAGTTTGACTCTCTTCCTGTTAGACTCTATATAATTATGTTATTAGCACACAAAAAAAAAAAGAAAAAAAGAAAAAAAGAATAAAGTTAGTAGGGTATAGTGAATAGTAGTCACATGTTCGTGATGAACGATACTAGATCTAACATTGCTTATGCAGTAAACAAACTTAATCGATACAAGCATTGATGTAATAAAAAAGGCCAAAAGCTTCCTCTCTTCCATGTTTGATCTGATTAAGGTGATGCAAATGTTATTTAGGAGAAAATTGAGTAGACTAAATAATGTAAGTGATTTTTCAGTTTGACTCTGTTGCTGTTAGACTCTATATGATTATGTTATTAGCAAAAAAAAGAATAAAGTTAGTAGGGTACAGTGAATAGTAGTCTCATGTTCGTGACGAACGGAACTAGAACTAACATTGCTTATGCAGTTAACAGACTTAATCGATACAATCATAATCCTAATAGGGATCATTGGAACGCGTTCCTTAAATTACTTAAGTATCCTAACTTGATCTATGGTGCAGACAAAATAATCCACGAGTTGGATTTATCATCACCCTTGGAGAATGGGATGTTTTTTGAATATTCTTTAAGAAAACTTGTAGAGCTGGATCTAGGATGGAGTTAGAGTTCATTGCCTCACCTCACAAAAGAAAGGTTTTAAAGCAGAATGGCTTAGGAACTTACATGTAGACTATCTTTTATGCGTACAATCTCCTTCTATGTCTACAAAATATGATTCCTAGGTGTGCAAGCTACAACAAATACCAAATGCTATAATTGAAAGAGTAGGCGCATTATCATGAGAAATAACATTTTAAGGCTGAAGAACAAATTTTGGCTGCTATTCAGAAAATAGGAATCTTCTTCCAATTCCTCATATAGTGACAATCAATTGGTCGCTACATCTTTCTAGTGATTTTTTTTTGCAAATAACTTCAAGGACAATTCTTAGCAGCATTTTGTTAGCGTCACTAAATAAAAGTCACTATAAATATGTAGCGACCATTAATTGTCGCTATCTAGGAGGTCGGAAGAAGATTGCTTCAACCCAGTAGAAGCCAAAAAAATTTCATTGTTGAATGATGGAATTATATCCTTTGATTTTGTGACATGACTTAAAATTGGCTTATATGTTGACAAAGTCGCATAACATTAAGCTAGTGAGAAATACATCGAGGAGTTCGCGAATTATGCCTAGAACAAAGGTTATATGTTGATGGGAACAGAAACCTATGTGAAGGGTGATCTCAGGAATTAGGTTCATATGGGTAATACGAAGGAACTAGTTGGTTAGTTAAGTTACTAGCCCAATTTTATAATGATTGTTAACAATTTTAACCGACTATTAATTCATATGGTGTACGATAGAGTGTATAACAACAAACATAGGAGGTTGAGCATTAGCTCTTAATGAATTCCGCAGCTCAAAGTTGATGATGTGTTTAACTGCGGTACACGCTCAATAGATTCATCTATATGAGTGTGCATATAGGCCCCCCCTCATGAGAACTTAGGAATGGCAGAAGGCCAAACAATGCCAAACCCCTGAGTAATAGCGTTGCTTAGAGTTTATAGTATGATGATGATAAGTATTCTTGGTTCACTAAAAGGTTTAAAGTTCACCAATGATGTTCCTGCGAAACAATTCTTATCTATCTTATGTATTAGCCCATAGTCTGATAAGAAACCAGGGCTAACTCATAGCCTGCTTGCCCTTTTACTTCCAGAGTTCCAGAGTTCTTGTTTTTCCCTTTAACCATGTACATGATTTTCGCTTGTGGTGTCAAAATTGGTGGTCGGTCAAAGCCATAACCTATACTTTCTCATTATCGTTTTTGCCTGCAAACTTGGTGTTGAACTAGTACAAAGTTAAAATCCTACATTGAAATCTTTTTAAAACTTCTAGGCTCTCATGTGTTGATGAGCGGAGTTTAGGCTCAAGTCATATCAAGGTTAAGTTTTTGTGGCTGTTTCCATCAGCTATTTAACATGTGATTTTTTTTTTGTTATCCTAGATAAAACCCCCAAATTTAGTCCTTCATTACTAGAATTAATCCACTATTTTGACTTCCCACATTTATTTGTCTCTCATATTTTTTGGTCCTTTCTCTGGCATAAGTACCAAACTCTTGTCTTAGTTCTAACACAATACTGAACCATATCTAATTTTTTTTTTATAAGTTTTCAGTGCTAAAAGCAAGCTGAAGGTTTTCCTTGTAGACCTCATTATATGTAATTTGAGTGTTCATTAGCAAAGAAAGGCTGTTGAATTCTAGTGGGTAGCCGCCCATGACCTCGAGCACCATTAATGATGTTACATCTCATTGTTCAGTATATTGCTCTGGTTTCACATTATATTTAGTTCATCCTAATGGTTTTTGTTTTGTTTTCTTCTTACCCTCATACACTATTCACTTGAATAAATATGAAATATGGTAGAAATTGCGCCTAGCCCCCTAAGTTTACATTATTTTGTCACTTAAAATCTTATGATTTCAATTGCATCACATAGCACCTAATATTTCAAATTGGTCCAATTAGACCCAAAATGGTATCTACGTTTAGAAAAAGGTGTACAATCGTCCACCTTGAGGGAAACATGTCTATATAAGGCAAACACACGAACTAACACACCCATGCCCCACCATAAAGTCACCAGCACCCCCACTACCCACCCTCTTCCTCCCAAGTCCCATCACCCACTCTTTGCACACACAATAGTCTACCCCCAAAATATTCCCATTCCCTATAATTGAACCACCGTACAAAACCACGGTCCCTACCCCACTTCCGACCACCCAACACTAGTGCCTCCCATCAACCACCATCAGTGAATAGACACATACACACATTGTCAGTCCCCTCTTCACCCAACCCCCCCTCTCAAAAGAAAAAAAGAAACCCATCCTTCATCACTATCACCATCACCGACCACACACCCACACACACCAGGGTCCTGCACCCTTCCATCCGTCCATCACCCACCACTAGTGCACACACATGTAATACACACAAACACCCACACGCACACGCACATTTTAGATCGAGATCAAGTCATCCTGGCAGTGAATTGATGGCGAAAACGGCCACCACGACGGCCAAAGAATACACCCACATCGAGATTGTGTTGTGTGCATGTATGTGTGGCAAGGGTGGGGATTGTGTGGGTGAGGGGCAAATGCGGGGGGTGTGTGTAAGGGGTCGGAGGGGGGGGGGGGGGGGGGTGGAATCACCTTGTTTGGATAGGTGGGTGTTTTTGTGTATATGTGCAGACGAGGTCGTGTCTTGGTGGGTACCAGGGGTGGGATTTGGTGTTGTTTGTGTGTGTGGTTTTCGTGCGTGTCTAGATTTTGGTGGGTGAATGAGGGGATGGGGTGGCGCCAGGGTGTGGGTAGTGGGGGTGCCTGTGGCTTTTGTGATGTTCAGGTGTATTTGCGTGTATTTATCTTGAAAAGACATGTTGGAACCAATTTTAAATGTTAGGGTGTTATGTGATGCAATTAAAACTATAGAGTTTTAAGTGAGAAGACATGTAAACTTTAGGGGGTTAAGTACAATTAACCCTTTGAAATATGTCTCCTAGAATTTCCTTTCATGTAAAGAGGTAGGGAGGTCTGGTCACTTTTATAAAGGTTCCTTCTTGCTTCCGAAAAAGAAGATAAGCACATGATGCAACCACGTAAACCAAAAGATTAAATCTCACTGTCAATATACTAATGAAATTAACCTAATCTGAGGTGTCCTGATACTCATGCCCGATGATATCTATGCACTTGGATCTGTACCTCTACTGAAATAAGTGTCGCGAAATGCGTAGTAACAACAAAAGATTGTCACTATACAGCGACAAGGCAATTAGCGGCAATTTATTATTGATAAAACTGTTAAAGCAGAGATGCTGTACAACAAATGATCCTTATCCACATGATATCTATAGCTGATTGCCTTTGCAGGTAGCTCACCTTGCGCTTCTGATACTAATAAGAAGCAAAGGCTATGCAAAGTACAAGTTTCTTTGACGTAGATGTCGCCGGTGACTTGGGCCAATGGTAAGGAGAAAATTTGCAGCGCAATGGCTACATCTGGGTGGTAGGGACTAGTTCGTTGGTTGTGCTTTAGCAACAATAAAGAAGTCTCCAGTCTTTGTCACTAAGGATTCAACAAAATTGCCACTAGCCAATTTATCGACAACATCGAGGGTTGCAGCCTCATATCTACAACCATGATTGCAACAAAACCTTGCAGATGAATGTGTCTATTTAATAGTAAAAGAGTATAATACCCGAATCAATAATGTTCTATCACCACACCACTAATTTTTCCACAATGCACTTACATTTTAAATTCTTGTTCCTCATGATTTCTAAGGTAAGAGGAGCCACTGACTTGAGGTTTATCAAAATCTGCGACAAGCATTTCAGGATTTATCAGATTATCGCAGCCGTCATCCAGTCCTATGTGTTGCAGATGCTTCACATCAGTTGGAAGGCCAATTTCCATCTCCATTTCCATCTCCATTTCCTTGAATACTAAAAACAGGAGAGGAAGAGTATAAGGGGTCGAGAATGCACTAAGGAACCAAAAAAAGAAGACTCAAAGGTACTTATAAGTGTACTAAAACTAGATTCGGTTATTCTCTCGTCTCATTTTCCGTGACATCGTAAGTTAGCGACATAGTATTACCTTCTAAACAAAGTAGCGTGCAGCATCACCAAAAGTTCAAGAAGGAATAAGTAATCACCTTTGGAGAAGTATGCCTCGCAAAAGCACAGCGGTAGTCCATGAAATTTACGCACAATGGACCAATTCTAAAAATGTATAAGAAAGGTAATCATGTTTTTGGCATCTTGAACCTTGATTTTTCAAAGTTACTTTATGATCTTGAACAAGTAAAGACGCCTACAATCACGGCAGGAATTAGATTTTCGAAACCTAAAGCTATTTTTAACTTTTTATATACATGGTCGTAGAAACTCATTGTTGTGTTGCAATGCCGTTGAAGAGCCAACTCTAGCTGAAGTGCAAGTATGAAAAAGTTCAGATTTGGCTAGATCAAGTTCTAGAATGCTGAAAGGCGAAATGGTCAAGGTTAAATAGCCCTATGAGTTATATAGTAATTTGTTGACATTCATGATGATTAACCTTTGTATATAATTGTGACAGTGTATTTTTGTCACTTGTACATGTGATGTGTAGATAGTTCAATGTGGTAGGCTTTGCTTTACGTAAATGATAGTAACAAACTAGGTTAACGACGAAACCCAGAAAAATTTGACAACGAAATAGTAAATTCTTAGCACATCCATTCGTGCATGAGGATCGTCGTACATGCACAAGTTTTCATTCAAGCTGGAGCATATTTATATTAAAACTAGTTAAATGTTGAATGAAGCATATGCCTCACTATACTGAGGCTTACCAAATAGTTGTGAGAAGTTCCTGAAGCTCTTTGACAACATCTGAAGCCCGCTGGAAATGATGGAACTCTTCATGTCTTCACTGGACAGGCCTTCTTCTTCCTCCCCCTTCCTTATCTCTGAATAAGACACAGAATTAGGCTGATAAACAACTACATAAAAAAAGACTTCATAAAAGCAGAGAGAGAGAGAGAGAGAGAGAGAGACCCCTGGGAGAGGAGTTTGTCTCTGGCTTTGATCTTCTAGGCTGCTGCGCAGAAACAGCCACGCTAGAGGTAGAAACACAACCAGCAGAAAAGGGAAGAAGTGCAAACCTTTCCATTCTATCTTTCATTCCTTCAAGAGGGCTCATAAGAAGAGGTTAAAAAATTGAAGGTGGTTAAAGAAATGAGTGTTGCTCGAGGTAGAATGAGTTGGTTATAATGAGGAATCGATGGATGCTTGCTTTGTTGCGAAGTTGGAATGATTATATTCAACTTGTAGGAAGTCAATATCCATTGAAGTTTGGTGCTTTAGAGACAAACTAAGCATTAGAGTTCCATGAGTTTCAACTCAAAGAGTCAAGTACATGAAAGGAAGGTGGTCGATTTACCAAGTTTAACCTACTTTGAGTCCCAATCCACTTCCTGTCTTTCGCTATGCGTGGGCTCCTACCTTCACTTGCCTCTCTTGCATAAGAAGCCAACCCTCGTCTCTTTGATACCAAGTAATCCCAACTTTTTCTTTTCTCTAGTTATTGTCACGCTTTAATTTTCTAAGTTCCCTTTTGTTTTCTCCTTTACGAGTAAAGATGTATGTATCTTAAGACGTTCTCTCACGTGGAACGTGAGCTCGATTAGGTTTATGAACAAGAACAAATAAGAACCTCGATCCAATTTTTGACGTGACGATGTGGAGAAAGAACATCGATTGGATTCATTGCAGATAATGGGATGAGGACGACGAAAGAAATAGGTCCTTGGCTTTGAAAACATATTATAAGGTCTGGTGTAAAACTGAAGTCATGCTTGTTGGAAGAATAAACCCACCGGATATAAGAAGCAAAATATGTATCTTAACACTAGAGGAAAGTAAACAGGAGCCAGAAAAATGGCCAAGGAAGTCAAAATTTCATACCATATGTAAGACTTTTATGTAGTGTCATATCAAATACACCTTATTCCTATATCTGAAAAAACTGTTTCGCATAAGAACTAGTAAAAGTTAATCTCCCAAGGTGTCAACACAAGGCCTACGAATCCGCCCATGCTCTCGCCACTAAAAGGACCGGGGAAGGTATGCATATCCTCATCCGCTCTTCGATCGTCTCACCGGTGCAAGGACGGGGAAGGTACATGGTATCGCTTTACCTCCACTGCCATGGAGATCATATTCGTGTTTTGAAGTCGCCAATTACATTGCGTGACGATAAGGCTTGGTTCGCAATCTGGTCTATTCCTCCATTCTTAAATTAAATGTTTCTTTTTTCATTTCATAGTTATAGTCCCCCGTAAATTTTTGCGAGTTTTTAGGATATAATTGGAACATGTAAACAATGGATATGACTCAAATAGTCATCATCTAAGATCAAACAAGTCAAACTACAAAAAAGAAAAAAATAAAATAAAAAAAGAGTAAAGTCTTTATATTTATGTAAAACTTCAAAAAAAGTTAAAAGAAAAAAGTTATGGATCGGAGGGAACATAGTGAATGACATCCCTGCTTAAAACGGACTCCACAGGGAAAGATTGTTGGACAAGCAAACGTTGGCACTAAAGCTGAGCTACTACATATGGAATGAATGGAGCCCAGATGAGCATTTCTTGAATCCAAAGAAGCAGTTGGTTGGATGATGTCAGGAACCACAACAAAGCAGAAAGTGGATTCATATTTACAACTCAAACAGATGCAAATTCCAACAGTTTGCAAAGAGCAAAATGACACTTCCTTAGTAGACTGACTGTGACTCATTGTTTCTACCGTGACTAGACGTAGAGAGATGACACTTCCTATGCATGCAAGGGAGACCTATTGAATTTGGAATCGGCCCTCATACTTGGTGAGCTTCACCTTCTCCTGAGCACTTTTTTGAGTTCGACACCCGGGTTTAATATCATAAATTACAAAATATATAAAAAAAGGAAATACAACCCCTATATCTCAAATTAAGATAAATGAAAGCCTAAATCAGATCATAATTCATAAGCTGGTAGTTCATTTTTGGTGGCACTTGGCTGCTAAGTTACAACAAGTTTATCTAGTGACGATTTATTAAAAAGTATCACCTTATTTCTCAATTGTATATGGGCATTTGCATCAAATTTTAATCCATGCATGGGAGATAACGCATATAAGAGATGAGGAGAAATTGGCCCCAATTTCCTCTTACGTAAAAAACGAAGGAAATTTTTTAACTCCAATAATAGGAATAGTGACGGTTACTTGTTGCCAAATTTTGTTAATGATATTTTTGTTGACATCTTCAACGTCAATTCTTCGCAGTACTTTTTTATCATCATGAACTAAAGTCATTACTATGCATATTTAGCGACTAATTTGCCGCAATACGGAGGGTTGTAGGCTCTTTCTACAACGTAGATTGTAGCCAATTTTCTTTCAAAAAAATATAATAACATAATATGTGGTTCCAAGTACGTGATTTTACCCCTCTCGATCGCAAATCAAGCTTATCCACTTGTAACCTCTGTTTTGTATTTCTTTCCCTCTACTATTAGCTCGGTCCAAAATTGAAGTTCATCTCATCCATCGTTTATGTGTCAATTTGTGTGCTAATGTTATCTAACAAGGCAAAGAAACTATCAGAGTATTAGAGATTTGATTTGTCACCACTTGTAGGATGATCTCTCGACAAATCTATCATACACTCTCATTTACAATGGATACAGTAACTTGTGACTAAGCATAACAAAAATGTTTACGTAGTGCTATTGAAATTTACGTAATGATGTCAATCTAAAAAGAACCCTAAGACCCAATGGGCAAGACTTTGGATCCAAGCAATCAGCACTTGCGATCGGCTCGCTGCGGACATGACTAAACTGACATACGCATTGTCAAGCTTTCAAACTCCAACTCAGGTCCTACAACTGACGTAAACGCATCAACCAACCGAGCCTATCTTCAACAAATTACCTTGTTACAGATGAAGTTGCAAATCAAAGTTAGTGTTGTTCTTCTTTGATAAGTCATAAAAGTTAATTACTTGTATGATGCAAGGACCTTTTGTTAAGTCCATGTCGTAGAACACATGGAAAAGACTTCTCGAGTGTTGTCTTTGTACCATTTTGTGGGTACTGGTGAAGTTTATATGCCTTACATGCATGGGCGCGCGCAGAACGTCAGCTCGAGGGGGTCAAAAATATAATTGCATATAAAAACTTTAGTTGCTAAATTAATTTAGTATGGCCACATTTGGTGTAACAAGCGATACTTCATAAATTTGAAGTACTTTTTTAGTCTTCAATTTTAATAGTGTGCGCAATTACGAATTGTATGTCTGTGTGCATTAGCATTACTATTACATTTGTATTGATATTGAAGAACTTGCGCGCACTTATTGATTCTACTGACTTCTTATTTCAGACGTGCACAATAGATCAAAAACCGCATAGCACTCGGACCTATTAGTTATATACATCGATCAGCGAGTAAAATTATTAGCCAAATTTGGGGTTTGTCTATCTTTGATAACAATTGTTTTTCAATATATATAGAAAACAAAAGGAATAATCAAAATTCTATTGTGAATCGAAACTAAAACAAAAGAATATAAGGAAATTGATAGATTCAGTTAACCTATCTCAAACGTCCCAAACGCCATACGGCTTTTAGTCCCACTCATTATAACATGATTTTAACCTTTACTGAGAAAAGTAGAATGAGAGAGTTCAAATTTGAAGTGGATCAATTTCCAATAATATATACAAGTTTGAGCTTTAGTACTTTAACCAAATGACATGTCTGATAATATAAAAAAGTTTTAGTGGCAAATATGGGGGAAATCATGGTCTCCTAGCCCTATACAAGATCCACCTCTCCTTGCATGTGTCACAGTGACTTTTGAAACATGAATTATCGCAATTTTGTTACGTAATCTTAAATTTATGTTCCATTTTCATTATGTTGCTTCTGCAAGTTAATTAGCATGAGAGTAAAGATGATTGTTATTTGTGTATCATACAGCTAAGAATTGTGAAATTTAAAACGACCCACGATGCAAATTCATGTATTCTGGTTGTCAAATTGTAGGGGTTTGATGCTATTTTCAGTTAAAAAGTTATACTTTTAGCACAAAAGATCATTATCCATGTAAAGTTGCAATTCTAGCTCTACTTCCAGCATATGTTTAGTAACCGATTCATCCCAATATCTTTCTTGACACAATATACTAGTACATTGAAGTGTTATAGAAATTAATGCATTAAGATGTTTCACCATTAAAACTTTAGTTTAACTTTGTAAAGATATTCAGATTTTAAGTTTGTTAATCCAATTAATCGGTATATATAAATGAAATTTGGTTTATAGCCGCAGATATTTGATACAACAAGCAATATACAAGATTGTGTTGGATGAAGAATTTCACGTACATTACCTTGCACTTCAAAATCCATTCCTTTTAAAGTTTGGTCATTTTACGAATTTATGAAATTAGAAATTGAGTGTTTGGACAAATTTGTAAAAACAAGTATTTTATACGTAAATTTACATCTAAAAAATTGAACTTTAATAATTTGATGGTGTATGAGTACAAACTAATGAGAGAGAATATCCTCTTGCATGGAAGAAATTATCTAAAATTACGGAGACAAAAATAGTCACTTTCTCCACAAATACAGTTACATTTGTGGAAGGGATTTTACAAATCCCTCATAAATTTTAGTAAATCCATCTTATCACAATCCGGCCAAACAAGTGATGGATTTTGTGTAATGTATTTTTGAATCTTCTATAAAAGTGAAATCTTCGGTTCAATTTCTTCATCCAAACACACTCAAAAGCAAACTAGACAGATGAAGCTACTATGCGTTGAATACACGAAATTGATCACCAGATTGCCAAATACTGTAGCATTCAGGCTAGAGTTACATGGGTAGCAAAAGATACAATATTGCTTCTCATAAATTGGATTTTAGGACAGAATTTAGCATCGACATACACCACGCCATGTCTGTCTTATGTAGCATACCAATAAGAGGGGCGGGGCGCACTTTAGCCTTTTTCACGACCTTCATTCTCCTCGTCATTTGGTGCGCTTACAAGGCATTCACTCTTTTTCGCGCTTTGTCTGTGGATTTCATGAGCTCTCTGCGGAACAGCTAAGGAAACCAAATGAAATTGCAAGTTTCTCACCTTGGAAAACCCAGTACCTTTTGTTCTGCATCATCATGACCAGATTCTTTCAGTTAAATGAATAGCGGCTTCTTCTGGATGTGACCTGTCTCCTGCATAAGAAGTACAAATTCAGATCTTTAATTGATCCAAAATTGAATGGGGTTGCTGCTCAATTCCACCTTGTTGCACCAAACCCACAATTTAGCTGCCACGTTCCTATCTACGACCAGCATTGCAAGTGTTTGACACCAAAGTATACAGCTCCAGCAAGCAAGGCCCAACTTCAAGCGACTGTCAGATTCGAAATATTTGGACTGCACACGACTACAATAATGCTCTGGAAACTGCACTCAGGTAGGATAATACGGTTCTCTGGATTAACTCCTCTATCTCATCCATGCAACAAGCTCAAGCCAGAATGGTCTACCATACAAGTAAATCAATGAACTCAGGGCCTGATGTCGTAAACTTCTACCATGACCTACTTGCGCTTAAAACCTCGACATGTTACTTCATTTGGTGACACCCTCATCCTGCATTCACACGAAAACCCAAATGGCCTCCCTACCTCTCCCATTGAAAGCATAAGTAGCGTTGAAGTCCACTACGTTAAATTCGGGATGCTAGGTTGTCTGAAAATCGACCAAGCCTCATTTAACGTTCCAAAATTTCCAACCATATCAATCATTGCTGAATCCAAGAGAACATCTGTTGTGCATTCAATTCCTAGAATGCAGCATGAATTAGCTGAAAAACTCAGCGCCCACCTTACGCATGCAGAAATAATCCTTGTGATTGAATTTGTCGACCTCAACATTTTTGCATGCAAAGGTGCTAAAGTTGTTTAGAGTTCCTCCAGCCTAAACAGTATTTACTGAACACGATGCAACAGATATTGGCCATTAACTTATCAAAAGAATGTTTGGAATATGCGAATTCCTCAATAGCTTGATGTAGACATTTGATAAAGACTGAAGCCTTCTGCTGTTGCTCAAATTTGCAGGACGTGCACAAGTCAGTTCCTTATACGATTATCGTCATGAACTCGAACCCCCAGCAACTGGCCATGGATTATGTCCTTGAAACCCACATAGATAAGGACCAATGCGGAGGATATAAGTGTAACGATAAAGAACCACAGCAGAAGGAGGCCCGATTTGTTGCGACGAATAATAGTTTAATATGACCTGAAGTAGCCTTCGTGTAGCCAGCTGCAAATTCACAAAAATAAATTATTATTTCTTTTTTAAGTAAACAAAAGTACTTATAGATCAATGGCCTCTAACAATTTAGATGCCTAACACTGACAAACACACTAGCACAGATGGGTGGCACAAAATATTCAAGCTTTGTTCCAGTCCAGTTAAGACGGAAAGAGCTACCGGTCCTAATTGGATATTACTGGCAACGATGCGAATACCAATTTTTCTGTCAAAAATAAAATGCTGTACAGACTTAACACCAACAGACAACTTACCAGGATTTGTTTTTCTTGTTCTCTTCGTGGGGGTGGGTGAAAGGGAAGAATAAACGGAAGAACAATCAATTGTCAAATAGTATAGAAGAAGTCAACCCGTTTCTAATTTTGAATCAACGGGAGTTTGTGTCAGTGGATAGGTCACTCCTGTAAACAAAGGCCTTACATAATGTTCTACCCAAAGCAATGAGGAATTAGCTGCATAATACCCTCATTCCATTTTCACTTTATTTCTTTTAAGTTCAACAGCATCACTGCGAATGAAGAGAGCTTATTGGACAAGATATCTTGTACAAAGTCGTGTGGCTCATAGCTTGATCGTCGTTATAAAGCAAAGGATCTTTAATCATCTTACATGGATATACTAGAGCGATACGGACATAGCTCTTCGATTACACATCTTTTTAAGCGAATGATATCAGATATATGCTTCTCACAACCACGAAAAATTCGTTGGCACATCATCATTCAACAGATTCAATACTCAATTCCTCATAAGATTCCTACTGTGCTAAAGAATATGGAATATCTCTAATGATACCAGAATCACGCAATTAAAACGAGAAACACACACGGTCAAAGAATGTTCTAATGGACAATGCTTTCAGAAGCATCTCTAAACAAACCTACTTCTCTACTTTACCACCACCATCCTTTCTCCAACCCATGTCAAAAATTATGACCTCCTAAAGAAAAGAATTAGAGCCAACATCAGCAAGGCCAAGTCATGAAAAAGTGGGTTACCTACACAACCAAAGCACAACCAATGGAAGCCATCAGTTCAAGCCTGACTATCCCTCTCGATTCTAACCCAACAACCCTCAAAACCGATTATATAAGCGAACAGACTTTAAAAAGTCAATGACTTTGGGCCAGTTATAATTAGGAACCATTTTCTTATTTAATAGGGAACTTATTCATATGAACCTCCTATGCTGTAATGCTCCCCTCCAAGGTCATGCACCCAAATGCTTTCTTATCTTCTAAGCATGCCATGCCATACTTACAGCCAAAGAAGAATTTTAAAAAGCCACACTCCCAGCACCTACATATCAAGAGACGGAAAAAACAGCCCCATCCATCATATGCACACTTTATAAGAAGAATGACTTCCAAAGGAAAAACGTGCCTGTGCTTTGAAAGATGAAACACACAATGTCAGTAACAACATTCTACTTATTCCAATGATAAAGAATACCTGGTCATATTCCTTAAGTTGGTACAGTTTGGATATCATTCTTCACCATGGGAATAAATCTTCAACACTGAGCTTCGCCTGCCAACAACCAGGGACAGAGACCGCCTTACTTGACTGGTTCACTACTTACTATCTATAAACCATAAAGAGAAAGCATTGGCACCGTACTGGCTTGCCCGGAATGCAACCATAAGCGCTTGCAACTTTCTCATAGGTAATACCAAGGACATCCTCTTCTTCTGCTGCATCTTGTATCAGCACATTCTTCAGTTGAATACTCTCTTTATTTTCCTTTTTCAATTAGCTTTTCCAAGAGAGAACACATTTCAGCTTCTTCCTACTACAACTTTATCTCCCATAGAAATGGGCAAACTAGAGTTTCAATATATCCAGGATTGACCAGGGTTCTTCTTAACTCCCCTTTCTTGCATTAAACCTCTCAATTGAGCTGCCTCGTCCCATCTGTAATTAGCAGCGCAAGAGTTTGATGACAAAACAAAAGATTCAGCTGCAAACGGCTCAAGCTCAAGGAGTTTTGCAGAGACCCACCTTGCCATCTTAATATTTTTGTGAATTCGGCAAGATGACAAGAATGCTTTCCAAACTGCAACCATATGAGAGATACTATTCTTCTGAATAAAATCCTTTATTTCATCTAAGCGGCCAGCTCGGCCAAAGAGGTCTACCATACAAGTGAAGTGTTCAACGCGTGGCCTGATTTCATAAACTTCTTTCATCAACTTAAAATAATTGCAGCCTTCATTTAACAGACCAGCATGGCTACATGCAGTTAAAACCCCTACGAAGCTTACCTCATTTGGAACAATACCCTCACTTCGCATGCACTCGAAAAGCCAAATAGCCTCTTTACCAAACCCATTGAAAGCATAACTAAATATCATGGAAGTCCACAGCACAATATTCCGCACATCAGCTTGTACAAAAACCGACCAAGCATCATCTAACCTTCCACATTTGGCATACATGTCAATTAGTACTGAATCCAAGAAAACATCTGGCCCATGTCCACTTTTCCACATGCGGGCATGAATCAGCTTACCAAGCTCCAAAAGCCCAGCATTAGCGCAAGCAGAAATAATAGTTGTGACAGTGAATTTGTCCACCTCAACATCTTTGCACACCATGGTGCTAAAAGTTTTTAAAGCATCTTCTATCCTACCATTCTGTGCGTACCCAGCAATCAAGGAACTCCACGAAACAGATTTAACCATTGGCTCGTTGCAAGAGTATTGTCCTCCCTCAGTAGCTTGAGGCGAATTCTTGAAAATAAGTGAAGCCTTCTCCAGTTGCCGACATTTGCAGTACATATCTATAAGTGAGTTCCTTACAATAGGATCATCATAATACCCTACCCTTAACAACTGACCATGAATTTGCCTCCCTAAATCCAGGATACCTAAAGAAGACATTAAGACTAATGCTATGGAGAACGTGATTTTGCTGAAAGCAGGTCCAATCTTTACCATTTGATAAAGAAGCTCAAGTCCGATTCTCTCAAACCCATTTCGTAAATGGCCATCAATGATCGTATTCCAGCTAGCAACATCTTTAACAGGCAAACTCTCGAACAAATCCATAGAACTCTCCACATCTCCTACCTGTAAATACCCACTAATCATTACATTGCACGACACAGAGTCTTTATAATTAATCAGTTCGAAAAATCTTTTAGCATATTGAAACTCCCCACGTTTGACATAAAAGTCAAGAATTGAGTTCTCCAACGTGATGTCTAAGCTAATCTCATGACGTAAAATCCACCCATGAGTCGCCTTGCCCATTCGAACATCGCTTGCAGTTGAACAGCACTTCAACACACTTGAAAAAGTGAACTGATTTGGAAAAATACCTTCCTTTTGCATCTTGGCAAACAAATTCAATGACATTGTATATGACCCATATCGCGCTAAACCTGAAATAAGTATCGTCCAGGACCGTACATCTCGCTCAGACATTTCATCAAACAGTCGGTATGCATGTATAGAATCATGCGACTTGACGTACAAATTCAAGAGATAGTTGCTGACATGCAGTTGTTGAACAGAGGCGTTCTTTATGACCTTTGCATGAATCGATTTGGGAAGCTCTCCTCGTCGGTTTTTTTCAAGGCGATTGTGGCTTGATGATAACGATGAGGATGAATAGCAGCAGTGTTTTGAATATGACTGGTGATGGCATGCTTCTTTAATCCTAAAGAGAAGCCCGCGAAGGATGTAGTTTCTGGTCATATAATTACAAACTAAGAGAGACACGACCATACCAATTCCGAATTCCTGATCTGCAGATAACTTGCTGGGGCTTTACGCGTCTATACCAATTTGGAAGGCTTCCACAATCCTCACAATACTAGTGCAATTAGTTTTACATTCCTAACCTGAACTGGATTAGAACTACAAAAAATTAATTCCTAACTGGAACTGGATTAGGACTACACAAGGGTTTCTGATCACTATATATACTGGGCCTTGATGAGTGACTGGGTGTGTAGTTGAGGAAAGCATTGTGGTGATAGATCTTAGCCGTGAGTTGCGAGTTCATTGTCTTTCAAGCATAGCTAGCTTAGTTTTCCTTACAATACCAGCGACCATCTAGTGGTCTTGAACGTGAAAGAGATGTTGCCGCCGGCGGAGATCGCGAGCGAGAACATCTTTGCCTTCCTGGAGCGGGCAATCACCACTGCTGCGTGCAAGTATCCCGAGGATTTTCTTCTTCGAAGGGACGGGATCGCTCAACTTCTCTACAAGAACCGAGAGGGTGTTGTTTCTTCCAAGAATCAGGAGGTGGGAGACATCTGCACCATGCCAACACAGGCAAAGGCACCAAGAAAGGAAAAGCCAGAAAGCAAGACGCTCAAAGTCCGCCAGCCGAGTGTGAAGAAGCCAAAGCAGAGTCAGAAGCTACAAAAGATACGGTCTTCCCTTGCGCAGATGCGAAACCAACAGGCTCGCTTGATGACATGAACGATCTTCCACTGCTGTCGCTGCGGATCGCAGAATCTGGATTCTGTGTCTTCTCGGGGAGTTGTAGCAATTGATTGATGTAAACACGACAAAAAAGGAAGAGAACTACGTTGAGCTTGATCCCTGATTGATTCAGGGTACGTAGGCAGCCTATTTATTATTGGTTCAGCTCCTTTATGTTAATAAATAAAAATTTCCATATTTTTTTCGATTCACCTGCTTTGAGTTTGATCACTCGTTATGAATAGAACGACCGCACTCCGCGAATAAACAGTTCGGACGAATTAGTTTAAAAAAGCTAAAGAGTAACGGTTTCTTTTGCTTGCCACACTCTCTTTCTAAAAGAAAGTCCCCCTCATGGTTATGAGCGGAATCTTAGGGAGATACGTCCCAATAACCAAAATAATTAGGACAAGATAAGCGGATACCGTTAAAGGACGACCGGAAAAAGAGCTTCACCCAAAAATATTCAATGTAATTATCTTTGTGACCCATGATCCCATACTTTGATTCCCATTTGAGGATGCCTTTGTTCTGCTTGAAGGTTGGGATTCAGGCTCGGGGATATAGTCATGCTTTAAGAGATGCCACTGTATTCGGTACTAGATTTGTCGTCTAGAGACTCCAGTTAAGTCTGAATATTTCAATTTAATTAAGGTTAGCCTTCAAAATTTAATCACGGCAGCCAGGACCACCGAAGAATCCATTTGCAAAGGAGTTCGTCAGCAAAGATTGGCAACAGATCTACGATTCCAACACGACGAGTGATAAATCACCAACCACCGCAGAGATGACAATTTTGCTAGGGTCGGAAGATTTTACTGATGTTGGAGATCTGCGACCGGGCAAAATAAAGATAGCAAGCAACAATATAGCGAAAGGAATGGCATCGAGTTCAGATTCGGATGTAGACCACGAACAAAATGATGTTGTTGGTAAACTCATGCTTCAACTTGAAGAAATGCAACGGAAAAACCAGAAATTGCGAGAAAAGATTCGTATTAATGAAGAAGATCATAATGATCTCATTAAGAATTAAGATCTGATGGTGTCGGCAAACATACAAATTAATGAGTGTAGTAATTTGGTTCGAAATGCAGAAACCAAGACGACGGTTGAATCCACTCCTCGAGAGAGAGAAGCGCGTGTTCCTCACGCGATTGAAGAAAGTCATGGCCACGTCACTCAGCCACGTAGGAATGGAGAAAATGAGGTAATGCTCTCTGACTTTCCACCTTTGCCTTAAAAAAACAGAGAAGTTGCAAAAGAAACGGAGATCGCACCAAGTATGAATCAAAAGAAATCTTATGCTACGATTCTTCGTCCAAATCGTGAATTTGTATATGAAAACTGACTGGATTTTGTCCCACCCCAAGAAGTATCAGGGAAAAATGGTGTGGAATATACCCATGAGGATGTGGAGGAGGAAGTTCAAGCCTGGAAACATTCGCTGATTGTATATGTGTTGGGAGCTAGACCCCCGTACCATGTTATGAAGAATTTCCTAGAAAAACGATGGAGTAGGTTTGGAACTTTATCACTAAGCATTATAAAACCTGGAGTCTTTGTGGTGAAATTTGATAATCCTGTCGCAAAAGAACAGGTGATAGAACAAGGGCCGTGGTTTTTTAGTAACAAGCCTATGATCATTAAACCGTGGAATCTAGAATTGTCTTTGGATAAGGAAGGACTGAGTCAGGTCCTGTTTGGATAAAACAAAAGAATCTGCCCCTACAATTTTGGTCTACTCACATGTTAAGTGGAACAGTATGACTGCTAACAAAGAGAGACTGAACTATGCTCGAATTTGTGTTGAAGTCAATGTGGATGCAAAGTTACCTGAAGCAATCCCATTAAAAGGACCAAATGGACACATCATGGAAGAAAAAGTGGAGTTTGAATGGTTACCTGTAAAATGCACCCATTGCAATGTGTTTGGCCATCAGGTGAATAGCTGTTACAAGAAACCTGTAATGATATGGAAAAGGAAGGAAACTACTGGAACAAATGAGAAGACCATTCTAGTTGAGAAAGAAACTCTTCCAATGGAGCTAGATCAAAGAAGTGAAAGAACTTTATAGAAGAAATGAGAAGTACCTACTGCTAACATGTTTGAATATCTGACTACTCATGATAAAGTAGAGGATAATACTACAACCCTAAGGAATGAGATACAAGGCAAAGATGGGGATGATCAGCCTTGCATGTTAGAATGTCAGGTGCTTCAATATATAGCCCTGCAAGAATAGAGAAGTCAAAAAAATGATGAAACAATATAATATGGAAATAATTGGTCTCTTGGAAACTAGAGTTCGAGAAGAACTCATCCAAAATATAACCAGAAAATGGAGGAAGGATTGGAACCTCACTTACTCTTTAAATAGTAAAGGAGTGTTCAGATTATGGTTTGGATGGAAATGCAGTAAAGTACATGTTGATCTAGTAAACTGCTCTTCTCGACATATCACTGGTAAAATTTCACATCAAGACTATGGAAAGATATTCTATGTGACATTTGCTTATGCTAACAATAAGGGAGATAAGAGAAAGCTGTTATGGCAGAAATTAGAGGATGATGCTAATATCATCAAGGATCAACCTTGGATGGTAGCAGGTGACTTCAATGTAGGCAGGTTCACTCATGAAAAAATGGGCAGGCTGGGAATTCACAGAAGGGATGTCCAAGAGTTTAACCAATGCCTATACAATTGTCAATTGGAGGACATGAATACAAGAGGGTTGCAGTTTACTTGGTGTAATAAGAGAGAAAATGACATGATTATGGCTAGGCTTGATAGAGCTTTGTAGAATGGGGGATGGTTGGAGAACTACCCCAATACACAGGTCAATGTGCATGAACCTGGTGTCTCAGATCACTCTTTACTCACTATACAGATCTCTGTAGAACAATGGCATGGAAAAAGGCCATTCAAGTTTTTAAATTTTTGGATGTACCATAACAGCTTCAAAACTATTCTGCAACAGGCTTGGGGGATATAAGTAATTAGGGGTGCAACTTGGGCGGGCTGGATGGGTCAAATGGTTAGACCATGACCAGCCCGCTTTCTAAAAGTTGTGCCCATGGCCAGCCCAGCCCATGTATGTACGGGCCAAATAATACATGTCCACGCCAAGCCCATCAAAATTTTGGTAGACACGGGGTGGACGTTGGCTGGACGCGAGTTGTCCAGGGTTACAAATTACTTTTTTTAAATAATTTTGAAACATATCATTGACCATGCAACTCTACAATTTATTATGATAATGAAAAAAAGTACATTAAAGTCTAAAAATGAACTTAAATATAAGCACATAAATAAATATTTGAGACAAAATGAGATAGAAAAAAAATACAAGAGTCTCTAATTCTATAATAAGAAATAAAGTAGAAAAAAATAAAGTCTTCAAAGATCTATAAACATGAACGAAAAGTGGGAACCATCGCTCAACCTGGTTCAGAAAAATAAGACAAGAATATGAGCATACCTTTGGCTTTGAGGCTTTGACTTTGTCGAAGTGGGGGTTGAGAGTTCAGAAAGTACAAAAAAGAAATTATATTCTATTAGGTTAAGAGTTTGACGGTCTAGATTGTATAGACTTATATGATCCACGATTTTTAATGACTAAAGGAAACAATATATATATATATATATATATAGGGAGTTGATCTGTTGAGAGCGCTAGCAAAATGAGGTATTTTGCTAGCGCGATTTGACCGTCCATCCTGAAAGATAGACGGTCCAGATCGCGCCTTTTTCGAATACTGTCAGTCGTCCGCGACACTATGTCGCGGACGGACTTTTTTACCTTTTTGCCCTTCTGCCCCGTCCGCTACACTGTATCGCGGACGGTCCAAATCTTTTTTTTACGTTTTTTTAAGTACGTCCGCTACATAATGTAGCGGACGATTTTTTGACAAAAATACCCTCTAGCTTCCGTCCGCTACATTATGTAGCGGACTAATCTTCTGACTTTTTCCTCTTTCTCTCTCCTTTTCCTCATTTAATGTTCTGACATTTTTCCTTTCTCTCTCCTTTTCCTCATTTAATGTTCTGACATTTTTCCTTTCTCTCTCCTCTCTCTCATCATTTTTTTCTCTTTCTCTCCTTTCTCTAATTAACTCTCTGACTCTCTCTCGTCCATGCCAGAAACCGAAGGGAAGAGTGCGTGTTTGTGCGGGTACGTTTATGGACGAAGGGGTGGATTCAAGCCACATCCATGGTGGCTGTGACGGTGCAACAGTTTATATTCGGTTGAGGGGCTGCGGGCTAGAGAGAGAGTTATGGCAGTGGGGGGTTAGAGGTGCAGTGTGTGTGAAATGGTGATGCTGCCAAGAGGCAGCTCACGTGTAATGGGTATACAGGTGAGTGTTTCGTATGTGAGTAGTGTTGTGTGCAGATTTTGTGTGAGTAAATGTGTGTGTGAGTGCCTGTGTGCTTGCTAAGTGAATATGTGAGTGTGTTTTGGGGATGCTTGCATGTAAACTGTGTGGGTATGTGTATGAGAGTTCTGTGAGGGAGTGTAGAATGGGGCTGTGAAGGACAGTGTGCTGGTGTGTGCGTACAAAATAGAGTGGGTAAAGTCTTTTGTGTGTATGTGTGTGTGTGTGTGTGTGTGACTTTGCATGTGCTGCTGTGTGTGTATGTGGGTTTAGAGGAAGAGACGATATAGAGAGGTTTAAAAAGTGGTGAGAGAAAGAGAAAGGAGAGAGAATTTTCATGAGAAAGAGACATGAGCATTGATGAGGGAAGAGAGAGAGAAATAGAAACATGTCAGACAAATAATGTGAGAAATGAGAGAGAAATAGAAACATATCAGACAAATAATGTGAGAAATGAGAGAGAAATGGGAAAAAAGGCACTGCCTACTCTTCCGCTACATAATGTAGCGGACGAGAGCTGAAGGGTATATTTGTCAAAAAATAATCCGCTACATAATGTAGCGGATGTACTTTAAAAAAACGTAAAAAAAGAGACGTTCACTACACTGTATAGCTGATGCCTTTTTGCTGTCGCGTGTCAGGACTTGAATGCTGTCCGGGAAACAGTGTAGCGGACGGGGCGGAGGGGCAAAAAGGTAAAAAAGTCCGTCCGCGACACTATGTCGCGGACGACTGACAGTATTCAAAAAAGGCGTGATCTGGGCCGTCCATCTTTCAGGATGGACGGTCAGATCGCGCTAGCAAAATACACCTTTTTGCTAGCGTGAGCAATGGATCAGCTCCCATATATATATATATATATATATATATATATATATATATATATATATATATATATATAGGGAGCTGATCCCTTGACCGCGTAGGCAAAATAGGATATCTTGCCAGCGCGATCTGGCCGTCCATCCCGAAGGGATGGACGGTCCAGATCACTTTTTTTTGCGGCGCTGTCAGTCGTCCGCTACACAGTCTCGCGGACGGAAATTTTTACCATCTTGCCCTCGCTCCCCCGTCCGCTACACAGTCTAGCGGACGACATTCTTGGGCCAACAAAAAGTAGTCCGCTACACTGTCTAGCGGACGACTTTGTCCGTCAAACCACCCACTTCCCCCTGACAGTTGTCACATCAGTCGATGCACGTCTGTTACTTTGTCGTTATCCCAGCGTCCGCAACACAGTGTAGCGGACGTTGGCAAGCATTCGAATACTTCTAAACTTCTATTCATTCCTTCTTCTCACAATCAAACTATTCCTTCTTCTCACAATCAAACTATTCCTTCTTCTCACAATCAAACTATTCCTTCTTCTCACAATCAAACTATTCCTTCTTCTCACAATCAAACTATTCCTTCTTCTCACGATCAAACCAGCGGCGTTGGCAAGTAGATCGGCGCAATTTCTTTGCAAGAAATCCTTTAATCGTCTCATCAATCACGTAAGTTCACAAACTAATCCTTACTTTGTTCATAATCTAGAGTTCATCTTGCGGCGTTGGCAAGTAGATAGGCACTATGCTAGCGTTTGTCAATGTATATACATATATATTATATATGTGTATTGCGTATTATCTGATCACATGCTAGCGCTGAATATGCTAGCGTTGTATGTTTGGGAATGTTTACGCTTCCAACCTTGCCCTCTTTCCATTATTTCAGTTGCAAAAAATGGATTTCAACCCTGGACCAGAAGATTCGTCCGTATTATATGACCAAGCATCCCATATCAGTACGCTCATATGGGATGGTGGAGTAAGATACTTATTTTATCGTTTATATCGTTTATTTTGCTTACGTATTTCAGTTGCGAACGTTGTATAGTGTTTATTTTGCTTAAATAATATTTATTAATTCGTAGGAAAGAGCACTTGTCAACACGGTAGAAGTAAGCGATAATTTCAACGCCTGGAAATTGAACAGAACCCAGAAAAGATTACTGCGTGGGATTGGGTTTGGGATTTTCACGCATGGGCAGATCTTTCAACAACTTGACCGGCACTTAATAGGTGCCCTTGTTGAAAGGTGGAGAAGTGAAACGAATACGTTTCACTTCCCTCTCGGAGAGATGACAATTACCCTAGAAGATGTAGGGTTCATCTTAGGGTTACCGGTGACGGGGCGGCCGGTAATAGCTCATCCGTCCGAAGCAACGAATAAGAGGACCGCTAGGGACTTCTTTACTTCGGTACCCCAGGATGGATTTAGCAGTGGTGGTATCAAGTTGAAGTGGTTGGTAGATACCTACGGGGTTTTGCCGGAAAACTATACGGGCCATGACCTTGTGCTGTACACACAAGCCTTCCTCTTGTGGGTGATGGGGGCAATATTATTCCCAACGACGTCGAAGAACACGGTCAGCGTCAAATATATACCGTTTTTGCGTAACCTGGCTGAGGTTGGGGATTATGCCTGGGGTGCAGCAACTCTTGCATACCTGTACCGAGCATTGCACAAGGCAACGAGGCCCGACTCCAAAGCGATATGTGCATGTCTCTCGCTATTGCAGGTATATCATACAATTCTTCATTACGTGCTCTTTGTTGTTTTTTTTTGTTGTTGAATGGACAATAAATGTTGACGATACTTTTTTCAATGTCTTTGCTCTCAGGTGTGGTCTTATGAACACCTTGCTACCGGCGCACCCAGGCGTAGGGACGGAACAGATAATGTGTGGCCTCGGTTGTGCGCCTGGGAGTACAGCCGGAAGGAAACCCACTACGAGAGGAGAGACGATCCCCATCACAACATTTCATACTATCGGGGGGAGCTCGACTCGTTATCTCCTGGCCAGATGCGATGGGCACCGTACAAACGTTTGGCGCGACGGGTGGGAGAGTCATTCGTCTTCACGCTCTCCGGGTTGCAACGCACACCCCTGATCCACTTCGAGGTCGCAGAGTGGCAGCTGCCGGATCGCGCTATGCGCCATTTTGACTGCCTGCAGGGGTTGCCAGCCGGTGCGCCAGATATGAGGCTTAACAGGAACCCACCGGGTGTCGGACTGTTTGGCAGGGCGAATGCGCACGAGTTGTGCGCGCGTGAAATTGAGGTCTGGAATTCTTGGCAGGACACGCTGGCGGCCATTGTGTCGGAGCCTGACCCCGTCATCAGTATCGAACAGTACAACGAGTGGTACTACCGCATCACCCGGAGGAGAGTAGCTCCAGTAAGGTTTGAACGCGGGGAGAAGTACCACCCTAGGGGTCAGATCGATGAGCACATGGCATACAATCTGGTAAGTTGCCCAACCAGTGCTTCTAATTGAACTTGATCATTCTAAGTGTGTACGAAGTTACTTATTTATTATCTCTCTGGATGTAGGTTAATGCCTCGTTCGCCTTCTTCCAGAAGTTGAGCGAGCGGAAGGATTTGGTGGATGCCATGGGCGAGGAGCTTCGCCAACAGGCTGAAGCGTTGGCGCTTGGCTGCGGGAATTTTTTGCGGCAAGCATCGGGACAGCCAAACCCGGGAATGGGTTATCCGGGGTGGCAGCGGCCGTTTGTTCCCGAGGGATGCACCGATCCCTCGGGACAGACTTCGGGAGTGAGCCAGGGATATGGTTTTCCCTCTGTACCAGAGATGGCTGGTGATTGGGGACCGCCAAGCACCATGGGCCAGGCTCAAGCGCCGTGGGATTATTACAGTGCGCCCTCCTTCTCTTTACGATTGGATTCGGAACCCCAACCCCTCTCCCAGAGTCAAGTCACGCAAGACTGGATTTTCGGAAACATCAGTCTGCCCATTGTCCCGTGGGCAGGACCATCTATTGCCGAAGGCGGGCAATATCCCCCCGTCGACCCCCCCGAAGGAGTGCAATATCCCCCCGTCGACCCCCCCGAAGGAGTGCAATATCCTCCCGTCGACCCCCCCGAAGGAGTGCAATACCCCCCGGTCGACCCCCGAGGGCAATATCGCAAAGGGCATCCGTTGAAGCCCCTAAAGCCGCAGAAATGCCAGATAATCAGAGAGCGTTATTTTAGCGGCGTCCCGCATGACCAAGCGTTGTATAGTGTGGATCATCCGGAGGGCATGGATTACATTTGCTCGTGGGGAGAACTGGCCTCGCTGGCTCCGGGGAGTTGGTTAGACACCGGTGTCGTCTCCACCTACGTGGAGATTCTGAGGGAAAGGTGTCGGCAGCAGCCGAGCTATCCGGCCGTTTTTCTGTTCGATGCCTTTTTTCATCAGATGCTAGTGTCTGAATGGCAGGAGTGGGTCGAACATAGGGGGAAGAAAAAGTTGGCCCAGTGGAGACCGTCCTTTAACCTAGGAGCATATATTAATAGGGATAGTCCGGTGAGCGCAAGTGTTGCCGATGTGTTTCTAATCCCATTTCTAGGGCACAGCCACTGGTACTTGGTTTGCTACTCCCCAACAACTAAAGTCGTATCGGTGATCGACAGTCTCCACGACGATACTCATCAGATGCCTGTGCTGCACATGTACAAAGCCCAATTGGACGCGTTGGTAATATTACGATCGCTGTATAATTCTCTGATTCTATCTTGCCATAAATTTTAACTCGTGTCTTACGCCATTTTCTGTTTCTCGCAGAATATTTTTTGTGCAATGGTCAATCGTGCCCGTGAAGTCCCCGTACCGGCGCGGCCAAATCTCAATAGGCGATTGAAGAAGAGGAGGCCCAACCAACGTAACACTTCGGACTGCGGCGTCTTCCTTTGCATGTACATGGATTTCATTTGTCGCTCTGAGAGCCTCAAGGCGGCCGTCTGGAGCCAAGCAGAAGTTGAAGGCTATAGATATAGAATGGCTTGGCAAATTATGAAAGGCCGGCCTAGAGCGGTTAGGTTTATAGAAAATCCGGCTAATGACGAGAATCTGGCCCAACATGCGGACCCCAGTTGAAATTGTATCATAACAGTAGTTTTTACATAAATCGTACGCAATTGGTGTGATTTGATTTGTGTTGTCGTTGGTGTGATTTGATTTGTGTTGATTTCTGTTGTCGAATACTGATTTTTCTGATGACGTAAAATGAAGACCAAATTTTTCTAAGTGTTGATAACAAAAGTTTCTGCTGCGTCGTCCGCTACATTGTATCGCGGAGGTAAAATGAAGACCAAATTTTTCTAAGTGTTGATAACAAAAGTTTCTGCTGCGTCGTCCGCTACATTGTCTCGCGGACGTAAAATGAAGACCAAATTTTTCTAAGTGTTGATAACAAAAGTTTCTGCTGCGTCGTCCGCTACATTGTCTCGCGGACGTAAAATGAAGACCAAATTTTTCTAAGTGTTGATAACAAAAGTTTCTGCTGCGTCGTCCGCTACATTGTCTCGCGGACGTAAAATGAAGACCAAATTTTTCTAAGTGTTGATAACAAAAGTTTCTGCTGCGTCGTCCGCTACATTGTCTCGCGGACGTAAAATGAAGACCAAATTTTTCTAAGTGTTGATAACAAAAGTTTCTGCTGCGTCGTCCGCTACATTGTCTCGCGGACGTAAAATGAAGACCAAAAGTTTCTGCTGCGCCGTCCGCTACATTGTATCGCGGAGGTAAAATGAAGACCAAATTTTTCTAAGTGTTGATAACAAAAGTTTCTGCTGCGTCGTCCGCTACATTGTCTCGCGGACGTAAAATGAAGACCAAATTTTTCTAAGTGTTGATAACAAAAGTTTCTGCTGCGTCGTCCGCTACATTGTATCGCGGAGGTAAAATGAAGACCAAATTTTTCTAAGTGTTGATAACAAAAGTTTCTGCTGCGTCGTCCGCTACATTGTCTCGCGGACGTAAAATGAAGACCAAATTTTTCTAAGTGTTGATAACAAAAGTTTCTGCTGCGTCGTCCGCTACATTGTCTCGCGGACGTAAAATGAAGACCAAATTTTTCTAAGTGTTGATAACAAAAGTTTCTGCTGCGTCGTCCGCTACATTGTCTCGCGGACGTAAAATGAAGACCAAAAGTTTCTGCTGCGCCGTCCGCTACATTGTATCGCGGAGGTAAAATGAAGACCAAATTTTTCTAAGTGTTGATAACAAAAGTTTCTGCTGCGTCGTCCGCTACATTGTCTCGCGGACGTAAAATGAAGACCAAATTTTTCTAAGTGTTGATAACAAAAGTTTCTGCTGCGTCGTCCGCTACATTGTCTCGCGGACGTAAAATGAAGACCAAAAGTTTCTGCTGCGCCGTCCGCTACATTGTATCGCGGAGGTAAAATGAAGACCAAATTTTTCTAAGTGTTGATAACAAAAGTTTCTGCTGCGTCGTCCGCTACATTGTCTCGCGGACGTAAAATGAAGACCAAATTTTTCTAAGTGTTGATAACAAAAGTTTCTGCTGCGTCGTCCGCTACATTGTATCGCGGAGGTAAAATGAAGACCAAATTTTTCTAAGTGTTGATAACAAAAGTTTCTGCTGCGTCGTCCGCTACATTGTCTCGCGGACGTAAAATGAAGACCAAATTTTTCTAAGTGTTGATAACAAAAGTTTCTGCTGCGTCGTCCGCTACATTGTCTCGCGGACGTGAAATGAAGACCAAAAGTTTCTGCTGCGCCGTCCGCTACATTGTATCGCGGAGGTAAAATGAAGACCAAATTTTTCTAAGTGTTGATAACAAAAGTTTCTGCTGCGCCGTCCGCTACATTGTCTCGCGGACGTGAAATGAAGACCAAAAGTTTCTGCTGCGCCGTCCGCTACATTGTATCGCGGACGTAAAATCCAAATTTTTCGAAGTGTTTATAACAAAAGTGTATTTCAAACGACACAATTAAGCGAGGAAAAATTTCGAAACACAATCAACAAGAACTCAAATAATTTTATTAATCATAAATTAGGGTTCACATTGGGGGAAAGAAATTTTTTCACAAGTGCTCCGATCAAAGATTACAACTTCAAAATCCCACCACCCAAGGTGTTCAAATACTACAAAGTCCCCGAGTTCGAGGCCATGCTGGCGCACGAAGACGTTCCAACCCTCTGCGAATTGCTTTTTTTGGGGTCGGCCGGGCTTCAGCTTGATTTCAACCTGCCATGCCCCCTTGCGGCTATATAATCTTGCACTGTCATGAATTGTTGTAAATTGATTGGTGAAGGCTTCCGGTATGTCCTAACAAACACAATACACAAAAAATAGGTTAGTTTTTAACCAAAAGAGTTAACACACGAAAATACAGAGATAGAGGGATGGCATACAAGTTCATTCTCAAACCCCGGCATCATGACTTTGAAAAAGTGTTTGCCTGCCAGGTGCAAGTTGCCAATAAAATCGTAGGTGGTCTCCGATCCAGAAGCCATCGAGGTCGGCGTTGAGGGGGGGACGGTTTATCGCCGGAGTTGTGGAGTATTGGCCTGGGCTAGATGTTCCAGACAGAGAGAGCAGAGAGACTGTTGGACTGATAACAGCCGATTGCCCGATATGATTAATTTATATCATATAGACTTCTCCGCTACATTGTATAGCGGACATGAAAGGCCAAAAGTTATGACGTCCGCTATATTATATAGCGGACAGTAAAGAAGACCAAAAGTTTGCCTGCTCTAACGTCCGCTACATTGTATAGCGGACGTACAAAGACCAAAAGTTTTACTTCGATGCCACCCGTCCGCTATACAATATAGCGGACGTAAAAGACCAAAGTCAATGATGTCCGCTACATTGTATAGCGGACGGGGATTACAAAATAAAAGAAAAACCTCGTAATAAAGACTTTAGATTTGATTCGATGGCCTCTCATAGGTCCATTTTAAAAAAATCCCAGTACCCCGTCGAAAAATTATCCCTCGAATATTATTACAAATGTCATAAAGTTGTACAAAAAATTATAGGTCCACTGCAGCTTGTTCGTCCTCATCTTCGGCGTCACCTTCTTCCCCGTCTTGCAAACCCCTTGAACTTATCCCCAGTGCCTTGTAATGGTTCCGCTTGTCGTGGTCGGTCATTTTGTTGCACAATGCACACCTTCGCAGCTTTTTAGGTTGAGTTGCCGTTTCAATAGAGCTTTTCATCCGCGTAGATCTCTTGCGGCCTTTCGTTTGCGATATAATTGGATCCAACAAACGGATATCATTGTCGTCTTCCTCCTCCGGCTCGTCATCTTCTGATACCCCCGTCGTAGGCTCGGTGTCAATCGCATTGGTGACTGAAGCTGCTTCCAACTGGTCGACGATGGGCTCTTGTTGCTGAGCTACCTCGAGGAGATGTTTATAACCGACCATTGTAGCAGCACCTTTTACGGACAAACGGGTGAACATCGTCACCAGATGATTATACCGCAGCGTCTCTGATTCTTCAAAGTCAGTATACGGGTGCTCCGGAAAGGAAATGGTACCGTGCAACCTGTTTGCACCTTTTGTCCACCGTGGCAAGACGTATTTATCGGGGATTGTCCTGATATTCTTCTGGGTGAAAAACCGCAGAACGTGTCTACACAGGATGCCATGGAACTCAAACTTCTTGCAAACACATGTCACCGAGTCCGTCAATGTGTCGTGGCTCACCGTATACATTCTGCGCAGCTTCTCAGGGACTAGGTCATTCACGAGCGAATAAACCTTGTACTCACGCGTAGACATTTCTGCCACCTTGTTTATACTGTATCGTCCGGATTTTCGCAGCTCTACTTGGTATAGCAAGAAGATCTCCTTCGTATAGACTTTGGCACCGTTCATCTCCAGCGGGGTCTCGAGCAACGTTCTCCTTTGTTTGTACGTTGTTGCAAAGTCGGCAGCCCTTTCTTTTACGAACAACGAAGCTACCGCTTTTTGTGCGGATGCAACGAAAGTCTTCAAATTGGTAGCTGTACCCACATAACTATCGAACGTGGCATTCATGGATTCACTCCTGCCCGTCGTTTTCATGCCCGCTGAAAAATACCTCCTCGTGTAAACGCCAATCCATTGCTCTTTGCGCTCGTACAAGTTCTGGAGCCACTCGTTGTCTTGCAATGAGTAATCCCGAACAAGCTTTTCCCACCTCTCCTCGAATTCCTCAATCGTTAACGACTTGAGGACGCACTTGTCAAAATCCTGTTTAAAGTCTTGATACTTTGCGTACACGTGATGCAGCCGTTCCGGGTATTTGTTGCTTATGTGCCAGGTGCACAAGTTGTGCCGAGTGTCTGGGAAGACGGTCGCAATAGCCTTCTTCATTGCCAAATCTTGATCGGTGATGATCACTTTGGGTGCTTTGAAGTTCATTGCTTCCAGCCACGTCCTAAACAACCATTCAAAAGAACTCTCGGTCTCGTCCCTTAACAAGGCGAACCCGAACAGGATGGAGTGATAATGATGATTGACCCCCGTGAAAGGGGCGAACGGCATCGAGTACTTGTTGGTACGGTATGTGGTGTCGAACGTCACGACATCCCCAAAATGCTTATAAGCAAGCCTCGAACGACCGTCGACCCAAAAAATTGTGCTAACTCGATGCTCGTCGTCAAGTTTATAATCGAAGGTCAACTGCGGGTCCTCCATCTGCATCCGTTTCAATAGGCTCATTGTGGCTTGAGCATCATTGAGGTCATACGCGGCTCGTCTATGGGTTCGGACCGCGTTACGAACGTCTGTCGTGTTAAAGGTCAAATTTTGAATTCCCCCAGCCTGTTCAGCAAGAACATTAATCATGTCGGTAGGTCCTAGTCGCGCATTGCTCATTGTCTGAATCAGGCTCCTTGCGACCTTACCCATCTTCTTGTGTTGATGCATCTCACTCACCTTAGAAGGGGTTACTAACGGGTGATTGTGTGCCAGTTCCAGGCTGGTAATAAGCCAATGGTCTTGTTTGGGTTTGTAGCTTACGAACATCTTGACCTGGCAATTTGTGCGCTCAAAGCAGTCCCGTCTTCTACGCGGATATCCTATTTCGTCCTCACTGTCATCATTGCCTACACATGTCTCATTTTGCACTGGGTTTCTGCTCCTATGGCACTCGTATAAGCGAGAGCATATCTTTCTCGTTATGGTGCTCGTTCTTGAAGTCTTTATTCTAATGCCAAAACCAACCCTCAATGAATACGCTCGAAAACAATCTTCAGCTTCTTCCAACGTAGCAAATGTTCGTCCTAGATACGGATCACTAGCATCTACGGGGACGTTGGAGCTCGACACGAAATCAGACATTGTGAAACAAGAGCTGTGTAGAAATAGACTGCGCTTAACAATCAAATGGCATTTCTAACTGAAAATATTACCTAAAAATTAGGATGGCAAACATACGGTATGCATAATCTCAAAAGTGTCTCCAAATTAACAATTACTAATTTAAATTTATTGAACATAACAAATTTAAATTAGTAAGATAAATAGACGAATTCATCATGCCAAAAAATCGAATTAAACTATAATGAATTAAATATAAAGTTAACAAATTATACCTTTTTGATGAACATCATGTCTAGAACATCACAAAAAATCTAGAGTATAAAATCACAAATTGATGAATACAGTGACAAATTTCTAGAACATCAAGAAAACTTGAAGCAAACTTACCTTGCTTGAGCGAAGCTTGAAGCAAGTGTTACTCGAAGCTTGAAGGCAGCTGAAAATGGAAGCGAGTCTGAAGGAGAAGAAAATTGTGCGGAAAGAATTGAGTAGAAGAAAATTGTGCTGAAAGAAAGGGGATGGGCAATACTGTCCGCTATACTGTGTAGCGGACAGAATTGCCGACATCAAGTCACACTTGTGTCAGACAAGTCACAATTGTGTCAGAATGTCAGTCGTCCGCTGGACAGTGTAGCGGACTACTTTTTGTCGCAGGTTGTTTCCGTCCGCTAGACTGTGTAGCGGACGGGGGAGCGAGGGCAAGATGGTAAAAATTTCCGTCCGCGAGACTGTGTAGCGGACGACTGACAGCGCCGCAAAAAAAGTGATCTGGACCGTCCATCCCTTCGGGATGGACGGCCAGATCGCGCTGGCAAGATATCCTATTTTGCCTACGCGGTCAAGGGATCAGCTCCCATATATATATGTATATATGTATATATATATATGTATACATATATGTATATATATGTATACATATATGTACATATATGTATACATATATATGTATACATATATGTATATATATATATATATATACATATATGTATACATATATATATATATATATATATATATGTATATACATATATATATATGTATACATATATACATATATATATATGTATATATATATATATGTATACATATATACATATATATATCTATATATATATCTATATATGTATATACATATATATCTATATACATATATATATATGTATATACATATATATCTATATACATATATATCTATACACACACATATATATATATATATATACACACATATATATCTATATACATATATATATATATATACACATATATATCTATATACATATATATGTATATATATATGTATGGCGGACGCCATACTGTATGGCGGACGCCATACTGTATGGCGGACGGAGTTTTTTTACCTTTTTGCCCCTCCGTGCCGGTCCGCTACACTGTATCGCGGAGAACATTAAAGTCCTGATGGGAGACAACAAAAAGACGTCCGATATACAGTGTAGCGGACGTTCCTTAGGCTGACACCTGTCAGGACCTGTCCCGTCAGTCCTTTTTTAAGTCCGTCCGCTACATAATGTAGCGGACGGTTTGTATTCTATAGGCATAGTATCCATCCGCCACATAATGTGGCGGACAAGCCAAGGGAATTTTTGTTATGTTGTTTGCTTTCCTTTTGGTGTTGTTTGCTTTCCTTGTTCGTATCATTGCAATTCAGAAGGAACTCCAGTCCCACTTCGGCCCAAACTCCGTGACTTCACTGTGTTTCCTTCTTTCTCACTATGTCGCTCCAAACAAGGAAAGATCGTCCAACTATTAAACGAAGAATCCATTTCTAGCTCGAGAGATTCAGAATGTAAAAGTCACATACTATCAATCTTTGGAACTGGAACCGAAAGAAACAATTGAAAGCATAACAAGAACCCAACATATTTTGATCTAAAATACAAACAACTATATTTGATAAATTCTGCGTTTGATAAATACAAACAACTATATTTCCACAATTCCAAAACTATTCCAGGGTTCTTCGTTGACGTTGCAATTTTTTGCTAAAGCTTCGTTGATGTTGCAATTTTTGGCTTAGAGCTTCAGCCTGTCAAGGACGTTCGACCTTCAGATCTGGGCCTGAGGCTGGAGAATTACCTGGTGCCGGTGGATTCAGCCAAGAAGTTCTGCTTCTCATTTGCGCCGACATCGGCATCGTTGTCGATCATTGGTAACTTGTAGCAGCAAGGGACACGCGGCACCCACGACATCGTCGATTCATGTTCAGACTAACTTCCAGTAGCTCGGCGGCGTCAAGTTCCTTGGCCTGATTCTCCGGCCGGGTGCTTCAACAGCAACTCCGTCTCCTTCTCATCACACTGCCAAGCACGGCCAATCGGGGGTGATGACGACATACCAGATCTGTCACACAGATCTGGGCGATGACGGGTTAGAGGGTGCGGGCGGCGACGGGATGGAGGCGACGATAGGGTGAGGGGTGGGCGGGCGACGGCGGGGTGGGGGAAGTTGGAAGGACAGAGAGAGATTTTTAGGCTCTGAATAAGGATTTTCACAAGGATCTTGAAAGCAACAGGGAACGACAAGATAGAAAGAAAAGGAAAAAGGCAGAGAGAGAGAGGGGGCGGATACGGAATCATAGTGGTCCGCTACATAATGTAGCGGACAACTCAACAGATTTTGCTGTCACATGTCAAGACATGACTTGAATGCCGTCCGCTATACAGTGTAGGGGACAGAGGCGGATGGGCAAAAAGGTAAAAAAGTCTGTCTGCGACACTATGTCGCGGACGACTGACAGTATTCGAAAAAGGCGCGATCTAGGCCGTCCATCTTTCAGGATGGACGGTCAGATCGCGCTTGCAAAATACCTCATTTTACGAGCGCTCTCAACGGATCAGCTCCACATATATATATACATATATGTATATATATATGAATACATGTATACGTATACGTATATACGTATATATATATATATATATATATATATATATATATATATATATATATATATATATATATATATATATAGGGGGCCGATTCCCATCGACCGTTGGGAAAAATTTTATTTTCCCACCCAATCGAAAGGCAAAAGCTCAATCGCAAGTCTTTCTTGCGATTGGAATTATTGAAAAAAAATCCAATCGCAAGAAAGACTTGCGATTGGAATTATTGGAGGAAAAAGCCCAATCGCAAGTCTTTCTTGCGATTGGTTTTGTCCTTTTTATGTCCTTTTTTTTCTCCCTCTTCTCCCCCGGTCAACAATCACGGCCTCATGGCCCCCACCCCTCCTCCCCCGCCCCCCACCCCTCCTCCGGTCAACCTTCCCCCCCCTGGCCCCCACCCCTCCTTTCCCCCGTCCTTTATTTATTTGTCACTTAATTAGACAGTTTTTCACGAATTTATAACAAATATCTAGAGCTATATTTTTTGCTAAAGTGCAAAAAAGAGACCCTAGTTATTTTTAAAAGATCTGTATCAGGTAAAAATTTCAGATTTTTCCAAATACTGGAAACGGGTAAACTGATACGCGCAACCTTGTAACTTTGCAGTGTAATTTAAAATATCAAGCTAACGCGATTTCGCACGAAACTTTTTTGAGAACCCTAGGATGTTGGGAAGTTCCATTTCCCAGGAATTCGGGCCATTCCGAAGCCGTTAGCAATTTTTTTGCCGAACGGGCTTTTAAGCGCTCGATCCGGACACCGGTTCGGGATTTTTGGGCGAAAAATCCGTAAAATACTTTTTAGATCAAGAATGAACTCAGGAAGCTTAAAATAGCATTTTAAAGCACTTTTGAGATTTTTCCTGATGCCAGGGGCATTTTGGTAATTTGTCTCCCTGAGTGGGGTATTTTGGTAATTTTACGGTGTCAAGTTTTTCGAAGGACTTCTCAGTCCATAAATGTAAGCACAGCACCTGAAAGGCTGATTTGAAGCCGATTCGCAGGGATTAAATGTCGCTAAAGGTGAAAACTTAATTAGACAGTTTTTCACGAATTTATAAAAAAATAGCTAGAGCTAGATTTTGCCAAAGTGCAAACAAGAGACCCTGGTTATTTCTAAAAGATCCGTATCAGGTAAAAATTTCAGATTTTTCCAAACTCTGGAAACGGGTTAACTGATACGCGCAATCTTGTAACTTCGCAGTGTAATTTAAAATATCAAGCTAGCGCGATTTCGCGCGAAACTTTTTTGAGAACCCTAGGATGTTGGGAAGTTCCATTCCCCAAAAATTCGGGCCATTCCGAAGCCGTTAGCAATTATTTTGCCGAACGGGCTTTTAAGCGCTCGATCCGGACATCGGTTCGGGATTTTTGGGCGAAAAATCTCGTAAATCAGGGGGGGGGGATATTGCTAAATAACCACGTTGGCGCTAAATTTTAGGGAACTAGCGTTATTAAGCGTTCGGAGTGGTGGGAAGTGAGGAATGATTTTAATACATTAAAATAATGATTTAATGACTATTGCTAATGCGTTGGTAAGCTAGGTTAACGATTCAGTTACAGTTTTGGAATGTAACTATTCTCGACGCTAAGTTGGTTTACGATTATATTTTGTTCTTACAGATTAGGATTTCAACCCTGGACCTCATGATACATCAATCCTATACGATGACGATGACCACGTCGCGAGGCACGTATTTGACGGTGTCGATAGGAGTGTTTTGGAAACAATTCAAAGCACAAGTCACCTCGACGAGTGGGTACTGAACGAGGAACAAATACAACTATTACACCGTCAAAATTTGACCGTGTTCACCGATTGCGGGATTTGGTCTTGGCACGACGATTGCCTTATATCCGCTCTAGTTGAACGATGGAGGGGCGAGACAAACTCATTTCACTTCCGGTTTGGTGAAATGACTATTACATTAGAGGACGTCGAATTTATACTTGGAATCCCATGTCACGGCAGACCCATTACTTCGAGTAAAACGTCTGCATCCATAGCGAAGATGGCTAGGCAGTATTTTCCGGGAATTCCGAGGGACGCTCTTACAACCAACGGCATAAAACTTAAATGGCTGAGAGAGCAGTACGGCGAGCTACCGGATGAATACACTCCTCATGATTTGGTGACGTATACGAAGGCATTCCTTTTATATATTACTGGATCTATATTACTTCCGACGCAAAAAAAAAACACGGTGCATCCGAAGTATATGGTGTTCTTGGAGGATCTTGAGGAGGTATACTCGTATTCGTGGGGTTCAGCTGTCCTTGCGCACCTATATCGAGCATTGCACAAAGCTACGAGAAAGGGTGCCAAGTCCATTGCCGCCTGCATCACTCTGTTACAGGTTTGAGCATTTATATTCTTGGTTGACGTGTCAATATATTCGTGATTAATTACTAATTCCATATAATGTTTGCGTTCACAGGTTTGGTCTTACGAGAGGCTACCCACAGGTCGTCCACAGCCCGTAGCTGATTCCGATGAGACGTGGCCTAGGGTGTGGGCCTGGGGGCCTACGACCAAACGGAGGAGACGGGTAGACCCTCACCACCATCTAATGTTCTATCGGGGGGAACTAGATATGATGGATGCATCCCAGGTGACGTGGCAGCCATATGGGAAGGTGATGCATCGGTTGGATGAGTTGTGTTGGCAACTTCCGGTGTCGTACGTGCTGGCAGGTTTTGTTCGGGTGCCACTTATTCACTTCGAAGTATGTGAGTTTCAGATGCCCGATTGAACTATGAAACAAGTTGGCTGTCTACAAGGGATACCAAAACCCGCTGTAGACATGCGGCCATACAGGAGCGGTCGAGGTCCGAATTTTGAGGTGCCTGATGCCTTAAATTTGCTGAGCGACGAGGTGCAACAGTGGAATACTTGGCAAGAAACGTATGGTAGCCTTGTATCGCTCAAGGACGACGGCACCAGTACTGAGGAGTACCTGCAGTGGTTTCTCAAGGTGACGCGCACGAGGGTGAATCGCCCTTCCCAAGTGAGGACCAAATCGTATGCGCCACGCGAGGTCTATGACCAGTTCTAGGCATTGAGCATTGTAAGTCAACCTAGTGTTGTTTCAATATTTATTTGCGCACCTTCTCGACCATGCCTGAAATGATGACGGTGATTTTTCTATGCATGTTTTTTAGGTTGACCAGGGCACTGAGGTGTTCAAGCAGCTCGAGCGGTTTGACTGGTATGTCGCGCATGCGCCTGACAGTCTCAAGAGCTCCATTGAGAGGTACAAGACTGATCTTCACAACTTTAGTGTTGCGTACCGGGGTTACCAAGGGGAACCGTCTAGTCGCTTGCCTCTTGACGCGTACGGCTCTCAGCCCCAGAGTCAGGGCCTGGGGGAGCCGTCTAGTCGCTTGCCTTCTGACGCATACGACTCTGTGCCCCAGAGTGTGGTCTAATCGCTTGCCTTCTGACGCGTCTTTGCCCCAGAGGGAATTCTGGGAGCCGTCTAGTCGCTTGCCTCCTGACACGTACGACTCTCAGCGCCAGAGTCAGGTGACCCAAGTAGGAATCCAGGCCTCGCGCCCAAGCATCCGGTCGGATAAAGGACAAGCGACAAAGCCATTGAGGCCGAACAAGCGGGATTGGATCGACCGGCACTACTTCGGGCCTGAGCCTGTCGATTCAACAGAATTTCCTCTTGGAACATTGCGAGGGCACGCGGATGTGGGATTGTTGGCACCAGAGACATATATTTCAAATTTCGTCATGAACGCTTCTATAGATCTGCTCCGGACTAGAGAGCTACGCTATAACCAGTGCGAAGATTGCAAGCTTAACATGCGTCCCACTTACTTTGTCCCATTACTGGTGTGCGCGATAAAGTGTGCGCGAAAAGGCGGTTCATTCGAAAACCCAAAAAATAACGTGTCTCGTTTTTCGCCGAAATTCTTACGAATGGGCTAACTAGCGTGCCTGAGGTGCAATGAGCGAAAAAAAAGTGACAAAAAAATTACAAGATTTTTCGGAAGCCAAGAATTAGGCCATAAAGTTGGCCCGAAAAGGCCCGAATAGGAAAACCCAAAAAATAACGTGGCTCGTTTTGTGCCGAAATTGTTACGAATGGGCTAACTAGCGTGCCTGAGGTGCAATGAGCGAAAAAAAGTGACAAAAAAAATTACAAGATTTTTCGGAAGCTATGAATTGGGCCCTAAAGTGTACCCGAATAGACCTTTCATAAGAAAACCCAAAAAATAACGTGTCTCGTTTTTCGCCGAAATTCTTACGAATGGGCTAACTAGCGTGCCTGAGGTGCAATGAACCAAAAAATTTACAAAGTTTTTCGGAAGTTATGAATTGGGCGCTAAAGTGTGCGCGAATAGGCCCTTAAAAAAATATCAATAATCCACAAACCAAATCACAAATTAAAGATTCAACAAACCAAATCACAAATTTAAACATTATAAAAGTTATTCGTTATACAACTGAAACATTAACCCTAACACTCATCATCATCATTGTCCTCCTCAACCAAACTGCCAGGTGCGAGACCTAACACTTTATAATGGTTTCTCTTGTCATGATCAGTCATCTTATTACACAACGCACACTTTCGCTATGTGTCCATTCCCGTCACAACCCAATGGTTTTCATTTTTCCGGTGTACTGCATACACATGGGCCTTGCAGCCGGTACCCGGAAATGTGTCCCGTTTTCTTTGTCTTGTTGTCCCTTCGTCACTGATCTGAACGACCGGGGGTACATGCGGTGCTCCTCTATGACACTCAAATAGTCTTGCACAAATTTGTTCTGTATTCACCCGTTTTCTAGTCGTCTTAGTTCTAATACCGAAACCCATCGTTTTCGAATATGCTCTGTAGTATGCTTCAACTTCGTCCAGTGTTTGAAAAACTTGACCCAAGTAAGGTGGATCAGAACCTTCACAAAAATTGCTTCCTCTAGTGGCATCCATATTTATACTGAAATCTAAAAAATAAAAATTATATCATTCTCAACAACTCATAGAACTAGATAAAACAAGAATAAAAAGTATTTGCAGTGTAATTGTTGGAAAATTTGTATAATGTAAAATTACCAAAATAGCCCCCGATGAGCGGCAAATTACCGAAATGCCCCCGGGGGTTCATTATCACCCTAACGCCCCAAATCAGCTTCGAAACAACCTTTCAGGTGCTTTGCTTACATTTCTGGACTAAGCAGTCATTTGAAAAACAACCTTTCAGGGGTTCATTATCTCTTGTTTGCACTTTGGCAAAATCTAGCTCTAGCTATTTTTTATAAATTCGTGAAAAACTGTCTAATTAAGTTTTCACCTTTAGCGACATTTAATCCCCGCGAATCGGCTTCAAATCAGCCTTTCAGGTGCTGTGCTTACATTTATGGACTGAGAAGTCCTTCGAAAAACTTGACACCGTAAAATTACCAAAATACCCCTCTCGGGGTGACAAATTACCAAAATGCCCCTGGCATCAGGAAAAATCTCAAAAGTGCTTTAAAATGCTATTTTAAGCTTCCTGAGTTCATTCTTGATCTAAAAAGTATTTTACGGATTTTTCGCCCAAAAATCCCGAACCAGTGTCCGGATCGAGCGCTTAAAAGCCCGTTCGGCAAAAAAATTGCTAACGGCTTCGGAATGGCCCGAATTCCTGGGAAATGGAACTTCCCAACATCCTAGGGTTCTCAAAAAAGTTCCGCGCGAAATCGCGTTAGCCTGATATTTTAAATGACACTGCAAAGATAAAAGAATGCGCGTATCAGTTTACCCGTTTCCAGTATTTGAAAAAATCTGAAGTTTTTACCGGTTACAGATCTTTTAAAAATAACTCGGGTCTCTTTTTTACAATTTGGCAAAATCTAGCTCTAGCTATTTTTTATAAATTCGTGAAAAATTGTCTAATTAAGTGACAAATAAATAAATGACGGGGGAAAGGAGGGGTGGGGGCCAAGGGGGGGGGGGAGGAAGGTTGACCGGAGGAGGGGGGGGGGGAGGAGGGATGGGGGCCATGAGGCCATGATTGTTGACTGGGGGGAGAAGGGGGAGAAAAAAAGGACATAAAAAAGGACAACACCAATCGCAAGAAAGACTTGCGATTGGGCTTTTTGCTCCAATAATTCCAATCGCAAGAAAGACTTGCGATTGGTTTTTTGCATTTCATGCAATCGCCGCAAAGAGCAGCGATTGGGTGGGAAAATTAGATTTTTCCCACCGGTCGATGGGGATCGGCCCCCATATATATATATATATATAGGGAGCTGATCCGTTGATAGCGCTGTTTGGCCGTCCACAACATTATGTAGCGGACGGTTTTTCGTCGTCCGCTACATTATGTAGCGGACGGGTGAAAAAAACACTGGGCATGGCACGCGATCTGGCCGTCCATTCTCGGCCGTGGACGGCCAGATCGCGCTAGCAACTTGGGTTAAGTTGCTAGCACGGGCAACATATCACCTATCATATATATATATATATAGGAGCTGATCCGTTGATAGCGCTAGCAACTTACTAGCGCTGTTTGGCTGTCTCCTACATTATGTAGCGAACGATAATTTACCGTCCGCTATATAATGTAGCGGACGGTGAAAAAAAGTGTTGTTGTGGCGAGCGATCTGGCCGTCCATTCTCGTGCATGGACGGCCAGATCGTGCTAGTAACTTGGGTTAAGTTGCTAGCGCTATCATTTTATCATCTCCCTATATATATATATATATCTTGTAATTTATATTATATAATAGTTAGACAGACTGATTTTCCCACGGGCTGGACGAACTTGTAGAAACCTTTGCACATGTTCAGCCCAAATTTTTGGCGGGCCTAAAATTTTGAGCCCACATCCACCATGGTCACTACAAAAGTAAGTCCATGCCCATATTTTTGCGGACTGGCACGGGTTATCCATGGGTTGCCCGACCCAAGTTGCACCCCTAGAAGTAACTGGGAATGCTTGCTATAGATTGAACACAAAACTGAAAATGCTGAAACCAAAATTGAATTGAAGAAGCTGAATAGAGAGTAGTACAGTCACATCTCAGCTAGAACAACCACCAAATTCTGTGAGATACAAGAAGTTCAACAAAATATCATACAAGGGAGGGAGCATACTTTAATTCCTTTGGAAAGAGAGCTACAGGGACAATATTACATGTTGGTTCAAGCTGAAAAGGCTTTTTATTATCAAAAAGCCAAGGTTAAAGAGCTTAAGTGTGGGGATGAAAATACTACATATTTTCATAAGAGAATGCAGGTCCATAGATCACACAATAAAATCCTCTCAATAAAAAAGAGGAATGGTGTATGTGTTACTGGACAAATGGAGGTCCACAAGGCAGCAATTGAACATTTTCAAACATTTCTTGGCAGGCAGGTCCCAGGGAATCATAATACCAGAAGCAGATTGGGGGCAGTTTTACACAACAAAGTATCAAGTCAGGATCAAATCTTCCTATGCGGCCTATAACTGAGCAAGAAATCCATGATGCTATTTTTTCCATGAAGGCTAACAAGGCTCCTGGGCCAGATGGGTATACATCAGAGTTCTTTAAGAAAAACTAGGAAATTGTAAGAAAAGGTTGTCAATGAGGTAGTGTTGGAATTTTTTGAAAAGTCTAAGGGTATTCATTTATTCAACAACATTGCTATAACATTAATACCTAAGGTTTCTTGCCCCGATACTATGAGAGATTTCAGGTCAATTGCATGTTGCAATGTGGTATACAAATGTATCTCCAAGGTCATATGTACAAGACTCAAGATAATTTTGCCACAGCTCATAGGACCTAGGCAATCTGCCTTTGTTGAAAACATGAATATTGCAGATAATATACTTCTAATGCAGGAGTTGGTGAAAAACTACCTTAAGAGGGGAGGTCAACCTCGATGTGTTATCAAGATTGACCTTCAAAAGGCATATGACTCAGTAGGGTGGGACTTTTTACAGCAACTAATAGAGGTGATGCAATATCCAAGCAAGTTTATAGGGTGGATCATGATGTGTGTGACAACAGCTAGATTTTCCATTAATCTCAATGGATGCATGGATGTATATTTTGCCAGTAAAAAAGGACTAAGGCAGGGTGACCCTATATCACCCTACCTGTTTCTACTGGTTATGGAAGGTTTTGCTAGCATACTAGATCATTATGCTAGCCATGATATGTTTAGGTATTATCCAAAATGTAAAGAGCTCAACATAAATCATCTGAGTTTTGCAAATGATTTGTTTCTCTTAGCCAAGGCTGATAAGGAAACCATGGTGCTACTTAAACAAGCTCTCCTGGAATTTGAAGAACTTTCAGGTTTAGCTCATAATCTGAGTAAGAGTGCAATATATATGGCTGGAATCGAGGAAAATCAGGCTGAGGAATTAGTAAACATCATTGGCATATCCCCTGGGCAGTTTCCTGTTAGTTACCTATGAGTACCACTCATTTTAACCAAGTTACAATACAAGGACTGTGCTGTCTTAATTGAAAGACTGACCAAGAGAATAACAAGTTGGACCTCAAAATGCTTGTCCTATGCTGGAAGACTTCAACTTGCTACATCTATTTTAATGAGCATGTAAATCTACTGGTGAAGTATTTTCATACTTCCAAAGAAGAGTATAAAGTGCATTGAGAGCAAAATAAGGGCCTTCATATGCCATGGGAAGGATGCGAAATGCACAGGTGCCAAAGTCTCATGGAAGGATGTGTGCCTCCCCAAAAAAGAAGGTGGCTTGGGTATCAAAATATTAGAGGAGTGGAATAGAGAAGCTATATGCAAACATTTATGGGATTTGGCTCATAAGAAGGACTCATTGTGGGTTAGATGGTGCCATAGCTACATTATAAAGGATAAGCATATATGGTCTTTCAAACGCCCAATGACATTATCATGGACTTGGTGTAAACTATTAAAGCTCAGAGGTCAATGCCAACAACTGTGTACATATAAAATTGGGAATGGCAAAGACACTTTGCTCTGGCTAGATAGTTGGTTACCTGGTAGAGCTCTAAACCATCAATTTGGTCTCAGAATTGGATATGATTCAGGATTCAGATTGAATTCAAGGGTGGCAGATATAATACACAATAACACTTGGAACCTTCCCAATACAAGATCACAAGTACTAAGAGAAATACAGGGTATGCTAAGCACCATACCTGGTCCTAGACCTGAACACAGAGATGTATTGAAATGGAATTTGCATCCAAGTGGTAAGTTCACAATCAACACAGCCTGGAATCACTTTAGAACTAAAGCTAGAATGGTGAAATGGGGGAACTTGGTCTGGTTCTCTGGACATATCTCCAAGTGCTCATTCATAATGTGGATGTTGTGCAAAAATGGATTGAAAACAAGAGCTAAACTGAAGGAATGGAATCTTATTCAAGATGATCAATGTTTGATGTGTTTAAGGAGTCAGGAGATTGTTGATCACCTATTTATCCAATGCCACTATGCTCAAACAATGTGGGGGATGCTGATGGAAAAACTGGGGTTGAGAGTTCCATTGAACAATAAAAATGATGTGCCAGAGATTGCTAGAGGAAAAAGTTTCAGGGCAAGGGTATGTAAACTATCAATAACAACAGCCATCTATGGACTGTGGAAGGAGAGAAATACTAGACTGCATGAAAAGTTGCAGGCTAAAAAGTTACAAGCTGAACCCCAAGGATGCTGGCATGTAGTACAACAATGGATTAAATGGAGAGCTAGCAGTTGGAGGAACATACCAAAAACAACAAAAAATGAACAATTATGTGAGAAGTGGGGGATCAATGAAATAGTGTTTCAAGTAGCTGGTAAATAGAAAGTGTAAAGTGTGTTCATGACTTCCTTATAGATGGGATGTACATAAGAAAGGAAGGGAAGTATACTGCTGGGAATGTAAAAGTGTAATAAGGAGAGATATATAGTTGCATTATAATGGAATTTTTTTTGACCTTGACAAAAAAAAGCCTTCAAAATTATTCACTATACTATGGTAATTAAATTTTAATAAAGCTAGCTGCTTCCATCTATAATTTTTACAAGTAGAGTGAGAGAATTGAAAAACCTAAATCTGCATTCCACGATACAAGGGGCTTTGTCTTTGTTTGGTATCAGTTTCCTAACCCTTTAGATTTAAATATATCAAAAAGGTTCATAATTAGTTCGTGGGTGTATGCCATCCATTGATATGGTCGTGTTTATGAGACATGCATCCATGTCTTTTAAGGTTTGAATTGATGTTTGTACGAAGTATGCCATTAACAAAGCGGCTCCAAGTTGTTCAAGAATAGTGGCGTTGCTTTAGGATTAGTCAGTTTTATTTTTCTATGTCATATAATAATTATTTAAATTTTTTTAGTACGATCTATTTCTTCTTGTACTTTTATTATAATAGAAAATTATCCAATTTCATGTTATACCGATTGGCGAAGTATGTGCTAGATAAAAGATATAGGTGTTTTAGTATGATATACGCCCATGTTTACTCGTGCCGTATTTGCATGTGATGGTTTATGATTATTTATTATATGCATGCTTTGATTAACAATCAGCGAGATTGATTAGATTTTATCGAATTGCTCTAAGTAGCTTTTTTATTTTTATTTTTATTAAGTGGTTCAAGTGTCTTTTTATTTTGGAATTATCGACAAAACTATCCTATGTATTTGCAACCTTTTGCAAAGTGTACCCTATAGTTCACAAAAGTGTTGTAAATCGGTCCGAAAATTGACGTCCATCCAAATTTCGGGTGTTAAAGTCAGCACGTGCATAGTGCATGCTCTTTTCTTAGGGGCAATTTCATAACCCCACTGCCCATACTAATCCCCCGCCACTGTTCGGCAAAACCCCATTGCCCATACCAAACCCACACCGCTAGAATCCCCTGCCAATACCAAGCCCACACCATCGAAACCCCATTGTGCACTCTCTCTTTCTTCCTATGTTGCCTGCCCAGTTATAATGTCGACCACCTCTGCCCGCCATTCGACTCTTCTGCACCACACCCCACAATTAACTAAGCAAGCTTCAATGCAAGTCCTACCAAAGAGCTAAAAGATCTGCAAATCGTGTCTTTGCCAACGGCAAACAAGGGTCCGTGGGCACAAATGTTGTTATGCCAACGGTACACAGGGCCATGGGTTCAAGTGTTTTACTTTATCGTTTGTAGTCTGATTGCTGCTGCCACCATATTTCAATATCAGTTTTCATGCATCTCACTTCTGCATATTATGGAATGTGGTCATTGTTCCATTCTTTGTTACCAAAATCTAGAATATGGTTGTGAACTCTGGGATATTATAATGAAAGACTGGGTTGGAGAAGAACAAAACATTGCATTAATTAACATTAAGAGTTTTCTTTTCTCTATAAAGATGTGCATCCTCAAATGTGGATACATTAAAGGGACAGTGTTACTTGATTATGAAACTTAATCAACGGCCCAAACTGAGAAGTTGCTAGCTGGTTCATTGGTCCCCAAACGTCCTTGAAGACTTTAGGGACCCTTGTCCCTGCGTGCACCAGTTCTTGCGCATTTGGTGATTAACCCCACCAAGCGTATTTGGATATACTGCAATGTGGTAGAACAGACAAGGGAGTTCCGGCCATTGGGCAAGTAAGTTGTTTTTTTCATTATCTCCATTTTCGAAGAAAAAGTGGAAAAGAAAAAGACTTACAACTTTTCACCATTTTAAATAAGAACAAAATTTTGCTGCTGACCAGGGAGCAGCTTCTTCCTGCTACCCTGCCACGTGGCAGCTTCTGAGTGGTCCACCTGTCCGGCCGCATCTTCATCCCACGTGAGCAAACTTGCTTCAGTTAACGGAGGATTGCCGTCAAAGCACATCCCTGCAATCTCGGCTGAGATTCGGTAACGAGAAGCTGTTGCAGATTCAAGGTCTCTCTCTCCGTTTTCTCATCTTCTTCCTCCGAATCACTCATCTGGGCATCAAAATAACCAGCACCAAAATATTGTTCATGAACAATTTTTGTAAGTTAGAAATGCAAGGAAAATTGGAACTTACAAAAATTGGTGTCCCTTAACTTCCTTACCAATAATGAATATATGACACAAGCCCACTCTCACATGGGAAACCAGGAAAAGTTTTCAGGATGCAATGATCGCAGCCACCAGATTGTCAAAGGGAAGCATATCAAGCACTATATATAATACAAGCGCACTCTCCTATCTCAGTCGTGGTGACTTGCATTGTTGTTGCTCTAATCAATATAATCCGCATAACATAGGTATTTTCTCTCTTTTCAGTTCCCATATTTCTCATTTTCCTTGAGCTTTTCCAGTGGTAGTTTGTGATGGATATCATGGAAACCCAGGAAGAGTTTTTGGGATGCATCTTCATCTCATGCATGTATTCTGATACATACTTCATACATCCAATGCATAACCGTCCCTATACCGAGACAGAAAAGGCATCTCATAGCTTTTGACGGAGAAGCTTTCGGTGTATGTCTCTGATGATGATGGCTCGGAGCTTATTCTCTTTGCTTTCATAGAGGCTGCTAAGTTCGAAAGCCATTGGCTGCCCTATTGTAGGGACCATGAAATCTTAAAGAGATGCCCCGATGCTTATTTAATTACCTATATTGAAATTCATTAAAGAGCTAATGTTTAGTTTTTAACCCGGGATGTATGTAATCTGATACGTAAATCAGATTACTGTTATTTTTTTTCCCTCACTTATAGTGAATTCAAGCAAGATGGACCAACAACCCGATGTCAACGAGCAAGAGGTAGATGATGTATGCACTTTGCAGCCAACACAGTCTAATGTGCATGGGGGGAATGTTCATGAAGTAACAAAACTGGAATGGAATTTGATTCAGCACAAGATGCGTTTGATTATTATAGTGAGTATGCTCATCGGGTTGGTTTTAGTGTAAGAAAGCAACACGTTAAGAAAATGGCTGGAATCGTGACGAGGTGAACTTTTTGTTGTTCAAAACAAGGTGAAATGGGTATTGATAAACGACGAGTAGATGTGGTCTACCATTGTCCCATTTCAAGAGTAAGTTGTAAAGCACATATGAGCATTCTACTTCAGAAGAATGAAAGATTTAAGGTGATATCTTTCAATGCAGAGCACAATCATGTTTTTGCCCCATCGCCCGCAAAGCACATGTTAAGGTCAAAAAGAAGACTTTCATTTACTCAAACAACTTCGGCAACCGATGCTATTAAGGTAGAAGTTTCGGTTAAAAAGACTTTTCGTATACTAAGTCGGCAAGCTGGAGGTCGTGAACACGTTGGTTTTTTAGACGTGGATTATGAAAATTACCTCTATCGAACACGAGCGACCGAAATGCAAAAGGGAGATACCGGTGCTTTGTTAGAGTATTTTCAGAAGATGAAGCTACAGTACCCATCTTTTTCTTATTCGATACAGCTTGATGAGAATGACCTTATAACAAACATTTTTTGGGCAGATTCAAGGTCAGTTGTAGATTATAAGCACTTTGGAGATGTTGTATGCTTTGACACAACCTATCGAACTAATGACTATGGTCGTCCGTTTGCTCCATTTCTTGGTGTTAATCATCATAAACAAACGGTTGTCTTTGGTGCTGCGCTGCTTTATGATGAGACTGCAGAGTCATTCAAGTGGTTATTTAGGACATTTCTTGGTGCAATGTCTCAAAAGCAACCATAGACAATTCTCACTGATCAATCCGCTGCGATGGCAAATGCAATTGCAGAAGTGTTCCATGAAACCAACCATCGTTTGTGTGTATGGCATATCTATCAGAATGCGGCCAAACATTTGAGTCATGTATTTCATGCTTCTAAGGACTTTGCGTCTGATCTTAGTTCTTGTGTATATGATTATGAGGATGAAGATGAATGGATGCTTGCATGGAATCAAATGATCAAGACGTACTCTCTTCAAGACTGATTGGTTGAAAGGAATTTTTGAGTTAAGAGACAAATGGGCTATGGTTTATGGTCGACATATGTTTACTGCCGATATGAAAAGCACGTAAGGAAGCGAGTCTATGAATCATGTTTTAAAGCAATATTTAGATCAAAGGCATAACTTTTTGCGATTCTTTGATCAGTATGACTTGTTATTGCAAGATCGACGATACACAGAGTTGAAGTCAGAATTCAAAATGAGGCAAATTAGTCCAGTGCCAGTAGCTAATGTTGAGATGCTAAGGCATGTTGTTGAGGTATATACTCCTGAGATGTTCAATATATTCCAATATGAGTACACAAAGGTTTGGGATTGCAGTATTCATAAAGTTAGCAAGTCTGAAAAAATTTCAAATTACAAAGTTATTTGTGGCGGCAGGGGAAGAGAACATCTTGTAAAATTTGAAGCCGAGACGACTACTGTACAATGTAGTTGTATGAAAGTTAACTTTGTTGGCATTGTATGTCGTCATGCTTTAAAAGTTCATGATAAGGAAAACATCAAGAGAATACCACCTCAATATGTATTGAAAAGATGGACAAAAGATGCAAAGGATGCAATAGTAAGTGATTACCGCAGTGCTCAGGTTCAAGGCAAATCCCAAGAATCTATTGGAAAGCGGTATTCCAATTTAAGTTATCATTTTCAAGAACTGGTGACACTTGCAGCAGAGAATGAAGATATGTACATATATGCGCATAAGAACTTAAGTAAACTGCTCAAGGATTTGGAAGAAATGAAGAAAACTTATTACTCTAATATTTTGGATCTAGATACTACTACACAAGATGACCTTCCTAGGAATGTGCCCCAACTAAATGATGGCGTCGTGTCACAATGCCCCCGGGGGATTAAAAAAAAGCTACAGTCGGACGTCCACGTAAGAGGTTCAAGGATCCACTTGAGCAATCCACAAGGCACAAGTCACAAGTAAAAGTTACACAAGTACTATTCTGTCTTAAGGTTCCCAAAATTTGGTTATACGTCATTTTTAGCTTTTCATAATCATACGGTACCTTACAGACATTTTTCTATATGATGTCATATTTTATAGGGTACCTCCAATAATGGACGAGGCTCACAACAAAAACGACGCAAAATTGGACAAAGTGAATATCAGGAAGAGCACTCTGATAAGGAAGATGAGGTGCTTTTTGATTCATTTGTCACTGTATCCTCACAATCTAGTTTATAGTACAGATTGATTCAACATTCTTGTTTTAGATATCTACTGTTGTATACAGTAATATAAATGATGAGCATGACATCACTAATGATACATTGCCCCTTCAAACTCAGGTAACTACAAACATTGGCTAAGTTCAATTGTTATATTGTCATTTTGATTGCCTAATTAGACCATGTGGTTATTATCCTTTTCTTGGTGAGTGTTGTTTGTAGGTACAATACCCTCTCATCTCAAGTGAATCACAAGAGCTTTCAAATGATTACACGTTATACCTTCCATCAATATTAATTCTGGTTCAAAGATATGGCCATGTAGTCATACGTCCTTCACGGAGTTGCTTCAGGTAAAAATGTGATATACAAGTACTTGTCTTTAGACCTTTGTTGTAAATTTGCTTTGCTTTTCTAGGCATCCTCAATTTCTTATGACACTTTACAACAACATAACCAAGAGGACAACAACTCAGACAAGCAACACGGAGAAGGCGGCGACTAGAAGAAAATCAAAAGTGATGGGCTGATCCATTGGTGCTAGTGATTATGTTATTATTTCCGTTTTTAATATTTCAAAGGCTTTGAAAAAAATTAGATTCATCAGGGCTAGTGATAATTTGCTTGTTGTGGGTAATTGATTGACGCAATGCCAAAAATTAATTCGCCAAACGTTTGTATTTGCACATTACCGTGCTTTATTATTCAATGAATTTGATATAAGTTTCTCATAAGTTTGTTGATACTGTTAAATATCATATGTATATGGACCTAACCAGAACTATCTTATCAACAAATGTCAAGGCAGTGTTCATCTAGAATGAATGCGCTACTACATGCTGCAACCATATCATGGAGTAATAGGCGAGTGCAATTGGGACGCCATTTTCCAAGCATACAAAATGATACCACAATATATCAACTAAAATTGATCGCCAACGTTAAAACCTCTGTCGACAGCATAGTCTACAAAGCTGTATAAGGGAATACCATCTCACCATTTTACAAAATTTTGCTCAAGTGAATATAGTTCGTAGTCTTTGATATCTGCTAAACAAGTTAACTTTAAAAGTCCTTTCCGAGTTCTAAGTGTGTTAGCCTTGCCTTCTTGAGATCCAGAGAAGGTTTAATGTTGTTCTCGTTGCATGATCAATGCAAAATGGGTAGCACCTTGATATCTTTGTCTGATTTGTTTAGCTTCTGATAATCTTTTCTCCCCACTAATTTGTTTTGTTATTAGCTTTTAACTGTATAGGGGAACACCCTCTCACCATACTTCTCTTAGCCTTGGCTCTCAGATTCTCTGCCACTTCTATAGCCGTCTCATGTGACCACCCAAAGCTTGGCTTGATGAGAAATGGGCGCCGTATATCATAATGAACACTCATGAACGTTAGGTCCGTATGGCGTTTGGAGAGAGCGGTGGACTCATTTTATAGCATTTTCCTTGTAGTTTTTCTTCTGCAATTTTGGTGGCATCGTATACAGCTTTCTTGGAAGATGGTGGTAAGATAGGACGCTAGTTTTGGACATTACAGATTCTCTCTTCTTGCATGCCTTTAGGCTTCTTGTGACTCTCTCTGTGTCCACCTAATGCTTGGAATGAAGGGAAGCTCCGGTTACACGTCCTACACTCGTACCTGTCAACTTCAATCTTCTCTTGACGACCACCTTGAGCCAATAGAATCAGGCAATTCACCATGTCTTCGTCTTGGTCCATGCCGGCAGATATTTCATCTGAAGTTGTAGGAGATGCAACGAAAAGTAAGCTCCACCTCCTTTAGCACCACCACCACTGCCACCGCCACTACCGCCACCATACGACTAGCTTAGGGTCATCGCCAGTCGCCACGCCAAACGTGATGAGGTATTTGGTGCTTATACGCTTCCCTTTGACGATCTGGTGGCTGAGATCATTGCATCCTGAAAACTCCTATTGGTTTCCCATGACATCCATAACAAACTACCACTGGAAAAGCTCAAGGAAAAGCAGAAATATGGGAACTGAAAAGAACACCAGGTAGAGTAAGTGAAGGAGCAAAAACATTTACCCAGATGGGAATGAGAGAGTGGGCTTGTGTCATATATTCACTACTGGTAAGGAAGTTAAGGGACACCAATTTTCTTTGCGTTTCTAACTTACAAAAAATGTTCATGAACAATATTTTGGTGCTGGTTATTTTGATGCCCAGATGAGTGATTCAGAGGAAGAAGATGAGAAAACAGAGAAAAAGAGACCTTGAATCTGCAACAACTTCTCATTACCGAATCTCAGCCGAGATTGCAGGGATGTGCTTTGACGGCAATCCTCCGTTAACTGAAGCAAGTTTGCTCACGTGGGATGAAGATGCGGCCGGACATGTGGACCACTCAGAAGCTGCCATGTGGCAGGGTAGCAGAAAGAAGCTGCTCCCTGGTCAGCAGCGAAATTTTGTTCTTTGCTGATATTCTCGCTTTGGCATATCAGAATTAAAATGTCAGCCATACTTGATGTTTTCCTGAGGAGTCCATGTAGCATTGGATGTTATCTTGAATTTTGGCCAAATTGTTCTTTAAAAGCCCTTGTAACATAGGATGATATTCTACTGAATTTTAGCCAAGTTGTGCTTGAAAAGTCCATGCATGATGCAATGTAATTGTTTCTGCCGAGCGAGCCCTTGTAAAATATGATCATGTGACACTACATAGGCTGACCGTTGAATATAGATTTATGTATCTTTCCCAGTGCAATTAAGAGTTGGGCTTTCGGGTTTTGATTTTAATCATTTATAATAACTTGAAATCTTATCCAACTTTGTAGTGTCATATCTATGTAGTGTCCTTTTCCAGTAACACATGTTGTACATCTCAAACCTATTCCTCCCTCTTTTGCTCCTATGGTTGTATCAATCTTGTTGTTTAGTATTTGTTTATTTCCTGACTAGTTAACCTTCTATAGTTACCATATGATCTGGCCTCGGCTTAGTTTGACCTTAGATATATGAACCCAGTTTGAAAATTATTGTTAGCTAGTTAATTCTAAGTTTTGTTGTTATATATGGTTGTTGATACCTATTTTGGTTTCTGGTAAAATTGGTAATTTTCTCGCGGGTTTTTGACTATTAGGATGAGATTAGATGTCGTTGCAACGTCAATGGATGGGCCCAATATGCTAGCTACTAGCCGCGATGACATACTTTCACGGACTTGTGGTAAAGATGGCCATGGTGGAGTTCGTTGCATGAGCTTGGGGGCCAATATTACAAACACCTGTGGCAGAAGTCGAAGGATTACTGCTGAGCCTGTGCCAGACTTAATGGAAGAGCTCGACGTGCTGAGAGAGAAAGTGGCTGAAGTGATGCAGTGAAGTCTCAACTAGACGAATTGAACACGATGAAGTCTCAATTAGAAGAATTGAAGAGCATGAAATCTCAACTAGAAGAATTCAATAGAATGAAGTCTATATATAATGGATGAGTTCAAGGCAAATTTTATGCAAACCCAGAGTCAAGTTCAGAGGCCTTTAAATACTCAAGTAACATCCACTTCATGTGGTTTAAATCAATTGCACTGGTGGAATTCCATTGGTGTCAAACTTTCAATCTATTGGTAAATGAAGACTTTAGAGTTGAGTGGGGATTTAATCAGTGATACATTTTATATAACTTAGATTTGAGAGCTGGATCAATGACAGAGCCAATGGGCTTTGAGATGATGCTCTTTGTTATAAGGTTATTTGATTGGTGACATGGAGAGGTAGAGAGATGAGTTGTTATTTGATTGGTTATTTGATAAGGGGATGTTACTCTTTGCCACTTAGTTTTCAGCTTATATGTTGTTCTTTTTGTCTATGAGAAACATGATATATATTCTTGTTTTGTACCACTTGAGTAATAAGTAATTAGCGTGTCCCATTGTGTATGATGGTTATGATGGCGAGGAGCAAGAAGCAAACAAAGCAAATGAAGAGGAGTTCCCTTGAGTTGTTTGTGGTTCGTACTTGAGTGTGGTTGGTCTATATGCTTCATTTATGTTAGGTTATTTTGTGGACATTAAGATTTATTAGAGTAAAACATGAAAATTTTAGAATCTTTGTCAAGATGATTGTGAAACCTTTATGATGGTATTGTAATTAATGGTCAAATTAATGTCTTTTCTATGCAATTAGGTGTTTAAGGATTATAATATTCGTATGATTTGATGACGTTTAATCCGTGCACCATTGTGAAATGAACTAGATACAATAATTAGTGACAATAAATATGTATATCTGTTGCCAAAAGTTTAAACACCGTTGGTAAAGAGGGAAAAAGCTGACGGTATATTTGTCGCTTAAAGTCTTAAAAACAGTAGGCATAGGTAGAAAAGGCTATAGCATTGCAGTACGTAAAAACCGAAAAAACTGTGGACATGTGTCTAAAAGGCCTACGGTCTATCTGTAGGCAAAAGTCATAAAACCATAGGTACAAAAGGGAAAAATCCTGCGGTATATCCGTAGGTAAAAGTCTTGAAAACTGTAGGCACAGAGGGAGAAGGACCTACTGTACGTCTGTAGGCAAAAGTCCTGAAAACTGTAGACATAGAAATGAAAAAGCCTACGGTAAATCCGTACGCAAAATTCTTAAAAACCGTTGGTATAAAGGACTTATGCCAAACTCAGCATATGTATGTCGTTACGGAATAGCCGTTGGCTTATGTCTTTACTTACGTAGGCATATGTCTATGCCATCAGAAGAAGCACCCATGGTATACTATCATAGGCATAGCCTATGCCTACGGTACTTTTTACCTATGTCAACGCTTTAGTACTGTAGGCATAAGTCGTTTCTCTTGTAGTGTAATAATAGAATTACATAAATTTGAAGAAGGTCTATAAAATGAGAACCACGTCTTGCACCAAACAACTTTTGACTAAACTTTTTTATAACACTACTAAAAAAATGCTATAGCATTACAATTTCACACGTGTTTGAAGAAATTGTAGCATGTAGTGATACTGAAGGTGACAGAACCCTCTACAAGGTTCAAAAGACACACTAGATCCCTTACAAGAGATGGGTTTAAGAAGATATAAATAGATTAATAAATGTCCTTGTAAGAAAAGAAAAGAAAATGTCAGAGCATTTTTATTCTCTGAAGAGAGATCGAACCAACATAAATATACGAACTGTTCTGAAGAGGAAGCATAAGTACTTGTCTTAGAATACAACTATGAAATAACATCAGACGACGAAGGAAGCTTAGGCAAGGCTTTAAAAAGCGTAATGTCTAAAAACTATGAAGACCATGAAGAAGAAACGATTTCTTAAGAAAAAATTTAGTCAAAATGAATCAATTGAAGACGAAACCCAAAAATAATTCATTGGGGGATGCACAAAACAAGAATTGGACGAGTACCTAATAATAATTCATTGGGGGATGCTTTAACGTTTTCAATATCAAATCACTATTTTGCAGGCCTCGTATGAATATATCAAGGGGTCCGGGCAGCAGTCCGGACAGCCATCAGCGTCCACGAGTACGGGTACGAGTACGGGTATGAGTACTGGGGGATTGAAGCGATGGCTAGATACACCGGGGGTCGTTAATAGGCCTAAAGGCCGCGTATGCGGCCTGCCCAGTACTACTGCACGTGCCGTGATAGGAGCGCCTCCACCGCCTGCGCTGCCCTCCACAGACGCAGAGACATACCGTGAAGTGACCGTTACACGAGGACGAGATCTGTTACATTGCTGAGGAGGTGTTCATGATGATCTGGTCGCATGATCAGGTACAAACACTAAATACGTTTACTAAACACTATATATGATTGCTATTGAGATTAATGCATATGTGCCTTTACATGCAAGACACTACTACTGGATCCGGATCACAGTGCCCCTGTGGACGAAAACGATCAGCAGGATCTAGATCCGGGGCTCGCCGACCCCTGATCGAGCCCTTCCCCTCCTAGCTATTTGTATCCTGCTCCTGTGCCGTCCCGTCTTGTACTCCCTTCCCCTACTCTATTGTATCCCGCTCTCACGCCCTCTTGAACTTTGTATATATTTTCTTTTTCGATTAGTATATAATTTGTAAATTAATATATATGTATTGCGTTTGTTTTAGGGTTAAATAATTGCTGATCCATCAGCAATTATTTAACTCTAATGTGCATTGAGAAATATTTGCTGGATTGAGAATGATTGTTGAGAATTTGTAACTACATGTTTGGGTATTAAACAAATAAAAAAAATTTAAAAATTCTTTTGACTTTTAGCGACGTATTTCATTATGTCGCTAAAAGTCTGTACTTGAGATGTGCATAGATGACTTTTAGCGACAGAATAAAGGTAAACCGACAGACTTTTAACGACGAATATTCTGTCGCTAAAAGTCATCAATTTTTCGAATAATTTTTTGCGACGGATGTACTGTCACTAAAATTCGGCCGGTAAAACTTTTGGCGACAAATATTTTCGTCACTAAATATTTTACGTAATAAATTATTAATTTTTTTTAAAATACGAAAAATTTATTTAGCAGCAAAAATTCCGTCGCTAATTGAATTCATAACCCCCTCGCTGAAAGTCAATTTTTAGGCGATAGATTTTAAAATTTCGTCGAAAACTTTTAATAGCGGGGTTATAGGCAACAGACTATTAGCGACAGGGTGTTCGTCGCTAAAAGTTTTTAGCAACGGATATAGGGCTTTTAGCGACAGAAATTTCCGTCGCTAAAAGCCCAATTTTGTGTAGTGTCGACGCTCCATGCTCCTTGATGACTGTCGTTGTTCTTTAGTGCCGTCGTGCCACCGGCACGACACTCGTCTTCGTAGCACCCGTCGCCGTGCCAAAGCACTGTCTTCGCGTGATATGGCCCCTACTTGACGCCCTTCTTCATAACACTTGTCGTAGTGCTCGAGCGCTGTCTCTACGTCACGTGCCTCTGGCACGATGCCCATCTTCTCTGAACCCGTCGCCACTCCAAGCTTCACTGCCTGCTATACGTGCCCCCGGCACTCCTTCCCTCAGTCGCGCCCAAGCGCTGTCGCCGTGTCACATGCCCCGCACGACACTCGTTCATCTCGCCCTGACGTCATCTCTATTGAGTGTACCCCCGACACGGAACACAACCGCCTCGCCCATGCGCCATGCCACTTATACAGTAGCACCTCCTGACACTCTGTCACACTATCAAGCCTCAGCGTTGATTCATCCTTCACCACACCTTGCCCACCTTGCCTTGGTCATGGAAAAGAAATAAAATAAACTTAACATGGGAATTTGACTGCATATAGTACTTCTTCAGGCATATTTGCACCTTCTTTCTTTATGCTCTATGTCTTCTCAAGCTATCATTCAACATGCTTGAGATCGGCGAGCTTGTTGCCTAGAAAAATGAGATGAAACTAAAAAAGGAGAAATTATTGAGCTGGTGCAGCTTGCAGTTACAAGAGTTCCACGCTCCAAAGTGTAGAATAACTTAATTTTGACGATTAACGTCCGACTGGCGAGACACGTACGCTCACAGGTTTTGCATATCTGATTGGTGAACGCACGTCACAATTTTTTTTCCACTAATTGTGCTTTTGGGCCTCTTCTTTCATCTTCTGCTATGATTCTCATGTTTGAGAACTGCTATGGTTAGTTTTGGCCTTTCAAAGGTAGACAATTCTGGTATATGCTTCTATATATTTAGTTTCAAGTTTTGATTTTCCACTCATGTAAGCGTGAACTGAATAACTGTGCCCAATAGCAGTACTGTTGTGTACACAGTACACTATCGATATCATATGGCCGTGGTAGCCACAACTTGGATAGCTCCTTCGAAAGCCGGGATTTTGTTCATTTTCAGGATGGCAAATACCATATAGTTCGTCTGGACTCGACTGTGCGCACAGTCGAGTCCAGACGGACTATATGGTATTTGCCATCCTCATCAACGAAGTGAAAAAGGTTCTATGCAAACAAAGGGTTTACATGTCATTGACTCCATCATGTCTTTGATTCTCCCTGGCCTCTCCACTGAGTCCTTTGTTAGCTGTTGATTGCAGTGGGGTCTTTTGAGCGACTATTATTTGTTTCCGAGAAAAGGACATATATCGACACAAACACTTGAGGAAGAGCTTGTAACTGAGGGAGATATGCGATTATATTGTCAGTGATGGTATTAAGATAATTCTTCACCTGAAGACGAAAAGAAAAAGGGGTGGTTTCAAACGATTGTGTAAAATCCAAACGCTACACACATTGCAATCATTGTTAAAGTCAAGACCTTGAGCACCCTACTTGTTACTCGATCTTGCGTTCATTCAGATATGTATTTTCTATTGAAACAAGCAGCATAGCAAAAGCTCAGGCATCCAAAAGCCCTATGGTTTTGGCCATTGTCCAACCAAGCCTTAATGCACTGACCCATCTATAATTACGTCTAAGCTGATATATGAGGTGCGTGCCTTGTCTTAAATCCTGTTATCATTGTCATGGAGGTAACACTTTTCACACTGTTATGCGAAAATCCAAACGACTGGAGAAGAAACAAAGTAAACTTAACATGGGAATTTCCAATTTCCAGTCAGCTTAATCATGTTTACAAAATTTCCCAAGCATATTTCTCTGATACCAAGGTAAATAAAATTCCAGCAAGCTTCCATAATAGGTATACTAAGCCTACCCCAAGAAAGAAAACCTAGCTATTACAAAACTTTCTTCTAGAGCTTGGACGAACTAGCCTAAAGCAAAAACGTGGACCTTTTATGCGTGCATCAGAAGATAGTATAGCTGAGAAAGATAAGCAAGCAAGTGATCCAGAACATTGACGCCGACAATGGCGCGCCACTAGTTGCACGGGAGCAGTCAGGACGCCGGTAGTACCATGGGAAATAAGGTAGAATAGGGTTTGGAGGCGGCGGAGCACCTGCATAACCGCCAGCTGGCTGCTGTGGTGTATCTCCCGTGCGAGGGAAAAGGTTAGGGCAGGGACCTGGGACCGATGGTGGGGATGCAAAGACAGGCAGCGGTGGCGGTGTTGATGGAGGCACTGGAGGCATGCTTATTGGCCTCGGTGGTGGAGGGCATTTTGAAGCGTTAGTGGATGGTGGCAAAGGAGGCGGCCGTGGGGCCGGCGGTGGTGGCGGTTGCGGAGCCGGCGGTGGTGGCGTTGGTGAAGGTGGTGGAGGTGCTGGGGGGCAATTCAAAGGTGTAGGAGGAGGCGGTGGGGGTCGAATCTCACAACCACTAGGGCATGCATAAGGAGATTTTTGGGCCGAAAAACACATGATTAGGAGGGTGAAAAGGATGGAAGGTGTTACTTGGCTGAAAATTCCGGCCATAATCTCTAGGATTGGGCTAGAGAGGCAGCAAAAGGGAGTGGAGTAAAAGAAGATTAGGGTTGGCGTTTTATAGGGTGCGCATGCATGCCTGTAGGGTTGTTGCATACATCCTTCTAGACCCTTATATTTTAGGGTTAGTGAGTGCGACGTAATGATCGAATGAGATCTTACAAGAAATTTTCAGATAATAGTGTAACAATCAGATAAAATTAAATCTTACAAAACGAAAATATTCAAGCAATAAAGCGAAAATAATATCATTAGGATTCTTTATCAGATCTGATTTTTCTATTACCTCTTGATTGCCACCGTTACATTGAAATTTTCAAAGAGTAACTTCCTAATTACTTGTCAGAGAAAGAGGCAACTTTCCACAATATGGACCACTGTACGTAATTAGAATCGGCCAATGAAATGGTAATATCTTCGAGGGCAAGAAACTATTGACGTGGCACCGGCTTATGGTCAACGTGGTCAGGGTTTAGATGGTCGCCCCATAAACTTGCTCGTAACACACCCCCAACCCAAAAAAGTAAATAAAATAAAATAACCACAATATTTTTTTTACGCGGCTGATTTTTAGTGTTGTAAAACTAGCCCTATTTAGAAATATATATGATGGACTAAAAATACGATAGTAATATGATATATTAAAAATACTATGTCCATATTACTTGTGTTTTCGAGTAAATTTTTGTTTGGCTTATGCTACGTAATTAGTTGGTTTATGAGCTTATGTTGTTGGGTGAAGAGCTGCTACAGGTTAGTTATCGAGAAACAAATAAGGTGTATCAACACCAAGCAATAAAAAAGAATGCAAATTGCACTATATAAAGAGAAAAAAAATATATACTGGCGAGAAGAATGTAACTCAAGATCTTGCACAACGATATCTGATATTATGTGAGCTATGAGCAGCTTTTAAAGTTTAAACTGTTAGTGAATAAGTCCAACAACGCCCTCACTGTTTAATAAAGGAAGTACTTGGCTAATTTTGTATATAGCCTACGCTCTAATACTTAACATTAATAAACTAATCTATATATTATACAATAAGCTGCGTAGCAAGCGAACCAAGATAGCTTCTTTGCACGACACGTCATTGCATTAGATAGCTTCTTTGCTTGACACGTGATTATATTATGTTTTCAATGTGAAATAAAATTATAAATATTATAAGTGTCTTTAAAAGTTTCAAATATTATCATGGATGGAGTCCTTATTTCTTGATAAGTTAATTTACATATAAGCAAGTCTTATAATTGGAAAACTAATATATATATATATATATATATATATATATATATATATATATATATATATATATATATATATATATATATATGGGAGCTGATCCGTTGAGAGCGTGGGCAAAATAGGAGAAGTTGCAAACGCGATCTGACCGTCCATCCCGAAAGATGGACGGTCCAGATCGCGCCTTTTTCAAAAGCTGTCAGACGTCCGCCATACAGTATGGCGGACGGGTTTTTTTACCAAATTGCCCCTCCGCCACTGTCCGCTACACTGTGTGGCGGAGGGCATTAAAGTCCAGCAAAAAGTCGTCCGCCATACTGTATGGCGGACGACCCATATGCTGACACATGTCAGGGCCTGTCCCGTCAGTATTTTCTGCAATGACGGTTATCTTGTCCTTTCTGTCACGTCAACAGTGTCCGCTATACAGTTTAGCGGACGTAATATCCGCTATACAGTTTAGCGGACTTGATTAGCGCTCCGCGGGCGGAGTAACTCAATACACTCTTCTCCAGTCTTTCTACTCACAAAATATACACTTTCTACGCAATATCCACTCTTTCCCAGCGGCGTTGGCAAGCATATCGGCGCAATTCCGGTTATCTTGAACACCTAAAATATCTTATATCGGTCACGTAAGTCCACAAGATCTACACTTTTTTTTGTCTGTAATATTCAGTTCTGATGAATATTGCGGTTTATATATGTATGTGTTTGTTCTTGTGCAAGCGTTTGCAAAATCCGATTCCGTATATGTATATATATTTATACATGAGTACATATGCTAACATTGTATGTATCATTCATGTGCTTGCGTTATATGTATTATGCATGTGCTAGCGTCGTATTTTCGCATTTTATTATCAAAATCCAAAACGTAAAATCCCAAACTGAGAAGGTTTTTCCATAATTTCAGTTGCAAAAAATGGAATTTAACCCTGGACCTGAAGACCCATCCGTGTTATACGACCAAGCCAACCATATCAGTACGCTCATATGGGATGGTGGAGTAAGATATACATTATTTATCGACTTTCTTATTCTTACGAACGTTGTATATACCATTTGTTTAAATATAAATTATATTTATTAATTCGTAGGAAAGAGAACTTCTCAACACCGTAGAAGTATCTCGCGATATAGTATCGTGGAAACTGAACACCGCCCAGAAGAGGATACTGCGTGGAATTGGGTTTGGGATTTTCACGCATGGGCAGATATTTCAACAGCTTGACCGGGCCTTGATAGGTGCCCTTGTTGAGAGGTGGAGGAGTGAAACGAATACGTTTCACTTCCCGCTCGGAGAGCTGACAATTACCCTAGAAGATGTAGGGTTCATCTTAGGGTTGCCGGTGACGGGGCTGCCGGTAATTGCTCCTCCGTCAGATGCAACGAAGACGAGAACCGCTAGGAACTTCCTCACTTCGATACCCCAGGATCAATTTAGCAGTGGTGGTATCAAGTTGAAGTGGTTGGCAGATACGTACGGGGTATTGCCGGAAAACCATACGGGCGATGAGCTTGTGCTTTACACAAAAGCCTTCCTCTGGTGGGTGATGGGGGCAATTTTATTCCCAACGACGTCGAAGAACACGGCCAGCGTGAAATATTTACCGTTGTTGAGTAACCTGGCCGAGGTTGGAGATTATGCATGGGGTGCAGCGGTTCTTTCGTATCTGTACCGAGCATTGCACAAGGCAACGAGGCCCGACTCCAAAGCCATATGTGCATGTCTCTCGCTATTGCAGGTATATCATATAAATCCTGTCTTCGTTATTGTTATTTTTTTTTTGGTTTTTGCTTTTATTGAATCGACGATATAACAAACGTAATTTGTCCATGTTCTCAGGTGTGGTCTTATGAACACCTTGCTCCCGGTTCACCGACGCGTAGGGATGGAACCGATAGAGTGTGGCCTCGGTTGCGTGCTTGGGAGTACAGTCGGAAGAATAGCCACTACCGCAGGAGAGTCGATCCCCATCACAACATCACGTTCTATCGAGGGGAGTTCGACCGCCTATCTCCGGGCCAATTGCATTGGGCCCCGTACACACCTTTAGCGCGACGGGTAGAAGAGTCGTTCGTCTTCACGCTCTCCGGGTTGCAGCGCACACCCCTCATCCACTTCGAGGTCGCAGAGTGGCAGCTGCCAGACCGAGCATTGCGCCATTTTGAGTTGGAGCAGAGTTTGCCCGCCGGTGCCCCAGATATGAGGGTTAACAGGGACCCACCGGATGTCGGCAGGTTTGGCAAGGCCAATGCTTTAGAATTGTGCGCGGCCGAACTAGAGCTCTGGACTTCTTGGCAGGACACACTGGCGGCCATCGTCTCGGAGCCGGACCCCGTTATCAGCATCGCGGAGTACGATGAGTGGTACTCCCGCATCACGCGGAGGAGAGTTGCCCCAGTCAACTTTGAACGCGGGGCGAGGTATGCGCCTAGGGGTCAGATCGACGAGCGTATGGCATACAATCTCGTAAGTTGCCCAACTTGTCTTGAATATAAATGTCTGATTAAAGTTACTTATTTGTTATCTCTTTGGATGTAGGTTAATGCCTCGCTATACAATATAGCGGACATAGAAGAGCAATCGTAACGACGTCCGCTACATTGTATAGCGGACATAGGAAAAGTCATTGACGGCCGCTACATTGTATAGCGGACGGTTAGAAAAAAAAATTATAGGTGATCAATTGACGGCTGTTCAGATTTGACCAAAAGTCAATGACGCCCGCTACATTGACGGCTGTTTTGATTTGATTCGAGATGGCCTCTCATAGGTCCATTTTTAAAAAATACCGGTGTTCGGTCGAAAAATTATCCCTTCGGAAATTATTACAAATGCTGGAGAGTTGTACAAAAAATTAAAGGTCCACTGCAGCTTGTTCGTCTTCATCTTCGGCGTCACCCTCTTCCCCGTCTTGCAAACCCCCTGAACTTATCCCCAGTGCCTTGTAATGGTTCCGCTTGTCGTGGTCGGTCAATTTGTTGCACAATGCACACCTACGCAGCTTTTTCAACTGAGTTGCCGTTTCAATAGAGCTTTTCATCCGCGTAGATCTCTTGCGGCCTTTCGTTTGCGATATAATTGGATCCAACAAACGGGTATCATTGTCGTCTTCCTCCTCCGGCTCGTCATCTTCTGATACCCCCGTCGTAGGCTCGGTGTCAATCGCATTGGTGACTGAAGCTGCTTCCAACTGGTCGATGATGGGCTCTTGCTGCTGAGCTACCTCGAGGAGATGTTTATAACCGACCATTGAAGCAGCAGCCTTTACGGACAAACGGGTGAAACTCGTCACCAGATGATTATACCGCAACGTCTCCGATTCTTCAAAGTCAGTATACGGGTGCTCCGGAAAGGCAATGGTACCGTGCAACCTGTTAGCACCTTTCGTCCACCGTGGCAAGACGTATTTATCGGGGATTTTCCTGATATTCTTCTGGGTGAAAAAGCGCAGAATGTGTCTACACAGGATGCCATGGAACTCAAACTTCTTGCAAACACATGTCACCGAGTCCGTCAATGTGTCGTGGCTCACCGTATACATTCTGCGCAGCTTCTCAGGAACGAGGTCATTCACGAGCGAATAAACCTTGTACTCACGCGTAGACTTCTCTGCCACCTTGTTTATAGAGTACCGTCCCGATTTCTGCAGCTCTACTTGGTATAGCAAGAAGATCTCCTTCGTATAGACTTTGGCACCGTTCAGCTCCAGCGGGGTCTCAAGCAACCTTCTCCTCTGTTTGTACGTGGTTGCAAAGTCTGCAGCCCTTTCTTTCACGAACAACGACGCAACCGCTTTCTGTGCGGATGTGACGAAACTCTTCAAATTGGTAGATGTACCCACGTAACTATCGAACGTGGCATTCATAGATTCACTCCTGCCCATCATTTTCATGCCCGCAGAAAAATGCCTCCTCGTGTAAACGCCAATCCGTGTGCTCATTAGAATGATCAAGTTCAATTAGAAGCACTGGTTGGGCAACTTACCAGATTGTATGCCATGTGCTCATCGATCTGACCCCTAGGGTGGTACTTCTCCTCGCGTTCAAACCTTACTGGAGCTACTCTCCTCCGGGTGATGCGGTAGTACCACTCATTGTACTGTTCGATGCTGATGACGGGGTCAGGCTCCGACACAATGGCCGCCAGCGTGTCCTGCCAGGAATTCCAGACCTCAATTTCACGCGCGCACAAGTCGTGCGCATTCGCCCTGCCAAACAGTCCGACACCCGGTGGGTTCCTGTTAAGCCTCATATCTGGCGCGCCGGCTGGCAACCCCTGCAGGCAGTCAAAATGGCGCATAGCGCGATCTGGCAGCTGCCACTCTGCGACCTCGAAGTGGATCAGGGGTGTGCGTTGCAACCCGGAGAGCGTGAAGACGAACGACTCTCCCACCCGTCGCCCCAAACGTTTGTACGGTGCCCATCGCATCTGGCCAGGAGATAACGAGTCGAGCTCCCCCCGATAGTATGAAATGTTGTGATGGGGATCGTCTCTCCTCGGGTAGTGGCTGTCCTTCCGGCTGTACTCCCAGGCGCACAACCGAGGCCACACATTATCTGTTCCGTCCCTACGCCTGGGTGCGCCGGTAGCAAGGTGTTCATAAGACCACACCTAAGAGCAAAGACATTAAATAAAGTATCGTCAACATTTATTGTCCATTCAACAAAAAGAAAAAAGAAAGAGCACGCTTTGGAGTCGGGCCTCGTTGCCTTGTGTAATGCTCGGTACAGGTATGCAAGAGTTGCTGCACCCCAGGCATAATCCCCAACCTCAGCCAGGTTACGCAAAAACGGTAAATATTTGACGCTGACCGTGTTCTTCGACGTCGTTGGGAATAATATTGCCCCCATCACCCACCAGAGGAAGGCTTGTGTGTACAGCACAAGGTCATGGCCCGTATAGTTTTCTGGCAAAACCCCGTAGGTATCTACCAACCACTTCAACTTGATACCACCACTGCTAAATCCATCCTGGGGTATCGAAGTAAAGAAGTCCCTAGCGGTCCTCTTATTCGTTGCTTCGGACGGATGAGCTATTACCGGCCGCCCCGTCACCGGTAACCCTAAGATGTACCCTACATCTTCTAGAGTAATTGTCATATCTCCGAGAGGGAAGTGAAACGTATTCCCACCTTTCAACAAGGGCACCTATCAAGGCCCGGTCAAACACTTGAAAGATCTGCCCATGCGTGAAAATCCCAAACCCAATCCCACGCAGTAATCTTTTCTGGGTTCTGTTCAATTTCCAGCCACTGAAATTATCGCTTACTTCTACCGTGTTGACAAGTGCTCTTTCCTACGAAATAATAAATATTATTTAAGCAAAATAAACGATATAAACGACAAAATAAGTATCTTACTCCACCATCCCATATGAGCGTACTGATATGGTTTGCTTGGTCGTATAATACGGACGGATCTTCAGGACCAGGGTTGAAATCCATTTTGTGCAACTGAAATAATGGAAAGAGGGCAAGGTTGGAAGCGTAAACATTCCCAAACATACAACGCTAGCATATTCAGCGCTAGCATGTGATCAGATAATACGCGATACACATATCTAATATATATGTATATACATTGACAAACGCTAGCATAGTGATCTACTACGCAATTGTGGCAAGATGAACTCTAGATTATGAACAAAGAATGGATTGGTTTGTGAACTTACGTGATCGATGAGACGATTAAAGGATTTCTTGCAAAGAAATTGGTGTTTCAGTACTTGCCAACGCCGTTAGTTTGATTGTGAGAAGAAGGAATGAATAGAAGTTTAGAAGGATTGAACAAGGGTGTCGAAGTTAGGGGCTAGTCCGCTACACTGTGTTGCGGACGCTGGGATAACGACTGATGTGACAACTGGATGATTTGACGAAAACAGTCGTCCGCTATACTGTCTAGCGGACGACCTTTTGACGGCGCTGGGATAATGCTTTGACGGAAACAGTCGTCCGCCATACAGTATGGCGGACGACTTTTTGCTGGACTTTAATGCCCTCCGCCACACAGTGTAGCGGACAGTGGCGGAGGGGCAATTTGTTAAAAACACCTGTCCGCCATACTGTATGGCGGACGTCTGACAGCTTTTGAAAAAGGCGCGATCTGGACCGTCCATCTTTCGGGATGGACGGTCAGATCGCGTTTGCAACTTCTCCTATTTTGCCCACGCTCTCAACGGATCAACTCCCATATATATATATATATATATATATATATATATATATATATATATATGGGAGCTGATCCGTTGAGAGCGTTAGCAAAATAGGAGATCTTGCAAACGCGATCTGGCCGTCCATCCTGAAAGATGGACGGCCCAGATCGCGCCTTTTTCAAAAAGGATTAATTACACTTATGTCCCTGAGGTTTATGTGTAATTACACGCGTGTCCATAAGTTTGGAAAATAGGCACTTATATCCTTTGACCTAACGGAATACCCAAATACATAACGGAATTGTCGAAATGACCATATTGCCCATGATCTCTCTTCAAATTTTCAAATGCCAATCATCTCTTCAAATTAGGGTTCCATATTCAGTTTCAAATTAGGGTTTCAAAATTTCAAAATTAGGGTTTCAAAACCCCAATTTAACAAATTAGAGGTTTCGAAGCCCTAATTTTTCAAATTAGAGTTTCAAAATTAGATTTTCCAAACCCTAATTTGACAAATTAGGGATTTCAAAGCCATAATCTTTCAAATTAGGGTACATTTGTTCAATTTAGGGTTTTAGGGAAACACTGATGAATTTCCCCCTTCCCTTCCTCCCAACCCCGCTGCCCACCCCTTTCCTTCCCCCCAATCCCGCTGCCTATCTCTCCTTTCCCCCAGCTCACCCCCTCCCTCCCCGTCAGCGCCATTACAGCCACGGCCGCACATCTGCCGCTACACACGCCGCCGCCCCTCCTTCTTTCTAACTTGCTGCCTGCCCCTCTTCCTCTCCGCCGATGACAACAGGCCCACCGCCGCACAACGAGCCCACCGCCGCACGACGAGCCCATCATGTTCTGGTAGAGGGAAGAGGCTGTCGGCGGCGAGGTGGGGTGAGGGAGGGGACTGCCGGCTGGGTGGGGTGAAGGAAGGGCTGCCGCCGGGGTGGGCTGAAGGAAGGGGCTGTCGGCGGCTAGGTGGGGTGAGGGACGGGGCTGCCGGCGGCATGGGGCGAGGGAGGGGGCGACTGGAAATTCAGATTTGGAAGAGAGTTTCTAAAAATATTTGGAGAGAGAAACTCATTTCTTTAAAAATTAGGTTTTTAACAAGGGTAGTATTGTCATTTAAAAAATACATATTGATGACATCACCGAAAAAGTACACTTTTTGGACGGATACTTGACGGATGGACACAAGTGTTACCTTTTTAACGTTTGTGGACACGGTTTGTTACCTTTTGAAACTTTGTGTCCTTGACTGTAATTACACCTAAACCTCAGGGACATAAGTGTAATTAACCCTTTCAAAAACTGTCAGCCGTCCGCCATACAGTGTCGCGGACGAACTTTTTTACCTTTTTGCCCTCCGCGTCTGTCCGCTACACTGTATAGCGGACAACATTAAAGTCCTGATGGGAGACAGCGAAAAGACGTCCGCTATACAGTGTAGCGGACGTCCCCTAGGCTGACACCTGTCAGGGCCTGTCCCGTCGGTCCTTTTCGGCAATGACGGTTATCTTGTCCTTATCTGTCACGTCAACAGTGTCCGCTAGACAATGTAGCGGACGTTAAAGCCATCCGCGATACGTATTTGCGGACGTAATAGCCATTCGCGATACTGTATAGCGGACAGTCAATATACGTTCAAAAAATAGTAACTACGACACTCTTCTCCACTCTTTCTACTCACAAAATTTTCCAGCGGCGTTTGCAAGCAGATCGGCGCAATTCCGTCTTAAGAACACCTTTAATACTCTAAATCGATCACGTAAGTTCACAAAATCTATACTTTTTTTTGTTTGTAATCGATAGTTGTGATGAATATTGCGTTTTATATATGTATGTTTTTGTTCATGTGCAAGCGTTTGTAAAATTCGATTCCGTATATGTATATATATCTATTATACATATGAGTACATATGCTAACATTGTATGCATTATGCATGTGCTTGCGTTATATGTATTATACATGTGCTAGCGTCGTATTTTTGCGAGCGATTATCAAAATCCAAACTGAGAAGGTTTTTCCATAGTTTCAGTTGCAAAAAATGGAATTTAACCCTGGACCAGAAGACCCATCCGTGTTATACGACCAAGCCAACCATATCAGTACGCTCATATGGGATGGTGGAATAAGATACATTATTTATCAACTTTCTTATTCTTACGAACGTTGTATATACCGTTTGTTTTGCTTAAATTGTATTTATTAATTCGTAGGAAAGAGAACTTCTCAACACCGTAGAAGTATCTCGCGAGTTCACATCGTGGAAACTGAACACCGCCCAGAAGAGGATACTGCGTGGAATTGTGTTTGGAATTTTCACGCATGTGCAGATATTTCAACAGCTTGACCGGGCCTTGATAGGTGCCCTTGTTGAGAGGTGGAGAAGTGAAACGAATACGTTTCACTTCTCGCTCGGAGAGATGACAATTACCCTAGAAGATGTAGGGTTCATCTTAGGGTTACCGGTGACGGGGCGGCCGATAATTGCTCCTCCGTCAGAAGCAACGAATAAGAGAACCGCTAGGGACTTCTTAACTTCGATACCCCAGGATCAATTTAGCAGTGGTGGTATCAAGTTGAAGTGGTTGGTAGATACCTACGGGGTTTTGCCGGAAAACTATACGGGCCGTGACCTTGTGCTGTACACACAAGCCTTCCTCTGGTGGGTGATGGGGGCAATATTATTCCCAACGACGTCGAAGAACACGGCCAACATGAGATATTTACCGTTGTTGGGTAACCTGGCTGAGGTTGGAGATTATGCATGGGGTGCAGCGGTTCTTTCGTATCTGTACCGAGCATTGCACAAGGCAACGAGACCCGACTCCAAAGCCATATGTGCATGTCTCTCGCTATTGCAGGTATAAATCCTGTCTTCGTAATTCTTTTTTTTTTTGTTTTTGCTTTTGTTGAATCGACGATGTAAATATAATTTGCCCACGTTCTCAGGTGTGGTCTTATGAACACCTTGCTCCCGGTGCACCAACGCGTAGGGATCGAACCGATAGAGTGCGGTTGCGTGCTTGGGAGTACAGCCGGAAGAATAGCCACTACCGCAGGAGAGTCGATCCCCATCACAACATCACGTACTATCGAGGGGAGTTCTACCGTCTATCTCCAGGCCAAATGCGTTGGGCACCGTACATACGTTTGGCGCGACGGGTAGAAGAGTCGTTCGTCTTAACGCTCTCCGGGTTACATCGCACACCCCTCATCCACTTCGAGGTCGCAGAGTGGCAGCTGCCAGACCGAGCAATGCACCATTTTGAGTTAGAGCAGGGTTTGCTAGCCGGTGCCCCAGATATGAGGGTTAACAGGGACCAACCGGATGTCGGGCGGTTTGGCAAGGCCAATGCGCAAGAATTGTGTGCGGCCGAACTAGAGCTTTGGACTTCTTGGCAGGACACACTGGTGGCCATCGTCTCGGAGCTGGACCCCGTTATCAGCATCGAACAGTACGATGAGTGGTACTACCGCATCACGCGGAGGAGAGTAGCCCCAGTGAACTTTGAACGCGGGGAGAGGTATGCGCCTAGGGGTCAGATCGACGAGCGTATGGCATACAATCTCGTAAGTTACCCAACTAGTCTCCTCCGCGTGTTGAATTTGTTGAATATAAATGTCTGATTAAAGTTGCACATTTGTTATCTCTTTGGATGTAGGTTAATGCCTCGCTTGCATTCTTCCAGAAGTTGAGTGAGCGGAAGGATCTGGTGAGCGCAATGGGCGAGGATCTTCACCAACAGGATGCTGCACTGGCTTTAGGCTGTGGGAATTTTGTGCGCCAAGCATCGGGACAGTCTTCGGTCGACAACCCGAGAATGGGTTATACGGGTGTCAGCCCGTATTACGTTGATCCCTCCGGACAAGCTTCAGGGGTGAGCTAGGGAGTTAGTGGTCCCTCTGTACTGGGGATGGGACATGCTCAAGCGTCGTGGGCCGATTACAGCGGCCCGACCTTCAATTTGTTCCCGGAACCCCAACCCCTCTCTCAAAGTCAAGTCACGCAAGACTGGCCTTACGGTTTCAACGAGGCACTGCCCATTGTCCCGTGGGGGGGATCACTTGGCGCCCCCGAAGGGCAATATCAGCCGGCGGCAGAAATGGCCGGCGAGCAATATCAGCCAGCCGGGGCCCCCGAAGGCGATTATCAGCCGGCCGGGGCCCCTGAAGGCAATTATCAGCCGATCGATCCATTGGTTGGAGGCCAATTTCTTCTATTGCTCTTGCCCCCCGGCGGAGGGCAAGAGCAACCGGTCGACCCCCGAGGGCAATATCCGAAAGGGCATCCAGTCAGGCCCCTAAAGCTGCATAAACATGACCTAATCTGAGCCCATTATTTTAGCGGGCCCCCCCCAGATGGAGCGTCGTATGACGTGGATCACCTGTAGGGCTTGGATTACAATGCCTCGTGGAAAGAACTGTCCTCGCTGGCGCCGGGAATTTGGTTAGACAACTTTGTCATCTCGTACTACGTGCAAATTCTTCTGAGGCAAAGGGGTCGGGAGCAGCCTAACTACGGTCCGCGCATTTTTATCTTTGATGTTTTTTTTCACGGCTTGCTAGTACAAGAGTGGGGCGACTGGGACAAATCAAGGAAGGCGAGAAGGGGGAGAGCCCTACCCCAGTGGAGGCCGTCCGCTAACCTACAAGCATATCTTGCTCGGGATAGTCCAGTGAGCGCAAGTGTGGCGGACGTGTTTCTAATCCCATGTATAGTGAATGCCCACTTGTTCTTGGTTTGCTATGAACCAGTAGAGAGGAAAGTCTCAGTCCTCGATAGTCTCTACGATGATACCTCCGTGATGGGTGTGATTGAAATGTACCGAGGCTTAGGCCAGTTGGATGCCATGGTAAGATCCTATTTACTTCTTATTGTAACTTGCATATTGTAGAACTGATTAATCTTATTATGTTTGCTATGTTTAATGTTTAATGCTTATTATGTTTCTCGCAGAATCTATTTGCTGCCATGGTTAATGGTAAGCGTCGAGAGAGGCCACCGGTCAAGCCTCAGCTTGTTTTCCGATTGAAGAGGAGTAGGCCCAAGCAACTTAATTCCTTTGACTGCGGCATCTACGTCTGCATGTACATGGATTACATCTGTCGGTCTGAGAGCCTCAAGAACACCGTCTGGAGCCAAGAATGTATACACTGCTTTAGGTATAGGATGGCTTGGCAAATTATCAATGGCCGGCCTAGAGCTATTAGATTTATTGTAAATCCGTGTAACGAGGGGGATCCCGCAGGGGCTGAGGGCCCCAATTCACAATGTTTGCTTATAATAACATTATATTCACTTTTTTAATTGTCCTTATCGTTGAATGCGATTGATGATTTCATTTGTGTTGACTGAGATGTGATCGGTGTTGAATGCGATTGATTTTATTCACTGATATCGTTGTGTTGTTGATTTGAGTGTTTGATTTGTTATGTGTGATTTGGCTTTGACCAGGGGGAAACAAAGTATTAAAACCAAGTGTTAACTGAGATGTGATCGGTGTTGAATGCGATTGATTTTATTCACTGATATCGTTGTGTTGTTGATTTGAGTGTTTGATTTGTTATGTGTGATTTGGCTTTGACCAGGGGGAAACAAAGTATTAAAACCAAGTGTTTGGATATTGTGTTTCTGTTGGGCTGTCCGCTATATCGTATCGCGGATATAGATATGATCAAAAAAAAAACTAAGTGTTGGAGACTCTCTTCCTTCTGCGGGACTGTCCGCTATATAGTATCGCGGACATAGATAGGACGAAAACAAAAACTAAGTGTTGGAGACTCTCTTCCTTCTACGGGACTGTTCGCTGTATAGTATACCAGACATAGATAGTACCAAAAAAAAATTTAAGTGTTGGAGACTCTCTTCCTTCTGCGGGACTGTCCGCTATATAGTATCGCGGACATAGATAGGACCAAAAAAAAACTAAGTGTTGGAGACTCTCTTCCTTCTGCGGGACTGTCCGCTATATAGTATCTCGGACATAGATAGGATAAAAAAAAAACTAAGTGTTGGAGACTCTCTTCCTTCTGCGGGACTGTCCGCTAGTGTTGGAGACTCTCTTCCTTTTGCGGAACTGTCCGCTATATAGTATACCGGACATAGATAGGACCAAAAAAAAAACTAAGTGTTGGAGACTCTCTTCCTTCTGCGGGACTGTCCGCTATATAGTATAGCGGACATAGATAGGACCAAAAAAAAAACTAAGTGTTGGAGACTCTCTTCCTTTTGCGGGACTGTCCGCTATATAGTATACCGGACATAAATAGGACCAAAAAGAAAACTAAGTGTTGGAAAAACATAAATTCTGTGGTGCCGTCCACTTTATAGTATGGCGGATGTTGTTAGAAACATAAATTCCCAACATTTTACATGCTTCAAAAGAAATCCTAACATGCAGTAGGAAGAGATATAACTCTTCATTTGACATATACTCATCAGATAAGTACTGATCATTGGTTAAAATATTGTTTCTCTCGTTTGATTTGAGGTGCCTTCCACTAGCCTCAACCATTTCTTCCGCAAGTTGAAGCATGTAAAATCGTTTTCTACGCAGCAACATCCGGTTATTCTCCATACGAATTCGGCGCACAGCTTTCTTACACTGCTTAACATTACGCCTCGACATACTAAGTGAACGACGTTGCGGCACATGTGCCCTCAGCGTGGTGAGATCTTGGTGTAGTGCTTCTGATTCCTTAACTCGATATGCCCATTCTCTCCGTAAACCGCAATAATACTCTCTCGGATCCGTGTACTTCACTTCTTTGTAGTCGTCGTTCCTTTCACACAACAACCACACAGTCTCACGTCCCCGCAGACTAGAACTCCCAGGAACTCCTGCCATTTAACTTAGGTACATCTAATGCGATGAGCATGGCTAACATATATAAATAAGCCCACACACACATACACAATAGCATGCCCGTGTCATAAAGTTGACAAGTCTTTAGTCTATTGCAGAGGCTTGTCAAGCCCACACACACATACACAATAGCATGCCCGTGTCATAAAGTTGACAAGTCTTTGGTGACAAGACAAGTCTCTAGTCTATTGCAGAGGCTTGTCACATCTCATAAAGTTGAACCTGTAGCATCTCATAGCCAACTATCCCGTTTCAAAGTATATATAAGTACATGCATTGCACGAAGGGCAAAGGGCATAGAGTGATATACTCCCAATTTCATAACAACTCTGGAAATGTCATATACTCCACGAGATATTTTTGAAGCAATGGGTCGTTACTGGGCGGGCGAAGATGAATTTCACTATTCTTTGCGTCCAAGTTTGCGTTACTCATCAAGCTATGTTAATACATTACATGCAGAATGGTCTTATCGGATGAATGAATATGAGGTCTTAGTAGCTGATTCACGGCGCATGAATATACCCATACCTCGACAAAAGGCAATCAACATGCCTCGAATTACACACATGGAGCTTGAAAGGGCACTGCATCGAATACGTGAGGAAAATAATAGAATGAGAGTTCGTCAAAGTAGGCATAACTTACGTCGTATGGCACGTGATGCACATGAAGATGGCAACAACAATGAAGCACAAGTATACTGGAACATGAGCTTCGAACTTGGATCTGTTTCCGATGCTCCAGTTTCAGATGAAGATGACTGAAGATCGAGTTCTTCTAAGGCTATAAGGCCTCCGCTTAGGCTGGGGTTCGGGAAGGTCGGAACTAAGTGTCTGGTTCGTGCCAACCATTTACTGGTCCAAGTTGCAGACAATGATCTGCACCACTATGACGTGAGATCCTCAGCTGTGCACCTTTCTGCTTGGCCGTGGGTTTCTGTGGTGCGTGGATGTATTACGATAATACTTCCTCGCTAATCATGTATTGTGTTAGAGACTTTCTTTCTGCCCTGACGTCTGCTTTATAATATGGCGGATGTGGACAGAAACAAAAAAAACTTTCTACTGGGCCGTCTGCTCTACTATATAGCGGACGGCCAAGCAGAAACACAGATCGCCAACACTTAGTTTTTTTTCTCTCCTATCTATGTCCCTATATAGTATAGCGGGCATCCCCGCAGAAAGAAAGTCTCAAACACTTGGACCATTGTCTGAGGATCTCACGTCATAGTGGTGCAGCAGATCATTGTCTGCAACTTGGACCAGAAAATGGTTGGCACGAACCAGACACTTAGTTCCAACCTTCCCGAACCCCGGCCTAAGCGGAGGCCTTATGTCCGCTATATAGTAGAGCTAGACTTTGGTATCCGCTATATAGTAGAGCTAGACATTGTAGCGTAATGTTGTTTTAATAAATTGGCACCCGGAGACTTGTTTTAGAAACGGAATCAACAATCTGAATATCGATATATAGTAGAGCTAGACATTGTAGCGTAATGCTATTTTAATAAATTGGCGCCCGAAGACTTATTTTAGCGACGGAATCAACAATCTCAATATCGATAAACAATAAATAACGTATGATTCACCTGAAGAGATGTTTTAGCGACGGAATCAACAATCTCAATATCGATAAACAATAAATAACGTACGATTCACAGTATTCGGGCGATCTCAATATATCGAGGGAATCTCAAACGGCACAATTAAGCACAATTAAGTGAGGAAAAATTCGGAAACATAATGAATAAGAACATAAATTTTTTAATTCATAATAAATTAGGGTTCACATTGGGGGAAAGAATTTTTTTCACAAGCGCTCCGATCAAATATTACAACTTGAAAATCCCACCACCCAAGGTGTTCAAACACTACAAAGTCTCCGAGGTCGAGGCCATGCTGATGCACGAAGACGTTCCAACCCTACACGAATTGCTTTTTTTGTGGTCGGCCGGGCTTCAGCTTGATTTCAACCTGCCATGCCCCCTTGCGGCTATATAATCTTGCACTGTCATAAATTGTTGTAAATTGATTGGTAAAGGCTTCCGGTATGTCCTAACAAACACAATACAAAAGATAGGTTAGTTTTTAACCAAAAGATCAAACTTTTAACACATGAAAAATACAGAGAAAGAGGGATGGCTTACAAGGTCATTCTCAAATCCAGGCATCATGACTTTGAAAAAGTGTTTGCCTGCCAGGTGCATGTTGCCAATAAAATCGTAGGTGGTCTCCGATCCAGAAGCCATCGAGGTCGGCGATGAGGGGAGGACGGTGGTGTCGCCGGAGATGTGGGTGGTCGGCGTTGAGGGGAGGACGGTGATGTCACCGGAGATGTGGGTCACCGGAGATGGGGTAGCGGCTTGGGTTAGATGTTCGAGACAGAGAGAGAATATAGCGGACTGATAAAAGCTGATTGCCCGATCTGATTAATATATATAATAGGATAGAGTTATCCGCTACATTGTATAGCGGACATAAAAGAAGACCAAAAGTTTTTCTGCCATACATACCGTCCGCTACATTGTATAGCGGACATAAATGAAGACCAAAACATTAGGGCTCTGCATATCTGTCTGCTACATTGTATAGCGGACATAAAAGAAGACTGAAAGTTTTTCTGCCATACCGTCCGCTACATTGTATATTAGACATAAAAGAAGACCAAAAAATTAGGGCTCTGCATATCCGTCCGCTACATTGTATAGCGGACGGGGATAACAAAAAAAAAAAAAAACTTAAGACTTTAGATTTGTTTTGATGGCCTCCATAGGTCCATCAGAAAAAAAATTTCAGTATTCGGTCGAAAAATTATTAGACAAAAATTACAAAAAATTATTGCAAATGTCAAACTTATACAACAAAATTAAAGGTCCACTGCAGCTTGTTCGGCCTCATCTTCTTCCCCATCTTGCAAACCCCCTGAACTTATCCCCAGTGCCTTGTAATGGTTCCGCTTGTCGTGGTCGGTCATTTTGTTGCACAATGCACACCTTCGCAGCTTTTTAGGTTGAGTTGCCGTTTCAATAGAGCTTTTCATCCGCGTAGATCTCTTGCGGCCTTTCGTTTGCGATATAATTGGATCCAACGGCCGGATGTCATTGTCGTCTTCCTCCCCCGGCTCGTCATCTTCTGACCCCGTTGTAGGCTCGGTGTCAACCGCATTGGTGACGGAAGCTGCTTCCAACTAGTCGACGATGGGCTCTTGCTGCTGAGCTACCTCGAGGAGATGTTTATAACCGACCATTGTAGCAGCAGCCTTTACGGACAAACGGGTGAACATCGTCACCAGATGATTATACCGTAACGTCTCTGATTCTTCAAAGTCAGTATATGGGTGCTCCGGAAAGGTTTACTTGATATACGAAATTATTGGTTTTTTTTTTTTTTTCAAGATTGGGGTTTTTTTAGGGCTTCAACATTATGGATTTTTTATGGATTCAAAATTTGGCAGTTTTTTAAGACATCAAAATTATGGTTTTTAGGGCTTCAAAATTGGGAGTTTTTAGTTTATTCAAGATAGGCGGATTTTTAGGGCGTAAAAAATAGAGTTTTTTATGGTTCTCGAAATTAGAGTTTATTAGTGAATATTCTTTCAAAGTTGAAAAATAGTGATTGTAGACTCAAATCGAAGAGAACGAAAATAAAAATTGAACGAAAGAAAAATGAGATCAATCGGAGATCGGATGAGTGAGATATGAATTGGGCGAAAATTTTAGATAAAAACTTAATAGCATGAAGATCGATAAAACTTTTTAAAAGAAATAGTCACCCGGAAGTGACACGTGGCGTGTCCTTTCTCTATAAATTCTGAAACAAATCCCTCACGAAAGACACTGTGTGTTCCTAAGGTGTAACACTATGTGTGTTTAATGTGAATACGAAACGTAATTGTCGCTAAAGGTGAAAACTTAATTAGACAGTTTTTCACAAATTTATAAAAAATAGCTAGAACTAGATTTTGCCAAAGTGAAAAAACGAGACCCTAGTTATTTTTAAAGGATATATATCAGGGAAAAAGTTTCAGATTTTTCCAAAGACTGGAAAGGGGTTAACTGATATGCGGAACCTTGTAACTTTGCAGTGTAATTTAAATATCAAGCAAGCGCGATTTCGCGCTAAACTTTTATGAGAACCCTAGGATGTTGGGAAGTTCCATTTCCCAGGAATTCGGGCCATTCCGAAGTCGTTTGCTATTTTTTTGGCCGAACGACCTTTTAAGCGCTCGATCCGGACACGGTTCGGGATTTTTGGGCGAAACTTTTGTAAAATACTTTTTAGATCAAGAATGAATTCAGGAAGCTTAAAATAGCATTTTAAAGCACTTTTGAGATTTTGAGATTTTCTGAAGCCAGGGGGGCATTTTGGTAATTTGCCACCCCGAGAGGGGTATTTTGGTAATTTTTTCGGTAAAGTTTTTCAAAGGACTTTTTAGTCCATAAATGATTGTTAAACACCTGAAAGGTTGTTTTGAAGATGATTTGGGGGGTTAGGGTGATAATGAACCCCCGGGGGCATTTCGGTAATTTACCGCTCAGTAGGGGTATTTTGGTAATTTAACATTGTAAAATGTTCTGAATGAGTTTTAGTTCGGGAAGGGGTGTAAGACACCTGGAAAGTTATTTTTTCCAGTTGTTCTTAGATGTGACACAGGGGCGATGACTGCCAGGGGGTATTTTGCATAAGTTGGGGGTGTTTTGGTAACTTTCCCCCTTAAAATTTTATGCGGAAATATTTGGTATATAATTGATGTAATACATTTAAAAACTTGACTTTAAAGCGGTTTTGAGGTGTTGGGGGTGTAGGGGCCATCGGGGGGTATATTGTTATATAACCACGTTGGCGCTAAATTTTTGGGAACTAGCGTAATTAAGCGTTCGGAGTGGTGAAAATTAAGGAATTGTTTTAATACATTGAAATAATGAGATAATGACTATTGCTAATGCGTTGGTAAGCTAGGTTAAAAATCCAGTTATAGTTTTGGAATGTAAATATTATGGACGCTAAGTTGGTTTACAATTATATTTTTTTCTTAGAGATATGGATTTCAGCCCCGGACTTCATGATACATCAATCCTATACGATGACGATGACCACGTCGCGAGGCACGTATTTGATGGTGTCGATAAGGGTGTTTTGAAAACAATTCAAAGCACAAGTCACCTCGAAGAGTGGGTACTAAACGAGGAACAAATACAACTATTACACTGTCAAAATTTATCTATGTTCACCGATTGCGGGATTTGGTCTCGACACGACGATTGCCTTATATCCCCTATAGTTGAACGATGGAGGAGCGAGACAAACTCATTTCACTTCCGGTTTGGTGAAATGACTATTGCATTAGAGGACGTCAGATTTATACTTCGAATCACATGTCACGGCAGACCCATTACTTTGAGCAAAACGTCTACATCCATAGCGAATATGGCTAGGCAGTATTTTCCGGAAATTTCGAGGGAAGCTCTTACAACAAACGACATCAAACTTAAATAGCTGAGAGAGCAGTACGGCGTGGTACCGAATGAATACACTCCTCATGATTTCGTGACAAATACGAAGGCATTCCTTATGTATATTATTGGAGCTATATTACTTCCGACGCATTCGAAAAACACGGTGCATCCGATGTATATGGTGTTCTTGGAGGATCTTGAGGAGGTATACTCATATTCGTGGGGTTCATCTGTCCTTGCGTACCTATATCGAGCACTGCATAAGGCTACGAGAAAGGGTGCCAAGTCCATTGCCGCCTGCCTGACTCTATTACAGGTATGAGCATTTATATTCTTGTTTTGACGTGTCAATATATTCGTGATTAATTACTAATTCCATATAATGTTTGCATTCACAGGTTTGGTCTTACGAGAGGCTACCCACGGGTCGTCCACAACCGCGGGTATATTTCGATGAGACGTGGTCTAGGGTGTGGGCCTACAACCAGCCGGAGGAGACGGGTAGACCCTCACCACCATCTAAAGTTGGGTTAATTTTACGTTCCACCATGTACTTAGGGGTCAGTTTCACCCAGCACCCCAGGATTTTAAAATTGGCACCCAACACCAAACAATTCAAAAATCTTGACTTCCATCACCAAATGACGGTCAAAATATATGTTGACCAAACGACTGTTAGTTTTTTAAGGGCAAAAAGGTCTTATCAACTAACCAAAGCTTACATGTCACCACAGTCAGATTTACATGTCCCAATTTGCACTCTACGTCATTTCCCTCCTCCTGCACACCCACAGCCATACAGACTCAGACCGTAGCTGTCATTAGAGGGAAGAAGAACTCAAGTTTAACGAGCAAAACACGAAGGCCCAAAACGCGACAGCGGCCCAGGCTCTGGCCCCGGCCTCCGACGCCTGCGACGGCATTTTCCTCTCCTACGCCATCTGTCGCCAGATCCATGGACCACTGGCACTCAGCCGAGTAACCAGTGCTGGGTCTCTCTTCTTCTCTTCACCGGTCAACCACCTCGACACTGCCTTACCGCTACTAGATTGACGATCCATGATCTGTCGCCACTCAACTGCCGGGTTTCTCTGTCGGTGCCGAAAGTCCACGCCTGTAAGAAAAAAAATTCTTCATCTTGTGATTAATCGATGATGGCGACCACGATGGGTCAACGATTGGCACATGATGATGGCAGCGAAGGCCAATGGGGCTCTTCGGGGGCTGACCTTGGTTAGCATGCTAGCTCGTGGTCTTCGGCAACAGATTTGGTGATCAAAGGAGTTGATTGCTACTGCAGGATTTACAGCGGAGTGGTGGGGATCTGCAAATCTAGGTCGACACTTGGTGGGCCAATTTGTAGTGGGTGGCAGTGGTGGGAAGAGGGGAGATGGTGGTTGGTTATGCTAGGGGGTGAAGGGGGAGGGCAGAGATTGGTGGTGGTTTGCGGATGTAACAGGTGGTGATGGGATGCAGTGGTTGGCTATGGTGATAAACTGGGAAAATGGGTTAATCAGTGAACGTGAGAGTGGGGGGGGGGAGAGTTATGGCTGTTGAGGGAAAATGATGACGTGGTGGGTATAGTGCCTGACTANGATGGCAGGTGGATTCCACGGGTGAACAGACTGTTTTGGCCTCAAAAAATTAACGGACATCTGATCAAAAGTCATTTTGACCGTCATTTGGTGTTGGGTGCCAATTTTAAAACCCTAGGGTGCTGGGTGCAACTGACCCCTAAGTACAGGGTGTAGCATAAAATTAACCATCTAAAGTTCTATCGGGGGGAACTAGAGATACTGGATGCATCCCAGGTGACGTGGCAGCCATATGGCAATGTGATGCATCTGTTGGATGAGTGGTGTTGGCAACTTTCGATGTCGTATGTGCTGGCAGGTTTTGGGTACTGCTTATTCACTTCAAAGAATGTGAGTTTTAGATGCCCGATCGAGCTATGAGGCAAGCTGGCTGTCTACAAGGGATACCAAAACCCGCGGTAGACATACGGCCATACAGAAGCGGTCGAGGTTCGAACTTCGAGGTGTCTAATGCCTTGAATTTGCTGAGCGACGAGGTGCAACAGTGGAATATTGACAAGAAACGTATGATAGCCTTGTATCGCTGAAGGCCGACGACATCAGTATTGAGGAGTACCTGCAATGGTTTCTCAAGGTGACGCGCACGAGGGTGAATCGCCCTTCCCAGGTGAGGAAGTCATCGTATGCGCCACGTGAGCTCTATGACCAGTTCTGGGCATTGAACATTGTAAGTCACCCCAGTATTGTTTCAATTTTTATTTGCGCACCTTATCGACCATGCCTGAAATGATTAGCCATATTTTCTACGCATGTTTTTTAGGTTGACCAGGGCACTGAGGTGTTCAAGCAGCTGGAGGGGTTTGACTGGTTTGTCGCGAAGGCTCCTGACAATCTCAAAAGGTCCATTGAGAGGTACAAGACTGAAGTTCACAACTTTAGTCTTGCGTACCGGGGCTACCACGGGGAGCCATCTAGTCGCTTGCCTCCTGACGCGTACGACTCTCAGCCCCAGAGTCAGGTGTGGGAGCCGTCTACTCGCTTGCCTCTTGACGCATACGACTCTCAGCCCCAGAATCAGGTGTGGGAGCCGTATAGTCACTTGCCTCCTGACGCGTATGACTTTCAGCCCCAGAGTCAGGTGTGGGAGCTGTATAGTCGCTTGCCTCCTGACGCGTACGACTATCAGCGCCAGAGTCAAGTGACCCAAGTAGGAATCCAGGACTCGCGCCCAAGCATCCGGTCGGATAAAGGACAAGCGACGAAGCCATTGAGACCGGACAAGCGAGATTGGATCGACCGGCACTACTTCGGGCCTGAGCCCGAAGATACAACAGACTTTCCTCTTTTGCATTACTAGGTCATGCGGATATGAGAATGTTGGCACCAGAGACAGATATTTCAAATTTTGTCATAAACGCTTATATAGATTTGCTCCGGATTAGAGAGCTACGTTATAACCACTGCGAAGATTTGAAGCTTAACATGTATCCCACTTATTTTGTCACATTAATGGTGACCAGCATGAGGGAGTTCACAGAATGGAGGAGGCGAGGGGCAGGCAGGGGTAAGTGGAAACCATCTGGAAACGTGTTAGGCATGTTGAACTCGGAATACCAATGTCACGCTGCTCATGCGAACCTTATTATGATACCTTGTCATCATGCAAACCATTGGTTCCTATTAGTTCTCCATCCAGTGAACAGAGCGGTCCACATATACGATAGCCTAAGGGAGGACGGACCTGGGCGGTCGCTGGCACAGATGTACAGCGATTACATCACTGTAGTGGTTAGTTTTTATCTGTTGACCTTGGCTCATAGTATATTCTTCTTGTTACATAGGCTTGATGAAATTTTTTATTGTTGGATGCAGAATACTATCCTCTCGCTAGCGTTCCAAGATTACTCGGGAGAGACCATCATCAGGAATTCGACGGTAGAGCCCTGGACGGTCGTGATGATACAGAACCGACCAAAGCAATATAACAGTCACGATTGCGTGATTTACATCCTCAAGTACATGGACTACATTGCACGCTCGGAGGTGCTCGAATATACGTCGTGGACTAAGAAGGATGCCTTGACTTTTAGGTATAGGATAGCCTGGGAGCTGAAAAAGAATGAAGCTAGACGCCTTCATTACCATTATCCTAAGTAACGTGCCTAAGGTACAATGAGCAAAAAAGAAGTGACAAAAAAAATTACAACATTTTTCGCAAGCCAAGAATTGGGCGCTAAAGTGTGCGCGAATAGGCCCTTCATAGGAAAACCAACAAAATTATTTCTCTTGAATTTTGCCAAAATTCATAAAAATGGGCTAACTAGCGTGCCTAAGGTGTAATGAGCAAAAAAAAGTGACAAAAAAAATTACAAGATTTTTCGGAAGCTATGAATTGGCTGCTAAAGTGTGCGAATAGGCCCTTCATAGGAAAACCAAAAATTATTTGTCTCGATTTTCGCCGAAATTCATAAAAATGGGCTAACTAGCGTGCCTAAGGTGCAATGAGTAAAAAAAAGTGACAAAAAAAATTACAAGATTTTTCAGAAGCTATGAATTGGGCGATAAAGTGTGCGCGAATAGGCCTTTCATAGGAAAACCAAAAAAATTATTTGTCTCGATTTTCGCCGAAATTCATAAAAATGGGCTAACTAGCATGCCTAAGGGGCAATGAGCAAAAAAAAAGTGACAACGATCCACAAATCAAATCACAAATTTAAACATTATCAAAGTTCAATTTAAACAACTGAAACATTAACCCTAACACTCTTCCTCATCATCGTCCTCCTCGACCATACTGCCAGGTTCGATACCTAGCACTTTACAATGGTTTCTCTTGTCATGATCAGTAGTCATCTTATTACATAACGCACGCTTCCGCAATTTTTTTTGACCCGTTGATTCTTCAATCGGACTCTCCATACGTATTTCTCATTTTTGCCCTTTTGTTTGAGACATAATTGGATAAAAAATATCGTCCTCCTCACCTTGCAGGCTAGTGCTGTCAATGACTGGTTGTGAAGCTTGATTGAATCTACCAGCTGGAGTTGTCCGAGTTTTCGGAGTGTCCCATCTTTCTGGTAATGCCATCCTAAACTGTACAAGGTTAGCCTTATCCCGTGCTGCTGCTTCAACTTGATACATGTACCCATCAAATGTTGACGCTGCATCCAATGATAAACCGTGCATGATGTTACAAAGGTGATTATATCGCAGCGTCTCAGATTGCTCGAAATGAACTGAAACATTGGGCACGTAAGGAATGTGACCGTGTACTCTATTGGCTTCCTTCGTCCACCGATCCAAGATATACTCTGGAGGGATTTCACGAGCATTCTTGGCGCTAAAATACCTCAAAGCGTGTCGACAGAGTATACCTTTATGCTCAAACAGTTGACAGTTGCAATTAACAAACCCGGTCTCCATACACACTGCTACGGTAAAATGTCTTATGTTCTTCGGAGCCGACGAAGAGCACGGATTGGCAAAATTCGTCACATTTGTCAAAGCATAAACCTTGAGATATCTGTTGCATAGCTCGTGCAACTTTGTCATGCTATATTTATTCGACTTTAGTAGTTCCTCCTGAAACTATCTAAACATTTCCTTGGTATAGACTTGAGCCGCATGAGCCTCCAAAGGTGAAAAAACTACTATGGCTCTTTCTCTGTAAACTGTAGCCGCGTCGGCTTCTCTCTCAAGGAAAAATTGTTTGTCAAGGGCTTTCTGCATCTCTAGTACGAACTCTGTTATACTTGAAGAAGAGCGTACGTACCCATCAAAGAATACATTCATATCTTCGCTTCTCGAGGTCGTAGTCATTCTGGCTGCAAATTTTTTTTTGGTGTAGGCACCGATCCACTGTGTCCTGATCTCATACAACGCTTGCAACCATTCATGATTGTGCAAATAGTAGTCATCCACTAACTTGGCCCACCTCTCCTCAACACACGTCTACCGTCAACGATTTCTTCACACATGTATTAAAGTCACTCTTGAATGTCAGATGATTTGCATATACATTGTGAAGCCGTTCGGGATATTTGTTGCTTATGTGCCATGTGCACAGGCCATGGTGAGTATCTGGAAGGACCTTAACGATTGCATTTTTCATTGCCAGATCTTGGTCGGTGATGATGGTCTTTGGAGGAATATGATACATTGCTTCAAGCCACGTTTCAAATAACCACGTAAATGACTCCTCCGTCTCATCCTTAAGCTGGGCAAAGCCAAACAAGATTGACTGATAATGGTGGTTCACCCCGGTGAACGGAGCAAAAGGCATAGAGTACTTATTTGTGCGGTATGTGGTGTCAAACGTCACAACATCGCCAAAATTTTGGTAAGCAGCTCTAGAACGGGCATCCGCCCAAAATATAGTAGTAATTCGGTTCTCGTCATCCAGTTGGAGACTATAGATAAAGCCAGAATTCTCACTCTGAAGGCGCCTGAAGATATCAAGTGTAGCTTGAGAATCACTCTTACAGGAAGACTCTCTCCTCTGAGCACGAAGTTCATTTCGGAGGTCAACTTCGTTGAAGCTCAACTTGTCAACCCCCCCAGCCTGGCTTGAGAAAACCCCCATCATTCTAGAAGGTGGAATTTTAGCCTCGGCCATTGTAAATATCAGTTGTCTGTGTGCCGCGCTTATTTGTCGGTGCTGATGAATTTGACCAATCTTACTAGGGGTCATCAACTGATGATTATGGCTCAACTCCACTCCCGTCACAACCCAATGATTTTCATTTTTTCGGTGTACTGCATACACATGGGCCTTGCTGCCGGTACCCGAAAATGTGCCCTTTTTTCTTTGTCTTGTTGGCCCTTCATCACTGATCCGAACAACCGGGGGTACATGCGGGGCTCCTCTATGACACTCAAATAGTCGGGAACAAATTTGGTCTGTATTCGCCCGTTTTCTAGTCGTCTTAATTCTAACACCGAAACCTATCATTTTCGAATATGCTCTATAGTATGCTTCAACTTCGTCCAGTATTTGAAAAACTTGACCTTTGTAAGGTTGATCAGAATCTTCACAAAAATTATTTCCTCCAGTTGCATCCATATTTATATTGAAATCTAAAAAAGAAAAATTATATCATTCTCAACAAGTCATAGAATACAATAAATTTTTTTAGGCAGAAACATAAATAAAATGGAATGAAATGAAATCGAATGAAAAAGGCAAAACTTAAAACCGCTAAAAAGGGTAAGTGGGAGCAACTGGGTTTTTATTAGGGTTTTTAATAGCATTTGTGAGGTAGTTGTGGGGTAGCTGGGGATTTATTTACGGTAGGTGGGGCAATAATTTTTATCGTAGTCATCGCCCCTGTGTCACATCTCAGAACAACTGGAAAAAATATCTTTCCGGGTCTCTTACACCCCTTCCCGAACTAAAAGTCATTCGGAAAATTTTACAATGTTAAATTACCAAAATACCTCCACTGAGCGGCAAATTACCGAAATGCCCCCGGGGGTTCATTATCACCCTAACGCCCCAAATCATCTTCAAAACAACATTTCAGGTGTTTTACAATCATTTATGGACTAAAAAGTCATTCGAAAAACTTTACCAGAAAAATTACCAAAATACCCCTCTCGGGTGGCAAATTACCAAAATGCCCCTGGCTTCAGAAAATCTCAAAATCTCAAAAGTGCTTTAAAATGCTATTTTAAGCTTCTTGAATTCATTCTTGATCTAAAACGTATTTTACAAAAGTTTCGCCCAAAAATCCCGAACCGGTGTCCGAATCGAGCGCTTAAAAGGCTGTTCGGCCAAAAAAATAGCTAACAACTTTGGAATGGCCCAAATTCCTAGGAAATGGAACTTCCCAACATCCTAGGGTTCTCATAAAAGTTTCGCACGAAATCGCGCTAGCTTGATATTTTAAATTACACTGCAAAGTTACAAGGTTCCGCGTATCAGTTAACCCCTTTCCAGTCTTTGGAAAAATCTGAAAAGTTTCCCTGATATATATCTTTTAAAAATAACTAGGGTCTCTTTTTTGCACTTTGGCAAAATCTAGCTCTAGATATTTTTTATAAATTCGTGAAAAACTGTCTAATTAAGTTTTCACCTTTAGCGACAATTACGTTTCGTATTCACATTAAACACACATAGTGTTACACCTTAGGAACACACAGTGTCTTTTGTGAGGGATTTGTTTCAGAATTTATAGAGAAAGGACACGTCACGTGTCACTTCCGGGTGACTATTTTTTAAAAAAAGTTTTATCGGTCTTCGTGCTATTAAGTTTTTATCTAAAATTTTCGCCCAATTCATATCTCACTCATCCGATCTCCGATTGATCTCATTTTTGTTTCGTTCAATTTGTATTTTCGTTCTCTTCGATTTGAGTCTACAATCACTATTTTTCGACTTTGAAAGAATATTCGCTAATAAACTCTAATTTCGAGAACCATAAAAAACTCTATTTTTTATGCCCTAAAAATCCGCCTATCTTGAATAAACTAAAAACTCCCAATTTTGAAGCCCTAAAAACCATAATTTTGACGTCTTAAAAAACCGCCAATTTTGAATCCATAAAAAACCCATAATGTTGAAGCCCTAAAAAAACCACAATCTTGAAAGAAAAAAAAAAACCAATAATTTCGTATATCAAGTAAACCTCTAATTTCACAACCTAAAAGCTAGTTCAATCCGTAATTTTAAACCCTAAAAAACACGAATTTGAGATTATGGTAAGAACAATTTAAGCATACCACAATTTAAACAATCTACTGGTAAGAACAATTTGAAATTAACATTGAATTATAAAAAAATTCGAAATACTTACTTGCTTTAAACTTGATATATTTTAATCTTCTAGCGGTTATCCACCGATTTTCTACCGTAAAATATTTTTGGTTATGTTGGAGATTATGCAAGTAAGATTTGGAGTATGAAGAAGATGGAAGAAAGAGTTGAAAAAGATGATGTAGAGTGAAAGAGAGGGTTCTGTCCAGAAAGAATTGGGAAGAACGGATTATAAAGAGAGAAAAACAAGGGAAAGAGAAGAAAAAAGACCCGTGAGTCTGAACATCTCAGACTCATGGGTCTTCTTTCTCTATTTGTGCCAAGTGTTGTGGTGGGGGGCACCTTTCATGAAAAAGCAGGGAGAAATGCCAAGTGTTGCGGTGGGGGGCCAAGGACAGAAAAAAAAATCGCAACACTTTGTTGCGGTTGGGGGGGGGGCCCACGAAAAAGTAGGAAGAAAAAAGAAGGGGAATGATAACCAACCGCAACACTTTGTTGCGGTTGGGAGGGGGCCTTTCACAAAAAAATATGATTAACAACCGCAACACTTTGTTGCGGTTGGGTGGATAATATCCACTAGTGGGTGTGGATCGGCCCCCATATATATATATATATATATATATATATATATATATAGAATAGTATATTAAATGCTAAAATTAAATAGGTCCATAGTATTATTTATCTTATTTAAGTGGTTAAAATCTAAGCCAAATAAACAATCAAAATTAATATATCATGTTAGGTGCTGTCATGGGTCGTTTTACCATCCATCAAAAAATCCCTTGGACACTGTTTTTGAAAAGTTTGGACCACTAATAATTCTAAGTAGTCGACGAAAACCATCCATTCAGAAAAGGTGGGCTTTCTTATGTACTAAGGATGCATGTGGTTAGATTCGAGCTGATAAATTTTTTGTCTCTGTTCTTGAATAATTGACTGTCAACTTTGTCTGGGCCACTGGATTTTATTGGACGGTCAAGCTGTTGGGACGAGAGATCAATTGTGTTTACGTCCAATCACAAAGACAAACTTGACCATGCGCTGCTAAGGCCTGGCCGAATGGACATGCACATTCGCATGTCATACTGCACTCCTGCTGGGTTCAGGACCCTTGCATCTAACTACCTTGGCATAAAGAGTCACAATACGTTTAGTGAGATTGAAAAGCTTGTCACAGAAGTGGAGGTAACCCCAGCAGAGATTGCAGAAGAACTCATGAAAAGTGAAGAAGCTGATGCTGCCCTTGGAGAACTCGTGAAATTCCTCCGAATGAAGAAGTTTGAAAAATGTGAATCGAAGGGCCAAAAAAGGAAAGAAGCCGACGAGAAAGAAAGTGGAAGCAAGGAAATCAAGGCGGAACCCGTGAAGAAAGTGAGGAAGACGAGACGAGGAAAAGGCAGACGATGAGGGTGTTGAAACGGTTTTGGCATTTTAAGTCTAAGTTATAGTATGTGTATTACTTCATGTGCTTATTACATAGTTTTGTTTTGTGTGGTTGTTGGTAAGAAACATGATCACATCCAAGGACTCATGAATAGGTCAAAATCAACCACGAGAGAGGACAATCGACGATTGTTGTAAAAATCTGTACCTAAAATAAGGCATGTAATCGGAAATGTTGCCTCTGTTTTCTATTTTAACAGTAGCCATCTTATGCAGTTTTGAGTCATATTTTCTTGCAATATTTGATTGACATCCTAAAATGTTAATATAAAGAACTAACCATCTATTGACACCTGAACTCTCACCAATCCTTTTCGTTAGGAATTCGGCCTAAAGCTCACATTTGGTCTTGGCAGCAAAATGATCTGCTTAAGCATTGCATTACACGGTCCTCCTACGGAAAACTTTTGAATATGAAAGCATCAATAATTGTCACAACGTGGCAAATAGCTTTTTACTAGAAACTTCCAGGAGCTTTCAATGTGGTGTCCCTTTAAGAAAAAGTTGCTACTCCCACTAGTATAAGACTGATTAAACCAGAAGGGTCACAAATATGTTAGCTAAACTTTCTTCATCCTAGGGTTTCATATTCAAAGCTCCAACCAAAAATGTTTTTCCCAGCAAACCTGCCCTCGGCAGCAGCAGTCATGTCAGCATATGCAGCTTTTGCAGCATCGACAATGCTAATAAGGACTGTGCTGAATGAAGTCCGCAACATGATCAACCACTTTATTCCCAAACGCTTCCAAGAAAAGATCATCTCCAAACTTGAAGGCCTATTAGGGAATCTCTCTCCCCAAATGACTTTCATCATTGATGAACACAGTGGCCTTGCCATAAACCAAATCTATGAAGCTTCAAAGATCTACCTGACCACAAGAATCACCCCTGCAGTCCAGCGGCTCAGGGTGTCCAAGGCACCCCGAGATAAAAACTTTTCGGTCACCATCAACAAGGGGGAAAAGGTCGTTGACACGTTCAAAGGAGTCGAAGTGATATGGGAAATGGTTTGTGTTGAGAACGAGTTGCCAAACCTTGACCGTGCATCTGAGCAGAGGTCATTTGAGCTCACCTTCAACAAGAAAGTCATGGATCTAGTGTTGACCTCTTACTTGCCTTATGTGCTGGAGAAGTCAAAAGCCATTAAAGAAGAGAACAAAGTAGTAATGCTATTTAGTCAAAGGAGTGATACACCATATGGTTCGGGTTCGATCAATTTCGAACACCCTTCAACTTTTGACACGTTGGCAATGGATCCAATCCTCAAGAAGGAGCTGATAGATGATCTCGATAGATTTGTGAATCGAAAAGATTACTACAAGAGAGTTGGAAAGGCGTGGAAACGTGGGTACTTGTTATATGGTCCTCCTGGAACAGGTAAGTCTAGCTTGATTGCAGCAATGGCTAACTATCTTAAGTTCAATGTTTATGATTTAGAGCTTCAAAGTCTCAGAAGTAATTCAGACCTTAGACGGCTTTTGATCTCTACCGAGAATCGGTCTATTCTCGTGATTGAGGATATCGATTGCAGCGTTGGGTTGCAGAATAGACAAGCTGTAGAGGACAAAGACAAAAAAAATGCCGGCAAGGTAAGCTTACATATTTCACTGGTACTAAATGCTAAGTAGGACCGTAAAATGAACCAAGCTACTCGAGTTAACTCGTAATTGCTAGCTAAATAGAAGTCTCGTTCGAAAGTGATTCATGAAATATACGATTCAGGCTTCAACATATCTGAAGCAGTTCACTTGAATTCGGACGCTGGCTTGCTTAACATTTAGCTCCACAAACCATGAACGTCCAGCATTGTTGCAAAATCTCAACATATTCTCCTTTTTGTTCCTCGTTTGACAGTTGCCGTTGTCTGGGCTGCTGAATTTCATTGATGGGTTATGGTCAAGTTGCGGTGACGAGAGGATAATTGTGTTCACAACCAACCATAGAGACAAGCTAGACCCAGCATTGCTAAGGCCAGGCCGCATGGACATGCATATTCACATGTCCTACTGCACCCCTCCTGCCTTCAAGTTCCTTGCCTCCAACTACCTGGGCATTGACACTCATGGCACGTTTGGTGACATTGAAAAGCTCATATCTGAGGTGGAGGTAACCCCAGCTGAAATTGCGGAGGAACTCATGAAAAGTGAAAAAGCTGATGTTTCCCTTGGAGGAGTCTTGAAATTCCTCCGAGCGAAGAAGATGGAAAGAACGGAAGTCAAACTAGAAGGGCACGATGTTGAGATATAAATCTCACCCCGTCAGGGCAGCAAATCACATCTTAAGGAGGCTATTTTACTACCATGTGATGCATGTCCTTTATCCACCACACTTTTGTATTGAATGACTGTCGTAAAATAATTGCGGTGGAGAGTTTTATTGTATGAATATTATTTTGAACGTTTTCTTTTGCTAAATAATGGCATGTCATGATTCTCACAAATTCCTGTAATATGCTGGTACGAGAGCTTTTATATATATGCAATTCTCGATGTTATAAAAAAAAAATTTCTCACCTTGAAAGATAATAAATAACATTTCAATACATTAATCAGATACACATTGTCAATTAATTTTGAGTTGTATCTCTTCACATGTTTTCAGAACCAGTCGATCTAGGCTCAGCAAACAATTCATATTTAAGTTCATGGCCACTTAGTCTAATTCATTTACGTGTTTAGCTCACTCATGATGCATGTTGAGAAATTAATCTCACATGAAGAAAATAATAAAGAACAATTTAATATATAAGCTTTGTGAATCTCTTTGTACGTTGGAAATTTGAATAGATACTTTTACGTGTGAACACCAAGAAGGAAGGAAGGAAGTGCAAAGGATATTCGCGACAAAACAAGGGAAGGCAAGCAGTAGTGTCTTTATGGTTACTATATGTCACGCCCCGACCCGGAGGCGGACCTACACATACTATTTCAAAATATTCCTGCTTACCAGAAATATAATACCCAAAGAATTTTACCAATAACATAACCTCAAAATGATAATCAGAGCTCTAAATGTATCCCAAATCAAAAGCATTTGTATTTATCCTCAAAGTCTAATAAATGCAGCGGAAATCTAATAACAATAGTCACTTCCCAAACATTGGGGTTACCAAAAGCTACTTAATCAAACTATTACAAGTTCTCATTTTCAAGTCACTAAAAAGAGTCTACAATTAAAGAACAATTCTGACTCATGCTTATAGATAACTCCTCTACTGATGTCTCAGCTTAAATACCTGAAATGGGAAGAGAAAGGGGGGTGAGCACAAGGCCCAGTAAAGATCACACGCACACACCCACAGAGTACAACGCAGGTATCCAATAATACATAGCTGAGTCCAAACAAAGCATATGAAAACGAAAGTGCAAAGACGATTGGAAATCTTAGCACGACAAATAATCTCACTTTGGGATATTCAACCCGTCAACGATCAAATCAAAGTCAAAGTCAAATAACACGTTCGAATAATTGAACTAATAATCGAATACGATACAATCACGTAATACGTGACTGTAAAGCACGTTAACCTAAGCACGCGAAGGTTCTAAGTTCAAAGTTTGCATACCGGTAGCAATTGTCATATCATGTCATGACATCACGTTAACCTAAGCACGTGAAAGTTCTAAAATATTATTTCAATTCAAAAAGGTCAAACGAACATCAAAGTATCTCCAATGTATGTATAAAGAAACTGAATATTAAAACTTTGAATTTCAAAAAGAATAGTCCAATGATTTCCGAAAATACTCGATATTATACTCGAATCGAAGAGAACGAAATGACGAGTTCAATGGAAGTTGAATCGCCTGAATCTGCGTTCGAATGATCATACAATTTTGAATTAATGAAATATGAGCCAAAAAGAATATCAAAGGACAAGGATCAATTATGATTAAAGGACACATGGTGTGCCACATAAGCACAAATGCACGGCTAAGTGGTGGCTTTGAAAGAAAAGATGATTTTTTTCACTCTTTCCTGGGCAAAAGAACATTGGCAACATGATTTCTTATTATCGGAACTAATTACCCATGAACCTGAAGGCTATGTTCACGTTATGGTACAAAGAAGAAAAGGAATAATCCTGACAGATAATCGGTATCAACGAAGAAAAGCAAATATTGTACCTAACGGTACAAATATTGACAGAATGTCAACAATGACCATCGTAAGCCATTATTACATCCTGACATTCAAAGCCCAATCAACGCAAAGGAAATCAACGTCTAAGAAACAAGATTCAATTAAACACGTAGGGTTATAAAATTGAATCAGAAGGGATGTAATGCATATAACCCTTACCTCAAATTCACGCTACAAGATTCGTAAAGTTGTGTAACCTTCCGAAAGTATCAAACCTAATTAATAAAATCAACTACTAAGATTAAAATCTCCAAATCAATTATATTTTGATTAAGGTTTAGGATCGATCACTTACCAATTGTGAGTAGAAGGTTGAAATCCTCAAGCCCTAATTTTCTCTTTCTTCTCCTCCCTCTAAAAGATCAGACTCTATTTAACGATAAAACACAAACTAACCAGTCTTTTTATTTCTCTAAACTTAGTAAATTACTCCAAAGACCCCTAAAGATATGTTACATATTCAAAAGAAATTCCAAAATATTATTAAAACTTCAAAAGTAGCCTAAGAATTAAAATAATTAATTATATATTATTTGGGGTCTTACACTATATGCCACAACTAATACAACTATTAAGGTTACATCATTATTATAATAATAAGGTTACGCCGTTATCATTATTAGCATGATACCATCACTTATTAGTATTGATCTTTTGGCAACGCATAATAATATTCTTCTTAATGTAATTAAAACAAACATCTTTTAATATCTACTAGTTCAGAATCCTGTGCCAAGCACGGGACGGTCTATTAACAGTAATTTATTTTAGTAGTTTTAAAATGCATAATAAAATATATTGTACAGGTTTATAATTTTATGGTTATTTCATCAAAGATAGTTGCTTTAATTTTTTGCTTAAACTTTCTTGTAATAAAATAAATTAACCCTTATGATAAAATATCAATAAACAATATCATTGTGCGATGAAGTATTTACGACGGATACTAATCCGTCGCTAAAATAAATATTTTACAATTTTTTTAAACTTTTGGCGTCGCTCGCTGAATATCTGTCGCCAAAAATTTTAAAAATTTGAATTCATGATGTTTAACGACGGACTTTTAGCGATGGGTTTAGGGTAACAAAAAATCCTAAATCTTCTTTTTCCCGCCCGCCGCTTTCTATTTTCTGTCTCTGTCCCTCTTTCTGTCTCTCTCTCTTACCCCCGGCCACCGTCCTCCGTCCTCGCCACTGCACATCACAACCATCACTGCTCCGCCGTCCTCCCTTTTTTCTGGCAAATACATGCCCCCCACCCCGCAATCACCTCGCGGGAGAAGGAACCGCCGCTGCCAACCACCTGCCACTGCCGCCGCGCCTCCACCGCCCCCCACTTGTACGTATCATTGTATACTTTATGCATGTATGAATAATTATATGTTATATATGCTTTTTATTTTTGTTACATATGTTGTATACATGTACGAATAATTACATGTTAGAATTATATGTTGTAATTATTATAATTATTGTAATTGTTATAATGTATAGTTGTATTGATAGTTAGAAAAAATTAACCATTATTAACCCTAATCAATCTGAATAAACCTAATCAACCCTAATTAAACCTAATTAACCATGATTAACCATAATCAAACCCTAATTAAATCCTAATTAAACATAATTAAGCCCTAATTAAACTCTATACATCTCTAATCAAACTCTAATGCATCCCTAATTAACCTAATAAACCCTAATTACCCTAATTAGTCTCAATTAAACCCTAATTAACCTAATTAAACCCTAAGAATAAGTACTAAGTAAACCTAATTAAACCTAATTAAATCCTAATCAACGCTAATTAAACCTAATAAAACATGATTAACCTTAATCGACCACTAATTAAATCCTAATTAAACATAATTAAGCCCTAATTAAAATTTAATACATCCTTAATTAACCTAATAAACCCTAATTAACCTAATTACACCCTAATAATAAGCACTAAGTAAACCTAATTAAATCCTAATCAGGGTTAAACCTTAATTATCCTAATTAAACCCTAATTAGCCCTAATTACAACATAATTACTGAAATTAGGCCCTAATTACCTTAATTAAACCTATTAACCCTAATTACCCTGTGTAACCCTAATTAAACCCTAGTCATCCCTAATTAATCCTAATAAGCTCTAATTAACCCAATTTAAACCCTAATACATCCCTAATTAACCATAATTACCCTAAATAAACCTATTAACCCTAATTACCCTACTTAACCCTAATTATTAAACCCTAGTACATCCCTAATTAGAGCTAATAAGTCCTAGTACATCCCTAATTAATCCATATTCCACTGAGAAACGTGAGTTGGCCCCCCGCATTAGGAATATTTGTCATTATTTTGTGAAGTCCATTGACAACGAGTTGGTTCAACTCGTAGCCAATGAATTCGAATTAAAGTGAAATTAGTAATGTATGCAACCATCTTTCCAAAATTTTGAAATTTCAAAAAGTTGGTTGCATATGTTACCAATTTTCAAACGCATGCATGCATAAAAACCCTTAGTTTCCGTTCAAAGGTACTCATTACAAAGTAATGCTTTGTGATGCTTTGTAATGAGTCTTTAGATGTCCAGTTTGGACAATTTGAAAAAGCTAAGTGTTTATAAAATAGTGTATCGACTCATGCTCTGTGTTCTATGTCGTGGATATTTAGTACACGTTGTCCAGTATTTCTCCGGGTGCATACAGATATGGTGTTCTAACATCCTTTAATTCTTGCAAGAGCAAGATTAGACGGATGTTAAAACACCTAATCGACGTCGTGTACTTGAAAAAATACGAGGAGGTGCTGCCAAATTTTTCGCAGACATAGGACTAAGCATGAGTTGGTAACTGTTTTATAAATATGTGCTTTTCTGAATAAGATAGGACCACTACCTATTAGAGAACGTAAGGGATATATATGGACATGTTGTCATATGCATGCATTCATATTTACATCGACCCAGCCTAATTATTGGTCATAATTTAAGGTGGAATATAGTACGTAATCTCAGTTGTCATGTCGAAGTTGGATGAAAAGAAAGAATGATGATGATTTTGAGGATCGCGTCGACGAATTTCTCGACTTCGCTTACGTGCATCATGCACATGCTGAATTTGCGATGATAAGGTGTTCGTGCGGTATATGTGAGTTGTTGCATTGCAAAACGAGAATGGTGGTAAAATGGAATCTTTGTCGGTACGGTTTTAAGGGGGCATACACAAGGTGGACATAGCACGGGGAAATGATAGTGTTAACCCTACGGTTATTTAACCTGGGATTATATTTGATTTTGATGATAACTAACATTGATGATTATGTTGTCTAACATCCATTGAGTTGATGAAACAATAGGAACAATCTCATACTCATGCAAACGGATTATTAGACGAGCAACACGATCAAAGACTCTCAACGGAACGCATCAAAGAGGAAATTCGACGATTGAAGTTTTCATGCTTTTATTTCCATCTTTGTAAACTAGACATAGAGAGATGATCGTTACGATGACTGTATACCTAGAACTTGCCCATAGGTTTCCCTTGCATGCATAAAAAGTTTTTCATGCTTTAAAAATAGGAAACTGCATTTTCAGGGATGCAGTCGACTGCATGTTGGGCAGTAAGGTATTACAGTCGACTGCATTGAATGCAGTCGACTGCAATACTTCCAGTAGCCCATTACAGTTGACTGCATTGCATTGCAGTCGACTGCAAGTTGGAAATTTGAATTTCCAACGACTACTTTTTGGGTTACAGTCGACTGCAATGGGCAATGCAGTCGACTGCATTTACCGTTTGGCGCATTTAATGCCCTACCTAACCCCAAACGGTCATATTTATTCCCAGCTCTATAAATACTCATTTTGGGCATTGTTTTCATTCATCAATTGCATTCAAAGCTCTCATATCTTTCATATTCTCAAAGATCAAAGCAATTGTTCAAATCTCTCTTATTTTCATTGATTTCTCATCCTTTTCAAGAGAGCATTTATTGTGAGCTTACATTAGAGAGAGATACACTTTCATAAGTCATAATACACTCATCTCTCTTGTTCTAGTACTTCAACTTGTACTCATCTACTTCTTAAGAGTGAAATCTTGTACTCATTTCATCATTGAAAGGTTCTTGTATCAAAGCTTGGGGTTGTCAAGCTTTGGAGCTTTGGGTTTGTCAAAGCTTGTTCTTGATGTGGGCATAGCATCAAGGGATTGTAAAAGGTTCGATCTTGACCCGTAAGGAAGATCATACTAGTGGATTCTAGGGCCTTTCAAGGGACTTCCTTGAAGGGGTGGACGTAGGCTTGTGGGTATATCAAGCCGAACCATTTAATTCTTCTTGTCAAGTATCTCTAAACCCTTCTCTCTTTACATTATTGTTTTACATATTGTGTTGAGATTGGTTGTTTGTTTACTTGAGTTTTTGAGATTGAGGTTTGTTGGTTGTTAATTATTAAAGTAGTCTTAAAACCCTATTCACCCCCCCTCTAGGGTTATTTTATTGGTTTCAGATAGTATTGTCATCCAACTAGGCTAGTCAAGCTGACGTTAGGGAGGGGACACAATATGATTATCGAGATATGATTATGGATGCTGGGCATGCTAATGTTGAATAGGGTGACTACCCTGGCGATGACAGTCCCCAGCTGTCGAACGAGGGTGATAATCACTTTTATGATCTGTCGAGAGACGTGGATGAGCTGTTGTGGGATGGAGTCCGGAAATACACACGACTGTCTGCAGTTAGTCGGTTATTACAATTGAAATTGGACCACGGGCTAAGTGAGAAAGGACTTAACGAGTTTGTTACTTTTATGAAAGAAATTTTACCGAAGAGTGAAAAGCTGCCCCTGTCGTACTATGATGCGAAGAAGATGATGAGGAAACTTGGATTAAGCTATGCGAGGATATATGCGTGCAATAATGACTGTGTATTGTTCTGGATAGAGAATAAGGACTGGACACGGTGTCCAGTATGTGATCATTCGAGGTATAAACCGGATATAGGGAAGAAGAGAAACATTGCCTGGAAGGTACTGCGATATTTTCCCATTACCCCAAGGCTTCAGAGGATGTACTACTCCTCCAATATGGCTGAACACATGAGGGCTCATTGTGAGACTCATAGCAACGATGCCGATGTGCTGACACACCCAGTTGATGGAGAGGTGTGGAAGGAGTTTGACCGCATGCATCCAAGCTTTGCTCAGGAAGTTTGAAATGTTAGACATGGTCTGGCAACCGATGGGTTCAACCCTTTCGGGCAGTCTAGCACGCCTTACTTCACATGGCCTGTCATTACAGTCCCGTACAACCTTCCACCAGGCATGTGCATGAAGAAGCTGTACATGTTTTTGTCGTTGCTTATTCCAGAGCCAAAGAGTCCCGATAAGGATATAGATGTGTATTTAAGGCCGTTGATTGATGAGCTCAAATAGTTATGGGATCATGGAGTCGAAACTTATGATGTATCCTTCAAACATAACTTTCAGACGAGGGATACTTTGATGTGGACTATACACGATTTCCCCGCAATGGGAATGACGTGTGGGTGGAGCACACATGGAAAGTTACATGCCCTGTCTGTATGGGTGTGAATCTCAGTCATACATTAAAGCACGGTGAGAAGCCCTCCTGGTTCGGATGTCACCGAATGCTTTTGCCACCAGACCATCAGTTTCGTAGGCAGAAGGATAAATTCGACGGGACAATCGAGTGTTTAGTTGTCACACTAGACTACCCATCTGGTGAAGAAGTGCTGTCGCACCTAGAGGCACTTGATACTGACATACCATACGGCAAGGGTGTGCCGGATCAAAAGATTCCAGGATACGGGAAAGAGCACAACTGGAGGAAACAATGTATTTTCTAGGAGTTAGCCTACTGGAGGACACTCATTATCCAAAACAACATGGATGTGATGCATATTAAGAAGAATGTTTTTGATAATGTGTTCAACACATTGATGAATTTCAAGGGGAAATCGAAGAACAACTTAAAGCGAGAAAGGATCTACAATAGTTGGGTGCACGCAATGAATTGCATTCTCGGACAGTCGGCGGAAGGACGCTGCTTCCGAAAGCACTTTACTGCCTAGACAAAAAACAGGTGGAAAATGTCTGTCAGTGGGTTAAGAATTTGAAGCTTCTGGATGGGTATGCATCCAACATATCTTGTTGCTACAATGTATCAGAATGCAAGTTTCAAGGGATGAAGAGTCACGACTGTCACGTAACATAGAGGTGTGTCTAGGCAAAGGTTGTATGCGAGACTTGAGAAGAACATTGTGTTGACAATTTGCAAGCTCGAGAAAATCTTCCCACTGTCATTCTTTGATTCAATGGAGCATTTGCCCATTCACTTGGCGTATGAAGCTAAGATGGGTGGTCCTATGCAATATCGGTGGATGTATCCATTCAAGAGGTATTACTTTAACTCTATGTTCTTCATTTACAAGTAATGCAAACACTGATTCATTGATATTCCACCTAATTCTATTCGTTAAACTTCTAGGTTCATGTTCCACTTGAAGAAGAAAGTCTGTAATAAAGCTTGTGTTGATGGCTCAATGGCAGAGACTTACGTAATGGAAGAACTTGTAAACTTTTGTAGCCAATATTTTGGGCTTGATGTTGATACAAGGTAAAATCAACAAGGCCGAAATGAGTCCAGAGCCAGCACACATTTGGAAGGGCAATTGTCAATATTCAATCAGTCAGGTAGTCCGTTCAGATGAACCTATACTCAGTGGCTAACGGATGTAGAGTACAGTGCTGCAACAATATATGCCCTTCTAAATTGTGATGAAGTTTCAGCATTCGTTGAGTAAGTTTTTGACTTAAGATACTTACTGTACATAATTAAAAATGTGTGATAAGTGGGTTAACTATCTCGATTTGCAGTGAATTCGATGCAAAATCTTTAATCACTGATCCCGCTAGACTTGACTCTCATCGAAAATCACAATTTGTATAATGGTTCAGAAGACGGGTAAGTCTTTAACCAAAATATACTGTGTTTCATATGCCACTCTATATGTGGTTTATTAACTTTCACCGTCTTATATAATAGGTTCAGTCGATTGATGCTCCAGTGACCTCCTAGTTGAAATTACTAGCTCAAGGCCCTAGTAAATAGGTAGCCTATCATGGAGGCTATATCATCAACGGGTTTAGGTTTAACATAAAAGATGATGACCGGACGAAATAAACCCAAAATAGTGGACTCTTGGTCAACGGCAACAGGTATGAAGAGAATTGTGTTGACTTTTATGGAGAGCTGGATGAGATTGTTGAGCTAACATATATGGGTTCCCAAAACCGCCTGGTAATGTTCAAGTGTACATGGTTCGATGTCACATGCAGTAGAGGAATCCGTGTTAGCTCACAGGGGATTGTAGATGTCAACATTAAGTCAAGACTTGCATCAGACAAGCCGTTTGTGTTTGCTAGTCAAGCTGCACAAGTCTTTTATGCGGAGGATTTCGCAAATCCCAAATCTCATTGGTATATAGTTATCAATTCCAAGAAATTACCCATGGAATATGACAGTGAGGCAGATACCTTTCAAGCCGACCAGGCACCTGTCTTAGTACATGTTGAGGTGGACGACGAGGCGGACGATCTCCCTCTTCAACCAACAGTTGATGTAGGAGAAGAAGTCGTAGATGATGACACGGAAGATGTAGAAAGTGTTAAAGATGATGAGGCAGAGTCTACTGGCGAAGAGGAAGAATTACTCGGTGAAGAGGACGACGAGTCCCAGGAAGAAGAGGATGACGAGTACAACGATGATGATGACGATGATTCCCAAAATGAATATGATTGACTTGTACTGCTGTAACATGCATTCTTTTATTACTCGGTTCATATAGTGTTTTTTATACTCGGTTCATATATATACTCGGTTCATTTATATAGTGTTGTAACATGATGTGGACTATACATTGTTTTGTATGTGTTAATTTATTTAATTTGGACTTATTGTACATGAAGTCAGCATGGATAGATTATAGGCCATCTGTGGTCGAGGGGGATGCCGAGCTGCGTCAACCCTAGTGGCTCCCACCTCGTCGTTGCCTGTTGATGACAAGGCACATAGTGCCCACGTCCAGCAAGCAGGGGCCCAGTCCTAGCCCCAGCCGTGAATGCAGCCTGAGCCTCAGTCGCAGCCGCAGTCATAGCCGCAGCAGTTGTCCCTGCCCTAGCCCCAATCCCAGTCCCAACTGTTGGCCCATCCCCGGGCTGATTCCTCACACTCGCTCACTAGGTCTCCTTCTTCTGTGGGTTCTACCTCATGTATGCTTGATAACTGCGTTTGTTCATAATGCTAGACTAGTATTTCAATTATATTTGATCAGTATTATTGTTGGTGTTTGCAGGATCTCGACGAGGCCGTGGACCCACACACGGGGTGTGCATCGACCCCCAGCGTAAACAACGAGTTACTCTCACCCAGGAGGGTCAGTAAGTAAAAAAATTACATAATGCAGTGAATATTAAATAATGCAGGGCCGATATTTAATACTGTCCACTTGTTTAATGTATTCGAATGTTGTTTCTCTATCAGGATACTGGAGACTCCGGTGAAGACGAAGATCGGCGTCCTTGTGAAGGGCCGATTATTCGAGCCACGCCTGTATTGTAAGGGCTAAGATGCCATGTCGAGGGAGTCCTTATGGGAGGACTGGCTGGTATAGTTTTTAGCCGTGTGTGTCAGTCATTGTTTGTTTAATTAGAACATGATTTTAAATTAATCGTATTGATTGTGTAATTGGATGCCTTGTAGGAGGGGTTCGAGTTTGAGTCACCTGAGCAGTAAGCGTTGGGGCGACTGACTTCTTTTGCCTTCATTGGCAAAAATTACCAGTGATGGCTTCACGACGCACGGGAATGGGCGAAGAAGATGGCGCCCGAGGGTGCCCTGATGGAGGAGTGGAAGGGATTTCCCCCTCATTGGATATTGCCAGCAGTATGGGGAGCGATAGTTGATATGTGGAGGACTGATACGTCCTGGGAGGTCAAGAGTAAGAGTGGAAGCGGGAACAGACATGACAAAGATCCCAGGGACACGGGGGGGGGGGGGGGTCGGTGGCTCACGACGTCCTCCGGCATAAGAATGCGATTAAGCACCTGAACCTAGCACCGGATGAGGTCTGTGCTCTGACCTACACTGAAACGCACGTGAGGAAAAGGGATAAGGATGAGCAACACCAGGCGGGGGATTTCATTTCAAATATTTCCCGACAGATCGATGTAAGTTATGAATTAATTTTTTTAGTTTGTTAAATTTTTTGCCTTTGTAGTCGATGTTTGTCGCCTTAGTGTTTTGAATGTCAAATGACTGTTTTGCAGCCCTCGTACGAAGAGATCATCAGGGGATCTGGGCAGCAGTCTGGACAGCCATCAACGTCCACGAGTACAGGCACGAGTACGGGCACGAGTACGTACTGGGGGATTGAAGCGATGGCTGGATACACCGGGGGTCGTCAATAGGCTGAAAGGCCACGTAAACGGCCTCCTCGGTACTACTGCACGTGTCTTGGTAGGAGTGTCCCCCCCCCCTCGCTGCCCCTCCATACACGCAAACATCGACCGTGGGGTGATCACCATTACAAGAGGACGAGATCCGTCGCATTGCTACGGAGGTGTTTAAGATGATCGCGGCTAATAATCAGGTACAACCACTATATACATTGAGTAAACACTTTAGACGATTGCTATCGAGATTAATGCGTCCTTGCCTTTGCGTTCAGGGCAATGCTGCTGGACATACCGAGTCGGATCCGCCTCCCAATGCACCTGTGGACGAGGAAGATCAGCAAGCTCCAGATCTGGGACTCACCGACCGCTGATCAGCCCTTCCCTAGCCTCCTAGCTGTTTGTATCCCGCTCCCGTGCCCCCCCCCCCCCCCCCGAGAGCCGCCCCGACTTGTACTCCCTTCCCCTCCCTTACTCTATTTTTCCCCGCTCCTGTGCCCTCCTAAACTTTGTATACATTTTATTTTTTGATTTTTATAGAATTCATTCTTTTTACACGTGTCGTCTGTTTTAAGGTTAAATAATTACTGATTGATCAACAAGTATTTAACCCTAATGTGCATTGAGAATTAATTATTTGTTGGATTGGGATTGTGTTTGTTGAGAATTTGTAATTACAAGTTTGGGTATTAAAAAAATAAAATAAAATTTAAAATTTAATTTGACTTTTAGCGACGGATTTCAATCTGTCGCTAACAAGTCTAGCTAGAATAAATGGTTCTTTAGTGACGAAAATTTCGTCGCTGAAAATATTAATCAACAGACTTTTAGCGACGAATTATCCATCGTTAAATTTAAAATTTTTAGCAACGGATAATCCGTCGCAAAAAATTTGCTGCTGAAACTTTTAACTATGCATTTTTCCTTCGCTAAATATTTTACACAATAAATTATTTCCGAAAAAATACAGAAAATACAATTAGCAACGAAAATTTCGTCGCTAATTGTATTTTTTTGTCCGACGTTCAAGTTCAACTTTAGGCGAGGGATTTTAAAATTCCGTCTAAAAACTTTTAGTAACGGACTTTTAGCGACGGTGTGTCCGTCTCTAAAAGTCTTTGGTGATGGAGATGGGGCTTTTAGCGACGGAAATGTCCGCCGCTAAAAGTCCTTTTTTCCAGCAGTGACACATAACATAGTCTTTGCCAAAAAATATTTTTATAAGATATAAAATCAATAATCAAATTATAGGAAAGTAGCAATATAAGCATATATGAGATTTTGAAAAAAAATCACATATGTATTAGGAAAAAAAGGCATAATTTAATCAAATAATTCTTAATTACTATATTTGTGAACATTTAAAACCTTTAAGATGCAAAAATATGATACTAGTATTATATCCTTAAAATCAGTCTCTTATATGAATATAAAAACTTATATATCGCGAAAAAAAATATTGTTTTGGATGGGGTCTTTATTTCTTGATAAATTAGTTTTCATATCAGTAAGCCTTATAGAATTGAAAAACTAATTTTGAGCATTCTGAAACTCTAACTTATTAATGAAGTAACTTATTATGGCTTAATTTTAACTATTGTATCCTTAAAACACTCTATAATTTCAATATGAAAATTCATATAAAACCTTAAAGACAGCGATTATGCACCTCAAAGTCTTTATTTGTGATTCCAATGCCATCATATATCCAACAAGTTCCTCATGGATAGACTCGGTTTACATTGATTAGTGTGTGTGTGTGTGTGGCGATGGTGCAGCGATGGTGGTGCTGATCTAGTGATTTTCAAGTTCTTTACATGCTCTAAGCTCCTTTGAGACTTAGTACTTGAATTTAGAGAATTCTTGGCCACGCCGGGTTGGGTGAGTAATTCTTTCGCAATAGACGAAGTAAAGCTGTGCAGAGCAGTCTGAGTGAGTCTGACGATACGTCTATTTATACTTAGGATCACTTCATATTCTAGGCTATGCGTGATGGTCGGTGTCAAGTCCCACATTGGCTATATATGGAGTTCGGGATCAATTGTTGTACCTGGTGGGGCTTCTCCTCCTTAACAACATGTTCAAGAGGAGGAGAAGCAAAGTACAAGAACCTATCCCACACGACTAGACATTGGGGATTTACTGCCTTCTATTTTTTGCCTTACAGATTAGTAGTTGTTTCTTGCAGATTTCATTGACTATCTTTTGAGAAGTCGGGCAATGTGCTGCTTATCTTGATTCAATACCTAACGGATGAGAAAATCATTTTTTTCTTCTTGTTTAACAGTGAAGAAACAGACTAAGTTGCTAAAAGTTTCAACGAAAATGGAGGGTAGCCTCATTAGAAACTCCAATGAAACACAAACATATGATTCATGATTCCTATTGTAGCTCCAAGTAACTATTTAAACGGGGAGAGAAAAAGAGAGATTACAACATAAACAAATTGTAGTTGTATGCTTACATGAGCTTGGTCGCTAACACATACATGAGACTATTGTACATATAGAGGCTCTCCGGATTAGATTACAAACATACTGAGAGCTTCCTTACTACTCAAATCATGACATGCTTGCATGCATATAGCCTTGTAGGAAGCAAGACGCACTTTATCTGCATGTCTCTATGGGTCGGACACTTATTATAATGCTCCCATGGTTAAGCACAAACAACCTTACACACTTTGTCAGTGCTAGTCTCAATCAGACACTTATTGGAACGTGCCAATGTACGGGATCAAGACATACGACTTTGAATGCATTTGTTTCAACAATGACACAGATGCAACCTTCACCACAATCAAATAAGGCTTTACCCGACTGGGGGTTCCTCAGTCTTGGAAGCAAGCAAGGAAACAAGCTTCAGCGATTGTTGGGAGAGCTGGGAAATGGACAAGTAGGTTGCAAATTATGCAGTGATAGTCAGAGCGCATTTTTTTCTTGCCAAGAACTTGGCATTTCTTTCGAGAACCAAGAACATTCAGTTGATGTATCACTTTATACGGTCTCTGTTAGTGGATGGATAATTGAACTTGAAGAATATTGAAGTCAACAAGAATCCCGCAGACATGTTAAAGAAGATGGTTGACATGCATATTTAAGCCTATGCTCAAATTTGATTAGTCTTCATTGATGCTTCTTGGATGAGTATGACCAGCATTTGCAGGGATTTTTCAACATTTGAGTTGTATTAGTCTCCAAGTGGGAGATTGCCATATGTGGAGCCTGATTTTAGCCTAGAGACATTATTACAATGGAGCAACTATACATCAAGCCCCAACTGTGGCGGTCCCACTTGTGATAATTTGTCTTTGATAAAACCCCGTTCATGACTCGAGTGACCCGAAAATTGGTTTACATGTGGGTTTCCCACATGGGTTATTCAGAATAGGTCGCGACTTAGTCCTAAGTATATAAGTCGTCTTGTCCCACATTTGTTATTTAGAATAGGTCATTTTGTAATGTTTTTTTGGTCTCAACTCTCAAGAGAGAAAATTAATGACAATATAGAGTGTGGGCTAGGGTTTCTGGTAGTAACACTACTGAATAGCGAAATTGAGATCTGGTCTACTCCAAGGACGTAGCCACATTGGTGAAACTCGTAATTCTCGTGTTTTGCCTTTGGTTTTTAATTTCTCTTTTTTTTTTGTTCTTTGATATATTGCTTCATTGTTGCTGCGTTTTGTAACATCTTGTTACCGAATGACGTGAAAAACAAGAAGCTTGAGAATATGCAGGATCTTGCAACCAAATGTATGTGAAACCGTAGGTCGTTCCCAAATAAATTGATTAAATCAATATTTAAATATAGGTTAGGGAAATGAAAGACAATTTAGGGTCAGAGTGAGAGGGAAAATTACCTCACAAGCACAAAATAGTAGCGGGATGAAACGTAACTTGTATCTTTTGATCTAGAAATTAACTGATAAAACAAAAGAAAGGGAGTGTTTCTGTGTGTGCGTGCCTGAGAGAGAGAGAGAGAGAGAGATAAAGAGAAAGAGAGAGGTGAAGGGAATGAAATGGAGTCAAAAATTGAACTAAAGAGAGTGGTCGACCTATAGGAGGAGCCACTCGATGGTCTTGCCGTCAGAGAGGTGACGATGTGTGGCCGCGGAATGAACAACAGAGACGGGGAGCAGATAGAATAAGACTAGAGCCTCCATGCGGTACAATTAGAAGAAGATGTATTAGGGCTTGTAATGAATATACTACACGATCTCTCATAGGAGCCATTGACCCTTAGATACTGGATAATGGATATCGAATCGCTTTTAAAATTTATTTTGGTAAAATTTTGGGTTATTTATATATTGGACATCCTGCGAAAAATTCTGAGATTCGTCAATGAATGTGTGACTTTTCTTAACAGTATCCGGCTTTGTCAATAAAGGTCACACATTCATTGACGATTTACTGATTCATCAACAAACACCATGTTTCTTGACGAAATTTACATTCATCTCTAAACAATTGTCATTAAATGTCAGACTTCTTGTAGTGGATAAGTAATGGTACTCCTCGAATTATGCCTTGAATCTTTTACTGTAGCTTTAAGACATTATGGAAAACCACATATTTTACGCACTCTCCCTAATAGTATTTTGAAAAGGTGAAACTGAATTTTCGATATAACATTATTTTAGCAATGATTTCAAGGTTTTAATCCTATAATTTTGAAGAGAAACTTGAAATAAAACCTGGCTTCTTTTAGCAACAAGAATATCAATTTCTATGAGATTAAAATCTGTCTTGGTAGGTTCTTCTACCTAAGTTGAGCTTGATACAATTTAGTATGATAGTATATGTTGTGGCTAGGTGAGTTGTCTTATTAATATATTTGATTATGTGATCTAGGTTGGATGAAGGAACTTATCTAAGAGATTATGTTTCCACGATTTGAGGTAAGGGATTCTAAGCTTTCTTTGTGTGGATCTGAACAATTGTGTTAGTTAAATTTTTGTGTACTATTCGCTTAATTGATTTGTGTATGATGTGAACAACCTTTTCTTTTAAGAGAGTTTTTAATACTTTTGTAGTCACTCCGATGACTTCTTTAATTGGTTGGTAACTTTTGCAATCACTTAGGGCTCATACGTTTATCATATTCGTTTTCTGTTTTTTGCAATGATGATAAAAAAAATTCTTTTTTTTATGTACTTTTACCATTTTCTATTTACGTTTTGGGTAAAATTACTCAAATAATGACAAAAAACTGAAAAAACCTCCAAGGTGTTTTCAGTTTTTTTAACCCAAACTTAACCCAATGTAAGAAAAAGTAGCTAATTTTTTTTTTGGTGAAAATGATAAAAGTACATGAGATATTTTCTAACTGAAAACGAAAATCATGAAAATGTAAACAGAAAACGATTATGGTAAACGTACAGGCCCTTAGTAATTCTTCAATAGCTTTCTTAACAACGGCTATTATGCTACAGTAAGCCTTTTGTACTATCCGAATTTTGTGTTTGGTATGGGTCCTCAGGACCACTTAATGATCATTTCACGAATTTATTTCCTCTTATTTGTTGCAGTGTTGATTAGTTGCCTCTTGTGCGTCAATTTTTTGGCTTAGCTTTTGACTTTGAGTTATTAAATTGTTAATTTTTTATCTCGTCTAGTTCTCCCTTACTGGGTTGTTTGAGCTCGCCCTATTCATTTACTTTGTCTCTTTATCACAGGTAAAAATGGTGATTATAGGCTCTGCTAAGCTTTGAAAAATTTGAGCATCTACTTGATTTAAATAATTGAACAATTTGGTTTATCTTTGAGAATTTTACTGAGATATGGCTATTTGGATTTAGAATTCTATAATTAGATTTAGCCGCTGCAATTATTGCGTTGTTTTGTATAGACTTTTAAGAGAAAGGATTCTCTTAAAAATGTTGTCTTATGGAGACATTTTATCATTAATCGATTTAGATGCTTTATTATACAACGCGTAGCTGTAAATATAGTGGAATAATAATTCAATTTTGGACTTTGGTTCTAGTTGCGGCTTACAAAATTGGGGGTGTCACAGTTGTGACCGGCGGGGTTGACGGTTGTTCTTTTGGTGCCTCAGTGGTGGCGGTGTCAGTGGTGAAAGGTGCGGCAGAAATGGCAGAGATAGAGCGAAAAAAAGTGAGGGAAGAGAGAGGGAGATAGGCCGAAGAAAAATGGGTACGGGAAAAAGACACAAAGACTTAAATACCACGAGGGAATTTTGGTCGTTTTGATTAATCCGCCAGATTATGTTGCGTATTCGTGTTATGATTTATTAAAATATATTGATCAGAACAGTTCACGTGGTCGTAGTGGACGATCCAGATGGTTGGGAAAAATGGGCCCATCTTAAATTTGGTGGGGATGGACTCCTGTATAAGAAAGCACGTGATCATAAGGAGATAGGGTGAGCGAATTATACCCAGAGAAGGGAGGAGCAAAGTGAGAGATAGATTTACATGACAAAGGAGTTGGGCATAGGTGCATTTGGCACTAAATTATGGGGAAGTGGGCAATGTGAGACTACACTGACTTGATAAAATGAGAATGTGAGAAAAGTCGGCAATGAACATTGAAATATTTAGGTAATGTAGATTGCAAGTGATATGGCTAAATCTACTCATTCAACCGAGTGATGACATGTGGCAAGGTTGACTTCGGATCAACCTTAAGACCTGTACCCGGAATAAGCTCTATTGGAGGTGACAGAGTCCTAGTGAAGCACTGATGCTATCCTTAAGGGATGGCAGCGTGATGAAGGAGAGTTCTAGCATGATTCTAGCGGATCGATGGACCTATGAGGGAGGAGTCCTGAGGTGAGGAGGATTCGGGGACAAGCCTATATGATGAGATTGGCCTCATGTACGTAACCAAGGACACACACGCACACCGAGTGCATTTTTTGTTATTCAGAGCTCTACCCCCTGTAGCAACGTTTTGACTTTAGCATCTGAGCTTCCTCCGCCGGAACACCGACGACGGTCACTCCGTGTTCTATTTTACAGGTCAATGGCCAGACAACTCCACCACATCTCCAGCGAGTCGGTTAGTTCACAATCGGTGAACACGATCCAGCGGCTCTCGCCAAGAAAGATGACGTTCGACACCGTCTCACCGGTATTCTAGTGACGTCCGGATCAATGTGACTTCACTCACTCGGCAGACGAGCAAGGGTTCTAAGGAAACTCGTTCCCTAACTCCTCTCTTGAAGAGGGGAGACCTTCGTCACCGCCTCAGCCGAAGGCTATTCAGAACGCCAAATGAAGATCTGACAAGAGAAATTCATGAACTTAAAGGCGTGGTGAACACCTTATAGAAAATGCTTGAGGTAGTGGCTCCTGTGGCCTCTACCAATCAGACCCACCTTGACCCGAGTGACCTTCACCTCAGGTTAACCTCAAGATCAAGCCATGGTCGGAAGTACAGATCAGAGGCTGATCCTAGTTATCAGCCCAGACAAGAGACCGAGAAGCATGTTACCAGAAGCGGTTCATGTTTTTGACACGAGACGTCAATGGAAGGCAACACAAATTCGTCTCCTATTTCAGGCAGCGAAGTTCAAGGTCGATGCTGGTTAGACAAAAGACATCGTCCCCAAGGACGAGTTCATGGTTCTATACGAGAAGTGCACCCACAAGGGCAAACTTATCATAAAAGCATCTTCGGGCTTTCCCTGAAAGAATTCACTCCCCTAAGGGAGGATTCTGGATACCCCATGTCCAAGACAGTCGAGAAGGCAAAACTTCCTCCAAATTTTCAGATGCCGCAATGCGATTTATATGATGGGAGCGGAGACCCTGGAGAGCACGTCTACCAGTTTCAAACAAATATGCTACTCCTCCAGGTCTCAAATGCAGTCATGTGCCGGGCCTTCCCAACCACTTTGAGGAAGGCGGCGCACGCGTGGTTTAAGTCTCTATGACCCAAGTCGATCCTTTCCTTCGCCCAGCTGTCTGACTTGTTTCAGAAACATTTTGTGAGCAGCCGAACTTAGAGGAAGAATTCAGTGAGTCTCCTCATTGTAGTCCAGGAAAGGAATGAACCTTTGTCGCGGTATTTGGGGCGCTTCAATGCGGCAACATTAGAAATTGATAACCTAGATGAGTCAGTAAAATACACGGCCTTTTTGCGCGGACTTCGCCCAACTTCCAAGTTTGCGTTCGTAGTCAACAAACCCCCCCCCCGGGAATATGAGCACATTATTAGACAAAGCCAACAAGTACATCTAGGCCGAATAATACTTGGAGATCCATAAGGGACACCGAGGAGACAACGGACAAGAACAAGGAAAGCGTGCCCAAGATGATTACCCAAGAGGAGGAAATAACTCTAAACGCTCAAGGAAGGACGAGCGGCGCCCCAAGGAGCTGTTCGATATGAAGAATCTGACGTCGTTGAATGCCAAGCCGTCACAGGTTCTCGATGAGATAAAAACAAAGAAATCCTGGAGAGACCCAACAAGATAAGATCGGCACCAAGCAAGAGAGATAAGAATTTATAGTGCCGATACCACAATGACCATGGCCTTAAAACAGACAATTGTGAGTCGCTTTAATGCGCTATAGAAGCTTTCATCAAGCGAGGGCATTTGAAAAAATATGTCAATGGAAGGGATAACCGAAGGGAAGCCACTCCCTTAGCAGTACGAGACGAGGCGTATGACAAGGCAGGTGTCATTAACACCATCTCAGGGGGAATTGTAGCTGGAGGTTCATCCGGATAAGGGCGAAAAGTTTATGCAAGGGAAGTATGCACCATCGTTGGGCCTTTGACCAAAAAACAAAAAATAGAGCCGGTCTCGACGATATCTTTCTCCGAAGATGACATGGGAGACACGAAAATACCCCATGATGACCCCCTAGTGGTCACACTTCGAGTGGGAAACTTTGATATGAAGAGGATCCTTGTGGATAATGGGAGCTCAGCAGAAGTACTCTTCTACAAGGCATTCCAAAAAATGAATATCCCATCCGATCGACTGCGGAAGATAGACACACCCTTCTATGGATTTTCCAACCACCCTGTGGTTTGCGAGGGGATCATTGCATTACCGATTGCTGTAGGCACCCCTCCAGCTCAAGCCAAACTAATGTTGGATTTCATTGTAGTTCACGTTCTTTCAGCCTATAATGCGATCCTAGGCCGGACAGCACTAAACCAATTGAAAACAGTGGTGTGACATACCATATGAAAATGAAGTTCCCTACAGAACACGGCGTTGGAGAAGTGAAGGGAGACCAAGTGGTCGCGCGGTAGTGCAACATGACGTCGTGTCGGACCAAAAGTAACGAGACCCTTGTAATTGAAGACTTGAGGGATGAAACAAAGGTCGAGAGAGGCAAGCCAACTGAAGACCTCTTAAACATTGTGTTGTATCCGGGGAACAAAGAAAAGACAGTGAGAATTGGAACGGGATTGGCGGATGACCTCAAGCTCTAGCTTGTGAACCTTTTGCGAAGTTACTCAGACGTTTTTGCATGGACAACATCTGATATGCCAGGGATCGATCCCGAAGTAATCTTCCATAAGCTGAATGTAGACCCCCTCAAAAAGTCGGTCAAATAGAATAAGTTGACATTTGCCCCTGAAAGGCAAGTTGTTGGTAGCCGGGTTCATTAGAGAAATTTCCTACCCTGATTGGATCACCAATGTTGTGATGGTACCCAAGTCGGGCAACAATTGACGCATATACATTGACTTCACCGACCTTAACAAGGCGTGGCTGAAGTACAGTTATCCACTTCCACGAATTGACATCCTTATTGATGGTACGTCGGGTCATGAATTGTTAAGTTTTATGGACGCCTACTCAGGTTACAACCAAATAAGGATGTTTGAAGATGATATTCCCAAAACCTTCTTCATCACAGAGCGGAGACTCTACTGCTACAGGGTCATGCCCTTTGGACTTAAGAACGCGGGATCAACATACCAATGTTTGGTTAACATGATATTCTGCGATTTAATTGGGAAGAATATGGAGGTATATGTAGATGACATGCTGGTGAAGAGCGTCAAGGCCAAAGCTCATGTGGAAGACCTCAAAGAAACCTTCGATATTTTGTGAACCTACAAGATAAAACTGAATCTACTTAAGTGCGCGTTAGGTGTAGCATCCGATAATTTTTTGGGGTTCATGGTTTCCCAATGTGGTATCGAGGCCAACCCGGAGAAAATTGGCGCCATTCACGCCATGAAGTCGCCCAAAACAATTAGGCAAGTCCAAAAACTCACGGGAAGAGTCACCACCTTGGGAAGATTCATGTCTAAATTGGCAGAAAAATGCCTGCCTTTCTTCAGGGCAATCAGAAAGGCAAAATATTTTGCATGGACGGAGGAATGCCAAAGATCATTCGAAGAGCTGAAGCATTATTTGGTATCTCTACCTCTCCTCACCAAGCCAATCTCTGATGAAGATCTCTTTCTCTATTTTTCCGTAAAGCGAGGTGACAGTAAGCTCGGTCCTGATTCGGGAAGAGAAGGGCAAGCAGAAGCCCATTTACTATGTGAGTAAAGTCCTACAAGACGTAGAAACAAGGTATCCTCGAATAGACAAGATGGCCCTTGCCCTCATCACTTTGGCCAGAAAGTTACGACCTTACTTCCAGTGGCATACAATCGTCATTTTGACCGACCAACCTTTGGGGAAGGTTCTCCAAAGTCCGGAGGCATCTGGGGGATTGGTTAACTGGTCAGTAGAATTGGGAGAGTTTGACATCAGATACAAACCTCGCATCACAATTAAGGCCCAAGCCTTATCAGACTTCGTTGTTGAATGCACTGTGCTAGAAGACCTCCCACAATTGGTCCTCTTGGAAACTTTGGACCCGTGGCTTCTTTATGTTGATGGCTTGTCTAAGATAGGTGGCAGTGGAGCCGGTCTTATATTGATTAGCCTAGAGAAGTTTGTGATTGAATATGCTCTTCGCTTTGGCTTCCAGGCGTCGAACAACGAAGCTAAATATGAAACGCTTCGGGCAGAGATAAGACTGGCACACTCACTAAGGGTGGACTGTCTCTCCGTACATAGCGACTCCCAGTTAGTGGTGAACCATATATTGGGAGAATATGAAGCCCGAGATGAGAGAATGATCCAGTATCTCCAGGCTGTGAAAACTCAGGCCGCCAAATTAAAAAAATTTGCGATCCGCCACATACTAAGGGATCAGAATGCCCAAGCAGATTCTCTATCAAGGTTAACTTCCTCGGACATTTTCGAGTTTTCCCAGGCAGTATATATAGAGCTCCTGCAAGAAATGAGTATCCAGCCCTTAGCAGAGGTTAACATAGTTGGGCAGGAGCCTTGCAGGATGGACCCAATTATGTAATACCTCACTTCGGGAACATTACCTGAAAAGCGAAGTGAAGCACGTAATCTGCGCGCTAAAGCTGTTCGATATGCTCTTGTAGATGGGGCCCTTTATAAGAAGTCTTTCAGTTTGCCATACCTCAAGTGCTTAAGCCCCAGAGAGGCGGATTATGCGTTGCGAGAAGTTCACGAAGAGATTTGTGGGCAACACTTGGGTGGAAGAAATCTAGCCCACAAGATCTTGAGGCAAGGTTACTACTGGCCAGGGATGCAAAAAGACGCGACCAGCTTTACAAGAAGTTGCGATTAATGCCAGAAGTTTGCTCTACTCTCACACACGCCGACAGTTCCACTTAACATCTTGACTTCTCCAATTCCCTTTGCGATGTGGGGAATGGATATTTTAGGACCATTCACAATGGCAACCGGTCAACGACGTTTTGTGATAGTTGCAATCGACTATTTCACAAAGTGGGCCGAGGCTGAGCCGCTGGCTACTATAACCCCGAGAAAGTGTGAATACTTCTTCTGGAAGAATGTCGTTTGTCGCTTTGGGGTCCCAAGGGTCCTGATCACGGATAACGGAAAGCAGTTCGACAATTCCAATTTTTGGAGTTTTTGTGAAAGCCTTTCCATTAATCTTCGTTTCACATCCGTTGCTCATCTCCAATCAAATGGGCATATGGAGAATATGAATCTGAGTGTCCTTCAAGGTTTGAAAAGAAAACTAGATGAAGCCAATGGGGCATGGGTAGATGAGCTTCCCAAATTACTTTGGGCATACCGCACTACACCCCTCTGTCACGGGGGAGACCCCCTTTTTGTTATGTTTTGGGACATAAGTGTTCTTACCAGTTGAAATGGGACTCCCGACAGTTCGAGTATTGCAGTTTTTGGAAAAGAGAATGAAGCGAGCCTTCGAGGAAATATCGATCTCCTAGATGATGTACGGACTCAAGCCTTGGAGCAAGATGTGAGACTTTAGTTCTAGTCCGAGAAAAGGAAAAATCAAGTGGGAGATCGTCACAACACCCTGTTTTGTTACTTCGAAATTTGGCCAAGCGTGAGTGTAAGGCTTCTTTGCCAGTTCTTAGCTGACGATAAGGACTCGTGTCAAAGTAAAAAATATTGCAAGATGTGAAAATTAAGGACACAATTGCAAAAATAAAGCACACCCTTCCAAGGGGCAGTGAAAAACATGTTCATAAAGAAGCCTCTGGGGGCAACAAAGTACTTGAGTAGCCATCAAAAGAAATAACAAAAAGAAGAAATATGAAGGCTAGCTATCCTAGGGAGCAGGGGTATTCCCAGGTTGGCCACTCTTCTCCCCTTGGGAAGTGACATCTCCAGTCTCGGTAGGCACGACTGTCTCTCCTGAAGGTGATCCGAAGACATGCACGACTATGTCGTCTAGGAAAAGGCTGGGATACTTGGCCATTGTTAACTCTCTGGCCTTCTGAAAGCCTTGCTCGAAAATGGAAAGACCGTCTTCGGTGCGCTTCCGCAACCATTCTTCACCCGCAGTACCATTGAGAAATGCTTGGATAGCTTTGTTCCCAATGTCGGTTTCAGCTTTCTTCAGTTTCTCGCATCTCTTCTCTAGGCGATTGACCTTAGCAAGCATGTTAGTATTCTCTTTCTACAAGGTCTTGACCTCCTTGTCATGGGTATTAGCTTTGGCCAAAGCCTCCTTCTTCTCGTTCACGGTGTCGCGTGCCACGTCCATTGCCATTTGAAATCTTTCGTGTATCTGGCTGCTATAGCAGTATGCCTGAATAAAAAAAATCATCATGTAAAAAAAAAGGGGAGAGATCTAATTAAAGGTATTTAAAGAACAAAGAGGTTGCGTTGTAGGCAGCTTGGACGTGAGCCATTGCAAATGCCTCGTGGGTTTGGTTCTCCAAAATCGCCTTATCGCTAGGCAACACCCCATGAGCCAAGTGCTGAGCGGAGACGTGTGAACTCGGCATACCAGAATCACCTCTTTTGATTGTCCACCATGGACGAAAGATAGGATCCTTGTCCACAGGAATATCTTCAACCACAAGAGGAGGCAAGGGTGGAACAAGAGCACGAGGTTTCTTCACGAGAGAAGATGAACCTTTACCGACGACTTCCTTTCTTTTTCCCTTGGAAGCTCTTTGTAAAAGTCCAAGGAAGTCTTCATTTGCGCCTTCGCCTTTGCCAGACATTTTTGTAGAAAGAATCAAGCCAACCAATACAATTTGAGATTAATAAGAGAACTAAAGGAATTGATATAGTCTATAGACTCTACCTAACTCTGAAGTCTTACCCCTTAAAACAACACGGGGTTCTACAACTGGGGTAGGAGGAATGGGCCTAGCAGGGGCATGAGGAATAAGCCCCGCATGCCGCATCCCTTGGTCAGTGAGGGGTTCATCAATACAAAGACTTCCCCTCCTCTTTATGTGATCGAGGAGGGTCTTCGTGAGAGCATTGGGAGATAGAAAGCCTTTCTTTTCAAAGTCTTTTACAGAAGACGTTCCACTTTCTGGGAAACTCTCATTTGTCATTTGGCCGTTGTATGAAGAAGTACCTTGAGTGCCAACCTTTGTTGGATTTGGGACCTCTTTTGATCACCCTAACCCTGTTATGGATGTAATACCACCCCACACTTTTGGCCACATTCTTTATAAAGCATACCTCAAGGTAAAGCCTCATGAAGTCGTTGACTGTCACCAGATATCCTGATGTTTGAACAAGGTAGATTAAGCCAACAAGGTTTCTCCATCCATTGGGAACAAGTTGACCAGGCGCCATTTTGTAGTGGTTAAAAAAGGCAACAGCAAATGGGTGCATAGGCATTCTGTAGCCAGACCTTATCTGGCCCTCATAGACACTTGTTTCCAGATCCGTGCCATAGTTGACGGGTTCTTGGAGTTCTGGAACTCTAGCAGAGAATGGAGGAGGCAATGAAAATTCTTCCAAAAGTTATATTACATCCTATTTGGTCATCTTGTTCCTCTTTTCATCTGAGGTGAACCAAGTATCTTCTTCAAAATTTTCTTCTGCTTCGTCTTTGATATCCCCTAATGCATCCCTACGGGGGAACGAAGTGCTGGCTTGAGGGGTAGAAGTTCCTACTCTACTCCTAGAAGTTGAGGTGCCTACTTGAGAAGATCTACTTTCTGAATCACTTTCTAAGGTATTTTCTGTGGAGTTAGTTGAGGATGACGAAGAACTACTTGATGATGTTGAAGACATTCTGTAGCTAGAATCTAATAAAGGAAACTACGGAAGGGAAACAAATAAAGCGCCGAACAAGAAAGAGTGAGGAGGAGAACTTACTTGCTTAGACTGAGCGAAGCCCGAGGAGAGTGAATAGCAGGGGGCAAATGAAGCTTGTAAGTTCATTATATAGAAAGTGCTTGTGTAACCGTCCCTAAGTTGGCGGTAACATTCATTGTACCTATCTGGCGCGATCTTCGGAGCAATAAATTTCAAAATTTATTTTGAAACGGCCTTAGTTTTGGCGGCAAAAGGGACCGTTAAACCTGTTCGTTTCCCAAAAAAGACGTGGAGTAAAATACCTCAAAAGCCCTTGCCACGTGGCAGGACAGATGGATTGCTCGAGCAGGTTTCCCGAGTAGATTTCCCGAGCAGAGTGCTCAAGCACTTGCTAAAGATCGTGTCCGAGTAGAATGCCCGAGCAGGTTTCCCGACCAAGTTTCCCGAGCAGAGTGTTCAAGCACCTATTAAAAACCGTGTCCGAGCATGTCTCACGAGCAGAGTGCTCAAGCACCTGCTAAAGACTGTGCCTGAGCCGAGAGCCCGAGCAGGTGCTTAAGCACCCTATCTGGTTTAATGCCCGAGCAGAGCTGCCGAGCAGGTGCTCAAGCACCGGGTTGGCTCAGTGCCCGAGCAGAGCTGCCGAGCAGGTGCTCAAACACCGTGTTGGCTCAGTGCCCGAACAGAGCTGCTGAGCAGGTGCTCAAGCACCGTGTTGGCTTAGCAGGTGCTCAAGCACTGTGTTGGCTTAATGCCCGAACAGGCTGCCCTAACAGAGCTGCCGAGCAGGTGCTCAAGCACCCTGTGACTCATTGTCCGAGTAGCTCTCCCAAGCAGAGCTCCCGAGCAGGGCTCCCGAGCAACTGCTCCAATACCCTGTCTGGCTCAATGCCCGAGCAGAGCTCCCGAGCAGCTGCTCCGATCCAATACCCTGTCAGGCTCATTGTCCGAGCAGAACGTCCAAGCACAGTCTTTCGGAATTTCCTCCGAACAATGGATAACGGAAAAGAGAGATCTCTAGCTGGATTATTTTGGATTAATATTATACATTACGTGTTTTTGACTATCTTCCAGAATAATCGCCAAAAACAGGGGGATTATGATATGGCTAAATCTACTCATTCAACCGAGTGATGACATGTGGCAAGGTTGACTTCGGATCAACCTGAAGACCTGTACCTGGGATAAGCTCTATTGGAGGAGACAGAGTCCTAGTGAAGCACTGATGCTATCCTCAAGGGATGGCAGCGTGATGAAGGAGAGTTCTAACGTGATTCTAGCGGATCGATGGACCTACGAGGGAGGAGTCTTGAGGTGAGGAGGATTCGGGGACAAGCCTATATGATGAGACTGGCCTCAGGTATGCAACCAAGGACACACACGCACACCCAGTGCATTTTTTGCTATTCAGAGCTCTACTCCATGTAGCAACGTTCTGACTTTAGCATCGGAGCTTCCTCCACCGGAACACCCCCGGCGGTCACTCCGTGTTCAATTTTGCAGGTACATTTTCCGACTGTGCTTCCCGATCAATATTCTTGCAACAACAACAAGCAAGAATATGGAACAACGTTGCTGTATTTTGATACAATTCGTGTTCCAATGAACAGTGACTAGTGCTTTAATGCAAAAATTTGTCACCAAAATAAAATATTTCCTTTTATAAAGCAGTAGTGCTAATGCAAATGCCAATGCTAATGCTGAAGGATTTTGGCTTCGTAACATTTGCTTGCCAATAATTGTACATTTTTTGTGTAGTATATATTACACCAGATTTAGTTGAATGCAATATATGGTATCATGTTATTCAATACTTCTAAAGTAAATACTAGCGTCTACCCTTATCGCACATGGCATGGGTAACTACGGTATTATCGATAGAACTAGTGTTGGTACCACAAAAGAAAAAGCCCATAAAAGAGACGACGGAGAGAAGGGGATATGCAAGTTTAGAAGCAAACGATAGTAAACACACGCCACTTACAAGGTTGGAAATGCAAAACTCTTTTTTTTCTTTTTGGTTCATATGCACTTTCTTATTGATTCATAAATGACTTTTTATCTGATATTGTTGGAAACAAATAAAGCGCAAGCAGGTCACGGTGGACCCAACTTATTATCGACTTCTTATCCAACGACTGTAGATGGTTGAGACCGTACAACCAATACTTTTACGACTTTAGAGACATAGTTCGATAGCTTCCTAAACATGCATGGAACAATCATGGGCGAAATTTGCATGCAGTTTTGATCTCTCCAGCCGAGGCCAAACCATTATCCACCCAAGCAGAGTAACCGCCTCCCATGTTTGTCACATGCTCGTACCCCTGCACACACCAAATCCAACATACAGTTCCATCATTCTAAACGGATTACATTTCTGAAATCTAAGTATTAACTAGTATATATTGGTATCACTAATATTAGCCCAATTGTGTAAGAATTAAATCATCAGGTTGATCTTACAGCATTAAGAAGATCAACACAAGCACGAAGCGATCTGCCTCCGCTGTTACAACCCTTCAAAAGATTGAAGTAAAGATCAAAATATTGATGTGTCAGATAGGTGTGACGGGAATTTTGGGGGTTCAAGTGGTGCTTACCACTACAAGGTGTTCTTCCTTGTGACAGATTGAAGAAACTTGGGCCATAAATTTTGGGTTTTTCACCTTACCTGCTTTCATTAGAAAAATTATCATAAAGGCGAATTTCCTGGGATGCATGCAAAATTTTAAAAAATGGACAAAGGTTGTACATAATAATACATGATATAAATACAAAACAAAATGCACATAAATACCTTCTTCTGCGATGAACATGTAAGGAACATTCGATGCATCGCTAATATGGCTCCCTTTGAACTCTTCACTTGTCCTATGAGTTCAAAAAGAAAATAATCAGTTACTACAGACTTTATCTTCCAATTTGGGATAAGCAAGCCTTGACAAATATTGCAGTTCGTTACTTTTGCTGAATAAATAGGATTCGCTGTTGATTCGACTACTGTTAGATTCTATGGTCTTTAGGTCACTACTTGACCCACTTCTTTTGGAGTGACGGTCCGCTTTATTTGGACCGAAGTTTAAGATCACATAATATTCTATGCTATACGTGAGGACGGGTGTGTTAATATCCCACATTGACTATTAATGCGGATTGAGATCAGTTCTAATACTCAGTGGGCTTATCATCTTTGAACATGCTTTGAGTTAGGCACCAGACTTTTACGGGATGCTTTCATTCTTAAAATCTAATATAACTCTGCATTAGATGAAACTTTAGTAACCTCTATTCGGCATATAATAGTCCAGATGAAATATCACGTACTTATGGTACTGGAAAATCGGACTTTGGGGAAATTAATTACTAGATATGAAGTCAATACAAAATTTGGTGTAACTCCCTTCCTTGGGTGCTAATAACGCACTTTAGTAGAAGGAAAAAAAAAAAAAAGAAAATAATCAACCTATTACTTTAGAGAAATGGGTTAAAATTTGATAAAGTGACTTTACTTCAAACTATGAGTGTAAATATCAATTCCTTTATATTAAATAGGTAACTTTATGCATGGTTACTTTTTAACTTTGTGGAACTTCATATTAAGATCTCCAAAGAATCATTTAATATTTGTATCACACAACAACATTCTTCTCTTCGAGAATCACTTAATATGCCAATTTTTAGACGTTTCACGACAATAAATAAAAATGATGATTCTGCACATGCATGATAGCTAGTAAACTAATAACCTTCAAAGGGAAATCCAGGAAGTACGTAGTACCAATGACCAAAGAAACTCAAGCATTGCCCAAGTTAGATATTTCTAACATCAGTTGCTTCGTCATTCATCTGCGTAATCATACTTCAAGAAGGAAAATTTTTGGTTCCTACCTCGGTTGGAGGAATCTTCCTCTTAACTCTTATGTAACGACAATCAATCGTTTTTAAATATTTCGAATGACTTTTATTTTGTGACGTTAAAAAAGTGATGTTAATAATTGTCGCTGAAAGTGTTAGAAGAAAGGTCACTAGAAACATTTAAAAACTATTAATTGTCACTATACATTGCGTTGGAGGAAGATTCTTGCAACACGAGTAGGAGTCAAAGTTTGTTCCTTCAATAAATAAATACAACCCCAAAAATTTGGTAGTGAGCAGGGACCACCAACTTTATCTTTGTTCAAGCTCCCTAAACCTCTTTAAATGCATCTATCAAGGAAATTAAGGTTTCAATTTTCAAGACTCTTCTCCCGGGAAATATTACATAGTTTTGGTTCATGAGTTTAAGAAAACAAACCTTTTTTTCTCTGGCCTCAACGACAATAGAAGAAAACAATCACAGTACAGTAATCAATACCATAACGCTACTGGAAGTACGGCCAATCCATACCACATTTCTCGTCTTTCGGTATAGTAATATTTTAAATTTTATACCAGTCAAAATACCGTTCAGTAATAGTTATACTGGTCGAGAACAATGTACTGTGTTTTTTGTACTAGTTATTGAATAATTTATAAGTTACAAAATTTGCTGGGGAATTTAGTAAATTGACTATATAAAGACTATTAAAATTTCAATTTGCCTCTCTTTATCAAAATTTTTATCATAACTGATGGGTTATTTGATACAGTTTTTTATAAATGGTTCTTAATTTTTTCCCTCTATTTTCCCTCTCTTCTCTTTTCTTTCATTTTTTGGTACTTAAGAGCTTCTTCTAACCTCATATGTTCAACAACCGGAAGTGCCCCCACCACGACCAACACAATTCCTTTGCCACCGTCCAACTATTGCTATGGCAATAACACACTAACTTACGAATTAGGGCTTCATTGGTTCGATTGGGTGAATGTGTTTTATTGGCTTGGAATTTACCAGCGCAAATCGAAGATACTAGGGTTAATTGACGTATAAAATCTTTTGGTGGTGTTTGTTGTAGGGACAATGGTGGTCTGTATGATGGTAATTTGGATTTAGAGGAGTGGTGGTGCCGTGGTGGTGACCGATGTTAGACGGTTTGGTGGTTGACGGTGCTGGCAGATTTCGTGTTCGGGTGTTAATTAATAGTAACGGCAGATCGGCGATCAATGGATGTGGTTGTTAGCAGTGTTTGTAGTTTGGTGTTCGGGGTGGTGGCGGCGGCGGTCAAAATGTATATGGTGGTTTGATGTTCTTGGGTGATAGGTGTTGGTGATAAAGATTGAAAAGAAGAAGAGACGTAAAATGCTTCCAACAAAAGTTAAAAGGTGGATCTAAAAACAAAACCAAAATTGAAAACTCCAAAATGGAGTCTTCGGGAAAAAAAAAACCCCATTTTCAAAACTGATTTATAAAATTGAAGTGAAAAAAAAAAATATTCTCTGTCAAACGGTGATATCTTTTTTTAGCTTTCAAAATTGAGAACAAAAAGTGTTTCAAACACTACTACCTAAATGTAACTTATAGTCATTTCATTGTTAAAAATCACTATTTTACCATGGGAACAAGAAGACCATAATTGTGAATATAACGCCCTCAACTTTATGCCAAATCTATGAACCCAAAGAATATGCTAGAGTAGGCAAAAATAGAGCACCTCCAATTATCAAGAACCCTTGACCAAGCCAAAACTCCAAACCAAGTTTTCCCCTTGACATGGACATTTTGTTTCATATGTATGGGTAAGCCTAGTTCATTCAAACATAGCACGCAAAAATTAATGGGAAGCGTCTATTTTCACATCCTAAATGTTGTTTCAGATCCTAATTTTACCGCTAACAAGTGCATTACCAACAAGACATAAAATGTTTTAACATTATAATGAGGTGGTGAAAAAGTATAATATGATGTGAGAATAGACGTTCCAAAAACTAAGGGCAAAGACTTTAACAATCCTCCCTATTTCCTAAATATGACATTTCTATGATCTCGACTTAAAAAGAGGTATTTCACTGTTTATTGACGCACTAAACAGAAATGTACTGTAGTAATTTAACATGATCCGTTGCAAATATCTCACCTCACGTCCAAATAGCGGTGGCCAGAGCTAAGAAGATCCTTGGCGACATGTACGTCGACGGTCACAACATCTTCAGTCCTGAAATATGCGAAGAAGCTGAGTATACAACACGCAAGCAAAGCGGTTACCAACTCGATCTGGAGCTAAATTTCTGAAGCTATCACCTCTTGATGGCATCCATGGAAGATCACTCTGTACAGAGATATAGCTCCAAAGAGTGCAATTTATCTCCTCTTTCTGCCCTTCGTTGAACTTGGAGAGTCATTCATTGCAAGTTGTTCGCTTTTGAATTCTCTCGATCTAAAGCGTTGACAAAACATTTTTTTTCCCTTTTTTGTTTTATTTTGAGGAAGCATTCGTTGACATTTCAATGATACTTCAAGTTGTAGGCTTGCACAAGCAAGTTTTTTTAATTGTCAAGACCTTTTCCGCGCTCTCTTTCTTAGTCGTTCATATGTTGGATGCACGAAGATACGTTATCAATCGAAAGTAGACCACCCAATACTACTCAATATTCTGAAAATTAGAGAGATACGAATACGACCTACCACCACCCCAATAATTTGAAAGTAGAAAACCCAATAATATAAATATCAGACATAAGAATACGTCTCTCTCTCTCTCTCTCTCCCCAACCCCACCACCCAAATGAAAGAGGTCATGTAATGCCTTGTGTTATTCCATTACATGCATACATGGAATAATTTTGCTTACAACCTGGTTATTCGAAAGAGGCTACAGTTTCTTACTAGCGATGAATAACGAACGAGAAATATAAATAGCGGCTTCTTGGAAGATTCTAAATAACAAATCTCACTAGCATTCACTAAGTTATGCCATTTAACATAATTAGCAACCATTATGTGGCGAGGGCAAGGGCAAGGGCGAGGACGCCACATGTATGCTTGTTAATGATTGGTCTGGTAACATTCACGGATACACGGCCCCTGGGGGTGACCAACGAGGGTAAGGACCAGGTCAAGCTGAGACCAGGAAGGCAAGAGACGAGTAGGTTGAGTGTTTAGGCTGGAGGTTACCATTTCTCTTAAATAAGTATTAGCTAAAGCCCAGTGCTATTCAGGGGAGGGAAGAGGTAATAATGGAGTGGGAAAAGGGAGATCATAGGTTAGAGGTTATTTTGTAACCAATGAAAATTTAACACCTATTTAGCTTAATTTTAAAATTGTAAGAATTCACGAAAATGAGATTAGAGGTTTGGAAGGTATCGAAGATGCCAACCAAATCCAAATATATATAGTAAGATTAGTGAGGTTGTTTTGGTTTATCAGGATTAGGAAAATTGAGTAACTCTATTAAGTGGATATTGTTCTCTTAACTTTTTTTTTTTAATTTTTAAAGTATATCTTTTATTGATAAGGTACACATGAAGTGTATCAAAAACTAATGAGTATAGGCTTGCTGCCAATAATTAGACAGACCAAGGCCGACAAAAGTCTATATAAATACAGACTCAAAAACACCCCTTACAAAATACCAATAAAATAAAGATTTCAAGAACAATTCGCGCAACTCTCCACATTTCTGAATGCTAGGACCATTCTGCAAACCGCAGTAACTAGAAAATTGCTCCCAAAAAAGCCGTAAATAGACGTTTGAAGGACTTTGATAGACCTTACATTCTCCAAGCCACCAAAAATTCTCTCACAGAATTAGGAAAAGTGAAAGACAAACCAATTAGTGAAAGAGTCGACGCCCATAATGAACGTGCCAGTGAGAAGATGTTAATCAGTGAGCATATGGAACTCGTGAACGCCTGTGCCGGTTCTTAGTATAAATAGTTTGCCTTGAAAAACAAAGGAAGGAGAACAATATCATACAACATCAATAATATGTATACTTCTTAAATGCATACTCTAGGAACTGACCATGTAAGAAAGGCCTCCGGGGCCAAAAGTTTGTTTAGAATCTGGATTCATTTTGTGCTAAAGAATGGACACAATATGGATTAGTGTCTCCTGATGCTGCATACACATCGGAGAAGTGCCATCAACGTGCCTTTATTTTATCAATCTACGTCCTGTAAACACGAAATTATATACAAACGATGAAGAGGTGCCCTTTCCTGATCCTAACGCGACAGAGTCTACTACAAGGTGCCCCAATGACTTTCAGCAATTTTAAAATAGAAGATGTAGCTGTTTGATAGTTGATTTGGGATGGCGTCTCTCGGTCTATATACTTAGTCGCTAGTTCAGTTTTCCATTCCAGTCTGTTATCCTTTTTCTTTGTTGTTAGTGTCCTCAAGGTAGGCTTCATAATTAAATCTCTCTCTCTCTCTCTCTCTCTAGTCCGTTCTTATGCATCCTTTGTTATCTGCACAATATTATCAAGACTTGCAACGCACGTAACTCTGATTTAGTCCTAATCAGGATAACCCTCAAAAGTTGTAACATCTCTTATGCCTGCATTGTTGCCAGAGACTTTTCGGCTACCATAGTTATGCCAAGAAAAGGAGGAAGATGCCTGATTTCGACACTGCTGCTGCGCCGGTGTCGGACGTGGGCACCCCGACTCCACTTTTCTCGTCGATCCGAGTGGACTCGGTGTCATCTGAGCGAAAGTCAATGCCCCGAAGCAAGTGCTTTCCTCTTGACACTACTTGCCTCACCATTCCCCCTGCGCAAGATGTGTCTCTCTCCCGAAAGGTGCTCTTTCTCTTCTTATATGTTCATATGCTTTTCACTACGTACTTATTGTAGGATCTAGAGTGCTAATAGAAATGATCATTTGAAACTCCAACGCTATCACTAATTAAGCTTTCATCCAAACTAGTTGTTGTCCACTACATATTCTTTCTCAATCTAATAACGTGTTTCATTTAGTGAACTTCTTAAGAAAAAAAATTTGTCATTACTGTTTTTCATCTTGGTCTACTTGTTAAATTACCATCTCATGCTTAAAATATGCCAAGTGCACTACCACCAAGTGTACAGATAAACGGAGTGCATAAATTGCGGGACCCAGATATGCAACTGCAATGAATCACACCCAAGTCCTCGGGCAATGGGAGCTCCGATACCATAATGAGTTATCTAATACTCTAAAAGCATAAAGTGTTAAAAAATATACCCAATAGTATATATCATGCTTAACTCTAAAAGTACTTTGTTTTAACACCCACCCCCCAACATTAACTTAGCAAAAATTTGCTTTCGTCATTGCAGATAAAAAAGGCTTATGTTAGATACGACCAAAACGCCTCGACAATATGCTTTATTACATTTTTTTCCCTCCTCACGTACAAGCTTTGGAAACTTTTTTGTTGCAACCTATATCGTAGGATGAAGCTACAACCTTCCATATAACGGCAAGTAGTGGCCACCAAATATAGTTAGTGGCATTTAATTAGTGATGTTAAGAAATTTATAAAGATTGTATCGCTAAAAGATTTTAAAATATTAAAATTTTGCAACCATCACTTGCTACTATCAGTAAAATTGTAGTTCTAGAATACAATCGGAAATACAGCCAAAGTTAGTCTAGTAAATTTTTAGTTCCTTCTGCATTGGTAATTTACTCGAAGCAATCTTATTCTAGTTGAAACTCACGTGTATGATTGCCATTTGTGTAGGATTTTTCATGGTTGTCAGAGCCTTAGAAGCATACTACATGTTTGGGCTCACCATTGTCTTAAAAATTGTTGATATATGTCTTGTATTTATGGCTAAAGATAAAAAGTGTGAGCCGAGATGTCGCCCATCCGAATTTTTTGAGTGTCCATACATAGGTAGGATTAGGTTTTCCTTAAGTTGGACATAACTAAAAATATGATGTCTTCTCTTGTATATCCAGACGGCAGACAATTGAGAGATACACGTGAAGGAGCGTTGTAACTCTTACTTGTGCAAAGTAGATTTTGAGTTCTCTCTTAATTTGTGTGGTCTTGCGTTTACTTATTGTGTTCTATACATATTTATCAAAAACGATTTCGTAATTTTTTTTTTTTTTTGCAACTTGCATGAATGGTACGATTACAAGCACTCCAAAAGCACTTTATCCAACCTCCCATCTTATTCTATGGAAAAAAAATTTACTTCACCTTTAGACCTCCCAATCTTGCTAAAATTGCATTTCAAATACTTCATCTTAGTCCTAGTTAATTCAAGCGTTTGTAACCCGAACTACTTCTCTTATTGTATCCTCTGTTCTAATCTTACTAATTATCTGTATGCGTTCCACTAACTAACATGCTCCACCCAATCGTTCGAGATGCATTAAAATAATCTTATTACTAACTAGACAAAGAAAATATAGGTTCTTAAAGACGATATTTGGTGAATGCATATTATGATTAAAGAGTTACAAGATCTACCATCTGCGTTTCTCGCTTAAGCCACTTTTCCATCATATATGTTCGTATCCATGTTACCTTACTTATGTAGCACTCAATTATTCTCTGGTATGTCAAGAGACGCATAGAATTAGGGAATGGTCGGGTTCTGACGCCTGATTGCCAGGTGGCGATGACCTCCTAAGACATGCTCTCTAGGTTCTGATGAAGAGCCTAGTGTCTGATCAAGTAGACTAGTCACATGGTCACATGCATTGATCTCGATGAAGAGAGGCCTTGGTACCTGAGCAAGTAGACCAATCCTGTAGGACATGCCACATGGAAAAGAGCCTCGCGTGCAAGAGCACGTAGACTAATCACACATGGGTGGTGCTAAAGGAGAAGAGACGGGATGCCGAAGCACGAAAACTAATCGGTTGATCAGAGATGGTGTTCCCTAAGGAGTCGCCTATCCTGAGTACTCAAAACTCATCGAGGTTATGTTTGGAATGAGTCGCTTACTCAAGATGGTGAAGAATCCTCATGCTGGAATACCGTGAATGGGATCCCTTAAAATGTTACACTCTCAAGAGAGTGAGTCAAAGCATGTTCAGTGACAAAGGTTACGCGTGCATAGTGCAGTGAAGATAGAGAACAGTATCAGGGTAGGATGGCATAATGCAAGGCCAAAGGCTTGGCACTACACATGGTCGTGGTAAAAGGCACAACAAATAAATGCACTGGGGGCTTCAACACACAGAGACGACGAATGGGCGCATACAGGCATTACGGTGTATGGGCGCGATGATCAATGTCATGGGGTGTCCAAGTACAAAAAATAGCTAGTTGTCTGAGGGAAGTTGGTGTCGAAAACTGCTCATGAAGAAATGAGTGGACCCCTAAGAGGGTAGTGACAATGCAAGTGATAGATGAACATGCAAGAGGCTGGTGAGGGGCAAGATTATTCTAACAAAGCAAAGGAGAGAAGGAATCTTCCAAAGTGGGATACCATTGAGGTGACTCCTTGGGCAACAGCCTAGGGTGGGCAGCTCTCGGGGTGATCCTCTTCCGTGGCGGGGCGCTTTTATGAGCTTGTTTTCATGCCTTATGATTTGTTTGGCTTTTTCAATTTGGCCCGGTGGTCAAGGACATATTCTCCGTACCTTGACTTCTTGGGTTCAAACCTTGGGGCTAGCATCCGGAGGAAAAATATTCTCTCTGAATGCACCACGCTGATGTGAGGGTATACCCTTAAGATCGCCCGGGAAGAGAACTTAGTCTCGATTGACGCTAAAGCTAACCCGAGGATACCCTTTACTGTCCAACCAAAAAAAAAAACATGAGCTAGCAACAAAAAGTAAATGGAGAAACTCTACCAAGAGGATCTAGTTTCATGATCTTTTGCTGTTTAGGAACTTCATTAGTAAAAATGATTGGATCCACACACTTTTCCATACATCATTCGATCTGTCACTAAAATACATTTTCTGCTAAGATTGCATAATTAACAAAAACTACACCTTTTGCAACTTGATTAGGTGAAGACGGGATAGATCTAGACGCTCCCCCAGTGGGTAACAAATTTTGAACATAAAGTTCCTTGTGTGGAGTGTATGCAGATTGGAGCAGAGTTCGTAGGGACGTTCATCCTTGTATTTGCAGCAGCAGCAGGGCCTATCGTGAACCAAAAGTACGACGGCGCGGAGACGCTGATAGGGAACGCCGCGTGTTCCGGGCTAGCGGTGATGATTGTGATCCTATCAACGGGTCATATATCAGGAGCTCACCTTAACCCCTCGGTTACCATTGCCTTTGCGGCGCTCCGCCACTTCCCATGGAACCAGGTGCCTGCGTACATTGCTGCACAGGTTTCGGCATCCGTATGTGCCTCATTTGCTCTCAAGGGCATCTTCCACCCTATCATGTCCGGTGGTGTCACAGTTCCTTCTATAGGCACCGGCCAGGCTTTCGCCCTCGAGTTCCTCGTGACCTTCAATCTCATGTTTGTTATCACTGCTGTCGCCACGGACACACGGGCGGTACGTCTTCACGCATGCACTTCTCTTTTGAGTATAAGTTGAACTTGAACTTGAACATGTTTATTCCTAATGATTTTATGGGCTTCATAACAGGTAGGAGAGTTGGCAGGTATAGCAATCGGAGCAACCGTTCTGCTTGACGTTCTTATTGCCGGGTTAGTAATAAGTTTCACGAGTAAAGTGACGCTACACATTTTAGTTCATGCATTTACGAATGAACAAATTTTGGTTGTTACCTAAATTGTGAATTTTTTTTTCAAATCTCGTATATAGTGACAATTAATACTCACTAAATGTTTCTAGTGGTCTTTCTGCTAACACTTTCAATGACAATTCTTAACAGTATTTTTTTAGTGTCACTAGAAACTAAAAAAGTCACTAGTGACAATCTCGTATATAGTGACAATTAAAAGTCACTAGAAACATTCAGCAACCATTAAATCTCGCTATATGAAAGGATAGGAGGAAGATTCCTTCAAGCCGGATAGCAACCAAAATTTTTATTCTTTACGAATAGAAGATCTCACTGTTTGAACATATATACATAGTTGATCCAAACTGTGCATGTTGTATTATTTTAGAGATTTTGAATCGGAATTAAAATTTGGAAATGGCATCGCTTTAACTCTTCCATGTTCCTTTGTTTGTAGTTCTTTCAATTTATTGGTTTGTTTTCTTAAGATGATTTTCTGCACTCTCATTTGCTGCTAAAGAATGCATTAGTGACAAAAAAAAGTAATCTATAAGCATGTACGGGTGTGAAACTAGACCTTTTAAAATAACTTCATTGTTTTTCTTTTCTTTAGCACTTCGTGTTATTGAAAAAATGAATGAATTGTACAGTAGCATAAAAGGAAATATTTCAGAAAATCTTCATATGGCGAAAGGAAATGAGTATTATCAAATTAATTATCCTAGTGGGAGCAACAAAAGTGGCTCTGAAATTATTTTTGAAGTGTAGCTAATTACATGCCAGTACATATCAAGTGTCACTAATTACATGTCAGAAATCTAATTAAACTGTTTTAGATTTTGCTACCCATATTTCTTAAGGTCCTTCCTTAAAAAAAATCAACTTTAAGTATCACTATTATATCATCTGGAATGTGCTCTAACTTATAAATACATTATGCTTTATGAAATCTTATAGTAATAGACTTCGATTAATTGAACTCTTACAGTTCGTAGGAGAATTTCATGGTAGTGTGTCCTCACGTTTCCCTGACTCGCAGGCCGTCAACTGGGGCTTCAATGAATCCTGTGAGAACGCTGGGTCCAGCACTGGCCACCAAAAATTACGAGAAGATATGGATATACATGGTCTCACCCACGCTTGGGGCCCTGGCTGGGGCAGCTATCTACACATCCGTCAAGCTTAGAGGGGCCGATGGTGAACCCCCACGCCAGCTCCGGAGCCTTCGACGCTGAGTCGTCCTTAATTTCAGAGTATGATTAACTGGCTTTTGATGACCTAGTAACTATCAGTGTGTTTTGAACCAAGGGATTCATGGAGTTTTATTTTAAATTCTAAAATTTTGTTGTTCGGAACATTAAAAAGGAACTAGAATTGAATTTTGTACGATCTGACTGGATTTTTTCTATAGTCTGAAATTCAATAAAAAAACGATCGAATTATTTGAATTTGAATTTACTTGAATTAGAAACGATTATTTGTCTATCTTACTCTTTCCTGAATCACTACGACAATGAACTCACTAACATCATCTTCATTGTCGCTGCCGCCGCAGTACTTTTACTACAACAACCATATTGCCGCCACCACAACTGCCAAAATTGTGTTACCGTCACTACGACAACCAATGGACCGCTATACCCATCATCTTGGACAGTTACACCCAACACAACCGCCACATTATTGTCATCGGCACACAACATGACACCACCACCATTGCCATCACGGTCACCATCGTCAAGTGTGTTACATCACCACTAGACCACCACCATTGTCAATAGGTCGCCATTGTCGCTTCCGCCGCCTCACCAATAACTATCACCACCACCATCACTAATGCTACCACCCCTATCATTGTCACTATTATTACTGGTGTTGTAAATTATCAACCATGTCATGATCAACATGCTTGTTATCACTACCACCGTCATCTCTATTGTCGCCACCATGACTATTATCGCCAACATACCACTTGTGAAACCTGGATACCACCATCACTACATCTTATAGTCACTAGACCGCCTCACTCACACCACTGTTAATGCCACACCACCACCACCGTGATGTCAAAGCACCACCATCACCATCGTCTTTGTTGCCATCACCGTAACATATGTCACCAACATTACCACTAGTTACGCACTAGTACCACTAGCAACACTACTACTGGTACCATCATTACATTGCTCCACCACCACTGTCATTGTCGGCTATCGTTGATGCCATAGGACAACACCAATGCTGACACCACACGACCACCACCATCCACCACCATTGTGGTAAATGCCACCACCGTCACAATTGTCACTATCTCTACTAGTAGTTACACATCAATATCACCACCACCACCACTAATATATATCGTTACCATCGCTTGACCACCTCACCACCACCCTCAATGCCACTACCCCGCCACTTACATTGTGGCTTCACACACCACCACTACCATGTGCTGCCACACCCTCATGTAAAACCACTTATCACGATATACACTTTTTCACTTCTCTCTAACCTTTCTAAAAAATTCATACTCGTGCCACCTCCCTCACCGCCCCACTATGCATCAGTGCGCGTGGCCGGCGGCTAGACTCCGGTGTAATTTTAGATGTAGATTTAAAGCTTGTGTTTGTATGTTTTGTGATCTTTTGCTTGGAGTACACCTCGCTTGGCTAAAGCCAGAGATGGTTGGTCGATGGCTGTATCTTGGTTCTGGTGCCTTCTCCTCAGTTCTATGCGATCTGGGGTTGTGACATAATAGTATGTGCTCCTATCTTGCCATATCTAGCCAGATCTATACGATCTATTCGGCCTACAATATTTCGTCCGTAGATGTTCTATCAGTTCACTAAAATAGAATGACGAAGCTTACATTTTAGGGATAGGTGTGTCTGACCGTCAAAATTTGCCAGAATACTCACCATCCAACACTACAAGAAAATAGGTTTTTAGTGACGGAAATTTCCGTCACTAAAAATGCAATTTCCGTCACAAAAAATTTTAGTGACGGAAAATTCCGTCACATGATTCCGTAGCGTAAAACCTCGTCACTAAAAAGTTAGTGACGGAAATTAATGATTCCGTCACGCACACAAGCGACGGAAAATTTCCGTCACTAAAAGTATTTTATATTTCAAAAAACATTTTGTATAAAATAATTGGTGACAGAAAATTCCATCGCATGAAGGATAAATATTCCGTCAGTAATTCCTTTTTTACAACAAATTTCGCCACTACTTTTGGTTTGCAAATTTTATCAATGTTTTGTGCATTTAGCGACAAATCATAATCGTTGCTAAAATTATAAAACAAAGGAAGTATAGTTTTGCCTCTTTTTTTCGATTCCCATTTTTTCTCAAACCTGTATACAACAAATCCATCAACCCATCAAGCACACAAAATTCATTACCACATCAAGCTCCACAAAATCCATTAACACAAACTCCACAAAACCCATTACCACATCAAGCTCCACAAATTCCATCAACATAAACTCCACAAATCCACAAACACATAAAATACCAAGTCAAACATAAATCATAAACTATCATAAAGTAACGATCATCATTGAACATGAAAGTACATTAATGTTTGAACATATCAAATTAAAGAGAGGGGACTAGTTGGTCACTCAATTTCCGTCCTCATCAAGGTCATACTCCTTGTTGGCATCCAAACCATCCATGACATCATCATCCTCAGTATTTCTGGACGGCTGCACAATCAGATAAAAGATAAATTTAACTAACAAGTACTAAAAATTCATATCTTAATTCATTCTTTAAGCAAGCACCCTATATTCCCTCGATTAATCTATGAAGGATCACATAACTTCAAACAAGCATAGCATGCATTGACAAACCAACAGTAGACTTTTAATCAATGAATTCTATGTACAGAAAACTATAACATAGTTTTTGCCTTCTAAATCTCATATGTTATTTTTATTTTATAGTATATGTCAAATGGCAACTTCTACTACAAAACCGATTGCATAAATTTTTGGAGAAGTCTTTCCATCAAAACTGACACTACAAATGCTAGTCTATGATTCATATAAAACCGTCAGAAAAAGAACAAATGGTTGCCACTCTCTTGTGCAATGCAACTAATGCAGTTGTTCCTATCTCTCAACCTTGCTCTAAAACTAAGGTTGTCCACAACCACAGAACTAGAAGAACATTTGTAAACATAAGAGAATAAAGCAACACCAAACCAATTAACAGTGGGTGCTTGAATCTGATTGCTCCCAGACAAATGCCAAGGGATATACTTCTGTCTCTCATCATTTATAACCACGGAAATGAAACATCATAAACAATAACAGAACAATGTTTATGGCATGAATTTGGTAACAATTTATGCACTCAATCGTCTAACCTGTAAATTATGGTGCAACAGTTCCAAGAGTGACCTTGGAAAACTTTAAGGAAGACAATATAACCGGTCTATATTGCTCAAAAATTGGCTCCATATTAGCCTTTATAAGCTCTGATGCTGCCTACAAACATCCAACTTAGTGTCATACTCCGAAAGCAACAAGACACTATCTGTAGCACCCACAGAGTAAATGGGTATTCAATAGAAACTAAAAGTAGTTCTATATAACCTCATGAACAAAGGGTATTCAATTGACCTTTATGCAAGCTTATATAGAATTTCTAAGGTCCAAAATATACCTCAATTTGGTTCTGCAACGATCGAACATAATTAATAATAACGTCCAGCCATTCTCATTGCCTGCAAATCAGCAAAAAGATCATGGCAATGATGATAACCGCAAAGGTAGTGTCTGCCAAAAATTAATGCTTAACCACACCATAGTCGTCGCAAGAAGGTAAATGATTTTGTTGTGGATGTTGATAAACCTTGTTTAGTGACATGTAAAGCATGATAACCACAAGAAAGAGTGGATTTAGAATTATTTCAAAAAGAAAGAGGATAAACAAAAATATGTACTGATCAAGAAGAACAATACTAAGACGAGAAAAGAAAGATGGAATATGGAATATGGAATTTTGAAAGAAGTTAGAAACATAGGTACCTTGTAACATCCAGGAACCAGGTCTTGCAGGCTTCTCAACTTTTCATTTATCTTCTCTCTCCTTAACTGATTACACAAAAACACTTAATCTTAGACAAACAGTGGAAGAAAGGTATCATAACCATTAAAATACATCTTCTTTTCTGAGAAGTGAATTCGATTTTTTTCCCCCCTTCAAAATTAGGGTAGAGGATGAGAACTTTAAAAACAAAACTGTGCATCTAATTTATGAAAGAGATGACCGACAAAACAATATTTTAACTAATCAGTTACCCTTTCTGCCAAGCTATGACACTATCTGTAGCACCCACAGAGTAAATGGGTATTCAATAGAAATTAAAAGCAGTTATGTATAACCTCATCAACAAAGGGCCAGATCTTTGTAAGCTCCAGGTTTAGCCATTTCAAATGAAAAATACACACAGACAACGACATCGATCCCCTTGTAAAGATATGCCTAAGCAAATACAGTGTGATGGTAAAGATAGAGAATAATTAAGCAAGGATATCACTCAACTTTTGTCTGTTTGAGAAGACAAAAGTTTCAGTACACAAAACCATTTACAGATGGCATAAATTCTGGTGAAACAATGAGTCATGACCGATGGCATAAATTATATGTACAGAAATCAAATGCCACAATACCCATTCCATGTACAGAAATCAAATGATGTATAGATCAAGACACTTATACTGCAATTGGGGAAAATAACACATGAACTCACCTCGATCGACCAAGATTTGCGAAATGGAGGCGCGGGATCAGGGAGGCAGCGACAATATAGCAAGCAGTCGCGGCAGAAATGGGTACGTTACTGGCGGCAGCCAAGCGGACAACGACCTGTCGGTGAGAGACGAGCAGCAACAGCAGCCACGAGCAGTAACGGTAGCCACGAGCGCAGGGAGTTTCAACGAAGTGATTGAATCTGGGATCTCCGAGTCATTTTTGGTTGGGATAGTGAAATTGATCAATGCATATAGAGGGAACGAAGTTCTTGAAGGCGCCGGCTGTGAGAGATGCCGGGAGGAAGGCGCCGACAGTGAGAGATACCGACAGGAAGGCACCGGCGGTGAGAGCTCGGGGGGAGGGGACGACGGTGAGAGCTCTGATCTAGAGGCGAATGAAAGGAAAAAAAAAACACATTATTCTAGTGTTAATTCTTTTTCAAAAACTCAAAATAATTTTTTAAAAACAATTCGTCGCTAAAACTTCTAGCGTCAGATGATTTGGTCGCTAAACTTAACATTATTTTCACAGCTTAACATTGGTTACTTGGGTGACGGAATTTCTGTGACTGAGTCAAATTCCGTCACTAAAAACCTATTTTCTTACGGTGCAATGGCTGGAACCCTAGTCCATAATTGGTCAATTTTGTAAAGGGGATGGACCAATCCTAATGGGGTTCTAGTTTATTTTGTGCAAGCATTGAGATTCCCCTTACTTCGCTCCTTTAGTGTTTGATTTAGGGTTAATGGGGCCTAAGGGTGGACCAGTAGTAGGCTTTGGGAATATTCTATAAAGGTTCTTAGGTTCCCTTCTTTTTTGAACCAAAAAAAGGTTCCCTTCTTTCTCCCTACCTTTCTTAAGCTGGTTTTTTTTTCTTGTGAGGTGAGGTGGGGTGGGGGGGGGGGGGGGGTGGTCTGAGAATGTCGGTTGGTGCTTAGGTTCTAAATAGTGTAGGGTGGGGTAGAGTGCGGTGTTTAAGACCTCTATTTTGTGTTAGTCTTCTCTTGTGCTTGTTCGTATTTTGCCCCCTTTTTCAGCAACACGATTTCAATGGTGCTTGGAAGTAACGGTGGAGGGTTGCAGATCTTGCAGGGATAATGACGCCTAGTTTTGTACTACGATTCCAAAGGATGACCAGTTTACTTTCATTTGGTTGTCTCCTCTAATTTTAGTAATCTGTAATAGTCATGGTATATCATGACTTATTGTTATTTTTCTGTTGAAAAATGTAAAGCCAAAAAAGGCTGATCTGACAAAAATCTTATAACTCTTTATTTTATCAATGTTATTCTCTCATTTACCAAAATAAAAAAACATCATAATCTTCATTTATGAGGGTATAGCATTATAGTAATATTTGTGACAATGAAAACTTTAAAGCTTCTAGCGACACTAGTTACATGCATATGCAATAACTGGTACTTGTTTTAGTCGACGTATTTAGATGGTTTTTCACCTAGGTTAAGAGGGTTTAGATGGTTTTTCACCATTTGTTCGATTACCAGGCAAGTGGACTGGTACTTGTTTTAGTCGGCGTCCGAAGGCTGAAGCCAATTTGTTCCCACATCCCCCTTCGTCCAACCATAATTGAAAGGATAAATTTTTGTTCGTCAAGCTTCCCAAGTTCGTAAGGTTCGTGGTCGGCAACATATGGAACACTGAGTATGACACTGACTTGTAATGGTTTGAAATAGAAAGATCTGACTGATAATGACCTTGGGCATATTGAAAACCTCAAAGGAGTCGAGCCTTTAGAGTCCAAGTATCCTTTAAGTAGCGCTCAGTTTCATGAATGTGGAATCATTTTTTCCCTTGATAAAGACTTGGACGAAGAGGAGGAAGAGGAAGGCGGGAACGATCCTGGAAAATGCCTTTACGAATGTTTGTATTCGTCTTCCTCTTATCATAAACTTATGTATGTCAAATTTTGCAGAGAACATGTCTTCTCGGGGAACTCATGAAAGTGCTCGCTGCAACTGAGTAAGAGATATAGACTTGTTTTAGATTTTGAAGTCTTTTGTATATGGCCTTGAAGCCCACATGTGTAAGCTTTTTCAATATTAATGGAATCAAGGCTTTGCTTTTGTGAAAAGACTTTTATTTATGAACATGCTAATGGCAATTACAACGCTATGACGTGTAAGGCCGACTAGAGAACATGAGCTTTGCAAAAATGAAGCTAGTATAAGAAACCAAGTCTAAGATAGGTGTTAATAAGAGCAAGATGTCCGAGTGGGGAAGGGGAAGCCTTCAACTTTAGTCTTGCTCATGAGTGTTAGCATCTTAAATTGGTTGCGTTCCAAGTCCGAGGGATTGCCTTGCCATCTAATTCTTCCAAGTGGTAAGATCCCGGACTTCCCAATTTTGTCACCTTATAAGAGCCTTCCCAATTGGGTGTTAACTTGCCAACGGCATCGCATGGAGCTGAGGCTTCCATTTGACAAAGGATGAGGTCGTCAATGCAAAAAGCACGAGGGCGAATTCGTCGATCATAGAACTTGGCAACCTTCTTGTGACACCTTCAACCCAGGTGACATCACCGGGCTGTGTTATCAACCATAATCACATTCAAAACCATGTGATGAATACAGAGCAACTACATCCTCATACATCATTAATAGACGCTCCAAAATGCGTCCTTACAAAAAATTTCTAACAAACATACATCATACTGCAGCGGAAGACCTTCAGGTCTTTATACAACATGAATGGTTACAACCTAATATACGACTGTAGTCGTGGGACTCTTATCAACCTATCTCGCAACTCATTCTTTATTCCACCATTTCTAGTTGTTCTTACCTCACATAACTGATCCCCTCGCTCAACTTTTCTAGCTTGTATCTTTTTCCTTTCTAGAAGGTTCTCCTTGATCAACCTTATAGCCAGCACAATACAACATAAAGAATGAGCGCAAATCGCCCAGTAAAGACAATACGAGAAGTATCATGTACAAATGATTCAAGAGACTCGGAGGAATAATAATCATCTCAACGATAGAAATGAATCAAGAGTTCCAATAAATTTTTGACAACATAATTGTCAAAAGATCATTTTTCTTTCGTTAGACTGAGCGGCTTTAAGGCCCAACAGAACAGCATTACTGCCACCTCCTCATGGACTAGACTGACTGACCATGCAAGTGAACCCGAAATCCAAGGTCGTAAAGATAAACATCATTGAAATACAAATCATTAAAACCATCAACATCAAAAGAAAATCAAATGCAATGCACATGGACATGACGGACAGGACTCGACCAGACACGACAGACTCTGCTCGAGCGACATTCATCCTCTTTGGCCAGTGATCATAATTCATAGGCTATCCTCCTCATATTGATGTCCCATTTTACGGGATGTCCATCTCAGTCTCAAGTAAATAGAAGAGACACTGTCAACAAGCAGGGAACTCATTTAGAGTGCTTTCCCTAACCACGTTACAGCCAAGCAACGAGACTTCATCAACGGGGCGGACTAAGGGAAAATTTATTCCACCTTATGTCCTCAGCAATACAACTCAACAAGGAATGCCGGATCAGAAGATCAACCAGTGTTCAGACCTAACAATAAGAATTCAACGTAACATCATCAACATGGCGGACTTGGGAGAAATTTTTCGCAAGCCCTCAATAGCATTCTTACATAAGAGAAATGTCGGTTATCAATAAGTACCGACATTTCACAACAACAATGCAACGATCTTTACAACATCATCATCAACGATAGGGCGGACTCGGGAGAAGTTGCCACAAGTCCTCAATAGCGTTCTCAAAGAGAAGAGATATCAGCTATCATTGACTGCCGACATCTCACAACAACCATGCAATAACCCCTATGCAACATCATCATCAACTTCAGGTATGCTAATCGAATCGAATCATAGCATACTAGGACACACATTATCCTCGCTAAATTTCATCAAAATGGCGGACTAAGGAAATTTATTCTACTATAAGTCCTCAACAGCACAATTCAAATATGCATATACCGGTCACAATGACTACCGGTGTCCAATCATAACGGCAAGAATTCAACAACACGTCATCAACATGGCATGCTAATCGAACAATGAATTAGCATATCAGAACCGCATTATCCTTACTTGATTGGCTTCTAGCCGAAGCACTCGCAATCTTTGATCGCAACAAGCTACGTCACCTAGTCAAATAATACCTTGCTCGTTAGACATTATTCAACATATACGCACTCCTTATTCTACACCTTCCCATTTAACCGCTCACAGCGTTTTATGACAGCTAATCAACCCGATCCAATAACTGGATCCTTAACCTAGCCTTATCGACGTATTAGCGATAACAACCTCCGCTCATTTTAGATGTATTAACACCATTCCTCACTTCCCTCTACTTCGGATGATTAATAACACGCGTTTCCCAAAAATTTAGCCCCAACATGACAAATTACCAAAATACCCCATGATGGCCGCTACATTACCAACACCCCAAAACCGCTTTAAAACCACTTTTTAGATGTACTACATCATTTATAGACCAAATAGTCCCTCAGATAATTTTAAAAGATGTCTTATACTCCTTCCCGAACTAGAAGTCATTTGGAAAATTTTATAGAAAAAATTATCAAAATACCCCCCGATGAGCGGCAAATTATCGAAATACTCACGGGGGTTCACTATCACCCCAACGCCCCAAATCAGCTTCAAAACAACCTCTTAGGTGTTTTAAAACCCTTCTGGGACTAAAAAGTCATTCGAAAAATTTACCGAAAAATTACCAAAATGCCCTCGAGGGTTCCCGACATCAGAAAAATCTCAAAAGCACTTTAAAACGCTATTTTAAACCTCCTGTAGTCATTCTTGAGCTAAAAAGTATTTTACAAAATTTTCGCCCAAAAATTCCGAACCGTTGTCTGGACCGAGAGCTTAAAAGCCCGTTCGGCCAAAAATAACTAACGACTTCGGAATGACCCAAAATCTTTGGAAATGAAAATTCCCAACATCCTATGGTTCTCATAAAATTTTCGCGCGAAACCGCGCTCGTTTGATATTTTAAATTCCACTGTAAAGTTCTAAAATTCCTGCGTTCGTTCACCCCTTCCCGAACTCAGAAAAATCTGAACTTTTTCCACAATAGGTCTCTCAAAAATAACTGGGGTTACAGTTTGGAACTTTGTCCAATTTTGGACTTAAACTATTTAAAAAATTTGTAAAAGAGCTGTCCAAATAGTTTTCCACCTTTAGTGACACTTTCACTTCCTATTCAAATTATCACACACTAAAACACACACACACTCCATCTTCAACCTTCAGCCGTGATGTTCATCCCACACCCACTTCACAACCACCAATTAATTCACCTCCAATCCATTATAAATTCATTATACCACCTTAATTACACTTTAACATACATTTAAACACACTTTTTAACACACAATCTCACCCGTAGCTCACAAACTCAGGAACACACACAGAGTCATAGACACAACACCAACTCTCACGCACAGACCCTCGGACACACCCGAACTTACAACCTCCTCCACTTTAATCCGATATACACATTAACCACACGAAATTTCACAAACGCGTATACATAATTCACCCATATCCATGGCTGCCATACACACACTTCACTCACGGCACACACCCACATGCCAATTAATACATTAAATTCCGTAGAAAAGGAGAGGGATTACCCCTAAGACCCTTTTTCAGATTAATTTTCTTCTTTCTTCCCCTTTCCCGAACCCCCTGCTTCGCTGCTTTGCTGCTTCCCTGTTTTTCTTTCTCCATGTTTCCTGTTATGCTTTGTCCTTCAACCTTGCCTGAAAGGGAAAGGTTTCTCCTTTTTGTTTTTCTTCCTTTATTTTTTTCTTTAGACTTATCATCCTTCTATTGTTTACAATATACATTGATTAGTCATCCACAAAAGCAAGAGGTGGCAAATTTACACCCCTCATTGACTAGCACAAATCTAACGGTCTCAAACTCATTGTAATATTGTTCAACTGAGCCAAGCTGCCTCATCTTATGAAATTCCCAATTACACTTTCTTTAAACAATTGAGCATACCTAGAATTTAAATCTGTTACAAATTCAGTCCAAGCCACCTTGCCCTTGGCCTTAGTGTAAGTACCAAACCAGTGTTCAGCTTGGCCTTCCAAATGTACTGAGGCAAAGTTAACTTTGAGCATTTCATCCATGGGATGAAATTAAAAGTATCTCTCAGCTTTTCTAACCCACCCATATGAATCATCCCCACAGAACTTAGGAAATTCTAGTTTAGGTAGTTTAGGAAAAGCATTACCATTATTAAATGGAAGGAACTCTCGATGATTAGCTTCCCAGCTCTTACTTCCTCTTGTTTTCGAGTTAGAACCTTCTGCTCCTTCATGTCCTTCGGTGTAAATCAGCTGCTGCATCAGACCTTGCAAATTTGTGAGAGTCTGCCTCATAGCTGGTAGTTCCTCCTTCAATTGATCTACCGAGAGCTTCAGTGCAGGTAACTCTTCAATGTTTTGCCTTAATTCCAATAATTGATCATCAAGAGACCCAAAGTGATCTGCAAATTGAGCTTCCATTAAGCTCACGTGCTCATCCAATTGTTGTTTATTTCTGTTCCTATACCCCATTTTGATTCGAATTTTTCACAAACCCAAGTAATCATAGCTTGCTCTGGATACCAATTTGTAACAGTGATGAGTGGATCACGATTCCAGAAGAAGGAAATTCCTAATTAAAGGAAAAAGAATCCAGCTAAGCTGGCCAATTCACAGAGAAAAGAAGAAAATGGAGTAAGAGAAGAGTAATTTCATTTTATATCCCCTTTCTCTTCTCAATGATTCGGTTGACATAGCTTTCCAAAACTTTCTCCCCAAGTCAGAATTTTGGAATATTCATGAAAAATCAGAAAATGCAGATATCAAACTAACTGGAATTCTAACAAGTGTTGATTATACTGGAAATCCTAACGGCCAAATCATTCTTGAAAATATGCTAGGCGCGTGTGTATCGCATTATGCTCCATTAATTGCTTCATGCACCCCACTCTCTCTTTCTTCTTAATTTCTGTTGCTTCCCTCCTTTTATCATGTTTGATTTCTTCATGTAATTGTTGGCATCTTGACTCTTATTTTCAATGGCCTATGCTGCTGGTTGGTAATTGCTGGTGCAGTTGCATCCCTTGGGGTGTCATTCATGACAGGATGCAAGTATACAAACAAAAAACAGTAGATACACTCGTTAATCAAATCATGGGATAATCATGGGCAAAATTTGCATTCAATGGGCAAAATTTACAAGAATGATGTGTATTTGTACAACTAATATCAGCCCAATCGTTCAAGGTAGCCATCACATAGATCTTAAAGCATTGAGAAGATCAACACAAGCACGGAGCAATCTGCCTCTGCTGTTGTAACCCTTCAAAGTATACAAAGATTTCAAGATGAATCTGCAGCTTTCACTAATTACTGTTACCCACATCATACACAAATTCAAGTCTCTTGTATTATGTTTCATAAGTACGCACCTTATGATGTTTAAAGCATATTGTACGCTACTGTGGACAGAGGAGGACCCAGGAAGTCTAATTATTGAAAGGGGGGAAGTCATAAAAAGTTTATGACTAACCTAAAAGAATTCGAAAGATTCAAGTTCACATAAAACATGAAGAAAAAAAAAACACCAAATTTAGAAGTAGTTCATCAAGATTTTATTAAACAAGAAAATATAAGAAAAGTAATTTTTCTAATATTTATGAATCGATGGTCAAAGCGAAACTCGGCATTCTTCACAGTTGAGAAAGTCATCAATGATGGAGTCTATAGTTGTATGTTCCTGATAGTGGAAAACAACTTCTCCAATACTCGCGGGAAGGGGGTGAGGGTGGAGGGCAGGCTTGGCCCCTTCCCTCTCCTTTCTTTTGCTTATCCTCGTTTTTTAGGTTCTTCCACCTTTAAGAGTGTCCAAATGGTCCCTCCTTGTGAGCCTTTCGTTTTTTAGTTGTATTGCCATAGATTATGTCGACCCTGCACATGCCTTTGATGCAGTGGATGAATTTGTTGAAATTTGGATGGAATCGGAATCACAAAAAAAAAAAAACTTTGAGGCACGTAATCTTTCTTTGAGGCTTTATTTGTCCCTACTCAAAAATTGAGTTTGCTAATGAATTAAAGATAAATACAACAAAGTCTCGGTGGAAATCTGTAAACAGCAAATTTGAAGATTCCCCATTTAATTCTCTTTGAAGCAATACAAGTGTTGGCTACAAAATTTTGTAGAATAGGAAAAGGTTGAAGATGCAAGTGTTCTGGAAGAATAGAAACATCTTGCATATATAAAACTTGAAAGGGTGTCTTTGGATAGACAAAGCTGTTGGAGAAACAACTGTTACAGTATGAAAAAACTACCTGAATATTTTGAAATAAATCAAAATTCAAATTAAAATAAAAAAAATCATAACTTTTCAATAAAACTTATCTTTTCAAAGTAATTTTATTTTGGAAAATAAAATAATAATCACAATTTTCGCAGCCGCAGCAAAGTGCACAATAATAACATGTGCCTAAACTCACGCACTCACGCAAGTAGCATGGGAACTAGCACACATTTGCCTTATACCAAGTACGTTGCAAAAGCACATTCCTACTTTTAATTCATTTTTCAAACGCATTTCAGAGTAACGTGGGACTAAGAATTTTGTTTGTTTTTTAAAACAAACTCCTCAAATCCAACAGCCAATGAGTGGTCAAGGGCTACAAATCTGTTACTGCTTCTCGGTTTGGTTGCATGAATGGCGCAGGAAGGGTTCAGGTCCATTGTTGTATTTTATTTATTTAAAGATCGGAGGTTCGTCACGGGCTGTGCGTGCCAGCAAAGGTCGTGTCGTTTGACTTTTTGTGACTTAATCGTACACATGGTCCTGCCATGACTTGGTTGCGATTCATTGAGTCATGTGATTGGCTATCCGTGACAGTGGTTGCATCCTCATCTGCCAAATCAAGGCTCCACGCGCTAAGCACGTGAATGCATTAATCAAGTTTTTTTTTCTGTAAAATGAATGCATTAATCAAGTTGGTTCTCAGATGAGTCCGATTATTTGTAATTGATGTTCTTCTCGGAGGTTGGTTACAGAAAAGTACAATGTCCAAAGCATGTTGCTCAATATGTCAATAATAATTGTTCTATTGGGCTTGTTGAACTGGCGGACCTACGTTTGTACGAGGGGGGACTAATATACCCATTCAACTTATTCTACCCAAAAAAAAACCTTTTGAAAAGAAAAAAAAAACTTTCATTCCACTCTCAGTCTGCGACTCTGACTCTCTCTCTCTCTCTCTCTCTGTCTGTCTGTCTGTGTGTGTGACAGTGCGACTTGATTGTTACTTGATCATTTGCTTTCCTAATTGAGCATTTCAGATTATTGATCAAGGTGGTGCTTTAGGTGTGGTATTTACTGTCACACTCTTTACAATAACATATAGATTTTATTTTATTTTTTGGTGCATTACAAGGGTAAACATTTCAAGACGCGGCTTCTAGTATCGTATTTATTGCCAATGCTAGGTGCTTCAGGCTGCAAAGGAGGCATCTAGAGGGTGGCTCTTAAGGGTATTTGATGGATGATTAGGGAAATGGGGGCGAACTGTTTACCCATCCCCGGCCTTCTAGCCTTGAACTGTTGAACACAATGAACTTTGTATCAAAATGGTGTATTTTCGCCTAGAGCCGTAAACCATGGCTTAAAAACACTACTTACTTACCAATGCTAAATATATATTTGAGACCATCTTTGATTCTTTTTATGTTTTAAGGCTTCTAGGGAAAAAGGACACATAATTAGCCATGGATACCAACTTCGGGATGGCACTCCACTAGATTAGTGAAGCAAGCGGCGAAGTAGTAAACACCTATTCATCTCAAGTTAATCAGTATAAATGATCGGTGGTGTCAAATTGCAGTTATACGAGGGTTTGGTTCTAATAATGGGAGGTAGGATGACACATCCTGTGTTTTATAGTTTACAAATAAATATAACTTCAAAAATTTGGGGCTGAACACAGGAAAAGAACCACCAAACCTCATCTTTGCTCTCTCGTTGATCGGGTCGGAGGTGGTGGCAATGACAAGCGAGACAAAAATTGATGCGTCTGATTTTGGGTGAGGCTATATTTTACCCTCTTACATATTTTTTTAATTCTCTTGTTTGTAACCAAAAGGTTATCAACGGTCATTAAAATAGTGACTTTGCGACAAGAAAAGAGGGTAACAAGCATATGAACGGGTGGAGGTAGCATTCTCCTTTCATTTTCAATAACTTATCTAATTTATAACATAGGAAAATTTATTACTATAAGGCTTTAATTTCACCAAACAAAACCATTCTTCCCATTGTTTGGAAGAAAAAGAAAATCTTCCCAATTAGTACATTCCTATTAAATAGAAAGAACTGGTTACAAGTAAGAACATTTGCAGGAGAAGAGCATATATAATATATCCTAGACACAAAAGTCACCCTACTTTCGTAAACTTCCCTGAAGCAAATCTTTGATCTTAATTACCTCGCACTTTTTTCTTATGCTATGGGGATTTATGTTGTTCCATTTACAACGTCAACAAGAAAAATAATAATAATAATAATAACAACAGCGATGAATTTAAGGTTCTCCAAGAGGTAAGATCTCAATTTTTTGTGCACACAAAACAAACAAAATTGTACTTGTTAATCCATGTGTGCAATATATGTCACCTCACGTCTAAGTAATGGTGACCACAGCTAAGAAGATCCTTGGCACCACGTACGTCGACGGTCACAACATCTTCAGCTCTGCAATATGAGAAGGAAACAATGAGTACTGAACATGCAAACCAAATCAAGTAAGTAGGGAAGCTTGAAGTACTCTGACATTCTAATGATACAACCTAGCCTAAGGGCAAACCCCCCTAACCGATAATTAATGACCTCAAATATAGCTAACGTCGTTTTATTAGTAACGTTAAAAAAATGCTGTTAAAATGAATGTCTGAAAAATGCCAGCTTATAATACTTTAAAAAACATAACTTGTCGCTATTAGGGGTTTGCAGCTTCTTGCTACAATCCTAGTTGATGTCAAACTTTACCCGCATAGAAAGGTGATTTGGAATTGTCGTGTTGATTTTTTTATAACGTAAATTGAGAGAGTAAAACCCCTGTTTAGAGACAGATAATCATGGTTATTATTTGATTTTTGATGACACTAAATTATTTTTGTGCTCGTGTCTTCTAGTAGGGTTCGATGTTCTTTCTTTGAGGCTGCATCATTATTCAGTCGAATAGGACAAAATATGGCCTGACTTATTACATATCAAGTTGAATAAGGCCAAGTAAGGTGTAATTCATGTTGACATTTGAACCAAACCGAGATCACACGGAGGATAAGAAGTTGGTTTTCCTACTTTGTGTTTGTCAACGTAACGGATAACCACTCGCACTCACGGCCATCACCTCTCTGTTAATCACCGCTGCCACATCAACAAATCCTGCAACCGTGCAATTCAGAGTTGCATCGCCCCACTGCCATCCCTAAACTTGATTGCGGATCTTATAAGATCCGCATCCAACCCGCCCCATTGACATCCCTAAACTTGATTGGAGGCATTTACACCTTTCACTACTGAGAGCATCCCGCTATGTAGGAATTAATTTAACTCTCCCTATACAGAAGAAGATGGATTCTCTATTGAGGGGACAAAATGTTCATTGACAGAAAATCCAGATACATTCAAAGAGCTGATCAAATGAAAGAGTTGAGAGAAGCTCCAGGAGAGGGTTACCCCTGTTTTTTTTTATTTATTAAAAGAGGGTTACTCCTCTTGTACCTGCCAAACAGCACAAAATTTTTGTACCAGTCAAAGATACTGGGTGTTTGTGGCGGACGGAACCCCAAGAGATTGTTGTCTTTTTCCTCTCGTCAAAATGTTACTTTGGATCCCTTCCCTCTTTTATTTTTGGTTTGCTGATTCCTCTGTCAAAAAAAACAGCTCTGGCGAAAAAAAAATAGAAAAGAAACTGATCCAAATTCAAACGAGGACGACCATTCTTGCTCAGTAATGCATTCATATGGCACTTGAGGAATCATAAGCAATTACCATGATAATATTATACAAAAGAATAGTGTCGCAGCATTGTAGTTAAACTTGCGTTGATTAAACGCACAAAAAATCTTCTAAGGATGCAAGCTTACTGCTCCTGACAATCAAACACGTTATAGAGGAGGGTAGAAATAAGAAGATAAGGAAAACCCTAGGAAAAGAAGGCCCCCAATTGTTGCGACGGTGCTCTGCGAGATCCTGGAGGCTAGCATACTCCCCCCGACCACTGCCACTGATGTACAGATGGTATGACCAAGAGTAGCCCCTAGGGCAACTCCAACCGCATTTTTGTGCGTAGCAAGCTGCAGATTTTCAAAGGAAAATCATTAATAAAAAATACTAGTAACAAATCAATCGATCATTTACAATTGTTTAAATGCCTAGTTTCTACACTGAAGTTGGACAATTTTGCCAAGTCTCGTGTGACCACAGATCAGTACACTAAAGAATAGGGTTGGGGGGGTGGGACTGGGGGAACCTCGCCTGTTTTACGATTAGAACAGGTTATACACACATCCTGAGTCGTCTACCAAAAGATAGGGAAGAGGAAAAAGAAAAGGTTGTAATAACATAATTTTGCTCAACTTCAATGCGCAGAATCAAGGTGATTTTGGCAAGTGTGATATCTGACATACATGAGCTAGATATTCTCAAGGGTGACCATTATTTGAGGCTGGAAGAACTTTGCAGACGTGCGGAGTTGAAAGCAGAGGTCATTTGTAGTTTGTTTCTGAGAAAACATGGAGAAAAAAATCTAGAACCACATTCTTTCACAGAAAGGCAAGGGCTCGAAAGAGATGGAATCCGACTGGAAAGATTATAGTGGATAGGATGGAGAACACTATGAAGAGGGAAGTCATGAGAGCGATTATGGAGTTTTAGGAGAGGCTTTCAAGAAAAAACCCCGAGTAGAAGTTTTGCCGGGTTGTGTTTTAATGTTCTGAATCAGGAGGAAAAACGATGAAAAGCAAAAAAACACTTTGAATGCCACGTTCATCTCTTTAATTCCAAAAGAAGTTGTCACAGAAATTAGAGAGTTCCCCACTATTAGTTTTACGTGCAGGAGCTTTCTTGCAAGCATGGTTCAAAGACTCGGGCGGTAAAGTTCTCAGTTTGGAAACAGTACCGGTTGCGGCCGACTCGATAGCGGTAGGAGCGTTAATGCAACTTTAAGCTAGTTCTAGGCTTCAAAAAATTCTGATGTTCATGAAGATTTTCTAAATAATGCGAACACAAAGATGAGTCGATTAGATTAACAAGACAACACTAAACAGCAGACATGGCACATCTTGATGATAATTCAGACCGCTGGCGGGCTAATTCACACCCAATATTACGTCATAGCTCAAATGATAGGCGTCCAATACATTGACAAAGTCAACTTCAAATTAACATCATTTAAGAAGTTATGCAACTAATATTAAGATCATGGTCACACGAAGTATTTCACATTTTCAAAGGTACAAAAAGCAACTTATCAAAGAATTTCAGTCCAACTATTAATGTAAAAACTCGACTAAAAGCTCAACTAACCATAGTCTTGAGATAGATAAGGTTTAACATGGTGCTAGTACGTAGCGAATGCTGTACTAATGTTCATGTATCTTGCTTAGAGGATATAATAATGATACTAAATGTCCATGCATCGGTGTGTACGCAAAAAGTAAGTGTAAAAGAAGACCATGTTAACAAAAATCCCATGCATCAGATTTTATAAATTTTTGTAAGACATAACACGCCAACATGAAAGGAAAAAGACAAAAAAGATAAGATAAGATAGCAAAAACCTTATAGTAGTTTTAGTATTTAAAACAGCACAAGGACAAATAAACGCAGAGTGAAACAGAGAGCTAAGAGCAGAAGTGTTGCCAGAGACTACCACCTCAGCGGAAGGAAGATCGCCAGAAGGAAAATCGCCAAAAGGAAGTCATCTTGCTGAAGTTGCTGGAGCAGATCATAATCGGAGTGAAGATTCAGCCGTATAGGCAATTGGGGAACTTTCAAATTGGTTGAAGATTTTGGCGATTTCAGAAAGGTATGAAATTCATCTTACTGGCGTTATCGCGGCCGAGACTCGCCCAATGCCTTGTCTTTTTGCCCGTTACGCTAATTTCTTGGTGAGATCGCCAAGACTTGAGCGAGATCTCGCCAAGATGTCTCTTTCGCTATGGCATCAACTCGGGACTCAGATTCGGTCGGTGGCTTCCGAGACCGAACCAAGTCGCCGATTTTTTTGCATATAGCCCGACTTTTGAACCATGCTTGCAAGTTATAGTTGTCATCTGCTATAATAGCAGGGTGCTGTAACGGTTTTACTGGCTCTTAATATATCTAAAAGTGCTCTTCCTTGCCATTGTTTTATAATAGCAACGTGGATATTTTTGTCACGGAAAACACATTAGCAGCGCTCTTTTGCACAGCACCCCTGCTATTACAGCAGGGGATCCGTATCCATTGTACCAACATCTCAAAAGGTCTTTGGAGGCCTGATAGCCAACAAATGGGTAAATTTAAATGGTGTAAATTGGGTGTGGAAAAAGTGTGTGGTCAGGTTGGTTAAAATTTCTTGCTTTATTGGTTTTGTGGAGAAATGGAGGGATTGGATGACGTTTAGTATTTCGACAGCAAAGTTTTCACTTTTCAATGATGGGAAATGACACTCCTGATAGATTCTTTTTGAGACAGGGAGCCTGTCTCTTAACGAGAATGTTGTTGGCTCGGGCAATTTAGAGGCTTCAAGGTAGGTCAATCAATGGATGGAGGCCTAGAGATGGCGCATTTGCTAGTTGCAGATTACATGATCTTGTATTCTGATACAGATGGGGACCAGCTGAGATACATTAAAATGGGGTGGAAAGTGTATGATCCGGTTGTTTGCAATTTTTTGCTTCATGGTTTTGTGGAGAAATAGAGGGATTGGATCACGTTTAGCATTTCCAGAGCAAAGTTCTCACTGATGGTTAACGAGCACTCCAGGCGGTTCTTTTTGAGACAGGGATCCTGTCTCTTAAATGAGTAGGCTGTTGGATCAGGCTTGTATAGAGGCTTCACTGACAGGTCAATCCATGGATAGTAACATAATCTTGTATTGTGATACAGATGAGGAACAGCAGACACACATCCGCATGGTGCTTCTTTTTTTTTTCCAGGCTTGCTCCAATTTAAGATTAATGTCTGCAAAGAGTGAGGTGACTTCATAATGCGCCTAATATTTCCTTCCTTGCTGATTCTTATGCGCGTGGAGTGTGTTAGGTCTCCTGCTGGGTGCTTCTTTGAAGAATGTGATGTGCTGGAACTTGGTGGTGGAGCAATTTCAGAAAAGGTAGGCAGGGTGGAAGAGAGTAGCTCCCAAAAGCGGGCGGTTAGCTTTCCCCACATATTTTATGTCACTTAATAGTGATTCCTATTTCCTTAGCTAAGAGATTGGAACAGCAGCAGAGCTTCTTCTGGGAAGACTCGCGGAAGAAAGCATATCATTTGGGGGCAGGGGTCATGTGAAATAGGATTGATCACAGGTGTGGGGATGTTGAATTATATATCGGTCCTGTCCCGTTGCTCTTCAGTATAGCAAGCAATAAGGATGTCATGATGGCAGAGATTTTGTCCTCTCCAGCCGGTTCTGTTTGGAATCTGGTGTTCAGAAGAAACTTTCAGTTCCAGGAAACATAGCATGTGTTGGCATTGATGGCCAGGTAGTATTATGCAGAGGTGTGCGGTTGGAGGGAAAATAGGGTGGTATGGAGGGACAATTCCAGGAGCTTCTTTTCTGTAAGTTTTATTACTCAGCTCCATTGGTTTGTCAATGTGATCCCTTCCCTTGGAAAACCATTGGAAAGGCAGGCTACTATAAAAGTATGCTTTTGTACTTGGGAAGTAGCCACAAACGTGTTTCTATCCGCTGATGACTTGAGGAGGAAAGAGGAGGAAAATTTACGTCAACTATGTTACATGTCTAAACAGGATGAGGAATAGGTGGACAACGTCTTACTTCATTGTCAGGTGGTGAAAGAGGGGTGGAGCTTGATGCTTTGCCTTTTGGGCCTTCGCTGTGTGATGCTGCGTTTGGCTATTAATGTTTTGAGGTGTTGGTCACTTCTTAAACATAGAGGAGAAGAGAAGGGAAGGTTTGGGGTTTGATCTCCCCAGTCATGTTTGTGTTTATGAATGGGAACATAAAGGTAAGGTGCTAAATCATCATTTTCCGAGGCTTAAGGCCATTTTGTCTTCTCTTTTCATTGGTCAGAGGGGGAAGTTTTTCCGACACCTTCATACAGCAACCATTCTTAGACCCGCAACAGGAGGGTGCACCTGGCCCCCAATTTAAATAACAGAAAAAGTAGATGATGATTAGACATGATCCAGCCAACTCAGATTAATAACATATTTGAATTAAGACAAAGCTGAGTCCAGACTCTATGACCCTACGAGGATAGTGTCTTCACAAACCTGAGCCCTATTTACTAGTTCTCTAACTACTTGGTGATCCAGCTGACGGAGATCATCTCATGCATGAATCACTAAATATATGTAATATCAGGAAAAAATTTCACATCCAAGCATAGCCATGTGATAAAATAGGCCGAAATTCAGTTTTAGTGACAGAATAACAACCATATAACCACTAAATCGTATTTATCTGTATCCCTCTACATATTCTACTGCAAGCATCAGTATCATCTTAGTGATAAACTCGTTAAGAGTCCAACTCAACTTAAATGATATTCATTGCCGTTGACATGTTCAAACTCTCTGCTAGAATTGTGATATGAAGGCAACAATTATGACAAAAAGCAAGAACGATATGATCACGTGTGACTTCGTGCTTTTCCAAGACTTGGTCCTAAGCGAATATATATGGGCCAAAGAGCTTTTCAGAGAAGGAAAAACTTACAGCAATTGTCGCTATCTGGCTACGATCCCCCCACTCTGCTAGAAATGTTAGAATAAACGACTGCATAAAAATTGACAGAGAAACAAGTCATAAATAGTTTACAGAGGTCCCTCAGGCCTCAGCACATCAGCAACAGTTCACATTATTTTCAACAGATGTACCAAACCAGATGCATATTAAGAGTGGTTCCTTATGTTTAATTTTTTTAGTTGTTTACGTGTATGAATGATGTTCCTAATTAATAGCTAAAGAAAGCATAAGAATCACTGAAAGAAGTTATCAACAATCTGAATAATGTCTTTGATTGTCCCTTACGATGGAACAAAGTTCAATTTTCTACTACAAGCACAGGCTAACTAGGGATGCGGCTTCCCGTGACATTCTAACCAAGAACAAAGACCATCTCATTCATGAAGTAAAATGAACAAAACTCAATTAGAAAAGTGCAAAGGTTGTATTTCATGGGAATACCTGAGAACGTATTCAGGGTGCTTGGATGCAAATAACAGGAAACTGGAAGATATGAGACATAAACTAATCATATCAATTTAATGCAATAATCTGTCATATATCGTATACGAGTATCTCCAGTGCATCAGCAACAGTTCATACTATCATTTATGGATGTATTTGTGATAGATAAGTATCAAAGCATAGAAAAGCATACTGATGTTTTGTTAATGTACTTTTACGCGTCAATATTAAGAGTATTCCAGATTGAAATAACTCGAACACTCTAACCGTAAGCAACTAGGTTGCTCCACTGTGACCAGGAGGTCTTCGAAAGAAAGTCTCTCCAAAATAGTGGGCGTGAGGCTGTAAATCAACCCTCCCCAGACCCCGTGCTGGTGGAAGCCTTGAGCACTATAACCACCCTTTATTTATGAACTCAAAATGCTCTCAATCATCTGAATGATGCCTTCAACTAATTTCTTCAATTACAAAAGTTAAGCTCAGGCTACGAGCGAGACAACATATTGACTTAATACAGCTACAGCTGCTAATTGGCATCACCTAAAACAATGTCTTTAAAAGAACATATCATACATGACTAGTCTAAAAAGCCCCAAATTATTGTGATTTATAGGGTTTTCCAGAAATTTTAGGGTTTTTGGATGCAACTAATGGAAGAACCTTATTTCCATGCAACAAAACAAAACATACCTCCAAAAATATTGGTGTACAAAATCTAGAAAAGAAACGGCGGACTGTTGTTTTCCCTTGTCCAGCTTCAAGTTTCTCTTCTACCTGAATGAAAGAAAGAAATGATTAAGAAATGTCCACGTGACAATAAATTTCAAAGAAAGGGCAACAGATTGTCATCCCATCCGTTTGTTAATTAAAAACTTCCTCTTTTTTTTTTTTTCCTCGGAACACAATGAAACACTTCTGAGTAACTATGAGCACTGGGTTTACTACTTTCACATCAGAGACAAGATGAAATAATACTTAAGAGGAAGACAAATAACTAAAAAAAGTCCACGTCTGATCTTTCAGCCAAAAAAAAAAAAAGATAGCTGGGATATCTATGAAAGATTACATGCTTGCTCTCTCTTCCCCTCCCCGTCACCCTTTTTCATTTTATCGGCCACTGCCATTAAGAAACTTCATCCCTTTACATAATCACTTTTGAAAAGGAGAGAGGAAAATTATTTCTTACTTTTACTCTTAATTACACCGTAAGGATACCCAACTGAACCGCAGAAAATCCTACATCTCATACTCCACATCTAAACAAGAATTCTCGATGAAGTTCCCTCCGTCCCAACCCCCCCCCCCCCCCACCCCCCCACAAAACAAACCATAAAACCCCCTGCGCTAATCTGCTTGACACCAAAATATGACCATATCACCACTTGCATAGATAGTATTCAGCAATTTTGCGGTCTGTGAAAACCTTTGTGCCAAATTTCGAAAAAAAAGAGTTGGAGCAAGAGCAACCATTAATATGCATAAGATTGAGTGCAGCATGGAGCGCAGGCATAAATTTGTACCATTAACATACTTAGAGAGAGGCTAAAGTCACACCTTATGCTTATCCACGCCTCAATTGTTGCTAGAAAGTGCAAAACAAGGTCTACGATAAGCATAAAAGGGAGTAAATTTAACAAGGTGTAAATAAGTGCAAAAGGGTCTGAAGTTAGCATTTCCTATGTTTTGTGTAGTTCTAAAAAAATTGATTGAATATGTCGTGTAGCATAACCTTAGAAGCAAGAAACTCCTCATATGGTGACGCTTCCCTTTCAGAAACTCGCTTCTGAGGTCTTGATACTGTTAGCCGGACGGAGATGCATGAAACAAGTGGGAGAGTACCTGAAAATCAAGCCATTTTCGACTAATTCCTTATTTCCCTCTTCCTTCAAGTCCTTAAAGCCTCCACGTCCCTTGCTGACCCCCTCTTCGAGAGAACAGAGCTTGCCAATCATTGCTTGCTCTCTCTCTCTCTCTCTCTCCCTCTCTCTCTCCCCCTCCCTCTCTCTCTCTCTCTCTCTCTCTCTCCCCCCTCCCTCTCTCTCTCTCTCTCTCTCTCTCTCTCTCTCTCTCTCTCCCCCTCCCTCTCTCTCTCTCTCTCTCTCTCCCCCTCCCTCTCTCTCTCTCTCTCTCTCTCTCTCTCTCCCCCTCCCTCTCTCTCTCTCTCTCCCCCCCCCCTCTCTCTCTCTCTCTCTCTCTCTCTCTCTCTCTCTCTCTCTCTCTCTCTCTCTCCCTCCCTCCCTCCAACTCCAATTCAATTTTGGCCTCATGTCTAGCCCTATTAGATTGGAGATGTGCCACCTAGAAATGTCTCGAGAAGTCAACAGCAGCAACGGAACAACTTTTCCCTTTTGTTATTCCCAAAAGGCAAGTAGCTGGTAGCCACTTGATATGACGAGTACAAAGTAGCAATCCACTGTCGCTTATGGCATTTTTAAGAAAAAAAAGTGTGTACACCGTAATTAAGTGTAAAGATATATTAAATAATTGTAAAATACTCTTTAAGCATTTATTTAATCAAGACGCTCCGAATCTTAGATTCTTCCAGGTGCTTACACTCCCCCGCCCACGCTTCGTGCATAAGCATAGCTATTAAAATCTTAGAATCCACGATTCGATTCGATCGAAGTTGGTGAATGGGTGAATAGTCAGTGAATCGTACAAATCATACCTTCGCTAAAAATGTCATTTTCCTTTTCTTTTCATACTTTCACCATTAATTAACGAAATTAACCTTTTAGGTTGTTATAAAGTAAATTAACCTTTTCATACTTTCACCTTTTAGGTTGTTATAAAGTAAATCACATACCCTTCTCTCCTCTTCACACCCTCTCCCTATACCAAGACTTGTTTGATTAGGTGACCTATAGGTATTTAGCAATTTGTACTTATTTACGGAGCACACTAACATTTTGGATAGTTGCTATTAACTTAACTTGAGTTGGTTGAGAAATTTTTCTTTTTCCCAGACACTTAGATTTTAACAATAATATTTGGAAAACTTCTTGTGTTTCCCGATGTGTAAGTTTGTAGTTCCTTTTGTGTGGAAAGAATCTAGGTATTCGTTGCGTTAATTCTATTCGTCGTTATAGAATTATCAGTTCGTAGTAGAGAGGCTTGTTGACTTGTTTGGTTAACCATGCCATTCTACTCTTTTCTTTTTTCTTTTTTTCCTGCGATATGCTTTTTTACCAATATATGTTGGTTTCTAAAAGTGTATGTAATAGGCACTATCTTCTAATAACTTGAACAAATCTTTCAATTTTCGATTCATCTTATAATCCTCAAACCTCCCGATTATCGACCCAATCTCACAACTATGAGTACAAGTAAGAAGTCAAAAACAACATGCTGAAGGGTCTTCAGTTGAGGGCTTTGCAAGAACTTCAAGGTATGATCATCAAATCTGGTCATTGCAATGCTTTCTCATTATGTCACAACCAGCCTGATGTGCAGCGAGACGCATTGCGCTTTACCGCAGTAAAGCCATGTGTTCTTCCCCTATTGACCAGATCAGTATGAGGATATGGCTGAATATATACCCTATTCAAGCTGAAAGTGCAAACCGTGCATGTATTGGAGACTTTGGAAGTAGTGGCACTACAAATTCGACGCTTTCCCAAAAAGTTATATGCAACTATAAGGTGGTTGAAAACAGTGTGATGATATTTAAAGCTAGATATTAGCAAATTCAAGAGGTAAAGCTCATTATTTTATGTTACGGCACAAGCCTAAAATGTATAATTACCAATCTTTCTGACTGGTAAAAGGCCTCCCTGCCCCCCTCCCTGCTCAAGTACAAAACAACGACTGGATTGTATTGGCATGTAACGTCGTTAGTAAGTCGAGATATGTATGGTGTATTAAAGTGTTAGTTCCACAAATCGCATATTTTGTATCATTATATACGAGTCGTTATTCTCGGGCTTTTAGCAAATAGTATCTAAACATACTATCAGGGGACCTAAGGCGGATCATGGGTTCCCCTTGGTGTTCAAGCGAATCTGACTCCTCCAACTTAGAACCATGAAACAGAATAGAGGTAGGTGCTCAAGACTGGTTGTATTCTTTGTACAATCACTTATGTGCACTACTCTACAATTCCATAGTTCAATAAGATCAAATAATGTAAAATATTATTCTGAGAGGTAATATCTCATAGTTTTAATCTGCAACAAGTAAAATTTACATGCTTAAACAAATAGGGACATCCCCGTATTTGCTAAATAGTGCGCACAATTTTATTGGCTAAAAGATTATTATATATGAAAAAATTGAAGAAAGTAAAGAAGTACATTAGTTTGCTATCCACTAATGGTCATCTATATATCGTGTATCTTACCATGCGATGCCTTACATTAAGATGCACATAGGTCTAGTTATATACTTGTTGATTTAGATACGCATCCTAGTTCATATGCTTTATACCTCTAACCTATTGTAAAATACGTATCGTGTATCCTATGATACTAACAATATGGCCTGCAAATTCCATTTTTAAGCTTTGCCGCTAACTACATAAGATATCGTTAACCATTCACAAGGTACCGGCTGATGCAATGCAATGCTTGTTGGAAGCTTAGGAGGAGCAAGACTACCGTAAAATCTGAAGACTATCTTTGGAAGTGACTTTATCTTGGTCCGCTCCTACCAATCTGTCGTGTTTCCACCAGGATAGGTCCTTTTTTGTGGCCGAGTTTTTGGAGGGACTGTGCACGCCTAAGGTCGCTTTCTTTGTTTGGCCGAAGTGGGTAATGCGATTCAAACCGCGGAAAATCTGAAGGGCAGATTCCCATCAGTTGGTATGTGGTTTGCAAGAACTTCGTAGAGTCAGCCCATTTGTTACTCCATTATGAGGTGGAGAGAAGTTTGTGTGGCATTCTCTAGAGTTGTTGACTAGGTGCAAGGCTTGAGGGGAAAGAGGCTGCCCAAGAGGTCAAGGAGGCGATGGACATTGGCGCCCTTGTGCCTCATGTAATCCATTTGGAAATAAGGAACATGAGTATATTTCATGAAGATGAGAGATGTCTTTATTTGGCCTTGTGCTTTCTTTTTAAGCTTACTGTTTTTTGGATTAAGGTTTCTGGGGCTCGACTATGGCTAATGAAAATTCTGTTGATGAGCTTTATCTAGGAGCTCAAGCCGCAGGTAGGTGACCCAAAATAACCCCACGGGTTAAGGATCATTATTGGGATGTCTTTTCAGTTGCTTTGCTTTACGTGGATCATGTAATCGATACTTTTTCAGTGTAGTTTATAGGAAAAATTAATACACAGATTAGATTTGTTATTCGACAAGACCACCAACTCAGACCAACAATAGAACAATTAGCATAGTTGGACAAACAGTCAGACTACCAGATCCAACAGTATTCACATTGAAGACGTATAACTCTATATCACATAAACAATAGATATGACAATAGAACAACGTACTAGAAGACCGAACACACGAAACTTTAAAGCTTAACATGAAGATGAATTAAGCAAGAAAAACGTACTTCCTCCATCTCTTTTTTCTGGGATGCTTTTGAATCCGATCTCCATGCAATATATAGCAACCGCAGACCAAAGAAGGCATACAGAACTGCATTAGAAAAATGAAATTTTTACTAACTCAGGAGACCCAAATGATAATCAACGCAAAGTCTCAATGAATTTTTGAGGGAGCATATACTTTAATTAACAATTATGAAATGACCAAGATCTGAAACCAATAATGCAGAGTATATGGCGTTCAAAGTGGGCACAAATGCTCTTTCGGCAAGTATGAAGCTCTAAATATAATGACCATTTAAACTGACAAACAAAACAAGATTGACAAGTTTCCATACATATCTCTCGCAAACCTGGAATGTGGTTTGGGAGCCTGACCTGTCACTAACATCAAACACACAATGGGCAGAGGCAGATCTGCACTTCACTGTGCCTCTTGTTCCAGGTGAACTCTCTCCCCTCCCTCTTAATTTCAGTTCAATGAATCCTTCTCTTTTATTATCAGTGTCTCCGATCTTCATCCGAAATAAAGCATGGGAGGTTATTTAAGGCTTTGAACAAAGCATAAAAGAAGAGCAGCTTCAAAGTTTCAGAATTAGCAACACAAGAAGATGGAAGAAGGATATGGATGAATGACACTAATTGATGTTTTTCCTTTATTTCTCACTCTCATTCTCGCTTCAGATATTTCTACTTCTTATTTAAATTCAGACACTCAACCATTGCCCACTGTTACCATGTATAGCGACCAGAGCTATATGTTAGCTTTTTTAAGTAAACTAAAGTTCTGAAATGACCATGATGTAAAACCATCTAATGGCAAAACATATACTGCTCAAAGTAGGCACAAATGCTCAAGCTAGTACGAAGCTGCAAATGCAATTCTTTCATGATAACTTACTAAACAAGATTGACCAATTAAGAAACAGAAAGCATGTACCAAGTGACTGGTAACATCAAAATCTAAGACATGCCTGTAGCTGCACTGTTTGTGTGCTTCCGCGATATCAAATTTGGCACAATTCTACCAAGTCCAGTTGAAAGTATCTGATTCAAACGTTTATCAAATTTAAGGCTCCATAATAATCACCCTAAGAAGAAAACCATACGGTAGTGCTTTGTAATTCATGAAACCATAGTACACGCAACAGAAGCACAAAATAGATGCCTCAAATAGCAAGGAGTTAAAAGTGCAGAGTGTGGCTAGCATACCGTCATCACAAACAGCGCGCTAAGTGCACCTGATAACACAATTGACTTGGGATGACGCATCGCCATAAGCGCAGCAATAATAAAAGTCTCATCTCCGATCTAGCAGGAAAGCCATCAGTAAAAGGGCAACACCAAAGACAAAGCCTTTATTACAGAAGCTAATGGAACAGTCAGCCATAGGCCGACTGATCTATAGTGAGAGGATCAAAATATCACAAGGCAAAAATAATGGCATTCAAAGGCAGTTTAAGTTCACGCGTATGATTCGTAAAAATAACCTTTGGTGGTGGCCACTTTAAAAGGGATATATAACACCACGCTGCACATACCTCACTAACAAGAATCATCGACAAACTTGCAAAGAATGCATCAAAAATTCCAAGACCAGCATCCAGACTTAGATCAAGAACAACAGAATTCTGATCATTCTTGTTAAATCTTTCCACCACAATCTGTCAAAAAAGATTAACGTATGGCCATATGATTACAAAAATGCTAAATCAAGAATTTCCAGATACTGCGGTTGCTCAATAGAAGAAAATTTTTTACATGATCTGCCAAAAGAAGGGTATAATATGATCTATGAGTAGCAACTTTGCATGTCTATTTCTCGAATTAAAGCGCTCTTATGACTACACTACTACGTAAGTCCTTAGATATCAAAACAAATGTAAGCCTAGGGCAGTTTAGATGCTACCTCATCCACTATTTCCAATACAAATCTCTTGTCGAAGTCTTCCGCGCCTCATGTAATTACACACCATCATCAAGTCAAAAACAAGCACGCCGAAAATTGAGATGTTAATATAACCACGTCTTGGTTAACATTTCACGAGATCCTTACAAGGTATACCGTATTGACATTGTATTCTTGGAGCCTAAACGCCAGAATGTGTGGTTCAAGAAAACTTCCTACCCTCGTTTTCCTTCTCAACATACTTGACACCATATGGCGTAGCTTGCATAGCCAAACCCCGTAAAGCTAAGAGCGTTAGAGTTAAAAAGAAGACTAGTTTTCTGTAGTGTGACTGATTGAGCTTAAACTTTTAGGTTTCCTCCTTATTATGATTTCGTGGACGTTCAAACTATAAATTAGAGAGGCCAATTGAGTAGAGGATTGACCTTGCTACGGCGGCCAAGATCTTTAATGAGACCATCGGAGTCATCGTCGTCGGTGGTGTCGTTGGCAGATTCCTGAAACAAGAACAAAGGCACGATGGGCACACGGTACACACATAACATGTGCGGGCAAGTGTAATGGGCGAATTCAAGATCGATCGATCGAGCGAAGTAATACCTGAGCGGAAACGCGAGAGACGGCCAGGAAGGCAAAGAGCACGAGGAGGGCAACGAGGCGCCTCCTTGGCTTCGTGCCCGACTTGCCCATTGCCAGTGATTTCTTATGCGGGAAGAAGAGGGCAGAAAGACGAGGAAATTGAGGAAAGAAAGCAGGAATCAGAATGAGGAAAGCTAGGGATCCAGACGGGGCGATCTAGTAGTTGAGAAGATCTTAGAAAGCTGTAAGCAGGGAAACTGAGCCTGAGCGTGAGTAATGAGGGAAGCGAGCAGGTTCCCCGCTCAGATCCCGACGCCCCCCATAAACAATGGAGACTTTAGGCCTAAAGCTTGTTTGCGAGGTTTTTTTTTTTTTTTTAAAGGAAAGAAAGGAGAGGAAAACAAATGAACGTGGTTCATTTCCTTCTTTTAATTTGTGAGTTTTTTTAAGAAGAGAAAAAAAAAATTGGGCTTCTTTTGTTTCTAAATATTTCTTTTCAAAATTGGGAAGAAATTGAGAGAGATAAAAGGAAACTCTCATAAATAACATTTTAGTAATGGAGACTGATTTTTTAATAATTTTTAAATTTTAGATTTTCTTATCATTACTTATTATTTTACTTACAAATAAATAATGGTTCTAGGTGTTAGAGTTATTAGATTTAGATGTTGAAATGCACAAGTCAACTCACAACTGTTTTTATTTTTTCTGCTGTGACATTAATCAGTGATGTAAGGCTTATTACATTAGTGTAATATGTACTCTGTATGATATCGTCGATAACTAATTTGTTTTCCGTCGAAATCATTTTTTTTTTTAGGATCATGCATTCCTAACCCTTGTTAGAATTATCACAATGTAGTATAAGGGTATATATGTAATCGGGTGTCTTTTCTTTTCTTTTTGACTAATCTCACAAATAAGGGAAAGAATTGATATTTTATTCTCTCTTAGACTCACAAACAAGAGGGAGTATAATTGTCTTTCCTTCACTTCCTTTCTTTTCTTTTCTCTTCTCTCATCTTAAAACTCACAAACAGGCTATTAAACTATTATTGAACCGCCATAACCTTGTCATGTTGGAGCATGCAACCTTTTGCTCCCTTGTTTTACATTAGCCAAGTGGCTACACTATAAAGGCGAGGCGTGAATGAGACCTTGATCGTGAGCCGATTCTAAACCTTAATAAATGGTTGCAGAGCAGACTTACAAGAAAGACTTGAACCAAAGGCTACTATGATCGCCTCTGCTCTAGTCATTGAGAAAGTGAGGAGATACTCACAAGTGTAGACTCTGGTATGGAGAATAAACATCACTTCTAGTCGTAGCTTCTGGGCATCATTCATACCATCGAGGTTTTGAAATACTTCAATATGTAAGCAATACTCCACTACCCCGAATCGATAAAGGGCCCAATTGTGAAGGACCCAAAAATAGAGCCATCTGTAGATGATGTATTCTGATCCATTGCTTGGCTTATTGAACTGTTCGGAATTGACCAAATCCCTGACAGTTCCAGCTCAAGATTTTTATTGGAATTGAGGGGGTTGTTCTAAGACAAACCCCAAAACCTTAAGAGAGCTAGGCACTGAGAAAAGAGGAAGATCTTCTAAAACGAAGAAACCTGAGGAAAAAATCCTTCTCTTGCAAGTTATAAGAAAAGAAAAGGAAGAGGGTCTCTTCCATTTGCGGGTACCACAATGGTCTCTAACCTAAATCTGGTTGGTAACACAGTGAGTGCTAACCGAAATATGGCCATTTTCAGTCATACCAACTACCCTAAGGTAAGATCGGGGTCACCTAGAAGAGACTTGGGAGAGATCAAAGCAACATCTCTGCCGTTTGCGAGTACCACAGGGATCTCTAACCGGAACCTGACCGGTGCCACAATGAGCTCTAACCAGAATCTGGCCACCCAGAAGAGTCTTGAGAAAGATCAAAAAGCAAGAACGTTGCTTTTGAGAAGAGCTAAAATCCATCCGGTTAAGAAGGCCCATTCTAAATTCAGGATCAAAAGTGGAAGAGGCATTCTATACCAGAGTCCAGAGACACAAATGGTAATCGCTACGGTTGAAGTGTTTCCTTTTTCGATTTCAATTTATAGGTCTGAATCTATTTGTTACTTATGTAGAGAACTAGCGTATTAACAGTGCGATTAACAAAGGAGATTCGGAGCAGATATAAATGACCCCATATGAAATTAAAATACAGGGGCTAAAAGCATGAGAAAGATCGAGAATGAGTGTAACCTGAGGAAGGCGTATGACCAATTACGCGAATCTTCTTGATGGGTTGATGAAGTGCATGATGCTCCTCTTTCAGCTCTTTCCGGGATCTCTTTGTCGGGTGATATGGATCATATCATCTTTCATAAGTTCTCCTTCATAGAGTTGGTGTAAATTTTGTTTAAGTTCATCATCCTTATCAGGGAATGCTTCGTCATACGTTGGTGTATAAATCTTGGTACCATTAGAGTAAGATTTGAGAGAAAAAACTCCATTAAGAGATTGGGATACTCCGATTTTTTATACTGAAAGAGTAGTCTTGGAAGCATACTCAGTAGATTGTATAATCTCTGGCATCATTCCCATAAGAGAGAAGTCTTAGCTTACAGTTGAAGCTCCATAACTGGCAAAGCGACCGAGTATACCTTGCAAGGTTTTATCAAAAGGAAGAAAGTTATGACAGTTATTTACAATGATGACAGCCTCCATAAGTTTGGGTTGATCATTTTGAGAGGGAAATTTTTATTTGGTTTGCATAGCCATAGGCTCATTTTCTTATGGCGATGTGAAATTTGAGAAGAGGGAATGAGAGGAAAGGAAGAGTCGGATGAAGAAGGAGGATTTGTGTAGAAAATAGGATGGTTAGCGGCCAGGTGTGGAAAATTGTTAAAGTCTATCAAAGGGTTTGTAAATCCTTTAATCTAAGGTGCAATCTTATTAGCTCCAACATGTCAATATACCAGGTCCATGGATATTAAGAATGGCTGGTTTGTGACTATAGGTGGCTAAGGTAATGGATTACCTATCTTCTGAGAATGCAGCATTGGAAGATCTACCATTTGCAGTATTTTGTGAAATTGGTCTTTGTGAGTTTGTGTCCATTTTGAACCAAACTTGGCCACAAGTTGATGAGTCCCTGTTCATGTGGCTTGGCTTGGGCAGAGAGGGATGCAATAGTATTATTTGGTGACTAAGGAAACAAGATGGGGACAACTTGGTCCAAATAATTATGTTCTTTGGATTGGTCGGAGGGAGAATAATCCATGGTGCTATAGTGTTTTGATCCTGGAGAGGAATATTTTGTTTGATTGTCATTACCTTCGTTTGGATGGACTTCATCTTCATCCATTGAGCCTTCCGAGGCAAACATGAAACTATCTTCAGGAGAGGAAAGTAGAGAATTTGGTGGTGAAAAATATGAACATATGTTATGCAATTCTGTACTAAAAAGGGTTTCGATGGATTCTAGTTGTGACGTGTGATTGAAATTGGTATTTGGGAGAACACTAATTGAAGTCCTAAATAAAGCTTGGTTGTGTTCAAACATGGTTGGGTGAGGGAGAATAGCTTGATGCGGGCTGATTGTTGTGCGAAGGCCTCGGTGATTTCCCTCTCAGATTTTCGACAACTGTCCAAAGAGTGACCAATACACCCACACTTAAAGCAAAGGCGAAATATCTTTTCATAAGAGCATTCGAGCCATATGCTCTGGTTGTTAAGGAGATAGATGAAGACCCTTGCAAGGAGAGGTTGTCTGATATCCACTATCATTTGTATATTGAAAAGTCTTTATACTTGACCCTGATAGGAGACCAGTCAATACGTATCATTTCTCCAATAAGATTGCCTATGATTTGCGCCATATCATAGCTATAACAGTCATTGGGTATGTTTAAAATTCTAACCCAAAGATTTACTGAGTGAATATAGATCAGATGAGGAGTCCAAGGTCTAAGTAATGGAAGTGCTCCTTGAATGTTCCATGGATTGTTGGACAAGATCAAATGGGCTTCGTATTTGAAGCCAAAATGGAACAAGAAGATCTTCGGTAGTTTTTCCACTCAAACACGTCCAAACAGGTGCCAACTATTATTGAGGATCCCCTGGATTTGTGATTCTTTGAACACCTTTTTGTCACAGATAAATTCTATCAGTACTATGGAGTTTCCATATCTCTCAGTCATGGCAAGTGCTTTGTTTGAGTGAATAAGAGGCCCTCTCTGTGTGGGGAGACCCTCTAGTACAACTGGAGTTGGTTTCTGACCTGGATAATGAGCTGGCGTTGAAAGATCCCTCAGGTTGGAGATTACGGTTGATTATTGGGTATGGATGGAGATGAGAGAACAATGTGTGTGCTTCCTAGTGAAGGAGATGAATTAGAGTCCATGGTGTATTTAGTCTCTATTGCAATCTTGGATGGAATGATGTCAACATACCCACAGCTACAGATTTGATGTGGAGAATAAACATCACTTCTAGCTGTAACTTTTGGGCGTCATACCATCAAGGTTTTGACATATGTGAATATGTAAGCAATACTCCACTACTCTGAATCAATAGAGAGCCTAATTATGAAGGATCTGAGGACTCGAGAGTTGTTTTCTTCCTACTTTTAGCTTCCCTCCATAGGTCAAAGAACATACAAGCCATACTTTTTGCTAAAACAATGATCTCATGGGACTTGGGAACTATCTCTCTAAAGATTATAGCATTCGTTTGCTGCTTTATGGTCCTTATATAGCTTGTTACAAGTTAACGCCAAAAAAAAAACCAGTTTGCTTCTAAAGATTAAGAGAAATTATGAATTATTTACGATTGTCCTTGTATTTCCATGTTGACCATGAGTAACATGATGTCATGTATGAATGCTAAAACAAGAACTATACCAATAACCCTATTTACTAAGGCCAGCATTTCAATCTGGTCAATGGACTTCAATTTGTATCATACCGATCATTAAACATTTTGATTGGCTTAATTAAATCATTATGTTAACTTATGTCACCATTAAGTATCCAAGTGACTTGTACATGGGAGTTAAGAGGGGTAAAACTGTCAAAAGAAGAGTTAAGAGGGGTAAAACTGTCAAAAGAAATTTTTCATTCCCACCCTAATGTCCCATTTCCTAACATCTCGTTTTATATGGCCACACCATCAAGGAAGATGACATGGCATCTAAGTCATCAGTTTTCCACGCCCCTTTCGATTTCCACTCTCTAAGGTATTTTTTCTCATTTTTTTTCCCCATTGACATCACATACCAACACCTCCATCGTCATACTACCGTAAGATTTTATTGGCACAATCACAACCAATCAAATATTGTTTAGTAAACTCACTAACCCCATTCACCATAAATCTCACTAAGAAGCCATAAGATTTTATAGATCGGACCCTGCTGGCCATCATCGCCTTGTCGCCGCTCCACTAATTTCTTTATTATTGTCCATATTCTTCAATTCTTTCCATTATTGAGTTGTAATTGCATACTAAAAAAATTAGTTGAAAACCATGTCAAAATCAAATTACAGACCATCCTAAATCACCATAAAAATTACAAACACCACATCATGTACGCACAAGGATTTTAAAAATCTTTTACTTCCCTGGGATTTATCTTCTAAGCTTAGCATTATTTGCCATTCATTCATGTAAGCATGTACAACAATAATATGTACAAGGAAAACAACCAAAAGGAAAATCAAACAAAAAGACAAATCCTTATAATATTCACTCGATATTGATTAGATGAAAACTTGTTTCTACCTCTAGAACAAGTAGCCAACTTTTTATTCTTAATCATGGTTCATGGTGCTCATCATCATCATTTTTTGGCGTCCTTATCTTGATTGATAGATTATTATTGTTAAAAGCAGTGCAACTCAAGCTCAACATGGTAGTCGGAACCTACGTATTCAGACTTTTACGGCTGAAGGAAAGACATCAGATACCTTACTTCATTGTACTGGAAGTGAGTATTTGTTAAAAGGCAGAGTCAAAAAGTTTTGGATGATCAACCATGAATGGATAATGTTGGTGGTTGTGGCGGGTTAGTGGTGGAGTAATAGAGTTGGGTGGTGGCCTTAGTGGGGGTGGGGGTGGCCTGTGGCCTGTGGCCTTTGGTGTTTGAGTAAAAGAGAAGGAGGAAAAAGAAAAAAGAACAGGAGTTGTGTGATAAAGTTACAAGTACGTACCCTTAACCTAACCTCATGTGAGAGGCACATGAGCACTTAAGGTTGTTCACGTTGACACATTATAAGAGACTGACTTGATCAATCAAATTGCGTAGTCAAATGACCAACATGACAAAAATTAATATCCAATGGCCAACTTGGAATGTAGGCCATTAAGCAATGATAATTGGTATTGTTCTTTCAAAGTGAAAATGTTACTCCCTCTATTCTTTTTGAGTCATTACCTGTGATTCGGTCAAAAGCAGTAAGGATACTTTACAAGTTAGTAAAGGTGATGAATCCTTGTAATGGCTAGTGACATATTAGTTGTGATTAGTTGAATCAGTGGGCTAAGGATAATCTGCTCATATCACTCAAGAAAATCACGCAAAAGATCAATCTATGTGAATGATACACACATTATGGCTCGAAAATTGCTATATGCTTGTAATATATAATTGATTCAATTGCACATAAGTGTGGCACACCGCCTCAAAAAAAATCCCAGAAGGATTTTATTGGAATCGCCATCTTATTTAATTAAAGAAAAATGAGAAAAACCTAAAAAAATGACTAGAAAGTGTCCAAGAAGGACAACTAGTCTGTCGAAAAAAGAGGGGTCCAGGGACTAAGTTGCGCAATAGGAAGGTGTTAGGCACCCGCCATGCCCTTTCAGTAACGATTTCATTTTTTTGGCCTTAAGAACACATAACATGTAAAATATGATAAGAATCCCCTAAATTAATTTATATGTTTTTAGCTTAAACTCGACAACAGGGGTCGAATTGCCTAAGTATCCGATCGGACTAATTGGAATCAAAATCGTTGTAGTTCGACACTGGTCCTACAGAAGGTAGTCTACAATTTGGGACATAGACTTGTGCAAAGAAAATGAAGTAACTCTTTCACTGTTTTGAAATGAAGTATGACTATGGAAAAGAAAGATAGTCTATGTGATTTCTACCCTAAGAAAGCTGGTAAAAGTTACCTCGCGATGCAGTTTACCTTGATGACTTGGGAACGCTTGACGTTGGATCCACGATGCAAAGAATAAAGTGACGTTTTTAGAGTGGTTTGGATGGCTAAAATTCTCAAGAGAAGTTGGACATCACTTCACTAGGAAATGTCATGCAAACTCTAAAAAGAATAAGCTTAGAAAATTGACTTGATGTCTGACCCTTAAAATGGAGGTCAAGACCCCTTTTATAATGCTCAGGGTCACAGAGTTTGATAAAATTAGTAATGTCAAACTGTATGGTTGGAGATAAGTCAGAATAAGTGATAAAATCGCAGATTAACAAAAGTCAACTAACTGGCTGGTTACCCCTAAAATTTTATATATATTTTAGGCCTAAACTCAAAACTGTACCCTCAAGTTTACCCTAGTTTGAAGGTGTACCAAAGAAGCACCCAACTTTTAAAAACGTACCAAATCAGTACCTAAGCTAACGGAGGACTGATGCCGTTAAAAAGTCAGAGGAGTAGGACTCTCATAATAAAAAAAGGATAAAAAAGCCTGTTCCACGGCCACGTGGCATGCCTTTTCTCTGACGCCTTTTTAGTTTTTACATTCCCAATGCAAACTCATATCTTATTTCCCTCCAAATACTTGTTCCCCTTTTCTCTCTCCTCTTTCGCTTAATTCCCCCCAAATTGGGTTTTCTCCTCCATCAGTGGTCAAGAAGAACTACAACACATGAGACACTTGAAACCCTGGGTTTTCTCCCCTCTTTCACGAAAACCATGGATACCTATTTGTGTCAGTGCACGAGAAGGGTAAGATCTGTGACATCGTGGATAGCCTGAAACCTTGAGAGGCTATTTTGGAGCTGCGGGAACAATGGGGTAAGTGTTGCAAAACCCTAATTTTGGAACTCCATCAGCTTGAATCGTAATTTACTTAGTGTCGTGATTTCCACTCTGCAGACATCTCACAAAAGTCCCACTGATTTTGTAGCTCCAACACTGTGATTACTTCCCTTGGCGAGACCCACCAGTTGTCAACGTAGAATTTGAGCGAGCCAGAAGGACGAATTGTTGGCTGAAGGCTGCACTTACACTGACATGGGCTGTAATATTGATGCGGATATTCAGTGGGATTGAGAGGAATATTGTTGAAGAAGGGTTGTAATCTGTAGATCTGGCTCTGTTTAGGAAGAACAATAGCAGAGCATCAAATCTTATTCCTCATCTCCTGTTTATAAATCGTTTAGCTAATGAAATATATGGTATTTTAGCTGTAAGAATGTTTGTTTTATTTGTGAATTCGAAATATCAACGTGTGCAATGCTCAGATTTGGTGCTCGGACATGGTGTTATAGGTTGTGTGATGGCAACGACAAATCTTGACGAAAAGAAATAGTATCAAAAATAAAACATACCAAAGCAGTACCTGTACGAACTAAATCGTACCAAATCAGTACCTTTCCTAAATCAGGTGTACCATAGAAGTCCCTAAACATTTATTTGCAGAGTTATTGGGCATATCTGATATTGAAGAATAATATTGTACCAAACAAGTACCTATCCTAATTCATGTGTACCAAATAAGTACCTTGATTATATTAATTATACCAATTAAGTACAAAATCTTACTAAATACATCATATAAGTACCCCCAGTTTACAATAAGTTCCATTCTGAATACCTAACATATTAACATCCAAAAAACATCAACTACATTGTCAAATTAGTTTAGTGCCATATACATCAACTACTTGCCATGTTTCTGCCTACTGCTTACCCTGGCCTTCTTTTCCTTCTCTTGCTCTTGTTCTACCTCTGCAATAGCTACTGCTGGTGTGGTGTGGAATCTCTGGTCTCAAGAAATACAAACCTAACTTTCTTGCTTCCTACAGGAACTGGTATGGGTGGAGGCCCTCCAAGTCTATACTTACTCCATTTGGTCTTCTTTACTTTGTCAACACTCTCAGAGTCTGTGTTTCCTTGTCTTCCCTTTTTTTTCCCACAGTCTGGGTGTCCACAACACTTTGACCCTGACTCCCCTCTGGAGGGGGTGCCTGTTTCTTTCTTGGACTAACCCTCACTGCACTGGGTTGTGTTGAAGCCTATGGTTAGTCCTGACTTGACTCTGAATGGGGTGCCTGTTTCTTTCTTGGACTAACCCTCACTGCACTTGGTTCTGCTGCAGGCACCCCTTTCTTCCTCCCACCCACTGCATTTGGTGCTGCTGCAGGCACTCATTTCCTCCTCACACCCACTGCACTTGGTTATGTTGCAAGCACCCTTTTCCTCCTCCCACCCAATGCACTAGGTTCTGTTGCACCCTCATTTCTTCCTCCCACCCAATGCACTGAGTTCTGGTGCAGGCACCCCTTTCTTCCTCCCACCTGCCTCTATGGGGTACTGTGCAAGCACATGTTCCTATCTCTCACTCACTTGCATGGGGTCTTGTGCAAGTACATGTTCTTTTCTCTCAACAGAGTAGTGGGGTCTTGTGCAGGCACCTGTTTCTTCCTTGGGCTGACTAATGCTTCCTTCCCTGGCCTCCCTCTCTTTCTAACACTTGTGTCCTCACTACCCTGCATCAATAATTATGATATCATTATTGACTAAAAAGTTAGGTTTGACTAATAAAAGCAACAGTATGTGATGAATGTGCATTTTTTGGACTAGCCTGTGGTTAGCCCCCAGGCACCTGTAGATCCACTTGCACCTGTTATAAAGTAACCCAAAGTGTCATAAAGCTGTAAAAACAAGAATTCAAAATTTGGAATAAAATGCACATGCAGGTCGTAAAGTACATGTGCTTGGTCTGCTCCTACAGTGCTTGTTTCCAAAGGGCTCACTAGACACTTTCTCTTATTATGCCCTCTATGTTTGCATACGCTACACAGGGAACTGCCCTTCAACCTCTTCAATTTACTTTCCTGTTGATCATTCTCCTCCCCAGCTTTTTTTCTCCTAATTCTTTTTGGTCTCCATGGTTGTTTCTTATACAATGGGGGTAACACTCCACCCAATCCACTTTAATCCCACATGTCAGAGCTGGTCATAGGGTTGATTATGAGCTCATATGCCTTCAAATATGTCTCCCTCCTGTACCACTGAGATACATAATCTTTAGGCTACAAGTCTTTCAACCACATACAAGCTATGGCATAAGAACAAGGTATTACATTCAAATCCCACTTCCTACAACTGCATGTGCCATTAGCCACATCTACTGCAAATGTACTCCCCCATACATACTAAGCTTGAAACTTTAAGGCACCTAAGTGATATGGAATACAGTCTCCTGCAGCCAGACATACTGATCTATCGATGCCTCGTTGGCACCCTCTAGAGTCATACCCTCGTAGTTGGAACAAATTGTACATAGAAAAATAGAATTGCCCTTCTTATAGGATGGCTCGAAACCAAGCAACCGGACCATAAGCTTATAGTCCTTGTCGAGATGATAGGCCCATAGAATAGGCCTCCCTCGAACGCAAATACTCGTGATATTCACGAAGTCCTATGGGGTAAGTGTGGCCTCCCCGAACGGTAAATAGAATGTGTTGTTGGAACCCCACCAATGTTTTTTGCTCCGGGTGAAAGCATGCAATCCGTTCAAAAAGGGATCAAAGCGTATCGACTATCTTATTCTCTACTAAAATCGGTACCTTCCCTCACCATTCCTTTAGCAAATTAAGGTAAACCTTACAATGGACGTTCATGGGGAAAGGCTGCAAAAACCCAAAAGAAAAGAGAAAAACTTCAAAAGCCAACCAGATTATGCATGGGGTGTATGGAAAATAAGAGAAGATACTATTGTGGGCCATATGCTAGTGCGTGACAAAAGCGTGAAAGAGTATGTGTAATTGAGAGTAATCGATTAAAAACATGCTCATAAGTGAAAAAGTGGCGGCTAAATTATGCTTCTTGATCTAGAGTGAGAATAGAGTGATCATCCGTCCAGGTTTTTTTGCCAAAATCGTGAAAATACGCGATTTGGGGGCCATCCTCGTGTCCTCTTCTAGTGCGTAGGAATTCCATCGTTATCACAGGAATTGGGAAAGAATAGGGAGGGAATATAGATAAGAAGTGTTATTAGGGTAGGATTTGAGGGAGAAAAGTCTTCTTTGGAGAAATTTTTTTGAGAGAGAGTGTGAATGAATTGTAATTAAATTGTATGAAAAAAACCCTAAATATCGTGCCCAAATCTAAATGGATAAATTGGCCGGTTTTTCATTTAATTATGTCAAACCTGCTGACTAACCGACCAATTTTTGATACTTTAATTTGTCAAAATTCAAAAGCTATAATTAACCGAACGGTTTTTGGCATGACATGTTGACTCTTCCTCTTCCCTCCCTGACTAACCAGCCGGTTTTTTTATCTAAAAAATATAAAAAATTACATGTTTGTGTGAAATATATGTTTACCTACCTTGTGTGCCCATGTGCTTGTTCGCCTTTCTTTTTCATAAGGTTATGTATTTTGTCTCATTGTGTATTTTGCATGATACCCAACTCATTTCGCCTAAGGCATTTTTATCTATTATTTTTGTGCTTGCATGCTTGCCTGTGCATGTTTGTTTTCCTATATTTGTATTATTCTCCGATCTGAGTATTTGGATCTGTTGCTCAATTATATAATTTTTGTACGGTGTAAGGCTAATACAAGATCCCGTTTGTGTTGCCAGAAGCAACATTTTCCTCATATCAAGTGAATTGATATCTTCGGCACTTAACAACTAGTTGTCTCTGTGACATTGTTGGCTCCGACTTTGAGTCATATTTTGAAATTCTTATATCTAAACGACCAACTGCCTCGAAGTGTTGTTGGCTCCGGCTGTTAGATATAAGTCCATATATCCAAGAGACCAACCGTCGTCGACATATTGTTGGCTTCCGCCCTTGCATATATTTCGAGTGTTCTTAAGTGACCAAGCATTTCGACACGTTGTTGGCTCCAGATCTTGGATATATTCCACTTTTCTTAAGCGACCAACCTTTTTGGCACGTCGTTGGCTTAGGCTCATAGGTTCATCCTTTCATATATCCAAGCGACCAAACATTTTGACACGTTGTTGGCTCCGGTTCTTGGATATATTCGCGTGTTCCTAAGGGACCAACCGTTTCATCAAGTTGTGGGTTCCAACTCTTAGGTTCACAATTTTCATAGATCCCAGTAACCAACCGTTTTGACACGTTGTTGGCTCTGGCTCTTGGATGTATTTCACTTTTCCTAAGCGACCAACCGTTTTGTTCGTGTTGGCTTCGGCTCTTAGGTTTATCCTTTCTTTATATCTAAACGATCAACAGCTTGAAGGTGTTGTTTGTTTTGCTCTTAGATGTAAATTCTTATGGCTAAACGACCAACCGTTTCGAAACGTTGTTGGCTCCGACTCTTAAGCATGATTTTTCTTTTTAGTATCCTTAGACGAAATCATTGTTACTGTTGACTTCAGTTTGTAAGGGTGTGCCCTTTGCTTGGCGACCAATCGTTGTTACTGTTGGATTTGGCTCTAGACAAGGTTCAATATCAATTTCCCTTGTAACATTGTTCGATGACCAATCACTGTTGGCTCTGCCTTTGAACAATATCTTGTTCGTTTATAAACTATATTGGTTTGATTCCTCCAAAGGATAGTAAAAAGCCTTGTAAAGGTCTGACCTATATCTGTGTCATGGTTCGCGAGTCTGCTCAGAGTCTTGTGGTCTTTTTCATATTTCACTACAAAAAATGTGTTGTTTTTCAGTGATGTTCACCCGCACGCGAGCTCTCTCACTGAGGGGCTCTGTAGACCCCTTGTTATTTTAGTCCTTATTGATTAAATAATTATTGGGCTTCATCATTAACTAGAGTTTATTATTAAGGGTTAGACTTGGTAATATAACTCAATTAATTTGATTTGATCCAATTGTCCATTAGCTTAGCAGTCGAGTCCATAAGTCCAATTTTCTAAGTCAAATTGTTTAGTCTAGAGTTTCAATCAATAATTAGGCTAAGTCCGGTCCCAATGGGTCATTTTGGTCTATGTCTAGATAGTGGTTTGTCTTGATGACTAAAGGGATTATTTGTGATTTATCCTTAATGCAAGGGGTTAAATTAATGATTTATGTGATTTATGAAGATAAATTCCAAATCTGGTGCATCTTATTTAGAAAATCATAGATAACTACCAAACTTGGGTCATGTATCAAAATTCAGGAAAATTATTATAAAATTATGGGTTGAACCGACGGATTTTTGACAAACCACCCGTTTTTTTACAAGCCGCCCAGTTAGATGACTTTTATCAATCTACAATTATATCAAATAGATTGCAGAATGGTACGACCATCTTTATCAATTCTGGCATCCCAGAGCTCTATAAGTAGGGCCCTTGGCCTACATTTTCAGAGGAATCTCAATTTCTTCTCCCTAAAGCATGTATATCATTTCTCTTAGAAGTGGTATATCATCTCTTATGATAAATTAACCCTTCATACTCACTTTAAATTGAATTCTTAGTCTCTTACATCGTGGATCCTTTATAGAGTGTTCCCGAATCATTAAGACAAGCAGACTCGTGTGGTACATTTACAACCTTTTAAGTCTAGTTTAGTTGTCTAGAATATTTTCCCTATCTCGCAATCATATTTCTAGTACAAAAATCATAAACAAGAGTCTTCTTGTTTCTTAGTTCAAGTCTAAGACCTAAGTAAAGGTCGCCTTCCGTAGGATCAGAGTCGAACTATGATAGTTTTGATTCTTGTTAGTCCTACCGAATACGTAGACTATTCCACTCCCGATCTCAAGTTCAAGCAAAAAATATAGAAATAAATTTAGGGTTTATGTTACTGCATATCTAATGTTTATATGTTAAAAAGGCCAAAAACGAATACAAATGAAGTAGAGACCGAAAGGGTATGGCGGGTGCCTAACACCTTTCCGCTGTATAACTTAGTCCCTAAACTCATTTACCTGTTTTCAATAGATTAGTTGTCGTTTGGACATTTTAGAGTCATTTTCGGGTTTATCTTATTTTCCTTTATTTAACTAAATAAGACTGTGACTCCTAAAATCCTTAAGGGGATTTTCCCAAGGCGGTTCGCTATATATAGGATATCCTGAATATAGCACAAGTCAACATACTAAAGATCACAGGTTTATCAACCATTAATCCTCAAATATCCGCAATAGCTTAACATGGATATTTGATCTAAGTAATAAATATATAAATCATAATCAAGTTCCGTGTAGAATAATAAGTTAAGCATGGACCTTACGTTGCATATGATTTGATGGTGAGCTTGACAAATCATATCATAAATCATATTGGACTATGTCGATGTGAGATATTCTTGACATAGCCGTTGTTTCCCCAACCACTGATAACCACATATCATATACACGCTCACCTAACATCGTTCCCATTATGAGGTGTTAGATCAATCATTTAAAGTTTGAGACGATTAAACCCAGCTCATAACTGATTTAAGCCTAAACCTCATAAAGCACACCAACATGTAGCCCTGGGGATGTCAGTACGCGTCATATGCAACGTATTCCCCTGGGAGATCGACCTGCTGAGTAAACTTAACATATATCTCGTACCATATAACTAGGTTTACCGGCCTTCACCCCCCCCCCCAAAAAAAAAGCTATTTCTGATCACTCATATGAATACATATGGATGCACAATTATCATATGAAGTCACATAATCCCAAATAAGCATATTTCATGACAAAACATACTTAACCAATGCAAACTATTCATATACAAAATATGATCCAACCATACATACATTCCAATTATTCCCTCAGTTTATATAAGCACCCCTATAACTAGCAACCAAGCAATTCAGTTTACGAGTCATAATTATGTAATAATATCTATGTAATTAGCATCCAAACATATAACCATAATTTACCCGTTAATTAAATATATTGGGTCAATAGATAAATACAACAAGTCTTATAATCACATATTCTGAACTCATTATTAAACATGTTATATACAACTATACTTATATAAGGCTTATCATACATCAATACATATAATCCATGTAAATAATCATATGACCAGTTACTAAGCAATTAACTACAAATATCATATCATTCATACTTAACCAATAATATATAAACCGATATTAAATACAAGTAAATGTGATATCATAAATATGTGCATAATAAAATAGAGGTATAGGTTTCCTACCTTAATACGTGATTTCACCCAATCCAAGTTATTAAATTGCATTTCGAAGCAATTAGTGACAAACTCCTGAATCCCTTCTTTTTTATTATCGTGTCACAAAGAAATATTGGAAGTGAAATTAACTTGATAAAATTTACGTAAAAAGATAAATTTCAATTAAAGTTTGGAGAGGGAGCAATACATTTGCATTTCAAAGACAAAAAATAAAGAAAATAATATATTGTAGAAGCCTTCCATAATTGTGTTCAGCGAGAGAGAGAGAGAGAGAGAGAGAGAGAGAGAGAGAGAGAGAGAGAGAGATAGAGATATATGAGAGGAGAGTGAAATCCGTAGACGAGAAAGGACGAAGGATTAAAGGATAAAATTTTTCTGTATGGTTTATATTTAATCAAAGAAACACAAAGGTTCTATAAAAATTGAGAAAAGGATGCAACAACAACGAACCGTTGTGAGGAGACAGAAGCTGGTAGTCGGCCACATCGCGCGCTACAGAGCTACCAGGTGGCGGGTCTTCATGAATTGCACACAAAATTTACCGCCAGACTTTAAACATGCGTAGATGCTTCCTCCGATGCTGATCGAGCCAATTCAACCTGCGTTGAACAAGCCTTGTGGAGCTCTTTGATTTACTATAGGCAAGATTTATAAGATATAAGAATTTACCATTTTACTCTTGGTTAACAGTTAACACCTCTTTAAGCATGCTTAATCATGAAAATTATAAAACATGCTGGTCAACCAATTCAAATGTGTTTAAAATCAATAAAATGAGTAGAAGCTAATTAGGATTGGACAGTTGGCCCATGGGCCAGCCTTTTGGTATTGATATTTGTCTATATCTGTAACTGGTGCTTTGCTCATCTTTGTGGATGACATGGTGACCGATTTGTCGTTGGAATGTTCTTCTCTTTTCAATTCGGCCAATGTTTTGCTTACTCCTTCTTTGTTGGACCATTTGAATCTATCTTTTGATTTTCCTCATTTTATGGGTAATCTGCTCAAGGAGTCGACCCGCCTTCTTGAGTTTTGGTGGTTGCCCATTTGCAACCCCAAGGTTATCTTTGACAACTTTGTGCTTATACTGAGTGAGAGTGGTCGACTAGTTACATTTCTTATAGCTAGGTGATTGACACTACCAAACATATTTGGTTTTGTATGGAATCGAAAACGAAATCCATACAAGTGACTCATAGATTTTACTTAATGCAGACCATGCTACAATTCTTGCTGATACTGTTATGTCTAGGTATTGGTTTCCCCGGCCTCTTCGGTCTGAAGCTATGTGGCTGTCGATTCCTTATTGAATTCATTTTTCGCTAGCTATTTGGCAATCACCGATTCTTGACTCTTGTCTATATCAGGTTATGGTTTGGTTCAAAATTATTAACCAAGTACTTTGTATTTGGAACACATAATATGCTGGTCACATGAACAAATTAAGATGGAACAACAACACCTTATTGGCACCCGGTGTCATTTGACCTTCTCAGCAGATTGGCAGTCTTATGATTTGCAACTCTGAATACAGCTAGATTATTTGTATCCTGTGAGGAGCTCTTTTGGCCTCAATGATCTAAGTCGGTGACCAAGCTACAACGATTTTCATACTTTAACTATCAATCATCGCAAATGTACTCGGGCTATCTCACGTATGACTGATAATGGTGTAATGAGCACCAATGAGGGGGATATTCATGAAATTTTGGTTACCTATTATTATTGCAATTTTTTGCCTGCTGAGGCACCTTTGTTGCATATATCCCTGGATGGTAAACGTGAAGATGGTTTTTTTTAGCGACGGCTCTATCCGGTTTAAGCCCAAAAAGCTTCTTATAATATTTCTTGCATGGAGATTGGGAATGATGCATTCCATGTTGGGCCTCTCAATGCTTAGGGAACTGATGGCATTCTTGTTATTGTTATTCAGCGCTGATGGGGGGTTCATGGGTGCTGATATCACTCAAGTTGCTTTCTCTTTCCTCAAAATAAGGTACCTTTTTCTTGAAGTTAATTATACATTCATCACTTCAGTTCCTAAAAAGGTTCATCGTCAGATTACGGTGGATTTTAGACCAGTCAGCTTATGCACTTGCTTATATCTCCACTCCAGAAGGCCTTTATGGCGGGCGGCTACTGTAGGATAATGTAGTATTAGCGTAAGAACTTACGGAGTGTGTCCATAAACAAAACAAAAAAAGAAGAAAAAAAAATGAGCATATTGTGCTTGCTGCCCTTGTACTGGACATGAGTAAGGTCGATGATCGACTATACTAGGCTTTTCTAAAGGTCTGTCAGCGAGGTTTTGGGTTCCCAAAATGTTGGATCCATTTTTAAATCGTGTTATGTGTATTCAATGTCCCATATCTGGTATTTGTAAATGGCTCCCTCATCCACTGTTTTACACCTACTTGTGGGATTCACCAAAGGGATCCTTTCTCGCTTTACTCTTTCATTTTGTCTTCGAACACCCTATTCATCTCTTTAGTTCAGATTGAGCATATGGGAGAGATCCAAGGTTTTAAGGAGGGAATGATGTCCCATTTTATCTCTTATATCATGTATGTTGATGACACCTACCTCTTTTTTTGTTTCCAGTAAGAGTCTCGCGCATCGGTTTTGGATATTAATGATCATCTTCAATGCTACTGTCATTCCTCAAGGCATCAGATAAATCGTAGCGAATCAATATTGTCGTTTAGCGTGAATACTGGATTTGATGTTCTCAGGAATGGGTTGAACAATGTATTTGTTTCCATTTACCATGGGTTTGGGAAGTACTTAACGATCCACCTTGATCTAGCCACTATTCGCAGGGAAATTTTTTGAAACCTGATTCGATAATTACAAGATTGGTGTAGTCTTTGGATGGGTTTGTTATTCAAAAAGGGTGGTCGAGCTAGATTTATTTACTCTATCTAATCCTCATTACTGATTCAATATGCGATGTTGTTCATTGAATTGATTTACATCTGCAAGAAGCTGGATCAAATTCGGGTTCACTGTTGGGGTTTAGGCGAGCCTTCATATCGATCAAATTACTAGGTCTCATGGCCAATGCTTGTGTACCTAAAAAGCTTGGAGGCCTGGCTTTTCAGGATGCTAGGACTTTTTGCGAGGTAATACTGGCCAGACAGGTATGGCGCATTTGGTTGACCCATTCGTGGTTGATATTGCACCCAAGACCCTTGCGTTAAGGCTCAATGTAAGGAGAGTTTTTCATTGCTGTGGCAGAGTATTTTGGTGGCTGAAGTATCTATAAAGCGAGACTCTTTCAACAAGTAAGGGATGGTTAGTCTATCTTCTTATGTAGCGATTGGTGGATTCCAGGGGTTATGCATTCCAATTAAGAACTTTGGCAGCGCCTGCAACTAAAAATATGTGAGGGTCAGTTCTAATTATTGAAGGCATTTTTCTTTGCGATCCAGGTAAGATGTTTTAGATTTTCAGCCTTTTGTTTCCAAGTGAACTTTCTCCACTTTCTGAACGAGGTCTGTTCGACAAAGTTCTAACCTAATGCTCGGAATGGCCAGTTCTCAATCTCATCTACTTGTAAGATGATCTAGCCTAACAGATTGAACACTAGCTTTCTTGAGGCTTGTCTACCAACTCACCTATGGCGTAAATCTAGCATATCTCCCAAGATTTCCGCTTTCCTCTGCATTTAATACGGCGAAGGCTGCCCCTTCCAACATAATTGGTCAAGCGGCAGTGCACCATACTATATTCTTGTCTGCTTCGTGTTTCTTTTCTTAAGGCACACGGGCACTTTCTTCTACGGTATGGTCATGTCAAACCGTTATTTTTCAGCATGGTTAGCATAACTTATTCTCTGAGGAGCACCTCTTACTGAGATTCGTCTATATTTCCACCACACTCTGGTCTCTATTGTAATACCCCAGAAAATACCGAAAATTAATCTAACCGTAAGTTTGATTAATTAAGGGGTGCTATTTTTATTAAGTAGTAATATGTTGGTGATGATTAAGTGTTAGGGAGCTAAATAGGAGGTTAGTGTGGTTTTAAGGGTTAAAATGACATTTTGAAAAGTTAAGGGGCAAAAGTGTAATTTTGGAAAATATGATGAACAGGATGCATATCTTTATTAAGTAGCATCCTTTTGATGATAATGAGGTGTTAGGGGGTTACATGGAGGGTTAGGGTGATTTTGGGTTCAAATTGTAATTTTCCAAAGTCGAGGGGTCAAAATGCAATTTTGGAAACTTGAGGGACTAAAGTGCAAATTGTTGAAAGTTGTAAAAGGTATCACAATTGGAGAGAAGTCAGCTGAAACGTGGCCACCTCCAGCTAGAGTCTCGGATGACTCATGAAACCTAAAGACGAGTGAAGGGGGTGGATGAAATTGAAACAAAAAGAAAATGAAAGAAGGTGTTAGGGGAAAAATGCAAATACAAGAAAGTTATGAACATGAATAGTGCGTGAACAGTAACCCCGTGAAGAACACAGCAAAAAGAGGAAGAAAAAGGGAGGAAAAAGAGAAGAAAGGAAGAAAGAAGAGAGGAAAGGGAGAAAGGAAGAACCTCGAATTCATTTTGGTATGATTTTGAACCCTAAATCGCGAAGTTATGGAAGAATTGGGTGAAATTTTAGTTGAAGAACATGTGACATATGTGTACATATATTTCGGTTGTGTATGTATAATCGGGGATGGGGAATTTGAATGGATTCTTGTTGGAATCATGGATATAAGACATAAAGCAACAATGAAAAGGGAAAACGAATTAGGGTTTCGAATTGGGTTGATTTCAGTGTGTGTGGGTGTGTGTTTAAGTGTGTTCTAGTGTGTTCTTCAATTTCGGAAATGGGTATGGATCAATATGGTGTAATTGTGTAAATTAAAGGGGTTTAGGGTGTTAATGTGTAGTTTGTGATGTAACCAAGCGATTGGAATGTGAAACAAATGAGAAATTCATGCGAGATTGAAGGAGAAATATACCCAGGTGTGTCGCGGCTGAAGGAGGAAGAAGATAAGTATGTGTGCGTGAAGGTGACCTAGTGTGTGTGTTGAAGTGAATAGTGACTGTTTTTGTCACTAAAGGTGGGAATTAAGTAATCAGTTTGGAATTCGAATTTTTAAAAATAGTTAGGGTCAGATTTAGCCAAGGTGTAAAAAAGAGACCCTAGTTATTTTTAGGAGACCTATGTCGTGGAAAACTTTCAGATTTTTCCGAGGTCGAGAAGGGGGTGAAAAGATTCAGGAAGTTTGGAACTTTGCGATGAAATTTAAAATACCAAACGAGTGCGGTTTTGCGCAAAAATTTTATGATGACTCTATGATGCTGAGAAGTTCCATTTTCCAAGATTTCGGGTCATTCCGAAGTTGTTAGCCATTTTTGGCCGAACGGGCTTTTAAGCGGTCGGTCCGGACACCAGTTCGGGATTTTTCGGCGAAAACTTTGTAAAATACTTTTTAGCTCAAAAATGATTTCAGGATGCTTAAAATAGCGTTTTCAAGCGGTTTTGAGATTTTTCTAGTACCGGGAACCCTCAGGGGCATTTTGGTAATTTGCCACCGTAGAGGGGTATTTTGGTAATTTTTTCGGTAGAAAATTTTGAAGGACTTGTTAGTCCGGGAAGGGTTGTAAAATGCCTGAAAGGTTATTTTGAAGTTGATTTGGGGTTTTGTGGTGGTAGTGAACCCTTAGGGGTATTTTGGTAATTTGTCAGGTTGGCGCTAAATTTTAGTGAACGCGTGTAATTCAGCGTTCGAAATGGTGGGAAGTGAGGAATGATGTTAATACGTTGAAATAATGAGGTATTGGTTATTGTTAATGCGTTGGTAAGGCTCGGTTAATGATCCAATTATTGGGTCTGAATAACAAGTTGTCTTAAGACGCTATGAACGGTTAAATGGGAAGGGGTAGAATAAGGAGTGCGTATATGTTGAATGATATCTAATGAGCATAGTATTATTTGACTAGGTGATGCAGCTCGTTGCGATCAGAGCTTGCGAGTTGCTTCGACTATAAGCCAATGAGGTAAGGACAATACGGTTCTGATATGCTAATTCATTGTTCGATTAGCATGCCATGTTGATGATGTGTTGTTGAATTCTTGTTGTTATGATGGGTCACCGGTAGTCATTGTGACCGGTATATGCATATTTGAATTGTGCTGTTGAGGACTTAGGGTAGAATAAATTTCCTTGGTCCGCCCTGTTGATAGAATTTAATGAGGATGATGCGTGTTCTAGTATGCTATGATTCGATTCGATTAGCATACCTGAAGTCGATGATGATATTATGTAGGAGTTGTTGTGTGGTGGTTGTGAGATGCCGGCAATTATTGATAACCGATATCTCTTCTCTTTGAAAACACTATTGAGGACTTGTGGCAACTTCTCTCGAGTCCACCCTATCGTTGATGATGATGCTGTAGAGATCGTTGCGTTGTTGTTATGAAATGTCGGCACTTATTGATATCCGACATTTCTCTTATGTAAGAATGTTGTTGAGGGCTTGTGGTAATCTTCTCCCGAGTCCGCCCTATCGTTGATAATGATGTTGTTGAGGTCGTTGCGTGTTGTTGTGAAATGTTGGCACTTATTGGTAGTCGACATTTCTCTTATGTAAGAACGTTGTTGAGGGCTTGCGATAATCTTCTTCCAAGTCCGCCATGTTGATGATGTTATATTGAACTCTTGTTGTTAGGTCTGAACACCGGTTGATCTTCTGATCCGGTATTCCTTGTTGAGCTGTGTCGTTGAGGACATAAGGTGGAATAAACTTTCCCTTAGTCCGCCCCGTTGATGAAGTCTTGTTGCTTGGTTGTAACGTGGTTAGGGAAAACACTCTAAATGAGTTCCCTGCTTGTTGACAGTGTCTCTTTTATTTACTTAAGACTGAGATGAACATCCCGTAAAATGGGACATCAATATGAGGAGGATGGCCTGTGAAACATGATCACTGGCAAAGAGGATGTAGGGCGCGCGAGTCGAGTCTGTCATGTCTGGTCAAGTCTAGTCTGTCGTGTTTGAGTTGCATTGCATTTGATTTTCTTTTGATGTTAATGATTTTAATGACTTGTATTTCGTTGATGTTTATCTTTTCAATTTTCTATTTTAGTGTTCACTTGCATAGTCAGTCTGTCTGTCTGTCGGTCAGTCAGTCTTGTCCATGAGGAGGTGGCAATAATGCTGTTCTATTGGGCCTTAAAGCCGCCCAGTCTAACGAAAGAAAAATTATCGTTTGACAATTATGCTGATGTCAAAAATTTATTGGAACTCTTGATTCATTTCTATCGTTGAGATGATTATTATTCCTCCGAGTCTCTTGAATCATTTGTACATAATACTCATCGTGTTGTCTTTACTGGGCGATTTGCGCTCATTCCTTATGTTGTATTGTGCAGGTTATGAGGTTGATTAAGGAGAACCTTCTAGAAAGGAGAAAGACACAAGCTAGAAAAGTTGAGTAAGGGGATCAGTTGTGTGAGGTAAGAACAGTTAGGAATGGTGGAATGAAGAATGTGTTGCGAGATAGGTTGATAAGAGTCCTACGACTATAGTCGTATATTTGGTTGTATACTTTCATGTTGTTTAAGACTTGAAAGTCTTCCGCTGCAGTATGATGTATGTTTGTAAGAAAATTTTTGTAAGGACGCAATTTGGAGCGTCTATTAATGATGTATGAGTATGAGGATGTAGTTGCTCTGTATTCAGCACAGGGTTTTGAAAGTGATTATGGTTGATAACTCAACCCAGTGATGTCACTTGGGTTGAGGGTGTCACATCTATGGTGTGACCAAAATGGTGTGGTATTTTGAGGCAAGGATTTTAACGCCAACCACAGCCTATCCACAGCTTAGGCTTTGGTGGAGGCTATTTAGAACACCCTCGGTGCCAATGTTTGCTTTCAAAAGTAAAGAATGACGGTCATGCGGCCTCGATAAACCAAACGAGAAATGCCAACTTCTTTTTCCACTTTCATCCTTTTTTACATCTGTTTCAATGCTGTAGGATATGCACGTACTGAATAACACCACTCGTTCATGCTATTTTTGTGGTGTATCAACATTCTTGCTTTACCGTGGGGATAGTCTTGGTTTTATATAATGCAAATTGGGTTCTAATATTGTAACACCCCGATTCCTAGGAGCGTTAGATTCGAATACACAAAGATATAAAACTAAAAATATAAAAAATTATCCCAAGCTGGTTATTTAGAGCATCTAACAATAAGTCTCCAAGTTGCACAATTAAATGCCAATAGGCCTATAACTGTAAGGTAGTTCCCAAATTACTCCTGCACGGAGTTCCAAATTGAACTTTAAATCCATATTGAACTTTAAATCCATATAATTCCTTCGATTATAATTTTTATAAACAGTTAAACGAGCTTTCAGTCACATAACTAACCCCTAACGCTTGATCACACGATTAGCCTCGTTATCCAGTCCCTTCTATTGATCATTTGAAAGGACAACCGTAAGGGAGTGAGCCAAATACCCAATAAGATCGCTCAACGGAATAACCAAAACAACAAAATTACAAAAACATATGAGAAAACGAAATTGCGAACATACAAAATTTTAGCGGAATAGATACAAGACAAAATTTTAAAACGAAAAGTATGTTTTTCGTAAAGGGACAACATGAGAGGAGCCATTCAGAAATAAGGTCAAATATGTTATTACTGACACGTGATACAAGGTTCTATAAGATAAGATCGTGATCTCTAACTCATTTCACTGAGTTAGCCTACGTTCCAATTAATGTGGGTAAGTCGGACCGATAAGTCATGTACACGTAACATGGCTCACTAGAATAAATTTAATAGACAGACGAGACACCAACAAGTTTCAAGGACAATGTTTACATATGGGTCATAACCACAAAGTTGCTGATGACTCAAGGCGAGACATGTATGACAGCATTGGGCTTAGGCAATTAGTGTCACTCATGAGTCTAGCAAAATCACATGGACGAAACAATAACCAGACGACTAACATAAAAACAATGGCACAAAGTACAACATGAGTAACAAGCGATGCCCAAAAGTGATTGAAGGTAACCCTAAAAATCTAAAAAAGCGCCAAAAGAAAAAGACACAACCTTTACGCCTAAATATATCGTAGAAACTATACACTCAAAGAAGTTCACTTAGAAAAGAAAGGGAAATTGGTATACAACAAAAACACTCGACCAGTTAGTGAGCAACACCATAAGTGATTAAAATAGACATTAGTTTACCTCCTTCCTTTTTGTTTTTCCTCAACAAGTTTAATGTAGACGTACATGCTGGCCTGATTTTACAAGTATCTACTGGTGATGATGATGCCAACCTGGTTTAGTTAAGGGGAAGATAGGAATGAACAAGTTGTCCAGCGTGTGGGTGATAAAAATAGACCATTGGAGACTGACACTCTGAGCACACTAAAAGTTCCATGTCAGGGTCAGTTGGAACACTGTCACGCAAGACCAGATTGAAGAACAACAAGAAGCAAGGCGAGCAAAAGAAATTATGGAACCTGACAATCATTTTTTTGGTATGCAAGACCAGATTGAAGAACAACAAGAAGCAAGGCCAGCAAAAGAAATTATGGAACTTGACAATCATTTTCTTAGTAACCGAATAGAAAGAAACTGCCATTGCAGTAAATCGACGCAAAAGGTGAGATTCCAACAAGAGAATGGAACAACAGTAACTCTTACACCATATAATTGAGGAGTTCAATGAGATTTCAGATCAGAATACGTAGACCCTTATGAACATAGGAGGTCCAACACTAATTCAGATTTCAAAAACCGAAAAACCTTATCTCTAATTGTACAATTAGATCCAATGTCTTGATCTTCCCGATTAAATTATATGGATCCAAAGTCTTGATCTTCCCGATTAAATTATATCTACGTCCCTAAAACTAGATACACCCAAAAGTTCCAATTTGAGTTCTAATAATAACAAAAAAAATCCATACAGCTCTTACTACAAGCCTGAATTCAATAATTGAAAATAACTTCTTACCTCAAAGCAATACCAATATTCCAAGATTTTTTTTTCCCCCTAAAAATTCTCTGGAAGCTCCTGTGAAGTTTGTTGTGGTCGTAGAGCAAGCCAGTTGTATGTAAAGTATCAGAATCCCTAAGAATATATTTATAATCCTAAAATTATAAGATTTGTAAAATACCAATTACGTTCAAAATTCTCTGATTTTTAAAACGGGTCAAGCTAAAGTCCAAATTTAAATTGGTTTATCTAATTCAAAAGTATAACCCATTTTTCGAAAAAAAAATATTTTAAATTGTTTCTTAGGCCCACTCGAACAGGCAAAATGACAAACACGCTTCAAAATTTAGCATCTTTTTTGCCGGATTTATTATTCGGGCTCCAACAAACAGAATCGGCGATCCGGTCATTTACTGCTGAGAATGCTTCCTGCTCCGAGGCACTTGCTATTCAATTGGCTCTTACATGGCTCCCTGATCATAATTGCGATCATTATATTCAGCTTATGCCACCTTTGCTCTTACTTGTGCAGATGATTAGGAATGGGCAGGAGACTAAAAGTTCCAGACATTTGGCTGACCTGATCATTTCTTGATGCCGCATTCGCATTTGCATTTGCTACTCGTGCGAGCCGAGTAGGGTCTTATGCACCAAGAGTGGTTCGATCATGCCTTCGCTGCTGTGTCTTTTTGGCTGCTCCAGATGTAGGTGGCTGACAGCTTGTCATCTGGTTTTTCATGCTTTCATGCTTGTTGTTTTCCTGTCCGAATGTTGGTTGTACCAGCTCCCTTGGTGTTGATATACTGTGCTATTATTGATCTGGCCCAAAAGAAAAAAGCGGTTCTCCAACTAGTCTATCTAAGATGAAAAAAACTATGCACCACCAAGATTTAAAAAGGCCAACCTGAATGAAGAGTGCAGAATTTCAGTAGAAATGTGGGAGGAGCAAGTATGATCGAGTCGTAAACGAACAAACATGCTGACGGATAACACCCTACTAGTACTAGCAGTCCTATTAATCAAATGGAAAATGTACAATCATTTCTTGCTCTTCTTATCCTTTCCATGGCTAAAAAAGGAACCCAGCCCAAATAGTGTAGCGGTTCGCTTGGAAATGTAAGGAGGTGGCAAATTCAAAACGGGGTTAATCCGAAAACCACTACCATAGGCACCGTAGTTCTTCTTCAGTAATGGAGGCTTTTGTGACAAGGGACAAGCATTGGAAGATGATGCAGCCAACGGACTAGGATTCCTTGCTTGTCTTGTTGGATTCTGCTTCTGGTTATCTTTCGGTATAGACCCAGTTGAATTGCTTCGCGAGAGGAGTGGTAGTGACCAAAATGAGCTCTTCTTAGTTGTGTTTTCACAATGTAAACTACTGCTTCTCTTGATTCTCCAAAAGGACTTGGATTGATGCTTTCGTTCGGTCTCAATACTCAGGATTGATGCGGCTTCTTCCTTTGGAATGTTTGTAGAAGAGACAGGCAGAGGTGGAAGAAAAGCGTGTTTCCAAGAGACAAGCCTGTAAAAAATTACACAAAAATATGTCTTGTCTAATTCATAAGCAAGGGACACAAGATACACAGAGAAGAAAACTACACATTCTCTCATGATTGGTTAAAGCACTTGCAGATGGAGACCTCAACTTTGAAAACTTGTTTTGTCCACAGCAGAAACAGAAGCACTTGACAAACGATACCGACAGTAAACCAGAAGAAAACTACACAAACCTTGGTTGAAGTTGAACAGGGAGAATTAGGCCGTCTGAGAAAAGTTCATCAGCTGAAGAAAGAGGTTCAATATCAATCCTATTGCTAATGCCAAAATCAAATTCAGGATTTGAATCCAGCAGGTAGGTATCTGATCGACATGGGTGATCTTCGATTATGGAATCCGCGTGCCGAAGATCATGAGAGAATGAGATTCTTGGACTACCCGTTAAACTTGGGGGCTCTGAGCACATATCAACCACCATAGTTCTAGGATAAATTGGAAATAATGATGGGATTATTACTTGGAAGACAACAACATTCAAAGTATAAAACAATGATGGTCCCAAAGGGAGATATTAAATTCAAACTTGACGGTCTAAGGCTGGCGTTGAAGAGATAAAAATTTGACAATTTCGCTTAAGAAGTCAAAGAGGGAAGCTGCAGACTCAAGTTTGAGTTTTGGTGGGATATCATATGTATTTGAGAAGTAGAGATGGTTTACTTTTAAAATGCTCAAAAAGCTGCAATAGGTACGTGTAAATAAAGGAGAAAGTCTAGGATAGGGGTGGGGTGGGGTGGGTTGGCGAGGGTAGGGGAGTGTGGCGTTACCTTTGTAGGAAGGCAAAGAAAAAGAAAGCTTTGTAACAAGTTTCTTAGGTTACTGATGCTCAGCAGATATCTTGTAACTTCGTTGCTTGGTCAACATCTTGAAATTTTCTACAGCAAGAGAACAACTTGGGATTTCAAATATTCTGTTTTAAACCTGCCATCATGATGCAATGTGATTTTTATCTAAAAATACAAAGAAACTTGTAGAATGTTTCCTATAAGACTTTTATCGTTATTCTGATTATTAGGTGCTCGAAAGAAAACGTTTTCTCCACCGTAATTATGTATATGCAGTATAAACAAGTCATCGTCTTGTCGTTTGGAGTGCGATCGCTACCGTTCGATCTCTAGGAATATGAAGCGCGGGTGCCTTGGTAGAGTAATTTTTTACTTTTTCTTGGTGTAACAAGGAGATTTGTACCAATAATAGTCTATGCAAGTTATGTTACACGTAAAGACTAGTATTATTACCAAATCTAAAAGATGCGATGCTAACGTTCAAATAAAACAACCACCTGATACGTCTCTGTGTCTAGTCAAGTACGCGACCTCATGTTACAGGCTAACCATAAAAGTTGATATGACAAGATGGCTTCCATAAAGTTTTCGGTACACATTGCTTCCAGGCTTCGGTGCGCACACATAAAGTACACAAACTTATTACCACCCAATAATTTTCTACTGGTAGCTTGGTAAATTTGTCTACGAAGGTGGTGTATTAAGACTTTTGTGAAATGCTACAATGCTTAATGGCTAATATGGGAGTGTCATTAACATGAGAATTGTCACACTAGACTAGAGTGTGGCTCATTTATAAACCAGTCAGACCAAGCTAGTACAAGAGATAATTGTATGGCCTTCTACATTTGCCAATGTACGAAATGAGTGCCTGTAATTAAGAAGATGTAGCGGGAAAGTAACTTGTCTACTCTTGTAACTTGTCTACTCTTGTAACTTGATTTGCATATTTATATCATCATTCTCCTGTTTAACTAAAAAAAAAAGTGAGTGTCACGCCACTAGGAAAAATAGAAAGAGTTTAGATTGTGTTCACTTCCCTTGTAGATTTAACCATAGCACAAGAATTGGCTTTCAGGAGACATTGGTGCATGTGCAGGCATGGCTTGCAATTTGGAGAACATGATTGGAGAGGAATATGGCATAAATGTACACATTCACAAGATATGTATATATATATAGATATATATGCAATTCTTTGTGTGTAGTTATAATAATATTGTAGCTGTCCATTACCAAATCCTATCTTTCATAAAAGAGGGTGTGGTTAACACTCGTCTGAATTATTGACTTCCGAGGGGGCCCTGCAGTCTCAACCACCGACTGAAAGCAGCTTCTTCATTTTGAATTAGTGTCCAACCTCGAAGTTGAACATTTCTCGGAAGGAGCTCTCCTGTAATTGTGAATGTTTCCCAATCATGACGCAGTCCTATTTTCACACTTTCACCTACTCCTCCTACCTTCTAGGCAGAGTTAATACAGTTTTAGTCTAAGGAACTTCTAGCGGCCGCCTGGATTTTTAAAGAAAAAGGACTCAACTTCTTCTTCTCCCAGTCGAATGGACTTAGAATTCTAGTTGACTTCAAGACACTAATGTTTAGTTTTTACCTTCCTTTTTGTAACCGTGATCTGGTCGTTGAAAAGGAGAAACAATCTACGACTCTTAATCTAATGGAAAGAAAATGTAAAGATAATGCCTCGAGACCTAGCTCATATAGATTGCGCGATAAGAGGTCAGGATGGATCCATGATGCGAGTAGACTAGTTAAGGCATTGTGAGGGAAATTGGAAATAGGGACTTAGGGTATTTTCTCTTGCCCGTGCTTGTTTTCTTAGAAGTTCTCCTCCGAGAACTGGTTGATATCAAAAGTCCCCTTTTCAGTAGCCCAAGGGATCTACTTATAAGGTGTGTGGCCTGATAAAGTGGTGAAGCTCACTTTCCGTACATATCTTTCTAAAAAAGGATAATATTCTTATTAGTCAAAAGGTCTAAAAAGTCGGCTTATCGGCCAATTTTATACAACTAAAAATTCTTACTGGCCGGGTTTTACCGAAAACTGACCGTTTTCATTTTTCAACAGATATGATTTTATTCCAAATTTGGGGAATAATTACCCCAAATTTGGTTAAAATCTCCTGAAATCATATGTGATACAACAAATTTTGGGAAATCAATTCTCACGGTTCTTGTTGTGTTGCGAGTTTATTTGGTCACCAAGTGAATAGTATTCAACAATTCATCAATCTTGGATTGTTGACATTTGCATGGTTGTTGGCATGGAAATGGATCAACAACGCTACAGCAATTGTCACTTTAAATTTTTGGAGTCAAAATTACTATAGACTTGGTGACACGCCTAACAATCATGTGTAATTACAAAGTACCTATAAATAAAGTCTTTCATCCGTTGCCAATTACCATCCCAACGTGAATGAGGAACAGAGAGATAATATTGAGTGGAATATACAAGGGGTATCCGGTTGGATAAGGGTCTTGAATTTTTGGGATTAAACTCTTGATCATTTACTTGTACTTATCTCGATATTCTTATAATACGAAAAAGTTTGCACGCCCCGTGGAGGTAGGCACGTTGTAGCCGAACCACATTAAATCTTGTGCCCAGATATTTTTGCTTTATCCTTTTATGTTCCAATTCTCGTAATTATTCTTTTTCATTACATACTAATGTTTCTGCTGCATCGGCTCTAGAGTGATACTTACAGTTCTATTAAAGGTCAAGCAACTACTCTGCCCAAGTCCTTTTTTTATAGTGCTACAAGTGGTCTACTTCTAGCGAGTAACTTGTAAGAGCCAAATACTGTGACTCCGGGTGAATCCGGGCTTTTTGAGAAAAATCTGTGCACCACAAGCTTGTTAAGCCGAGGCCCAGTTGCAGCGTAACAACTTAGGTAAGTTGATATTAAGCAAGAGCAAATCATTTGCATTAAAATGCTATGGAACGAGTACATCTTTAACAACTCAAACCATATGGGAAGTTTGAAACAACAGGACCTTAAAGAAAATAGAAAAAATTTGGATGTTATCCCGGTTAGAAGAATCTTCCTTCTACTCCCTATATAGCGACAATTAATCGCCTCTAAATGTTTCTAGTGACTTTTAGTTAGTGACGTTTAAAAAAAGTGCTGCTAATAATTGTCGCTGAAAGTATTAGAAAAAAAATCACTAGAAACATTTAACGACTATTATTTGTCATTATACACGGGGTTGGAGGAAGATTCCGACAACCCGGGTAAGAGCCAAAATTTGTTCTAAAAAAAATTACTATTACTAAATAGCAAGTGGTGTCGTAATTTTGGGAGGCCTTGGCCATTTAATTAGATTTGAGAATTTCACAGGATTAATGTTTAATAAAGGTTTTCTCGGAAGGGACTTTTATATTATCTAGGAGGGAGTGGTTTAAAAAAAATTCACTTTCGTGATAATCTTTCTCAAATCATTTAGCATGATTAGGTTGAAAGTCGTCTGCCTAATTTCAAAACTCCTTAGCTTAATTAGTGAAAAAAAAAAAGATGAAAAGAGAGAGAGTTACCACCCTCAACTATAACTACAACCACACTTCAAGAATAACAGCCGCCTCTCTTCTGTCATTTTATTGGGTACTTCCATTGTATATACACCCTCCTCTCTAAAAGTTGCACTAATCTTTTTGGGGTTGATTTTAAAGCAAATTTCAGATAAAATCTTAATTAACCCGTTAAAAAATGTGAACCTTTTTGCCGATGTTCTAAATATAGATTTTTAAAGTGCCAATACTGCATTTATACGGTATATAGTACATTAAGTATAAAATTTTAAAACCCTAATGCCAAATTAGGATTTGAAACCCTATTTTTTAAATTTCCAAACCCTACCATCTCTCTCCTCTCTCTTTCTCTTTTTGCTTTCACCCTTCAACTCCAACCACCAACGACCAACATGGCATCACCATGCATTATCCTAACCACCACCAACCACCATCAATCAAAGCATAACAAATGCTCACATTCACAAAAATCGACTCACAAAAACATACACAGCCCTCGCTGCCAATTCACGGTGGTGGGAGAGGGAGCAGAGTGGAGGTGGTGAAAACATGGAGAGGGAGATGAAGGATGGCGACATTGGCAATGATAGTGAAAAGGGCTGGGGTAGTGGCAACTACCGACCTCATCGCTCAATTTGCGTCGCCATAGCCGATACCACCATCGATGCCATTGCTAATAGTGGTTAGTGGATGGGATGCGGTGGTGATTGCAAGAGAACAGTGGTGGTGTAGGGGTGGGCGGGTCATAGTGGTGGTGCAGGCTGGGTGGGTTATGGTAATGGGTCATGATAGTGGTGCTATGATGGTGGTTGGCAGTAGGTGTGAGCACTAAACCATGTCAAACCAATCAAACCTAACTGATCCAATCCAAACTGCCAAAAGATGTTAATGCTTCAATTTCAAATTTCTCAAACCAAACTCGTTCGGTTCAGTTCACGGATCAATATTTTAAACCGATAATATACAAAACAGATGTATTGTTAAAAACATTTTAAGATGTATTGATTACTTTCATGCACATGTGATTAACCAAAGCCAAGCAAACCAGAACCTTTAAAGTAAAAATGAAAAGAAAGGCAATATATATAGAACTCTAATGAGTAGTTCCCCTTGAATTGTCTGTCTCTTTGGTCTATCGCTGCAAAGGCATTTTTACTTTATTTTTGCTATTGTAATTCTAGAATAACACTCTCTTTTATGTTAGTATTGGATACATGGATGTTCAACTATAGCACAACATAGGAATGCAATACGTCTAAACTATAACTTTTCATTTTCGTGTAAATATGAGTAGAATAATAGGTGTGGAAAGGGAAAAATATTTAAATAGGCTCATATCGATCCAAACCAACCGAACAATTCAAAGCGACTAAATCAAACCGTCCAAATTGGATGATGTTTGGTTTGGAATTTTCCAACTAATGGGCTACGGTTTAGTTTGCAATTTGCCCCCAAAACTAACTGTGCTAACACCTAGTTGGCAGTGGTGTAAGACATAGGCAAAGGTTTCGGAAGAAAGATGAGGGAAAAAAGAAAAGAAGAGATCAGGGGCGGTGCAGGAAGTGGGTCGTAATGGTGGTGCATGGTGGGTTGGTCACAACGGTGTTGCGCAGAGGGTAGTTGGCTGTGGTGTTTAGCTATGGTGGGAGTTAGCAGTGTAGAAGGTATGGTGGTGGTTTGGGAAGAAAGAGAGGTGGTGGTAGTCAACGGAACTACCGTGAGAGGCAACATCAAATTGGAGTTTGGCCAACAAATTGCATATTAGGGCTTCCTTTACATTGGAGTTAGATTGGAGATCGGTGGGTTGTGGCGGGTGCAGAAAATAGGAAAAGGGAGGAGGAGGATGGAGGTGACGCCCCGGCGCCGCGTCAGCAGTGCTATGGCGGCAGGTTCGTAAAGAGTAAGATGAGAGATAAAAGGATGACATTGAAAAAATAACCTTCCAAGTTACAGGCAATAAATCATTTTGTTAAAACCGTTATGTACTTTATGGTTTCATTTGATCAACGAATATTACAGCTATTTATCCAAACTAATTGATATACGTGTAATTTTACCCTCACAGGAACCTAGGCATTGTTAACCCTTACAAAGATGTGTTTAATTCATAATCCTCATCTTCTTGAATCATAGTTCAGTCATCCTTTTAGTTTTTAAAAGGGGATTAAATCATAGTTTTTTTTTATTTTTTATCAAACACCTAATTTGAATTACAACTTAATCAACTTTTTAGTTACCAAAAGTGGATTTAATCAGAGTTTTTTTATGTTTAGCAAACACCTATCAACCCGATGTAATTCTGATTAAATCAAGTTTGGCCATTCAAGAATCAACCCCCCATGCAAGCTCTCTGCATTTAGTAACTATTGTTTTCTAGCATTAAAGGAACGGCTAGAAGATTGAGTCCTAATAATAATTTCAAATGATTTATAAAAATGACATAAAATAATAGAATTTTGGCAAAAAAATGTTGAAGCCTTCTCCTCTCGCGGTCTGATCTCGACAAGATCACCTTTCATGACTAGTCTCTCGATTCAAGGTTGAACTCAGAAATATGATGATTTGGTAATTTCAATAGATCCATGACCGGACACCAGAGTCCAAACACTGGAGATTTTGTATACATCTATGTCCAGAATTCGATCAAGGAAATGAATTATATCAGATCGCCAACGGCGAGTTTAAGGCTAGGTTTGACAAAAAAAATTTCTTCTTTTTTTTTTCAGTTTTTAAAAACTGAAAAAACAGGAGCGTTTGGTAATCATTTTTTTTTTTCAGTTTAAAAACCAGTTTTTAAACTGAAGAGTAAAAAAAAAAAAATTCCAGAAACTGATTTTTTTTTTCTTAGACCACCACCACCACCCTCCCACCGCCGGCAGCCACCTCAAGCGACCACCGCCGGCCGCCGGCGACCACCGCCGGAGACTGCCGGCAGCCACCTCCGGCCGCCGGTGACCACCGCCGGAGACTGCCGGCTGCCACCTCCGGCCGCCGGCGACCACCGGCAGCCACCTCCGGCCGCCGGCGACCACCGCCGGAGACTGCCGGCTGCCACCTCCGGCCGCCGGCGACTGCCGGCAGCCACCTCCGGCAGCCGGCGACCACCGCCGGCGACTGCCGGCAGCCACCTCCGGCCACCACCACCACCACCGCTACACCCCACCACCGCCACCGTAAACCACCAAAAAAAAAAAAGTCAAAATAAAAAGGGTTACCAAACACCAAAAAAAAAACCTCAAAAAAAAAAGGGGTTATCAAACACCCACTTGTTTTTATATAAAAAAAAAAATTAAGCTGCTCTTTAAAAAACTGCTCTTTAAAAACTGAAAACCAAAAAAAAAATTGTCAAACGAACCCTAAATCCCCAATGTTCAGTTGGGCAGCAATAAATCTTCTCTTCTCCGCCCACTCAAACTTTCTATAGTACGGGTGGTTTGTTTCCTCTTTTTATAGTTGATAATAATTTCTGACCATTTGTAAGTTCTGAGTCTTTGGGGTGTTCTGACAAAATAAAATATTATTGTCAAAAAACAAATTTCCGTCGTGCAATTGAATTTTCTTCTTGTTATGAATTTTTTTCTAATTACTAATACATTTGAGCCTTAGATACTTAAACAATTTCCATGTAAACTAAAACAATTATGTTCGACTTATGGCGACAATCATTTTTTTTTTGCTAATAAAATAATAGAAACAGATATCTTTTGCTTCCTTTAATAATAAAAAGTTTGTTGAGAGCTTCGAGCATAAAGTATCATTGACTAACTAATCACCACATTAAAAATTTTGAAAAATCTTCTATGTTGCTTGAATACCATTTTCCATACATTTATAAACCAAAATGAAATGACATGAATTCCGAATAATGTAATATAGCATATGCATAGAGTTGATGAATAGTGATTGACTTTGATGCTTTTGAAAACTTTAATCTGAAAATAGTAAGCAAACAGAAAAATTTTAATCCATGAACTTTAAAACAGAGAAAATGGGTAACCAAACATAGCTTAATGCTTAATCTGCTGTAAGCTTCAACCCAAATCATTGAAATCTAGCAATGAAGAGTTAGATACTTGATACCTATTCCACAAGAAGCAGGGAAATTCCTAAAAGACGATACACTTGGTTTGCAGAAACAGGAAGAACTGTGACTCAGCGAAAAGAAATACCGACCCCAAAAAGAAGCAAATGCAGCCCCCTCCAATCACGTCCCTCATCATATGCCAGTCATTTTAACCAGCTTATTGTAAAGAATTCGGTCGTCTCTTCCCGTATTGCTCTCTAGCAGTGCACTTTGAACAAGTTCCTGACAAAAGAAAAACATCAGTTACCAGAGATCAGTATATTGCTAGTTTCAGTCGCAAAAGATAAGATGGGGAAACTCTACTGGGTACAGTAAAGTTATTCTCACCTTGACGTCCCTGTGCGACATGAACTTCCCCAAGTTATGAATGATCAACCTCATATCCTCAACCTATACAAGAAACAAAATTACAAGATTGAGCCTACAACATCTCAGTCCAGAGGACAAAAAACACAAACTCTACACTTTACACTTTACCCTGATAAAGCCCACTCGATTTCGATCAAAAAACCTGAAAGCCTGGATCCAAGAACAAAGCCAATGTCAAGACATGGTTCAGCAGAAAATGCAAAAATAAAACTTATCGAATATAGACAAGGGAAAGCACAACAAACATGCCTGCAATAGTTCCTTGTCAATAGCAACCGGAGTTTCTTCCTTCTTTGTCTTTGCCTTCGTTTCCTTTGCTTTGCTATCAGTGTCCGTCTTTGGCTTTACCTCTGAGATTTCCTTGGCAGTTTCCTGTGGTTCATCCTTCTCCTTCCCAGCTTCCTTTTCAGACTTATCATCTACATGACTCTTCTCCACATTTTCCTGCATGAAAATTAAGCTATTTCATTACAGATACAGAAGCTTACCCACACGAAGTATCTTTTGAGCCAGCAGCAGAAGTCTAAACAATCTTGCACCATCAACCATACAGATGTACCAACTGGAAAATTTATACTTGCCCAACGTGTTAAGTGAGTGGCCTTTGGTGCCAACAAGTAAATCTCAAGCCTCAAATTCAGCACAGAAAACCTTTTACTTTTCAATGCATTTAATATAAGCAGGATGTACTCGCGAGAAAAAGGAGGATGTAGGGACTTTCATCAGCTGATTGTCTGGAATTCCACCAGCATAGTCGGGACCTTTATACCATATTTGAAGGATGTCATATAATGTACAATCAACACGACCCCTGGTTGGTAAATATTTTTCCGTCGCTGAAGAAGCAAACTACATATGCATCTGCTTCTTCGACAATGGAAAAATATTTACCAACCAGGAGTCGTGTTGATTGTACATTATATGACATCCTTCAAATATGGTACAAAGGTCCATAGTATGCTGGTGGAAGTCCAGACAATCAGCTAATGAAAGTCGTGTACACAATATCCTCCTTTTTTTTCCCACGTACATCCTGCTTATAGTAAATGCATTTTAAAAAAAAAAGGATTCCCACATGAGACAGGCAAATTTTAGCAGTCCCTCCCATAAATTCCGAGTGGACCAGACCAGACAAGACCAGACTTGCAAACAGGAGGTATTCTTCGAAACGTCATTCCATCATCAAAAGCTCTACCAAGTTCACGTCATGAACTCTTAAGATACAGCTTGCGAGAGGTTTAAGGAAGAGTAAAACTAAATTTTCAAGTCACCGCCGCATAGAAAACACCGCACAAACACGCAAGAACCGAAGACAGAATGAAGATTGCTCACACCAAAGCCAGGACAGTCGCTGCTACAAGCTAGCCCGTTTTTCCAGGCAGCCAGGCTTTATTTTCATTAGAGCTGTTAATCTTCGTTGTTATCAATAAAATATGTTTAGCGTGAACTGGTTTCCATTTGGTTGAGTAGTTTGCCTACTCGTGTAAGTAGAAAGATTGTTAAAAATACAACACTCCAGCTTATTTGGGGAAAAAAAATAAAATCAAAGCAGATGAAGATGAGGACAGAGATGTGAAATCTTGCCTCATTTGTCAAGTCATGTTGAGGGTTTGCATCTGGCATTTCCTCATCTTCCTCGGGATCTTCCTCTGGATCTTCATCCTCACCTGATTCATCATCAGGCTTCACCTTCACATCCTCGTCTAGAGGAGCAGTTTCCTCCTTGACAATAGTCTCATGATCATCTTGGACAGCTTCATCCTGTGTCTCGGTTTTTTCCGACTTGATTTCCACATTGATGTCATCAGTCTTCAATCGCTTGGTTGATGAGATTTTCTCACTTTCCTTCTCAGAAGCTTCTTCCCTTTCTCTCTTCCGTTGGTTTCTCTTAGCCACAAACTTGATGCGCAATTTCTAAGCAATTTTTAAAGGAGAAAAGGATTAAGGAAAGACAAAGGGCTCGGCTTGATGGAATCAAACAGACTAACAAATTAAGTCAATAAATATTTGTGGACCGAAAGCCTCAAACCCACCTGTAGAAAAGTTAAGAGACGACACCCCATCTGATACTGAAGCATTTCATAGAGGGTTTCTGCAAATAACGAAAGCTGCAAAAAGGAGGGAAAGGGGAACAATGTAAAAACTTTACATGAAGTAACCGACCATGGGTCTAATTAAGAGTGGCAAAAACTTAGGGATATATAGAAGGAAAAAGATATATGAACATGATCCTAAAGTAATCCAGGATAAAAATTAGGGCCAATATAAGGACAGGCAACTACAAAACAGACCTCAAATGTCGATTCCTCGATATCCTTGTCAGTATAATCCAAGAGCGAGTCCAGCGAAAGTGATAAAGAACGCAGCTGTAGCAAGGAACTAAACAGTTAAACATTTGAGGGATCTAAAGCCCATTGCACAAAAGAAGAGAGTGTCTATGATGTAGATTATGTTAATCCTTGTGCTACAGTTTTGCAATTTAGATTGGAAGTACCTTGGAATCCTTTCCTCCTTTTGTCTGCAGAAACAGACCAGGATGCCGAGGAGGCTCTTCAGGCTTCTTCTTTTCTTTCACCTCTCTGGTCACTTTATTTCTCGGATCATCTTTTCCATCTTTCCCTTTACTCTCTCTCTCATCTTTTGACTTCTCCCTTTCTTTTAATTTTTCCCTCCCATCATGACTGTTCTTCTGAAGAACTTTTTGCTTGTCATCCTGTGTCTGCATTTTGGAAGCAGAACCGTTTTTATCATCAGCCACCATCTCTTCCTTTTCATGGTCACTGCCAGCTGTGTTCACAGCTTTACTTGCATTACCCACATTGTTTTGCTTCTTGGGGGTCACCGTTTTTGACTTGGCTTTAGGGATTACCTTCTTTTCTGCCTTCACTTCACTCCCCTGGTTGTCCACACTAGCAGTTTCATCTTTTATCTGCACTGGCTGTTTCTCATCCTTGTCGCCATCGTTCGCGCACTCAATTGGTCCATCATTGGCTGCCACCTTTGGCACTACCTTCTTCTTCACCTTTTTTACTATTTTCTTCTTTAAAGTTGTCTTGACACTAGCACCTTGCACGGCAGCAGTACTGCCAGATTTGCCTTCAACGGATTCAGCATCCTTCTCAGAAGCCACCTCAGCCTGCATTGTTACATCACCTGTTTGAACAGCTTTCTGCACCTGACCCTTTTTCACAGGCTTCTTTCTCATAAACGTTTTAACAGCAGCAGGATTAGCAGATGGCTCTTCCTGTTGACCAGTAACTCCTCCACTTGCATTCTTGTCTCCAACATCCTTCTCATCCAGATTATCATTCTGTTTGGCTGAATCTTCCTTAACATCTTTCTTATCAGCAACTTTTGGTTTGACAGTAGACTTTTTTACAATTTTCTTCTTCCCTGACTGTGCACTACCAGCTGCTGACTGAACACACTCACTTTCTGGCTGACCCTGTTTGTCCAGATTATTGTCTTTGATACCCTCCACGCCATCTTTTTTCTCAACATGCTCTTCACTTCCATCCCTCTCTTTTTCAGCTGTATTCCCTTTTGGCTTGCTCTCTTTCTCCTTTTTATTAATGCCTATTGCCATTCCAGACGATTCAGTCTCCTTCTTTGCTAGTTTATCGTCCCTTCTAAGATCTTTCGGAGTCTCAGTTTCCTTGTCTAATTGGCAAAAATAAGCAATTCCATATTATAAAACCACCGGAGAAAGGAACATAAGAGAAAGTTCGGAACAGTTGGTTACCTTTAAGCACTTCCTTCTTCTCTTTCAATTTCTAAAATGTTACGAAAAATGAGGAAAACATTAATTTAGTGTCTGAAAAATCAGGTGAGAAGCAAGGAGACATAAAACTACGAAGAAAGCAGGTTACAATCACAAAAAGCATAGGGATGCAGAATATAAGTTTGAATTTCCAAATAAGGAAAGCAGATTAAAAAACCACCAAACTTCTTTATGAGAGGATCTAATCTTGCTTCAAAGGGTCAGGCTCTTATGCACCATTGAGAGCTCAGGATTAGCAAATAACAAGAAGAGGAAGAACAATTTTGTTCGCCATCTTCCACTTGAACAAATGCTCTTATTTCCCAGTCTAGGCCTTCAAGAAGAAACAATATCACTCCACTCCAATTTGATCCTTTAATCTAGCCAATTAATTATGAAAGGTAGAAAGGAATAGTGGAACTAATTCTTGATTATCCTCCATACATGAGTTTTTTTCTTCAGTATGTAAAAGATGAATGAGCAAATCAATCAAGTTCTGGGAGGCTGCATGAGGTGCTTCTTTAGGAGTCAAACTTCCGTTTAGCCATAATTCGAGAAAGAGCCTCTCTTGTTCTCATCCTGATTCCCATTAGAATGAATGCTGCGACGCTATCATCTGTGATTACATGACCTCAAAGAAACACTATCTCCATGAGTGGCAATTAAGTGTTGACCACTGTATTTGACTCCTTCAAATGACAAGTGGACAAGAGAAAAGAGTGAATGAAAAACTATCCCCCATTTTCTTCTTTTGCAAAATGATGATGAGGTTTCATTGTTTCAAATAAGTTTATAAAAGTCGTCTACTATGCAATGTGAGAATGGAAACTACTGCCTCAGTAGCACATACTTGTGAAATGTGTTCTTAATGCTCATTGCTTAATTTTTGCAACATATGCTTCACTATCTAATTTAGAGGAAAAACAAAAACATACCAACACACAATTAAATGTGTAAGATCAGATATTGTATCAAGTGAGTTTAAGTCATTGCATGACCATAGCGATACCTTTTCGTACGTTATATATAACTCTATAGTTTCTAAAAGGAGAAAATGTAATAACTGCTACTCGGTAATGAAGCTCGTCATAACATGCAACTAGATCATTTTTATGCTAATAACAGACCTCCTTTAGAGCATCCTGCTGTCTCTCCCCAAGAGCCTTCTTGTGCGCAAACCACTGATCTCTCCATGTATCCAATGAAGGTAGACAGTCTGACAAATCCGGAACATAGATAACAGTAACCTCCTTATGGCTAAACAGCCCATCCTTACCAAGCCTATCATAGTGAATCTGCAGAGGTAGGAGAATTAGTTTTGAAAATATCTGAAACTTTGAAGTAACAAAAGGAAGAAATTATCGTCCTACTTAACAAAACAACATATAATTTTCAGTTATCAATTTTTTTCAATTCAATGTTGCAACTGATAGGCTATTTTTTGAAATATGCTGTCATAAAATTTAGAATTCAGGTGTAGTTCAGTTTCATGGTAAACCATTGAAATAACAAGGAACAAGGTTTCAATTAGGCAAAGAAAGGAACTTCAAGGGCTGTTCTCACTGATGTTACAGGTTCAGACAGTAATTGAGATACTTAGAACCGCTCACTAACCTAATAGGACTTTCAAAAAGCCATTCCAACTTATATAGACGTTAAGACTTCATAATAAGACCCAATAACTTATCTAGCATCAATAATAGTGGCAAAATATATGCTAAGGACTTCACAACAAAACCCTATAAGAAGTAGCGGCACAACCAACCATAAAGCTAAGAGAGAAGTAAACCAAGTTAATGGTATGAAACCACATCTCCCTGACATCTCAGCTCTACAAGGCTGCATTTCTTGCGTAATAGGATATGATAGAGTCCTACGCGTTTTCCACAGAAGAAAAGGAGAAGATGGTGATTTTTCAGAAGGAGGTACCATAGAGGAACGAAAAGAAAAAGTGAACTGAAGAATTGAATCAAGGGAATGGTATGAAACCGCATCTCCATAATATCTAGGCTTTACAAGGCTGCATTACTTGTGTGATATGGATAAGACACTTAAAGAGTCTTGCACATTATCTGCACAAGAAAGGAAGAAAATGGTAATCCTCGAAGGTGAACTCTGGCCCTATTGGCAGATTAAGGGCATTTCGGTAACTCACAAAAGAATAAGTTTGTGCCTAGTAATAAGAGGGTGAATACAATTCGGTGCAGTTTTGCTCTCTTCTAATTATGGGGCTCAATTAGACTCTTCTAGGTAAGAGTCATTGTCTCACTTTTAGATTCATATCCGATTTATCAACTTCTAACCCTTGTGCTTAAATCTAACAAGCCCAAACCAAGCAAACCTGAAACCCTAGAAGAAGAAAAAAAAAGAAAAAGAAAAGAAAATCTTCCTGAGAACTGTTCATGCACCATAGCTTGCTTTTTACCCAGAGTCAAAAGAACAAAATAAATAAGCCACCCACCACGTTTTAATTTCTTGTTAAGGATTCCTGCATTATTTTGTCTATAATTCCACAATATATAATGTACGTCTTCTAGGTTCCCCTTAAGATTGGGCTATAGGTTTGCGAACCCTTTTTCATACAGACAAAACAAACGGCATTTGCGTCTACCGTTTTATGTTGGGTTAGGACACCGGGTTATATGAGTAGTTTCTTACATCGACTTGGTATCGGATCGGACACCAGCTTATATGATTAGTTATGTTACACTGCATCAGATTGAAGATATGCTTCTCCATCCGACCGAAATTGACGCCGTGTTTGGCATGGATCACGTAACATAGATGATTAGATACCTCTATAGAAAAAACTAATTACCAAACCAAGAAAAAACAGAGTGCCAAACCAAGGACAGAAAATTAGTCACGACTGCGCATTCTCCTGCACCACAATATCCTTTTAGCCAAAATGCTTAGGATGTCTAGCGTCATAAGCATTCAACAGCACATTTTAGTAAATTCATCAAGCAGATTGCATGAAAAACAGTTCCAGCTACACTAAAATACTATAAGCATCCAAAGTATAGTAAATTATCAAAGCATCATCGCAATCACCCTGACTTAAACAAATCTTCAACGCTAATATCAGGACAAGAAGAGTCTTAGCACCAAAAGAGGAGGTTACCTCAAGGAAACGGTTCCAGTGCCGACAGTTCTTCAAATCAAGCTGAGTTACATCATTTGCATATCTAAACAGCAAAGTTAGTCAATGAAGTTATATAATTTATGAAATGTCTATCAGGGAAGAAGTCATCGTGAAGCTCACGAACCTAACAACGGTTTGAACCAGAGAGGACTCATCGACTGATGGATCTCCCCCATCAACAGCATCCCATGGACCTCCGATTGCCAGGAAACGATTGTCCCTTTTAAGAATAGCAAACCTCAGCATGTTGCAAAAATGAGGTATGCGATCATCATAGCTTCTATCAGATGAAAGCTCATCCAGGGAGTTTTGGCTAAGTCCACTCATCAAGATCATCTGATTCAAAAGGAAGAAAAAAATGCAAATAAAGCGCATAAACTTTCATACACTTCATAACAATAATTGAACAAAAGAACAATGAATGACAACAGTAGAAAAGACTGCTTAACACGTTATGTGCATATGGTACCACGCCTAAATAATGCATAAATATGCAACATTTCTAACTATATTCGAGTAGCCTAGCATGACAGAGTGCAACATGTGTGGCTTCAACTTTGGTCATATCAACAATCCCAAAACAACTAAGAATGAGCAAATGCTACATGCTTAAACATGTCTATGATTAAAACAACTCTAAGATAAAAAGCTTAGCGCATTAGAATGACCAAATACTACATGCTTAAGCATGTCTACGATTAAAACAACTCTAAGATAAAAAGCTTAGCGCATTGGATAGGGTAGACACTTTTCACATGCTGAAACTAGCAAGAAAACCTGAAGTTTGTCTTAATGACTTTGGTTCGTATAGCCCCAGTAGAAGTAAAAATCAATATGATACTACGTCGTCCTACATCTGATTAGTACTGATCATCAAACCATAAAGAAGTCAAAGGAATAATGTTTCATTCTGTGCACATGCCAGCTTCATCCAATAGATGTATACAACATGATCCAACCTTGGCATTCCACACAGTAGAACCACATTCTGGTTTTACAGGCTCAACAGCAGATGATTTGTTGGATGACACTTTCTCCTGGGCCGCATACTCTTCTTCAGCAAAATCATGTTCAAAACTGCTCATAAACACGGCAGCAAACCAATACTTAGTTTCAATTTTTCAAACTTGATAGAACTTCATAGAGATGTAGTCTCAAAATGACAATAAAACTCCCGGAACTGCAAAATATATACCTAGACAATGCATATAGGACTAACATCGAAGCAGAGATCAAGTAAGCGTGCAATTTAGACTTGAAACTAATTTTGGTAAAGGAAGGCAGTATTAACTCTTTAGGTGAAGTTGAAGCACTAAGTAAACAGAAGCGAGTCATGGATAATGTACCTGACGGGAGTATGGATAGAAAGTTTAAGATTCTTCCTTGGCCAATTCACAACTACCTACAGCCAGTTTAATGTCGATAACAACGGGAGTTGGAATGTCAAAAACAAAGCAAATATTTGAAAATGTAAATATGAATAAAACAGAATACCTTGGAGCATTCTGGAGATATAAAAAGTCTTGGATATCGCTTGTCTATCGACAAATAGTCCCTCTCAACATCTACCAAAGTGGAGGAGTAGACCTGCAGAGAAACAACAATTACCACAAAGTTTTTTATCTGTGCAAGATATTTGAAGAAGCAGACCATCTGTGCTGACTAAATAAACGTTAGTGATTAAGCATTCATAAGTAGCAAAGAGATGATATTAAATGAAGAAAACTATGTCCTGAGGGTAATATCCAAATGAATGAAAACCTTGGGATAAAAGTAAAAGCAACAACCATCAAACACATATAACCTGGCTAATGATCCCATATATGCCTAGAGAAGTGAAAGAGGGCAACAAACCTCTCTCAGCAAAGAGCAGAAAAAAAGGAAGTAAGTGAAAAAGAAGAAAATAATCACTGAAGCGAAAAGAATGACAAGAGAAACAAGTTCTGAAGACATAAAGAGCGGTGAAGGAACCCCACCATCTACGCAGGACAAGAGCGCACAGAAGCCCTAAATTCAAAGAGAGAATCATCGGAATCGACAAAGATCGGGTCAATAGAAACCGTCAAGATACAAAACCAGGAAAAGGCAGACCCTAGCAAGAGGAAGGTGTAGTACAATCATTCAATGACTAAGCTCTTGTGCAGCTTTTTTACCTTGCAGACATATTCTCTCCGTTTTTCTTTAACAGGTGAATGACGCCTTCAGCATGATAGAACACCAAGTTAGAAACGCGAACAGTTTTGCATACAGAACTAGAGCATGACTCAAAATTAAACAACAAGTTCCACCTATGCGAAGCTTCATGACGTGGGGATTCTCGTCTTGAAAATTTCCCATCCTTTGTTGCTGAGGAACCACGGCGGTCCCTGGAGATTCTGAGTGGAGTTCGATCACGCTTAATTTCAGGTCCACGTTTGTGCTCTCGATCTTTATCTTTTTCCCGCCGCTCCAAAGTGCGTTCCCTCTTACGTAATCTCTCTCTTTCACGTTCTCGATCTCGTTCCCGTTCCCGTTCTCGTTCCCGTTCGCGCTCCTTCTCTCTTTCTCTGTCTTTCTCTCGATCACGCAGACGATCCCTATGGCGCTCCTCTTCCCTTCGCTCAAGTTCCCGAGCATACACCCTGTCATCTTTGCGCTCATCAATCCTTGAATAGTCTGATTCGTGAGACGTTCCATGAAGCCCTTTCCCTGTAGCATAGTCTCTACCAGGAGGCAGACTCACTCCATAACCAGGATTTGAAGAACTTTGAGCATACGCAAGATCATCAATGGCTCCCCGTGGAGCTGCCCCTAAGATTGATGGAGCATGTTGTCCACCATATGCTGTACTATTTAGCATCGATAAAGTGCGAGCATCAGCTTCCATTCTCCCACCGTAAGACATAAGCTCCTGGGCAGGATGACGTATAGTTGCCCCCCTTGTTGCAAGATAATCACCTTGTCTGCCAGAAACGTGTTGCTACTCAGTGCAATAAGGTGTATGTATGGACATATATACATGTACTGACGTAATAAAAATGCCCCAAAAGAATTATACTATGCACAAGTAGTACAATATAGCCATCAAGAATATTCCTTAAATCGACTTCATTAGCAAAGATAACACAAAATGGTCATGATGAATGAAACGGGAAAAAAGAAAATGTAGTCACTGCGGCTGAATACCAGACGAAATATACCTAGAACCCCCATCAAGAGAGGCAGCTTGCAGTGACTGAGCCTTTAATAGCTGTTCTTGACGAAGCACTGATGCCTGATCAATGCGATCATATATGTCAGCCTGTCTCGGCAGTAAGATGGAAAGATATACACATTATAACTTGTTATACATCGCAAACAAACATAGACTGGATCAACAAATTCATTAAAGCCAGCAGAAAATAACATCATGATTTAAACCTGATGTTGACCAAAACCAACTGGTTCACTTTGCAAATCCCTCCCCATGTATAACCCTGACCGCTCAGCATATTGGCGCCTGTCGATCGATGGGTAATCAGAAATCTTATCGGAGAATAACTGATCAGCTTTCTGAGCATATCCATGGCTTGATGATGACACATAGTCACCCGATGTGAACTTAGGTGAATCTGGCATAGCAGAGCCATAACCACTTCGACCTTGCAAAGCAGATTGTCCTGCTCCTTTGGCACTCACTGGGGGAACCTGCAGTTGAAAGAGAGTAATGAAATATTTATAACATCTTCTATAGGCACAGATAAAACAAGAACAACAGATAAATTCAATGCGTGTAAGAGCTGTGAGGCATTGCGCGTGTAAAAGACTGGAGGTAACACATTAGAAGGAGCAAAAAGGAAGCAGAATCCACGAGGGGCCGGTAAAATACTTAAATGTTGCAGCGGAAAGTTTGTAAGCCTGTTGCGTTTATTTATTACCCAAAAGAAACTTAAAGCAGTTTTTCAGGTCTTCCTCAAACAACAATCACCTTTTGCAACACCATCATCGTTCTCTACCCAGTACAGGAAGCAAAAGATAATGATGACATTCTCAAAGTAAAGTATGGCAACAGACTTAAAGTACAGGGCGGAGTGGCAGGACAGAGAGAGACATAGTTATATTTTTCTAATACATGCATGAACCCTGTATGGTATGGCTTGATAGCGTACCAATTTTACAGACCATAGTAACATAGTCGGATGGTGTTTCCCAAGGAAAGATAACACGACCCAACAGGAAACCAGATTACAAAAGATATCTAGCTGTAAAAGATTCATAAGACAATAAACCTGACAATTATCGGCCAATGTTAAACCTTGATCATTCTTTAGACTTCTTTATTGACAACCAATAATGAAATGCAAATAAAATCATAATAGATGTACCCAAAAAAAGCCAAGCCTAGCAAAACCAAACTTCACCACTCAAACCACAAAGAGAGCCCCAGTGATAGGCTCAGACCTCGAGAAATAGCAAATTCATGAAAAAGAAGAAAAAGAGAGTACCAATATGGACATGATATACAAGCTTAAATAAACATATTCTGGCATTAATGGTAACAATCAGTGTAAGTAGTTTAAAAGGTTCCTAGCAATCAAGTCTTTTCTCACTACCTCTCCCCAAGATATCCTTGGTCGGCCCTACCTTGTCTTACCCCCATCAACTAGAGTAGGACCAAACATTGAGTTATGGAGAAGTACCTCATCTTATCATATTATGGATGTTTAAGTAATTTGTTGCAGATAAGAAACTTCTAGTAATTATCATCGTTTTAAGGAACAGGCTTTATCTAGCAGTCATGATGTATTTAATATTGGTTTAGCTTTAGTTCATAGGAATCTCTTAGTAGGATAACATCTCTATTATTTCTCTATATAAGCAAGTGTTTGTATGAACAATTCATACCGCCTGCTTAATAGTTGTTCAGCAGCTTTCATTTTTTTTTTTTCTTCCATTCAGACATATGTCATTCAACAAGGCCAACTGGTTTCAAAAAACTTTGATTTCTAGCAGGACAATAAAGAGCACAAGCTCCACTACAGTCCTCCCTTTGGGATTTCCTATTGGAGATGAAAAACAGAACCCTTCATCAATAGTTCAGAACAGGCAAGGCATCACAGTAAACAAACTCCAACAAGCATTTGAATTCATCAAAAAGTGAAAAACAAATTAAATGAGCTCAATTATACCCAAGTCAATCTCAGGTAACGAGAAATAACTAAAGAAAGATGAAGTTACCTGTTGAGCACTACTCAAAGCAGCCGAACCATATACAGAACTGTATTGCCCACCATAATGAGCTCCGCCTAACATCGAAGAATGCCGAGAAGCAATAGCTAGTTGAGAGGCAGCATCAGCACCTAACTACATAAACGAACAAAAAGGCAAAAGAAGTAACATAAGAAATCACGACTTATGATGAACATTGAGAAACTACGAACAATCAGAGACAAAGGCCAAAAGAAGTTGACATATTTTCGGAAGGGTTTTTGATTGAAAAAAGAAAAGGACTGCCCAAAGAAACAAAGGATACTGCCGTTTGTAGGAAGTCTCTCGAATAATAAAAGCTTAAATTAGACATTCACCAAAACCCTAAGCTGCACACTTAGCAGAAATAGTTCTCCACAACAATAGTGCTTTGAAATCGATAAGCTTCCAAGAAAGCAAATTATCAATTCCAATAGTAATAGTTAACTTGCATGCAAGTTTCTAGAAGCAGAAATGAAAAGTGAAAAGTACCTTTTGCAAATTCCCACAATATATTTAGTACCATGTGAACATCAAATTGAACTCAAATCACTGTAATACATTCAATAAGTAACGTTGACGAAGGAAGCCAGGGTAGAAACAACGACCAAAGTCAACTTTTACGTGCACTAAATCCATACTAGGATTTTGCAAAATGTCAAAGGTGAAAAATCGCATGCAAATGAAAAAGCCCTAAATTAAAATTAAAAAAAAAATGGCAGCCGAGGTTTTAGAAGCCTATACGTTCTGGGCGTAGGCGGATTGAGCAGAGAACTGCTGTTGCTGCTGTTGTTGCGGCTGCTGCTGCTGCTGCTGCTGCTGGCCATAAGGGTTATTCCCACGGGAGGAGTACATTTCCGTGTATCCAAACACCACCTGGATAGCAAAATGTCAATTCGAAGGGTATTGGCTGTGATACAGCAAATACGGCTGAGAGAGGGATCAGTTTTGACCAGTGCCGACGGCGTCGCAAGGGTTTCGCAGTGAACGGCGACGACGGAGGCAAGAGAGTATTTGGGACGACTGAAAGACGAAGCTATAGAGCCCTAATTTGGCTTTGGTTTTATATATATATATATACACACACACACACTTATATATCAAGACCATTCCTTATGAGCGGGTCCGGACGGGTCAGGGTATGGATCGGGTGGGTGTGGGTTTTCCTCTTCTCTTTTCCGCACTCTTTTCTTTCTTCTAAGCTCTTACGGCTTGTTTGCGAGTTTTTTTTTAGAAGAGAAAGGGAAGGAAAAGAACGGAAAATAACTTATTTCTTCCCTTTTCTCTAATTTGTGAGTTTTTTTATGAAGAGAAAAGAAGAGAAAGGAGAGGAAAGTTTGGGCTCCTTTTGTCTCTAAATCGTTCCTCTCGAAATTGGGAAGAAATGGAGAAAAAAGAAACTCTCATAACTAACATTTTAATAATACTCATATTACCCTTGAGACAATGAAGACTAAATTTTTAATATTTTTAAGCTTTAGGGTTTCTTACATGAACTTACCACTTTACTTATAAACAAATGATTGTTTTAGATGTCATAGCTAACTCATGATTTATTATTTTGCTTTTGGCGTACATATAATTAGATTTGGATGTTAGGATACTTGTAGTCAAGTCATGGCTATTTTTATTTTTTACATTATGATATTAATCGGCGATGCAAGACTTATTACATTAATATGAGATTGATGTACTTTGTATCATGTTATTGATAACTAATTTGTTTTCCCATCAAAATCATCTTCTATTTTAGAATCGTACATAAGGGTATATGCGTAATCGGATGTCTTTTCTTTTTCGTTTTTGCTGAACTAACGAACAAGAGAAAGAAATGATACTTTTTTTTTCTCTCTTAAACTTACAGACAAGAAGAAGGAAAATTGTAATCATTTCCCTTCTCTTCCCTTCTTTTCTTTTCTCATCTCAAAACTCACAAACAGGCTATTAATCTGGATTGAGATGATTCAAGTTGCTTTGGATTTCTATAGTTAAACTCTTCGATTTCAAGCAATTTTTCAAGAAATTTTTAATACGTTTGTTGTTCTTTTCCTTTCAATTGCAACAATTGTGAGTGTTACATCCCTTTGTCCTTTTAAAAGATCATCCTCAAACTTGTAATAGAAAAGGTTTTCTCATGCGGATCATATAAGCTTTCATACTAATTTTGATAACCCAAAAAAACTCAAGCCTTCGAGGAGTAAATTAAGAATAAACAAACTTTAAAACAAGTATAATCGGAATAAGGCTACTAATCCTTTAATTCCATTCCAATTCCAAGGAAACAACCTTACGAAATTTCACAAATCATTATATTTTCCCTTCTAACCCGGTATTCTCTTTCCTTCCTATAAACACGTCTTACAAAGATCCTGAAGGGGTGAAAAATAACAAGGAGCGCAAAAAAATTGCCCAGTAAAGATAACAACTACGAATAAATATCATTTTGAAAACACCATGAAATGAGCTTTTCGAAATAACAAACAAATATGTAATTCAACTGCAAAAAATTGTTGAAAGGGAAGAATTGAGCAACGTTTGGTCATCTCAACCGACTATAACATCTAATATTGTATGTGTTTATAGACCGGCCATGCCTACGTGCCACAACACAAATGCCTCCAAGTGGCCCAAGGGATTCAACCCGGTCGTCAAAAATATACTTTCAAAGAGCAATTTATTGACATGTTTTTAAAATGGAATGTAACTCAAAATCAAATAATCAAAACACTAAATTAATTTTTCACATTCAAATGATCATGAACTTTTTCTTTTACAGAACAGTTCTGCAATCGGGAATCTTTGAAGGCTAATAAAGTTGCTTAAATGAAAGGTTTTTTTTTATTAAAAAACACGTGTGGAGAAAACTTTTTTCAGGTAAAATTGTTTGAAAATGAAAAGTCACGGCCCTTCAAATTGATCCAAGTCTAACTTGCTCTGAAAAGAAAGGTGCGCCTAAAGCGCCACTGCGCCTTATGTCAGTGCCAGCCTTGGCCCAAGCCCAGGTATGCATGCGTGCATCAGTGTGTGATGCACTATACATACGAGCGCATGTCCAAACCTACGATGCACTATATATACGAGTGCATGTCCAAACCTGATTTGTTTTACTACAACAATAAAGTCTATCCCATGTTTATATGAAATTTTTATTTAGCTTTTCTCCCCTGAACAATGTTTGATTGCTTGTTTTTTATGGTAGTTAGGATTAAGCACGTACAAATTGCACCAAAGCAATTTTTATTAGTAAGGGCACAACTTTATTTTCTTGTACTCCTGACACAATAGCCATCGCACACGGTTAGACAAATATTTATTTTTCAAGAAATTCAAAAGTCAGAATGTAACTCACTTTTTGATGAGACAACTTGATTTTTTGAGGTCCTTACACCATGCAGAGTGATCTATGATACCCAAGTTCTAAAATTTAAAGAAAAATTCCAACAACTTCCTCTAATTTCCAAAACAAATTAAAATTTCAGGTTATCAACTTAGAAATTACCTCTGACCATACCTTTGGTTGATCATATATGAGTAGGAGTAGTCTTTCAACTTGAACATTTACAATCTTAGTATATGAGTTTATTAACATCCAAAAGTAACGGTAGCCTTAGCTAAGAGTCCTTAGTGACCAACAGTGTATACCATACCTACAACCTCTCAACCAAAATTTTTAAATATTCATGTGTTTATGGCTTTGTGCTCTATCTTAGGATTTCATAAATGCCTCAAAGACAAGCTTTAGATCATGAAGGAACAACTCCACTTCTTGCGCTCATGTAATTAAACTAAATAGGTGCACTGACTTGCACCCTCCTTAATTATAGAAGAAATACTTTTCACCCTCATTTTGTTCTCCATATAGACATGCACTCTCTTGAGATGGCATGGATATTCAAATCTTCGTTCCTTTGTTTTGTTGATTATTATTTGAAGTGTTTTCCATTAAAGAAGAGTGCCGAGCATTACTCAAGTGTCTATTAATTTTTACTTGTAAATCACCTTTCATTTCAAAGACATTAATCTCATGTCTCAAATCCCTACCTAGGCCTTTTTGTAAAGGGATCAACGAAAACTCCCTTGGACTTTGATAAAATGAGTAGTAACTACTCATTTGATAAGTTGTTCTCTAACATTATATGTCTTGAATTGAAATGTCTTGACTCTTATTTGATACTTTGTTTATCGTAAGCCCGTGATAATGTTGTCTCATCATCACTGAAAATAGAAGTGGCAGTCATCAACTTAGGTTATAGATGAATCTCTATTAGAAGATTTCTAAATCATTTTACTTTTTCATATTGTTAATGTTAATGCAATAATCCTCGTAGAATATGAATTCAAAGTTTGTTTCTTCAAAACCAGAGAAATGGTTCCTCTATCTATAACAAATATTTAACCACTTGTGTATTACGTTTTTTGTTGTGAATCAAAATGAGATGGGATCGATCGAGTGCATGAACTCATCTGTAAAGCACAACACAAGTAAACAGTGGCTCGCCTGACTGGTACCCAACGGATTTTCAATGCCCTAAGTCAAAACCTATATAAGGAGAACTTTGACTTATTGAATTGTGTCTCTTCCGGTCGACGGGATCGAGCTCCCATGTCTGATTGGGACGCGTTCCCATGGAGTTCCTATCATGGGATTGTAAAACTGCAGTTCTAAAAGAGAACCGTCGATAGATACGGCATTTCCTGCAACTAAGGTGCATGGTGTGGTGAAGGGATAGACCAACGTTGGGAGCATAGTGGTGTGACATGGTGTCAGAGGGCACGCCAGTATAAGGGGCACGATGCATGGGCATAGTGAGATTTGTGCGGTATCGGGGGCACGCTTAATGGAGATGGCGCGAAGGCTCGGATTCAGCATCTGGAGATGGCGAAAGGGCTGGGCTCCTGGTATCATGGAGACGGATGTTGCGCCGAGGGGTAGGTGGCTTAGAGATGATGCTCAAGTGTCCGGACAAGTGTCACGAGATGGCACTAGGGCACTATGACGAGTGTCACGGAGATGGGCGTCGTGTCGGGGGCACGTGATGCGGAGATAGCGCTCAAGTGCAGTGACGGGTGTCACAGAGATGGGCACCGAGTCAGGAGGACGTGACACGGTAAAGGTGCTCGAACGCTGTGATGGATGTCACAGAGATGGGCATCATGTCAGTGGCAAGTGATGCAGAGACGGCACATTCAGCCAGGCATCATTGTTTGACGGGCACGGCGATAGGCGTCATGGATGATGTAATTCCCAAGGAGAGGAGATAGCAAGGGTTTGGGTAAGGGATCCCCCAAGGGGTGAAATAAGGAAGCCCCTTAAGAGCAGGAATGCCCAAGAGAATGGAGTTGGGGTGACCATTTAAGGAAAGGTTAAAGTCCAACCTCTTCGGGGGGAGCGAGGTCCAACCCATTTGGGGGAAGGCACATCATCGCTTTCAATAATTGGAATAATTTCATGCCGGAGGCGCGACACATGACGACGATTCTGATACGTGACATTGATTCCAACACTTAGAATAATTTTGCTTCAGAGGCGTGACACGTGACTTAAGCATCAGCCTTGATTTGACCGGTTTGGTAGCGTTGAACTTTAATCATTGAACGCTTGTTGACATGTCGCGAGAGTAGGACCTTAGAGCTGTCAAAAATGTATGGCCAGGATGTGCTAGCAACATAAGCCCCCTACATGCAATAAATGCGGAGGGGTAACTCGGGTGTGTAGCCATGCATAACCACTAGTCCATCTCTAGAAAAAAATTTGGTGTGTGTTGGCATAGTTGTCGTGGGCGTTGTCACTGAATCAAGAAAGTGATGAGTAGGTGGCTCGAGCCATCTTGCACACCATCTACTAATGCCCAAGTGGGGGCACGACAATGTATGCAGAATAATGAAAGTGATGAGTAGGTGGCTCGAGCCACCTTGCTTACCACCTACTAAGTTGTTGGGAGTTTGGATGTCGCTAGGTGTCGCGACAACCCTTGCGTGACGATTGATGCAGAATAACGAAAGTGATAAGTAGGTGGCTCAAGCCACCTTGCACACCACCTACTGATTACTTGGGATGTTTGGGCGTTCTCGACCTCACGGAGCGAGGGCACGATGACATTTAGAGGTTGTGACACCAGGGCGTGAATACGGATACAGAACAACAAAAATGATGAGTTTGTGGCTCGAGCCACCTCGCGCACTACCTATTGAGTACTTGGGACATTTAGGCACGTCGGGCATCCTAACATGGGGGCATGTCAACATCACAGGGGCACGGTTGGGGGGTTGTGATGCCAGGGCACGTGATGCGAAAATGGCAGAAGAGGGGGATGGCGGCGGCTTCGTTGCAGGTTGGGTGCTGCGGGGAAGAGATGGGTCACTAGCGGTGAATTGAGGCATCACCGATGGGGAGTTTAAATGCGAAAAGTGGCGTCGGGGATCCTTAGCAATGCGGAGAAAGTGGGAATCAGGGTTTGAAAGATGGTGGGCCGGATTATGGGCAAGGGGCATGTTAGGCTGTGGGTTTTAGGTAGAGGGATTTGGGGGTGAAAGGGGTTGGGGTGAGTGGGTGAAAGAAAAAAGAAAAAAAGAAAGCTTAAGTGTGGGATGGGGGTGGGTTTGGGCTTTGGAATTCACAAGGGGGGTTGGCCCGTAGGTGGTCGGCCAGAGGGTATTTTTCTCTTTTTGAATTCTTCCTCTTTTTTCTGATCTTATTGTATGACCCCCCCATATAGGTAGGAGGGGGGGTGAAAGAAATTTTTGTAAAAAAAGTCTACGTCCCAGAAAAGGGATAAGAGAACTTGGGCATGGTTGTTGAGGGAAGACCCCAGTTTTGGTGACGCAAACGCGAGGGCTCAAGGTGAGGGGAAAAGAGACTTATGGGTCGACCCAAGGTGACGACAAGGGTGACTTTGGCATGGTGAGGTCGAGGGGGATAGTACCTGGGGCGATGAGACAATGCCGATGAAATTAAATTAAGACACATAGGCGAAGGAGGTTGGGTAAGACATGATGATGCGTGCATGCCTAATAAGGGTGTCAGGAGGTCGGGTAGATATTGGTGAATGGAGTCGAGACCTAGTAGCGTGGCTCGAGCCACCTCGCGCACCACCTACCAAGTAGCTATTCAAAGTCAAGTAGAGGGCGAGGTACCTAGCTTGTTTGGGAATGAGGATGAGGTAAAGCCCTCAATGGAGCAAGCTATGCACTAGAGGTGGTGCTACTAGACTTGTGAAAGAACAACTGTAGCTTGAAAAATTGTCTAAGTCTATATCAACTTCAGATTGATAACATTAGAAGGCAACATGCCTTTGTACAGGGAGAATGAGGATATTGAAACTTACAAAATGACATAAAAATTACAAGTGTGAAAAAATACACTAGAGCAAGGCAGGGCTTCGGTGGGTGGGGTATAGGTGTCAGCACTTAGGTGAGGCCAGTCAGGGACTTGTGAAATTCCCGAAACTTCAAAGTGTCATCCTCCCCGTAGTGCTCTAGGAGCCAACAAAATGGGTAAGGTGTTCGCTATGATTGCTCTATTTGCTGTTAAGAAATGTGAAGGCTTGTTGCTTGTACTTCATAGGGGAGGGTTTGGTGAAAAGGTTGCTAGAGTAGGGAGCATGGCCGGATAGCTCAGAGGAAGAGTGATTTAAGAATGATTCCTTGAGATGATGGATGATGTCAAGGTCATGTTGGGTGACCTATGAAGCATGCGAGGGTTTGGGCCCGATTAAGATGATCCTAGCACCTGAGCCTCTGAACGGGGCTACCTAAGGCATATAGAATAAGGGTCAGTGGTGGGGAGCAGTTTATTATGTATGGTTTACATAGAAGTTGTGCCAACGGCAGAAGGCCTGCAGTCAAGGTAGGCCACTTAGAGAAAGTTAGGAGCATGGTTGGGACTCAGGGGGCTGTTAGTCATATTAGGATTGGGTTCCATCTCAATTGAGTCGTGACTAAGAACTCCGAACAAGGGTTAAGCAGATACATCGGGCATACGTGCCACGAGTTCTACTGTCGAGGGCCCGGAAGACCGAGGCAATGATGATCGCAACATTGGGACATGTGTAGTGTCTAGAACTAGCCCAGGCCCTGAAGGCTGCACCTCAGCAGCATGGGCAAACCCTAAAGCTTGGGATGGTAAGGAATGAATAACAGGCACAGGTTGGAGAGCTCTAAGGCCTTAAGAGAGGGGAAACTGTGAAGATAAGACTTGGATTCAGTTTTTTTGCATCTCTAAGATTGCGACCATGAGAGAAGATTGGGAGTCATGGAGCTCGATGATGGTGGGAGTGAGGCTTTGGGCTACGACATTGATGACAATGACCACATCAGGTTCGTCCATTCTGGGGAAAGCCTGGAGTTGAACGACACTGGTCTCTTCTTGGTCCTCAAGGTGATGCTCCCCTTGAAGGCTGTGTGAAGGCTATGGCTGGTAGTCCTGGTAGCCCTGCATTGCTGAGGCATGGGGGCTTAGGTGTATCAAAAGAGGGAGGAATTGCACTACGATGCTCACCTCCCTAGATGGAGTCACCAGAATGATGCCAAGGAAGTAGGTTTGCAATATACGGGGAGGATCCACAAGGAATGCAATTTGAGTCAAATGCCAAATATGGTGATGTGGGACACAGGGAGGACGGAACAATGGCAGACACCATGGCTTTTTAGACAAAGCTTGAGGAATGGCATGGAGATGTCATCAAAAGACACATGGCGCATACTGGGAGCGATACCTCACCAAGAGGCCACAAATGTTGGCGTTCCAAAGACTGTCGGATCTCATATTCACCCATCCTACCTTACATGACTTCACTTTGTCTGTCTGGAAAGACTGGCTTACACAGAGCCGGTGTGGTCAGAGAACCCCTTGATCTAGCCATAAGTCTAAAGCCCTTGTTGAGTCCTATAAGGGCGTGGAAAGACGTTGAGAACCTCAGAGTGGTGGGAAAAGGGTCTTACGCCCGACTGCTAGAGGGATTAGGCGTGATGCCTTCTAGAGACATGTCATGTCTAGGAGTGACATAAGAGTCACACTCATAGGGGTGCCGATGAAAAGGCCCTACTGCTAGAGCAAGTTTACTAATCATGCAGACACACTAACAGAGATAGTGTCCCGAATGAGTCGTCTATCCTGCACGGGAGTCATTGTGTCAGAGTACTCGGAGCTCGCCAAGGGAGTGTCCTAGAGAAGTCGCCTACCCGATGGACCGAGGTAATGTTCGGAAGGAGTCACCTGCCCGAAATGCCAAGATAGTGCCCCAAAGGAGACGCCTATCTGAAGGGCCGAGGTAGTACTCTGAAGAAGTCGCCTACCTGGTGAAAAGGGAGTCTTCATGCTGGAGCACTCGAAGCTACCTGATGGTGATAGTGTTTCAGATGAGTCGTCTATCCTCATGACAAGTCCTTGTGCCGAAGCACTCAGAACACGCTAAGGTAGTGTCTCGGAGGAGTTGCCTATCTTACGGGCTGAGGTAGTGTCTGAAAGGAGTCACCTGCTCGACATGTCGAGTTAGTTTTCCCGAGGAGTCGCCTAGCGGCCCGAGGTAGTGTCCCAAAGGAGTCGCCTACCTGGCTGAAGAAAAGTCTTCATATGGGAGCACTCGGAGCTCCCTGACGAAGATAGTTTCCCAGAGGAGTTGCATATCCTCATGACGAGTCCGTGTGGTGGAGTACTCAGAGCGTGACAAGGTAGTGTCCCGAAGGAGTCGCCTACCTGGCGGGAAGATAGTCCTTATGCTAAAGCACTTGGAGGCCCTGAGGTAGTGTCTCGGAGGAGTCGCCTACCATGAATGATGATGCACACTCCGCAAAGTGGTTCGAAGCATGTTCCATGATGTAGTGAAGGGATGGACCAATGTCAGGGGCGTGGTAGTGTGAAAATGTGTCGGGAGGGGAGGGGGGAGGGACTATATAAGTGGTGCACTGCATGGGCTCAGTGGGATGTGTGCGGTGCTGGGGCTGTGACACCCTCAACCCAGGTGACATCACCGGGCTGAGTTATCGATCATAATCACATTCAAAACCATGTGCTGAATACAGAGCAACTACATCCTCATACTCATACATCATTAATATACGTTCCAAAATGCGTCCTTCCAAAAAAATTTCTTACAAACATACATCATACTGCAGCGGAAGACTTTCAGGTCTTTAAACAACATGAATGTTTACAACCTAATATACGACTGTAGTCGTAGGACTCTTAACAACCTATCTCGTAACTCAATCTTTATCCCACCATTCCTAGCTGGTCTTACCTCACACAACTGATCCCCTTGCTCAACTTTCCTAGATTGTTTCTTTTTCCTTTCTAGAAGGTTCTCCTTGATCAACCTTATAGCCTGCACAATACAACATAAGGAATGAGCGCAAATCGCCCAGTAAAGACAACACGAGGAGTATCGTGTACAAATGATTCAAGAAACGCGGAGGAATAATAATCTTCTCAACGATAACAATGAATCAAGAGTTCCAATAATTTTCGACATCAGCATAATTGTCAAACGATACTTTCTTTCATTAGACTGAGCCGCTTCAAGGCCCAACAGAACATCATCATTTCAGCTTGGATAGGGACACGACAACCCTTGACTATGCAAATGTAATGCAAAAGAAAAACAATAAAGCAGACATTAATCATAGTCAACGTACAGAGTAAAAACCAACAACATCAATAAAAATCAATTACAAATGCAGACTCGACTTGACTCTATTGACAGACTCTAGCGCGCTTCATCCTCCTTGTCAGTTACTTAATTTTACACTGACTACCAGTTACTTTATTTTCACTGGTATTCAACTCATTGATGCCCCATTGCATGGGGTGTTCATCTCAGTCTTAAATAATTTAAGAGAAACACTGTCAACAAGAGGGGACTTACCATGAGTGTTTGTCCCTAACCGCGTTACAACTAAACAACGGTGCTTCATCAACGGGGCGGACAAAGGAAAAATTATTCTACCTTATGTCCTCAATAACACAACTCAACAAGGAATACCAGAATTAAAAGATCAACCGGTGTTCCAACCTAACAACAAGAGTTCAACGTGACACCATAGATAGGGCGGACTTGGGAGAAGTATGCAGCAAGCCCTCAACAATGTTCTTACATAAGAGAAATGTTGGTTATGAATAAGTGCCGACATTTCACAACAACAACGCAACGATTTCTACAACATCATCATCAGGGCGAACTCAGGAGAAATATGTCCCAAGTCCTCAAAGGTGTTTTCAAACAGGAGAGACATCGTCTATCAATAATCGCCGACTTCTCACAACAACCACATAACAACCTCTAGTATGCAATATCACCACCAACGTCAGGTATGCTAATCGAATTAAACCATAGCATACTAGAGCACGAATTATTCTTACCAAACTTCATTAACGGGGCGGACTAAGGGAACTTATTCTACCTTAAGTCCTCAACAGCATAAGTCAATAAATGAATATCGGTCACAATGACTACCGGTGTCCAATCATAACCACAAAAGGTCAACAAAACGTCATCAACATGGCATGCTAATTGAAACAATAAATTAGCATAATCGAATCGTATTGTCCTTACCTGATTGGCTTATAGCCGAAGCAACTCGCAATCTCTGATCGCAACAAGCTATATCACCTAGTCAAAATAATATCCTGCTCGTTAGACATCATTCAACATATACGCACTCCATATTCTACCCCTTCCCCTTTAATCGCTTGTAGCGTTTTATGACAGCTAGTTAACCCGATCCAATAACTGGATCCTTAACCTAGCCTTATCGAAGCATTAGCGATAACAACCTCCCCTCATTTTAGACGTATTAACATCATTCCTCACCTTCCACCATTCTGAACGTTTAATAACGCGCGTTCCTAAAAATTTAGCGTTAACATGGCAAATTACCAAAATACCCCCTAATGGCTGCTACGCCACCAACACCCCAAATCTGCTTCAAAACAACATTTTAGGTGTTTTACATCCCTTCTTGGACTAACAAGTCATTCGAAGAACTTTACCTGGAGAATTACCAAAATACCCTCTCCGGATAGCAAATTACCGAAATGCCCTCTGAGGGTTCCCGGCACTAGATAAATCTCAAAAGCACTTAAAAATGTTATTGTTATCATCCCGAAGTCAATCTTAAGTTAAAAATTATTTTAGAAAATTTTCGCCCGAAAATCCTGAACCGGTGTCCGGACCGAATGCTTAAAAGCCCGTTCGGCAAAAAAATAGCAAACGACTTTGGAATGGCCCAAAATCTTGGGAAAAGAAACTTCTTAACATCCTAGGATTCCCATGAAAGTTTCACGCGAAATCGTGCTAATTTGGTATTTTAAATTACACTGTAAAGTTTCAAGGTTCCCCATATCGGTTAACCCTTTTCCAGTCTTCGGAAAAATCTGAAAATTTTCCCTGATGTAGATCTCCTAAAAATACCTAGGGTCTTTTTTTTGCACTTTGGCTAAATCTGGCCCTAACTCTCTTTTTAAAATTCGAGTTTTAACCTGATTAATTAATTTTGGTCTTTAGCGACACTAACAAGCACTATTCAGATTTTTACACCTATTATTTCACCCCAAACACACACATGCCTTCATCTTCAACCTTCGGCCACAGCACCTGGGCACACACCATGCACACACACCCTCACTAATTCACATTAAACCTACTTTAAATAATTTAAACCCATTAGAACTCACACCTTAACACCTTATACACACCTGAAACCCATAATCTCACACACTCGAAACACCCATAGCCAAGAACACGCAAGAACACATACTTTCACACACAGAACACACACACCATTCACGAACCCACACTGCCTTGCTCTTCCTTCCACTAACACCATTTAATTTCACACACCAACATTCCCATTAACTCACTAATGAATACATATTACACACATTAACTCACCCTCCAAGAACACACATAGTCAGGGGCGGAACCAGAAATTTTTTTCAGGGGGTGCAAAAATTCTATCAAGTGCACCAAAAAAAAAAATTATAGTAAAATAATATTATATAGAGATTTTTTAAAATCTCTATATAATCACTGAATTAAACGCAATATAAGAACTTTACTAAATCTCTACATAATCACTGAAATTAAACTATACCAATGTTTCTGTGATACCCCGAAAAATACCAAAAATTAATCTAACCGTAAGTTTGATTAATTAAGGGGTGCTATTTTTATTAAGTAGCAATATGTTGGTGATGATTAAGTGTTAGGGAGCTAAATAATGGGGTTAGTGTGGCCGTGGGGGTTGAAATGTAATTTTGGAAAGTTAAGGGGCAAAAATGTAATTTTGGAAAATATGATGAACGGGGATGCATATCTTTATTAAGTAGCATCCTTTTGATGATAATGAGGTGTTAGGGGGCTAAAGGAGGGGTTAGGGTGATTTTGGGGTTAAATTGTAATTTTCAAAAGTTGAGGGGTCAAAATATAATTTTAGAAACTTGAGGGGCCAAAGTGCAAATTTTGAAACTTTGCAAAATGTGGCATAACCTGAGGAAAACAGGCCATGCACGATGGCCACCTCCTGCTTGCCATAACCTGAGTCATTGTGGAAAATTATAAAATATTGATGGATGGAGATTAATGAGGAAAATATAAAAGGAAAGTTTGGGGAGGAAAACAGAAATAAGAAGAAGTGAAGAACAGCTGAAAACGTGCACAGTAGCAGCCACGGGAAGGAAGGAAAAAGAGAAGGAAAGAAAGGAAAAAAAGAGGGGAAGGAAAGAAAGAGCATAAAAGTTGAATTCGAACCCCAACGGGGTATGATCTTGAACCAAAAAGTGTGGAAATTGATTGAATTCGTTTGAGAATATGGTACATATAGATGTATATATCTCTCTATATATTCGGTTATGTACGAATTGATTGGAAATGGAGAATTTGGGATGAATTCTTGTTGGAATTATGAATATAAGACCCTAATCCAACAAGAAAAGAGAAAACGAACTAGGGTCTTGGATTGGGTTTGATTTTAGGGTGCATGGTTGGGTATTTCAGTGGGTGTTATTCATCCATGGTGGGTTTGATTTGAATTGCGGGTGTTTAATTAAGTGTAATTGTGTTAACCGAATGGAATTAGGGTTTTAAAGTGTAGTGTAATGAAAATTTAGTGGTTTAGGTGTATAAAACATGGTGGAACCATGCGAGATTGGGGATAAAAATACCCACGTGTGTCACGGCTGAAGGAGGAAGAAGATAAGTGTGTGTGCGTGAAGGTGACCTAGTGTGTGTGTTGATGTGAATAGTGACTGTTTTTGTCACTAAAGGTGGGAATTAAGTAATCAGTATGGAATTAGAATTTTTAAAAATAGTTAGGATCTGATTTAGCCAAAGTGCAAAAAATAAACCCCAGTTTTTTTTAGGAGACCTATGTCGTGGAAACATTTCAGATTTTTCCGAGGTCGAGAAGGGGGTGAACGGACGCGGGAAGTTTGGAACTTTGTGGTGAAATTTAAAATACCAAACGAGCGCAATTTTGCGCAAAACGTTTATGAGGACTCTATGATGCTGAGAAGTTCCACAACACTTTTATGAGGACTCTATGATGCTGAGAAGTTCCATTTCCCAAGAGTTCGGGTCATTCCAAAGTCGTTAGCCATTTTTGGCCGAACGGGCTTTTAAGCGCTCGGTCCGGACGCCGGTTCGGGATTTTTGGGTGAAAAATTTGTAAAATACTTTTTAGCTCAAGAATGAATTCAGGAGGCTTAAAATAGCGTTTAAAGCACTTTTGAGATTTTTCTGATGCCGAGAACCCTCAGGGGCATTTTGGTAATTTGCCACCCGAAAAGGGGTATTTTGGTAATTTTCCTGGTAAAAGTTTTTCAAAAAACTTTTTAGTCCGAAAAGAGTTGTACAACACCTGAAAGGTTGTTTTGAAGCAGATTTGAGGTGTTGGAGTGGTAGTGAACCGTCATAGGGTATTTTGGTAATTTTCATAATTTGCCGTGTTGACGCCAAATTTTAGGGAACGCGTGTAATTCAGCGTTCAAAATTGTGGGAAGTGAGGAATGATGATAATACGTTGAAATAATGAGATAGTGGCTACTGCTAGTGCGTTGGTAAGCTAGGTTAATGATCCAATTATTGGATCTGATTAGCAAGCTGTCATAAGACGCTATAAATGATTAAATGGGAAGGGGTAGTATTGGGAGTGCGTATATGTGGAATGATTTCTAACGAGCAGAGTATTATTTGACTAGGTGATGCAGCTCGTTGCGATCAGAGATTGCGAGTTGCTTCGGCTATAAGCCAATCAGGTAAGGACAATGCGGTTCTAATATGCTAATTCATTGTTTCGATTAGCATGCCATGTTGACGACGTATGGTTGAATTCTTGTTGTTATGATTGGACACCGGTAGTCATTGTGACCGGTATATGCATATTTGAATTATGCTGTTGATGACTTATGGTAGAATAAATTACCTTAGTCCGCTCTGTCGATAGAATTTAGTGAGGATGATGGGTGTCCCAGTATGATATGATTCGATTCGATTAGCATACTTGAAGTTGATGATGGTGTTGTGAAGGGGTTATTGTGTGGTTGTGAGATGCTGGTAATTACTGTGACCGGTATATGCATATTTGAATTATGCTGTTGAGGACTTATGATAGAATAAATTACCTTAGTCCGCCCTGTTGATAAAATTTAGTGAGGATGATGGGTGTCCCAGTATGCTATGATTCGATTCGATTAGCATACTTGAAGTTGATGATGGTGTTGTGAAGGGGTTATCGTGTGGTTGTTGTGAGATGCCGACAATTATTGATAGCCGATATCTCTTCTCTTTGAGAACACTGTTGAGGACTTGTGGCAAACTTCTCCCGAGTCCGCCCTATCGTTGATGATGATGATGCTGTAGAGATCGTTGCGTTGTTGTTGTGAAATGTCGGCACTTATTGATAACCGACATGCCTCTTATGTAAGAATGTTGTTGAGGGCTTGTGGTAATCTTCTCCCAAGTCCGCCCTGTTGATGATGTCACGTTGAACTCTTGTTGTTATGTCTGAACACCGGTTGATTTGTTGATCCGTGAGCTGTATTGTTGAGGACGTAAGGTGAAATAAATTTTCCCTTAGTCCGCCCCGTTGAAGAAGTCCTGCTGCTTGGTTGTAAGGCAGTTAGGGAAAGCACTCTAAATGAGTTCCCTTCATGTTGACAATGTCTCTTATGTTTATTTGAGACTGAGATGAACATCCCGTAAAATGGGACATCAATATGAGGAGGATGGCCCGTGAAACATGATCACTGGCAAAGAGGATGTAGGGCGCGCGAGTCGAGTCTGTCATGTCTGGTCAAGTCTAGTCTGTCGTGTCTGAGTTGCATTGCATTTGATTTTCTTTTGATGTTAATGATTTTAATGACTTGTATTTCGTTGATGTTTATCTTTTCAATTTCCTATTTTAGTGTTCACTTGCATAGTTAGTCTGTCTGTCGGTCAGTCAGTCTTGTCCATGAGGAGGTGACAGTAATGCTGTTCTATTGGGCCTTAAAGCCGCTCAATCTAACGAAAGAAAAATTATCGTTTGACAATTATGCTGATGTCAAAATTTTATTGGAACTCTTGATTCATTTCTATCGTTGAGATGGTTATTATTCCTCTGAGTCTCTTGAATCATTTGTACACAATACTCCTCGTGTTGTCTTTACTGGGCGATTTGCGCTCATTCCTTATGTTGTATTGTGCAGGCTATGAGGTTGATCAAGGAGAACCTTCTAGAAAGGAAAAAGACACAAGCTAGAAAAGTTGAGTAAGGGGATCAGTTGTGTGAGGTAAGAACAACTAGGAATGGTGGAATGAAGAATGTGTTGCGAGATAGGTTGATAAGAGTCCTACTACTACAGTCGTATATTAGGTTGTATACTTTCATGTTGTTTAAAGACTTGAAAGTCTTCCACTGTAGTATGATGTATGTTTGTAAGAAAATTTTTGTAAGGACGCAATTTGGAGCGTCTATTAGTGATGTATGAGTATGAGGATGTACTTGCTCTGTATTCAGCACAGGGTTTTTGAAAGTGATTATGGTTGATAACTCAGCTCGGTGATGTCACTTGGGTTGAGGGTGTCACAGTTTCGATACCCAAAATTTTAGAATTAAACTCTAGGTTTATGATACTTTTAATGTACAAATATATTTGTATTGACATCTATATACATGCAAAATAACCTAAGTCTATAGCATAAGCATCGACATACAAATATAAAATAAATAATAACAATAAATTAACGATAATTTACCAAAACAGTGGGCCACTCCGTCAAGCACTCAAGTCTCAAGTAGACAACACTCAACAGACAACAGACAACAGAAAAATTTACCACGGCTGGATGAAGCTCCACCACGAATTGGGATGAAGCAACATACATCAGACAAATTCCCAGCAGCAAATCCCAGCAATCGTTCGTGCAGCAGCTCGCAGTAGCCGACAGCCGGCAGGGTGACTGGGTGAGGCACTCCCTCAAGCAGATCTGGTCGCGTGGTCGGACGGCGTCAAGCAGTGGCACTCCGTCAAGCAGATCTGGTGACTGGTCGCGTGGTCAGACGCCGAACAAAGACTCAAAGATCTGGTCGCCGGTCAAAGATCTACAAGGTGGGTTCAGACCGTTCAGTCGCGTGGCGTCGCCGTCAATATGCCAGATCTAATCGCCGGTCGTTACGTCCACTGTCCACCGATGAGAGAGAGAGAGAGCGCCGAGTTGTGGTCTCGGGGAACGAGGTATCGGGGATAGGGAACGGGGTGGTGTGATTCCCGAAAACCAATTTTTTTTTTCAGAAGTAAGGGGGTGCTTCAGCCCCCCCTTGCCACAACATAGGTCCGCCCCTGCACATAGTTTCACAGTTACCTCGCACACCAAAACCCATTGCACAGCTCACCCACTTCCCCCTAAGCACACACTGATTCACATGTATACATGCTAAAATGCATGTTTTTATTCCCCATATCCCATTGCCCCGAACCCATTTTCACACACAAACTCACACCTGCACACACCCAAATGCATACACGCACTCTTGCTACACATTCATAGCACACACTGATGTCACACAACACACCAAAATTAAAGGGAAAAGATTACCTTAAATTTCCTCCGAATCTCTCTTCTACCCCGAGCCCCAATCCTTCCTTCTTTCTCTACTCTGTATTCCTCCTCTATTTCTTCTCTGTTTCTCTTCCTTGTGTTATGTTTCTTTGTTCCAGCTTCTCCTGTTCCTTTCCCGAAGTGGAAAGGCTTCTTTTTTTCTCTCCTGATTTTGTACCGTTTACCCGAATCCCCTCTTATCCATCTAACCTTACTAAATAATTTAAATAGCTTAGTCATGTTAGATTAAGTAGGAGGTGGCACTCCCAGAATTTTCCTCAAAATTACAAATTAACCCCCAAGATTTCCAAAATCTACAAAATGCCCCAAAGTTGTCCGAAATTGCATTTTGACCCCGCAGGCCAAACCAACCTCCCATATTCTAATTAGCCGATTATCGATAAAAATAATAATAGCAATGGAAATAATGCCCTCGATTAATCTAATTCTCGGTTAGATTAAATCAGGGTATTACAGGGGCCACACTCAATGGAGATGATGCGAGGGCGCGATGACGGGTGTGGCAGAGAAAGGCATCATACCGAGGGCACATGATGTGAGGATGGCGCTTGGGCATGGTAGTAGATGTTGTGGAGACAGGCGTCGTATGAGGGGGGGAGAAGACGTCACTCAGGAGTGCCCAGGGGTGTCCCGGAGATGAGCGTCGTGCTAAGGGCACGTGACGCGGAGACGGTGCTCAGGCCAGGTGACGGTGTCACTTAGATGGACGTCTTGTTTGGGGGCACATGACGCAGAGACCGTGCTCGGGCGCATCAACGGGCATCGTGGAGCATGGAGCTCCCAAGGGGAAGAGATAACAAGAGGTGAGGCAAGGGAGCCCTAAGGGGTGAAACAAGGTCGCCCCAAAGAAAAAGAGCCCCCAAGAGGGGAAGCTTGGGCTGAGCCTTTTGGGGGAAGGCGCAGGCCGACCCCTTTTTGAGAAGGCAAATCGTCGTTTCCAACACTTATAGCAAGTTGGCGCTGGAGGTGCGGCACATGACGTCGATTCCAACACTTAGATTATTTGTGAGGCGTAACACGTATCGTTGATTCCAACACTTGAATAATATTATGTCTCAGGTGCGACACTTGACTTGAGCGTGCCCATTAGGATAAACGGGTTGGTAACGTTGAATTTTGACTTTTGAATACTTGTAGGCATGTCGCGAGAGCGAGACCCAAGAGTCAAAAGTGTGTAGCCAGGATGGGCTGGCTAGCAACAATTATTACTCTACCTTTACGTGCATCTGTTATAGTGGCCAATTAGAGAGAGATTACTTATTATACCTTATTACTCGATTATAGTGTGTTTGCTTTCCATTTTTTTTCCTTTCCAACTTTCATAAACGCGATTGCTCGACTGGCCGAACAGACTAGTATGTGAGCCATTTGAGTTAGTCTTTTGCCTGGTGGAGCAAATATCATTTCTGAGCCACTTAAACTAGTCTGTAAGCTTGTCTCCTCAGTTGCGGGGCATGCAATTTGTGAGCTACTTGAGTTCATCTACCGTGGTGGTCAAGCAAACTCTTATAAAATTCACTTGAGCTCGTCTCCTCGACTGGCTAAACTGACTATAATTCGAGTCACTTAAGATTATCTACTCGGCTGGCCAAGTAGAAAAATTTGTCCGCTACATGAGCTCACTTTTCTCGGTTAGCCAAGATGTCTTCACCTGCTTTTAACTTGATAGAAATGGATGTATGGGTTCTCATGCTTTAATTTCTTTTAAGTTTTTTTTAACAAAATAAGATTATGTTTAATAATACAATCCAACAATAATGAGCGCACATTTTCAATATCTCCACAATTTTAATTTTCATATACAATTAGATGGTAAGTAGAATGAAGCCGGTTTGTCTTAGGTATGCAATGACTTGCACTTGAACAATCTGTTGATATAGTTAGAACGTGTACAAATCTTGACCAAGTACAATGTGTGCCCGCACTTACTTAGAGACAGTGAGTGCTTGAACAATTTGAACTACTAGCTATAACAAAGCTGAGAGAAAGACGTCACCTCTTCAAATATATATATATATATATATATATATATATATCGGTAAATCCAATATGTGTGTCACCACAGGCGTGATGCCTGTGGCGCACAGCAGAACGACACCGTTTCTTTTGAAAATTAGAAGGCCTCTCCCATTTAACACATCTTTCTTTGCTTCAGTCTTCTTCTTCAATTTCTGTCCATGGCCCTCACCTTCCCATCTCTCAATCCATCCATCTTCTCTCGCTTACTGAATCGCCAAGTTTCATAAAACTGTCAATACCCTGTTTCGCAACAGATGGAAGGAACTAACACTTCTGGATATTATGGCGGTGCTTGAAGGCACAAATTAAGAGGGATGAAGCAGCACTTCCGAACTGGTGCCATAACGAAAAAAAGAGTCGTAAATTTTGATGGTGTGCGAACTTCATCTTCCTTAATCACTGATGGCTCATTTTATTTTCTTTTAGTTAAACATATCGCAACAAAAACCATTAGCCAAGCTCATCAACCACCGCCACACATTGTTCGGCAAATATGTGATCAACGAATCCAAATTTTTCGAACAAAAGAACAATATCCCCATTGACGTAACTGGATTGCACCATTAACTAAAGTTTCTTCACCTGATTTTGAAGGAGGAGGAGAAGAAGGGAAGTGATAGGGAAACCACGACCGCACATGAGATCGGCCAAAGGTGCTCCAGACATCGGTGATGGTGGTCAGATTAGACGAATTTGCAGTCAAAACCGTGCAAAGTCATGCTCTTCACCGGAATTTGAAGAACAAGACCCTGCACAGTCAAGCTGGGCACTGGCAAATGCTACCGTCCAAATGATGTGAGGCTGAGGCCGGAAGAAAGTGCAAATTTAGATTAGGAACTTTATTTCCGTAATTGCCCTTTTCTCTAAACCATGGCAACTTACAAAGTAAGGGCATGTTTGTCATACTACCATGCACCACAGACAAATTAGTTGCGGTGACACACAGATTCACTTTGCCCTAATAATATATATATATAGAAAAGCCCAACCGCAACAAAGAGTTGCGGTTGGCATCATGAAGGACAAAAGCCCAACCGCAACTCTTTGTTGCGGTTGTTCTTGTTGCCCAAGGAGTCAACAATTGTGGCTGCACTTGTCCTTCCCCCCCCCCCGTGGCCCCCACCCCTCCTTTCCCTCCCCCCGGTCGCCCCCACCCCATTATAAAGGTGAAAACTTAATTAGACAGTTTTTCACGAATTTATAAAAAATAGGTAGAGCTAAATTTTGCCAAAGTACAAAAAAGGGACCCTATTTATTTTTAAAATATCTATTTGAGGGAACAAATTCAAATTTTTCCAAAGACTAGAAAGGGGTTAACTGATACGGGAAACCTTGTAACTTTACAGTGTAATTTAAAATATCAAGCTAGCGTGATTTCCCTCGAAACTTTTATGAGAACCCTAGGATGTTGGGAAGTTCCATTCCCCAGGAATTCGGGCCATTCCGAATTCGTTAGCTATTTTTTTGGCCGATCTGGGTTTTATGCGCTCGGGCCGGACACTGGTTCGGAATTTTTGGGCGAAAAGTACGTAAAATACTTTTTAGATCANGAATGAATTCAGGAAGTCTAAAATAGCATTTCAAAGCACTTTTGGGATTTTCTGATGCTAGGGGGCATTTTGGTAATTTGCCACCCCGAAAGGGGTATTTTGGTAATTTTACGGTATTAAGTTTTTCAAAGGGCTTTTTAGTCCAGAAATGTAAGCAAAACACCTGAAAGGTTGTTTTGAAGCTGATTTGGGGCTGATTTGGGGGCGTTAGGGTGATAATGAACACACGGGGGCATTTCAGTAATTTACTGCCATCGGGGCTATTTTCGTAATTGAACATTGTCAAAATTTTCTGAATTTGGAGGAAATACTTTTTATTTTTCATTTATTTAATTCTATGACTTGTTGAGAATGATATAATTTTTATTTTTGTCAATCCGTGCTCTTCGTCGGCTCCGAAGAACATAAGACATTTTACCGTAGCAGTGTGCATGGAGACTGAGTTTGTTAATTGCAACTGTCAACTGTTTGAGCATAAAGGTATACTTTGTCGACACGCGTTGAGGTTTTTTAGCGCCAAGAATGCTCGTGAAATCCCTCCAGAGTATATCTTGGATCGGTGGACGAAGGAAGCCAATAGAGTCCACGGTCATATTCCTTACGTGCCCAATGTTTCAGTTGATTTCGAGCAATCTGAGACGCTGCGATATAATCACCTTTGTAACATCATGCACGGTTTATCATTGGATGCAGCGTCAACATTTGATGGGTACATGTATCAAGTTGAAGCAGCCGCACGGGATAAGGCTAACCTTGCACAGTATAGGATGGCATTACCAGAAAGACGGGACACTCCAACATCTCGGGCGACTCCAGCCGGTAGATTCAATCGAGCTTCACAGCCAGTCATTGACAGCACTAGCCTGCAAGGTGAGGAGGACGATATTTTTGATCCAATTCTGTCTCAAACAAAAGGGCGAAAATGAGCACTACGTATGAAGGGTCCGATTGAAGAATCAACGGGTTAAAAAAAATTGCGGAAGTGTGCGTTATGTAATAAAATGACTGATCATGATAAGAGAAACCATTATAAAGTTCTAGGTATCGAACCTGGCAACATCATCGAGGATGATGATGATGAGGAAGAATTTTAGGGTCAATGTTTCAGTTGTTTAAATTGAACTTTTATAATGTTTAAATTTGTGGAATCTTTAATTTGTGATTAGGTTTGTGGAATCTTTAATTTGTCACTTTTTCTTTCGCTCATTGCACCTTAGGCACGCTAGGTAGCCCAATTCTATGAATTTCGGCGAAAATCGAGACAAATAATTTTTTTGATTTTCCTATGAAAGACCTATTTACGCACACTTTATCGCTCAATTCATAGCTTCCGAAAAATGTTATAATTTTTTTTGTCATTTCTTTTTTGCTCATTGCCCCTTGGGCACGCTAATTAGTCAATTTCTATGAATTTCGGCAAAAATCGAGACAAATAATTTTTTTGGTTTTCCTATGAAAGGCCTATTCGCGCACACTTTATCGCCCAATTCATAGCTTCCGAAAAATGTTGTAATTTTTTTTTTGTCATTTCTTTTTTGCTCATTGCCCCTTAGGCACGCTAATTAGCCAATTTCTATGAATTTCGGCGAAAATTGAGACAAATAATTTTTTTTGATTTTCCTATGAAAGGCCTATTCGCGCACACTTTATCGCCCAATTCATAGCTTCCGAAAAATGTTGTAATTTTTTTTGTCATTTCTTTTTTGCTCATTGCCCCTTAGGCACGCTAATTAGCCCATTTCTATGAATTTCGGCAAAAATCGAGACAAATAATTTTTTTGGTTTTCCTATGAAAGGCCTATTCGCACACACTTTATCGCCCAATTCATAACTTCCGAAAAATGTTGTAATTTTTTTGTCACTTCTTTTTTGCTCAATATACCTTAGGCACGCTAATTAGCCAATTTCTATGAATTTTGGCAAAAATTGAGACTTAATTTTTTTTGGGTTTTCCTACGACGCGCCTATTCGCGTACACTTTAGCGCCCAATTCATAACTTCTGAAAAATATTGTAATTTTTGTTCACAACCTATCCGGACCGTATCCCAGGGCCCGCTAAAAGGCTCCAGTGGCACGACACGTCACACGCTCGGTAGTCGAACTTGCTCGACATCATTCCTCGGTGAAAACGCTCCGATGCTCGAACATCATCATCGCTCGGTCAAAGCGCTCCGCGCCGCAAGCATTCAGACGACGATCGAAGGTGCGCTCCCCCCCCGAGGGGTCGGCCACCCCTTTGGTGAGGGGGTCGGCCACCACCTTGTAAGGGGGTCGGCCACCCCTTTGCTTAGGGAGTCGGCCACCAAACTTTGATCAGCCAGGAGGAGCCACCTTCCAACTATGTTTCAAAGGCTGACTTTGACGCGCTTCTTCGCCGGCTGTCACAGCAGTCCGCACCCGACTCATCGAGTCGATTGACAAGCCACGCGCCATATGCTGACGAGATAGCCATCACTCCCTATCCGTTCAAGTACAAACAACCAGCCTTTGTGCTCTTCAACGGGCGCGAGGGCAACGCCCGTGAGCATTTGACGAGATTTGCAGGCTCATTAGAGCAGTATGGACCGGGAGACAGCTTGAAGTTGAGAGAATTCCACAAGTCCCTTACAGGCTTGGCCTACACTTGGTACCACCAGATCCCTGCGGGGACAGTCCATTCATGGCATGAAATGGTCCAACTCTTCATGGACAAATTCCACTACGAAGCTGAGCGTGTCACCGTAGTGGACATCGCCGGCATTCGCCAAGCCCCCGGCGAAGACTTGACCAAATATGTACATCGCTTTCATCTTAAGTGCCTCGAGTGCACGGATTTCAGTAAGGATGAGACGCTGGTACCCATATGCATCAAGAATATGAACGAAGTGCACCGGGGGCAACTCGAGAACTTACAATTGAGATCATGGGGACATCTCAAAGAGACGGCAAGACGTACTTACGAGACGGTCGGGCCTGTCAAGCCGTGGAGGTCTCGGCCACAGAATGCACTGGTAGCCTCAGCAGCCCCACCCGGTACCCAGCGCGGCGGCACCAGCACCGGCAGCAACAACAGTAACATCAGTAATTACACTGGCTTTAAACGCCAGCTCCCGGACAGGGACCAACAACCAGACAAGCGGCAACAACAGGAGACTCCACCTGCCTTTCCATGCGATTTAAATACGGTGAAGGATCTATTGACAGAATGGGTTGTCAACGACAACAACTTCCACTTACCACCTGTGCGGGTCCCCATCACGGACGAGGAAAGAACCAGGCCCAACTACTGTCCCTTCCACCAGGCCCTCGGTCATCCTCTCAAGAATTGCAATGCGTTGCGGGCCATCTTTGTAAGAAAAGTCGCATCAGGCGAGCTACAACTGCGGAAGAACAATGATGTGAGGAAAGAACCATACCCAAACCATGGCAACGACAACCGCGAGCACCAGGTGCTCATGGTTACTACCGACCACGTCGAGCCGCTCGCCCACGAAGCTTATACGTAACTCTCGCCTTAGAACACAGCCCACATACCTCCTACCCCCCAGCCAGTGTCCTCGGCTGGCCAAATGACGAAGATCAAAGGCTTCTTTGATGAAATGGGGTTTTCACCCACGACACGGACTTATCTCTCAGACTGCTTGATCGAGGTCACCACAGGCCTCGGCCCCGAGTGCTTTGCCGCCCAGGCCGAGCTCAGACATGTCCCTGCCACCGCTTTTATGGTTTCAGATGAAGACTCACCAACCGTCGAGCACCATAACTGGCCACTATATCTTGAATGCACTGTCAACGGCACCGGCTTCCGCCGAGCCTTGGTAGATTGCGGCGCCTCAATCAACATCATCCCCCTCATTACTTTGCAGCGGGCCGGTATACCGCCAAGAAAGATCATTCGGGACCCCATCAAAATCACTGGCTTTGGGCAGGGCCCCCAGTCCACTCTCGGCCTCATCACTGTCGCCCTAATGGTCGGAGCTGTCCGGCGTGACACCACTTTCCATGTGATAGATAGAGAGTCTTCCTTCCACCTCCTACTTGGGCGACCTTGGATCCATGTCAACAAGGCTGTTCCCTCGACGTACCACCAGTGTGTGAAACTGGTGGCCGGTCCTGCGGGACATGAGGTAGCAGTAACCATCCCTACAACCAAGGCCCCTTTCGAGTGCGCCGAGTCTTATTTTGCCGAGGCCTCTTTCTTCACCGAACTCGCTGCAGATAATGAGAATGCCACTCACATCCACTCCACCAAGCTGCCAGATTGGGATGAGCTGTGTGGGAATAAGCCACCCAAATCCAAGTTCAAGTCCAAGAAAAGCAACAAGAGCAAGGCATCAACCTCCACATCGCCATCTGATGCCACTACCATTTCCCCGCCTTCATCCCCCAAGTCCAAGAAGCACAAGTTTGAGACCACCTTCCACCGCGTCATCCAGGACGGAAGGGTCATCTACCAGTTATGACGGTGTCCGGGGGGGCCGCGGCCCGACTGCCTCGACCACTACCCGCCTACGGAGACAGAATGGTGTTGCATGGCCGAGCATTGTCCGCCAGATCACGAGCTTACACCGGGCGCTGCGCCCCCCTGCTATGAAGACAACCCTCGACCGCAGGCTGAAGATCTTGAAGAAATTAACCTGGCTGACCCGGGCGAGGAACCTCGACTGACATACATTGGCACGAAACTCGCCCTGGGCCGAAGAGAGGAATTGGTTACCCTCCTCTGCGAATATCGCGACGTATTGGCATGGAGTTACAATGAGATGCCTGGATTGGATCCTGCCTTGGTGACACACCATCTCAACATTACCACCGGGTTCATCCCAGTTTGACAGCATACACGATCCTTCCGTCCCGAACTAGAATTGAAAATCAAACAAGAGATTGAACGAATTCTACAAGTTGGCTTTATCGAGCCCATCACCCATCCCATCTGGCTTGCTATTGTTGTCCCTGTACAAAAGAAGAATGGACAAGTCCACGTTAGGAATGCCTTCCACGATTTGAATAAGGCAGTGCCTAAAGATGAGTTCCCACTGCCCAATATTGATATGCTCACGGAGGCTGCCGCCGGACACGAGACCCTGTCCTTCATGGATGGCTTCACCGGCTACAACCAAATTCGAATAAACCCAGATGACTGTGCCAAGACAGCTTTTCGGACCCCGATGGGTAACTTTTGTTGGAAGGTCATGCCTTTTGGTCTCAAGAATGCGGGTGCCACCTATCAGAGAGCTATGACAGCTATTTTCCACGACATGATACACCGCACAGTGGAAGACTATGTTGACGACCTCATTATTAAATCCAAAAAGGTAAGTAAGCATCCTGCGGACCTTCAGGCAGTTTTTGATCGATGTCGTCAATACAACATGCGGATGAACCCGCTCAAATGTGCCTTTGGGGTCTCCTCCGGCAAATTCCTTGGCTTCCTGGTCAGTCGACAGGGTATCGACGTTGACCCCTCCAAGGTCGCCTCTATCCGAGAGATTCCACCACCCAAGAACACCAAGCAGTTAAAAAGTTTCCTTGGCAAGGTTTCTTATCTTCGCAGGTTCATCCCCGCCTTGGCCGAACTCATCACGCCCTTCCAGCACTTGACGTGCAAGAGCGCACCATGGAGTTGGGGTGCTCCCCAACAACAAGCATTCGAACGAATCAAGGCGGTCCTCATGTCACCGCAGACCATGGCTGTCCCGCAGCGAGGCCTACCCCTCTTGCTTTACCTAACCTCCACGCCCAGGTCTATAAGGGCGTTACTTGCTCAAGAAGTGAACGGAGTGGAACGCCCGGTTTATTATCTCAGTCGGTCAATTAGAGGACCCGAGGCCAATTATTCTGAACTCGAAAAGCATTTTCGCCTTGGTCTACGCATCGCAAAAATTTAGACACTACTTCTTGTCGCACCAGATTGTGCTCGTCACCAAGGCTGACCCATTACGATACATGCTCACCCGTCCCGCCCTGTCTGGACGACTTACTCGTTGGTTACTACTACTGGCCGAATTTGGCCTATCCATCAAGAATCCTACGGCTTTGCGAAGCCAAGCACTCGCAGACCTCTTGGCCTTCTTCCCACGTCAACAGTATGAACCGACTTCAGATCAATTGCCTGGGGAAGAGACGGCCCTGGCCTCTGATGTTGATGAATTATGGACTCTTGAGTTCGACGGCTCAGCCACTAGTAAAGACCCTAAGGGAGTTCCCGTCCGGTAAGGTGGTGCCGGCATTGTCCTTCGGAACCCATAAGGTGTTACCACCTCCCTATCTTTCAAACTCGTATTCCCGGTATCTAACAATGAAGCCGAGTACGCGGCCGTCGTCATTAGCCTCATGCTAGCCATCAGCATGGGGGCTAAATCATTGCGTGTAAATGGGGACTCGAATCTAATCATGAAGCAGGCCGATGGGGAGTTTGCAGTCAGGGAGCCAGCCTTAGCACCTTATCGTGCCTTAGTACAGCACTTGGAGGGACAGCTGGGTCATATCCAATATGAACATCACAGCAGGTGCCACAACCGACATGCGGACAGCTTAGCCACGATCGCGTCAAAGATAGACATTGACGGCGAACAACGGGTGCTAACCATTATCAAAAGGACGGCCCCTTGCACGACGATGGACTTGGTACCGACGGACACTACGACCGATGATTGGAGGCAGCCGATCGTCGACCAGCTTAGAGCACCATCGCTCGCTTCCGTCTCCACTCGCACAGAATTCTTTATGTTGGGAGACATCATGTACAAGCGATGTCCCGGGGGCACTCTGGCACGATGCTTGGCCCCGGCAGAAGCAAAGCACAAGTTACAATATGGACATCAAAAGTGATGCGGCCTCAGCGGACCACCACTGTACCGTCGTCTCCAGCGCATGGGTCTCTTTTGGCCATCCATGGCTAAGGATGCTTCGGATGTGCAGCAGGCTTGTTCAGAATGCCTATATGCCCCAGACCGTATGGAAGCTCTTGTCGTCAACATTGAGGGTGACTGGCGCCAGCCCTTCCTGCAATATCTGTCCCACGGACTGCTACCCTCTGACCACAGCTCGGCACGATCTATCAAACGCAAGTCGGTCAAGTACTTCGAGACGGAAGGTGAATTATTTCGCAAGGGATTTTCGGGACGCACCCTACGATGCTTGCAGGGTGCCCAAGCAGTCGAGGTGATCAACGAAGTGCACAATGGTGCTTGTGGCGAACATCAAGGTTCTCAGAAATTGTACGCAGAACTACTTAGGCTGGGGTACTACTGGCCGACTATGGAATCCGACGCAATCTCCCATGTACGACACTGTCAACCCTGCCAGAGACACGTAGATAGAATGCACATGCCGGCATCCGACTTACGCATGATCACGGCCCCCTGGCCATTCCACTCTTGGGCTCTCGACCTCATTGGCCCCATACATCCACCATCAAAAGGACACATTTGGATCATGGTCGCAACTGAGCGTTTCACGAAGTGGGTCGAAGCCATACCTCTGCGAAGAGCCACGGGGGGCGCCATCGCCAACTTTTTGCGCGACCACATCGTCTGTCGCTTCGGCATCCCACGATGTATTATCTCCGACAACGGCACACCATTCATCAATCGAGATGTTCGGACTCTCATGGAAGCAGACGATATCAATCATGCCACGTCGACTCCTTATTATCCGCAAGGCAACGGTCAGGCTGAAGCCTCTAACAAAACTCTGTTGCGCGTTTTGTCACGCATGGTCCATGACGCGAGTAACTCCTGGTCCGAAAAGCTAAGTCATGCCCTCTGGGCCTACAGAACTTCCAGACACACAGCTACAAAGGCCACACCTTTCTCCCTCGTCTACGTGGATGAATGTGTGGTGCCGGCCGAGATCGCAGTCGCCTCGACGCGTCTATCCCTCAGCAGTGGTCTCGGGGAGGAGGAAACTAGAATGATGGCATTTGAAAGACTTGACGAAAGGAGAGCTAATGCCATGCGACGAATGAAAGCATATCATGAGAAGCTTGTCAAAGCCTACGGGAAAACCGTCAAACCTCGCTCCTTCGCAGCAGGCGACCTTGTCCTCCAAGCCGCCAAGCACGTACGGGCCAATTTGTCAGCTCCTAAGTTTACACCTAAATGGGAAGGGCCATTCGAAGTACATACTGCCAGGAGCAACGGCTCGTACCTCCGGCTAAATCCAGACGACGGGCAACTTACCGCCCCTGTCAATGGTCGCTAGCTGAAGAAGTACTATGCATGACCAGCTCGCGGCATGTCCCCGCCCCCCCCCCCACAACCTGACATTTTGTGTATATGCACACATGTACTAGCTTGTACTTTTGTTTCTTGTTACGAGTTCCTTTTGTGTAAAGACATTTCCTTGATCCACGCATTATCAATATACGATCTTTTTACTCTATACCGCTGTACTTTGTCTCTACTTCTGTTTTCATTTCTAGTTATCATGATTGTCCTCAAAAAAAAAAAAGAGAAGAAGAAGAGAAGCAGAACAAGGAAAAGGACGGGGGGGGGGGGGAGGGACACAGACAGACATCCAACAGACACAACAAACAATCGTCACACGCGACGCTTATACCATACATCAACGACAGGTGTTAACAAAGCAGCATGCAGTTACATTTCATATACCAACAAGATCAGTGTTTATACATACATAAAATGTCTTTGGCCACTACCGGGCACTCCCTAGACAGCGAATCTATGCTAAACCTATCGGAAGCTAGATAACAAAACAGCTACCGGGTGAGCGCTAAACGCCTGCAATGCCTGACGCTGAACCTGCAGCGCCGACCGCTCTGCCTCGAACTCAGCCTGCCGCCTCAAACGCTCAGCCTCTCGCACTTCCACATCCGTCCGCCGCCTCTGGAGATCACTCAGGCGTCTCTGCAAGTCCGACAGCTGCCTCTCTATCTCCGCCACCTCTCTGTCAATCACGACCAACTCTCCGTTGATCTCTGATCGTTCCACCTCTAACCCTTGGTGGCGCCTCTCGAGCAGCATCTCCTCCATGCGTACCAAGGTCATCCTCTCGCCCACACCACCACCCTCGCTCCTCAACCTAAAGAACTCGGCCAACCAATCTAGCTGCACACCTAAAGAGGTGAACGTCGCGAACTCTCTCAGCAACCGCTCAATGAACCCCGTCGTCCAGCCCGCCGCAGGAACACTCGCAAACGGAAGCAGCCACTCCACAAAACCCGAGTACACCCATCTCTGCAGCACCGGGTTCTCCAAGCCCACCCCCGCAAACGTCTGCGGATACGCCGCCTTCACCATCTCTAACCGGCGCACTGTCTCTGAAGGTAGCTGAAGGTTCTCCCACAGTACCACGTCAGCCTGACCGCTCGACGACCCCCTACTCGCATCTCCGGCCGCCGTGCCACTCGACGCCATCACAGGCCTCTCACGTACCTCTCCGGCTGCCTGCGCACCAACGGTCATCGAGTGCATCGCCATCAACGTCGCACTCGCCTCAACGGCCGACCCTGACGGCGCCACCACAAGAGCCTGTACCGGCTGCGTCGGGATCTTCACCTCCTGAATCGGGACCGCCCCTGTAGGCTCCAACTCTATCAAATCCCCCTGCTCAACCGCGGCGGCCTCCGTCGCCGCGCCTGTCCACCAATAGCCACTGGCGTCGAACATCAACGACTCGTCGACCAAGCCATCATACACATCATCCGCCCCCTCCTCGACATCTGGTGGTGGACTCACCCCGCCACTGGCCCCGGCCACCGACACGCCAACCGCTACCGGCTCATCCCTGCCTACTGGCTCGTCAACCTCGGCTGCTCTCGCCGCCTCCGTCTCGACCGCTACATTCGCATCACTGCCGCTCTCCACCGCATGTCCCACGTACCCCTGTCCAAAACCAACCATTAGTATATTTCATATAATAACCACATCAAAAGAAAACAAGACATGGCTTAATCACAAGCGACCACAATGCGGCCTACCTCAATCACTGGCTCCTCCGACGCATCTCGCGGCCTCTTCGATTCTGTCAGCCGCAAGTCTGAAGAACATGCGCTCGCCTGACGAGCCCTCTCCATCATACCGACTCGCAATAACGACAGCGGCCCCTTGCCGGCCCTGGGCACCCGCGGTACCGCCACCACTGGCTCTTCCCATTGGTCCTCCTCTCGAGCCTCCTCCTCGGACCCCTCACCCTCCTCGTCGGGATCCTTCTCTGAACTCACAACCGCACTCCCCGTCACTAACACCAGAATGCCGGCCTGCCTCGCCGCTGTCATCGATACCAAGCTCAACGCCCGGTCGCAGGCGAACACATCAACCACTCGTCGTGTCCCCGATGGCTGTGCCAACCACTCCCCCAGCCCGACCGCAGACGCTCCCACCACTGTGCGTACTCCACCGTCACCGTCCCCACTGATGCTCTCCCCGGCCTCCTCCACGTTACCACCGGTACCGGCCACTCACGAGCTCTGTCATACCGCGTGTATCCGAATGCGGTCGTCACACTCCATGGGCTACGATACCCGCACGGCGGCTCCAAGTCATAACCAAATGTCCGCGACAACCGATCCGGGCAATACCGAGCCACGTAATACAGGTTCTCTGCAGGCTTCCCGCCATCATCAGTCATCACTGGCAGCCAACCTGGAAAGTAAGCCACCAGGAGCATAACGTCTGCCGGCGGCAACCCCCCATCGTGGTCAAATCTATCGTCATCTCCTGTCCGTGCAACCAGGGGGGTACTCCGTATGACGCATGCATCTCTCTATACGGCCATACTACGCATGCCTCCCTCGCATCTATCAACCGCGATAGCGGGCACTCCGGCCTCTTGATGCCCACCCATGCAAATGCCCGCGCCCCGCTGCACCATAGTGCCACTTCCCGCAATCTACCGCTGTGCATCACTGTCCTCGTCCTCGGTGATGGATGCTCAAGCGGATATCCTGCCGGACGATAGTCTGGAAAACACTCATACAGGTACCGCTGAAGAAACATCCAATCCACGTAGGTCGCCACTTGGTACCGCCCATGCGACCTCTTCACGTCGTTCACAAACTGATCCAACCGCGAATACATGGTGCCCAGATATACGGCAGCTAGCCCAACACGCTTCCCCCTCGCCATCCGAATCGCCAGGGGAATCACCTTCGCGGATATGCCGTCCTCCGGCGTCCCTTCAAACACGAACCTGCAAAACAAAACAACACGCCAACGCATTATATACAACCTCAACTCACATCGCATCTACGAACATACGAACAACGAACGCATCATACTTACCTCGACAAGTACATCGTCAGAAAGGCCGCCATCTCGTACCGCTCGTCCTTGTGATACGGCCCCATCACGAAATGAGCTGCATTGCCCAATTTCTGCCCCGCCCTCACCTGCGGCGTCCCGTAGAACAATCGAAGCCACCCGCTATATGTCACCTTCCGATGCTGCTTCGTCTCCGCCAAAATATCAATCAGCTGCGTCTGTAACACCCGCTCATCATTAGTCAGCCGCGTCACGCGTGCGTCCAACTCTCCATCCATCGGCAACCCCGTCAACATCATCACATCTAGCAGCGTCGGCCCGATCTCTCCGAACTCCGTCACAAAAGTATGTGTCTGAGTGCTCCATCGCGACAACAGCAAGGTCATCCCAGGCGTGTCTCTGTACAGCTCCACTCCCCTCGCCGTGATGTCAATCGCCGGCACCAACCCCAGCACATCCAATAATGCCGCCCACCTCGGCACCTCCATCATGGCTCACACCAGAAGTCCCACCCGATCGGCATCGCACCGTGACCCTTGAACACCACGGGTGCCCAGGGTATATCCGCACGCTCCACCAACAGCCCAGCCACATACCTCGGCGACGGCACAGGCGCATCCTCCCAGCTAGGAGCCCGCACATATGGTGACGGTGCCCGTGGCTCTTCCCCCATCGACGCACCACTCCAAGGCACTGTGAACGCACCGTCTGCTACCCGGATGGCCAGCTCCCTCCACAACTCCCGGCCAGGCACGGCTGGTACTACCCCTTTTACCCTCAACGGCGTCACCGTCTTATCCGGGTCCGGATCATACGTCCTCACAGACGCATCATCGAATGAAAGCGGCACTCCCGTCTCCTCACCTCCCGCAACTTCGGCATCATCTATCGGCGGGGGCGGCACTGGTTCCGTCGTCACATGTCGCGGTGGCCGCGCCGTACTCGCCGCACCACCTCGTGGTTTCGCCCACATCTGCTGCTTCAACTTTTTCAGCACGGGCACTGGCTCAGCGGGCATCACCTTGCCCAAACCCCCCGCCGCCGTCGACTTCCCCCCAGCTCCCGACCCCCCCGCCGCCGCCGACTTCCCACCAGCTCCCGACCCCCCCGCCGCCGACTTCCCACCAGCTCCCGACCCCCCCGCCGCCGATGACTTCCCCCAGCTTCCGACCCCCCCCCCCCGCCGCCGACGATCTCCCTCCAGGTCCCGAGGCCTTCGGCGCCGACGACCCACCTCCTGCTCCCGACCCCCTTTCTTCTCTCCTCCCTTCTCTTCCTCTTCCCCCCGCAGTAGCATCCCCCGACCCTCCTCTCCCGGCCGACGACCCTTGCGTGGCCGACCCCCCTCCCCTCTCCCCCTTTTCCCTCCATTCTCTCCTCTCTCCCGTGTTGGCCGACCCCCCCGGGGTGGCCGACCCCCCTCGACTGGCCGACCCCCCTCCCCTTTCCCCTCTATCCTCCCTCCTTCCCCCATCCCCTCTTCTTTCCTTCTCTCCACCGCCGCCGACCCCTTGGCCACGACAACCCCCATCTGCGGCCGACCCCTCGGCCAATTGTTTCCCCTCTCTTACCATTTCTTCTCTCTTCTTCTCTCTGTCAATTTTTTTTCCCAAATATGGAATGACTCTTTACAAACCACTCTCCCCCCTTTCCCTATTTATAGAAGTGGGCCACACCAAAACAAAAAAACGGGCACCATCCCGCGGGAATCGACACCTCCTCCGGGACACATTTTTTTCAAACTTCCTTCCTGTCGGGTAGACGGCTCCTCCGGGATACGACTTTGACGCGCTACGAGTGCTCCGGCACTACGACCCCCCATGGCGGGACGGGCTCACAACCTTAAAGCCCTCGCCGGCACAATCCACCGGGGGCTCCGGCCCTTACCCGTCTCAATCAAAATGGGGGCTCCGGCCCTCGCATCCGGGATGGGCTCTCAACCTTATAGCCATCCCCGTCTCAATCAAAATGGGGGCTTCGGCCTCGAACCAGGATGGGCTCTCACGCTTATAGCCATCGCCGTCTCAATCCAGCGACGGGGCTCCGGCCCTCGCATCCGGGATGGGCTCTCAACCTTATAGCCATCCCCGTCTCAATCAAAATGGGGGCTTCGGCCTCGAACCAGGATGGGCTCTCACGCTTATAGCCATCGCCGTCTCAATCCAGCGACGGGGCTCCGGCCCTCGCATCCGGGATGGGCTCTCAAGCTTATAGCCATCGCCGTCTCAATCAAGCGACGGGGCTCCGGCCCTCGCATCCGGGATGGGCTCTCAAGCTTATAGCCATCGCCGTCTCAATCCAGCGACGGGGCTCCGGCCCTCGCATCCGGGATGGGCTCTCAAGCTTATAGCCATCGCCGACACACTCAACAGGGGGCTCCGGCCCTCGCAGCGGGCCCTCGCACTGAGCGACGACCATGCCCAATACATCCAACACCGTTTATGCGTGCGGCACCCGCTCGGGTTACCCCTCCGCGCCCCCCGCACGCAGGGGGCTTATGTTCACAACCTATCCGGACCGTATCCCGGGGCCCGCTAAAAAGGCTCCAGTGGCACGACACGTCACGCGCTCGGTAGTCGAACTTACTCGACATCATTCCTCGATGAAAACGCTCTGATGCTCGAACATCATCATCGCTCGGTCAAAACGCTCCGCGCCGCAAGCATTCAGACGACGATCGAAGGTTCGCTCCCCCCCCCCGAGGGGTCGGCCACCCCTTTGGTGAGGGGGTCGGCCACCCCTTTGCTGAGGGGGTCGGCCACCCCTTTGCTGAGGGGGTCGGCCACCCCTTTGCTGAGGGGGTCGGCCACCACCTTGTGAGGGGGTCGGCCACCCCTTTGGTGAGGGGGTCGGCCACCCCTTTGAAGAGGGGGTCGGCCACCCCTTTGCTGAGGGGGTCGGCCACCCCTTTGCTGAGGGGGTCGGCCACCACCTTGTGAGGGGGTCGGCCACCCATTTGCTGAGGGGGTCGGCCACCCATTTGCTGAGGGGGTCGGCCACCCATTTGCTGAGGGAGTCAGCCACCCCTTTGGTGAGGGGGTCGGCCTCCCTTGTCCTTGAGGGGGGGAGGGGACCTGCTTACCACTGCCATCACCCCGCTCAACTCATTCAGCAACGCTCATTCATCGCTAGTAGGCGCGTGACGCCCATTAGCGCCGACACAATCAGCCGGGGGCTCCGGCCCTCGCCCGCACAACCAACCGGAGGCTCCGGCCTTCGCCAGCACAATCGATCGACGAGCTCCGGCCCTCCCAGACACAATCAACCAGAGGCTCCGGCCTTCACAACAGGGATGGGCTCACGACCCTAAAGCCCTCGCTGGCACAATCAACCAACGGGCTTAAAGGGACTCCATTCGCAATACCCCGGTCCAAGGACCATTCGCCACAGACTCCGGATGTCAAGTTGCGAGCATGTGCATTCGTATTACCATCGATCATCGACACCGCCAGGGCAATGAACCGCGAGTCACTCCGGGACGGGAGCAGGTCTTCGGAGGGCATCGCGTCCGGCACACCTAGCAGTTGGCTGCAGGGGCAACCCTCACCGCTGCCAGGGTCTCGACGCGTCTCTAGACGCATCTCGTGGGATTCAGTAAGGGCTTGGACTGGAGGCTGGGGCAACGGGCTACTCTGACCATGCTACCGCAGTGTGGTCAGTCTTCTCAGACAGGCAGAGGGACGCTGCAAGGGCAGGACGACACGAACTCGGGGACCGGCAATTCGACGGACAATCAAGACTGCGAGACCCCCTACGGCGACGTGTCACTCCCAAAGGACGACACGTGTCGGCTGATGACACGCGCATATCTGTGCCTATATATAGTGGATTCTGGAGCTTATTCAGGGGCTCTGCCTCATTTGCCATTTTTACTTTCTCTCTCTAAAACTTATTCTCTCCTGATTTCTAGTCAGAGAAAGGCACTAGAGCTTACGACTTCGAGCTCTCGACGTGGCACTCTTGACACAGACTGTCGACTGCTGACCCTGTTCGTTGTCACCCTGCTTGCGCGACACTGCCAGCCCTCGTGACCTGCCTGAGGAGCCTTGCTCTCAGCCCTTACGTCATCCCTGTTGTCTCCCACTCTGCCTACTTGGAAGCCAACTCAGACTGCATCCCTTGTGGCACCTCGACGTGGCAAAGGACCCTCTTTCGGCATCAACAATTTTTTTTGTCACTTCTTTTTTGCTCAATATACCTTAGGCACGCTAATTAGCCACTTTTTATGAATTTCGGCGAAAATCGAGACTTAATTTTTTTTTTGTTTTCTTACGACGCGTCTATTCGCGTACACTTTAACGCTTATTCGCGTACACTTTAGCGCCCAATTCATAACTTCCGAAAAATGCGACGTTTTTTTTTGTCACTTCTTTTTTGCTCAATATACCTTGGGCACGCTAATTAGCCAATTTCTATGAATTTCGGCGAAAATCAAGACTTAATTTTTTTTTTGGTTTTCTTACGACGCGCCTATTCGCGCACACTTTAGCGCCCAGTTCATAACTTCCGAAAAATGTTGTAATGTTTTTTGTCACTTCTTTTTGGCTCATTGCACCTTAGGCACGCTAGTTAGCCCATTTGTATGAATTTTGGCGAAAATCGAGCCACGTAATTTTTTTGAATTTTCCTATGAAAGGCCTGAGACGCACACTTTATCGCCAAATTTATAGCTTGCGAAAAATTATGTACTTTTTTTTAAGGGGTTCTTTGCTCATTGCACCTTAGCCACGCTAGTTAGGATAATGGTAATGAAGGCATCTAGCTTCATTCTTTTTCAGCTCCCAGGCTATCCTATACCTAAACGTCAAGGCATCCTTCCTAGTCCACGACGTATATTTGAGCACCTCCGAGCGAGCAATGTAGTCCATGTACTTGAGGACGTAAATCCCGCAATCGTGACTGTTATCTTGGTTTGGTCGGTCCTGTATCATCACGACCGTCCAAGGCTCTACCGTCGAATTCCTGGTGATGGATTCCCCCGAATAATCTCGGCACGCTAGCGAGAGGATAGTAGTCTGCATCCAACAATAAAAAAGGTCATCAAGCCTATGTAACAAGAAGAATATACTATGAGCCAAGGTCAACAGATAAAAACTAACCACTGCAGTGATGTACTCGCTGTACATCTATGCCATCGACCGCCCATGTCCGTCCTTCCTTAGGCTATCGTATATGTGGACCACTCTGTTCGCTGGATGGAGAACTAATAGGAACAAGTGGTTTTCATGATGACAAGGTATTTGAAACTGAAATTAATAGGACCAGCTTGCCTCATAGCTCGATCGGGCATATGAAACTCACATTCTTCGAAGTGAATAAGCGGCACCCGAACCAAACCTGCCAGCACGTACGACACCGGAAGTTGCCAACACCACTCATCCAACCGATGCATCACCTTGCCATATGGCTGCCACGTCACCTGGGATGCATCCAGTATCTCTAGTTCCCCCCGATAGAACTCTAGATGGTGGTGAGGGTCTACCCGTCTCCTCCTCCGGTTGGTCGTAGGCCCCCAGGCCCACACCCTAGGCCACGTGTCATCAGAATATTCCCGCGGTTGTGGACGACCCGTGGTTAGCCTCTCGTAAGAACCAAACCTGTGAATGCAAACATTATATGGAATTAGTAATTAATCACGAATATATTGACACGTCAAAACAAGAATATAAATGCTCATACCTGTAATAGAGTCAGGCAGGCGGCAATGGACTTGGCACCCTTTCTCGTAGCCTTATGCAGTGCTCGATATAGGTGCGCGAGGACAGCTGAACCCCACGAATACGAGTATACCTCCTCAAGATCCTCCAAGAACACCATATACTTCGGATGCACCGTGTTTTTCGAATGCGTCGGAAGTAATATAGCTCCAATAATATACAGAAGGAATGCCTTCGTATAGGTCACGAAATCATGAGGAGTGTATTCATCCGGTAGCACGCCGTACTGCTCTCTCAGTCATTTAAGTTTGATGCCATTTGTTGTAAGAGCTTCCCTCGGAATTCTCAAAAATACTGCCTAGCCATATTCGCTATGGATGCAGACATTTTGCTCAAAGTAATGGGTCTACCGTGACATGGGATTCCAAGTATAAATCCGACGTCCTCTAATGTAATAGTCATTTCACCAAACCGGAAGTGAAATGAGTTCGTTTCGCTCCTCCATCGTTCAACTAGAGCGGATATAAGGCAATCGTTGTGCCGAGACCAAATCCCGTAATCGGTGAACATAGATAAATTTTGACGGTGTAATAGTTGTATTTGTTCCTCGTTTAGTACCCACTCTTCGAGGTGACTTGTGCTTTGAATTGTTTCCAAAACACCCCTATCGACATCGTCAAATACCACCCTAGGCCACATGGTCATCGTCATCGTATATGATTGATGTATCATGAGGTCCGGGGTTGAAATACATATCTCTAAGAACAAAATATAATCGTAAACCAACTTAGCGTCCATAATATTAACATTCCAAAACTATAACTGGATATTTAACCTAGCTTACCAACGCATTAGCAATAGTCATTATCTCATTATTTCAATGTATTAACACAATTCCTCACTTCCCACCACTCCAAACGCTTAATTACACCAGTTCCCTAAAATTTAGAGCCAACGTGGCAATTTACCAATATACCCCCGATGGCCGCTACACCACCAACACCTCAAAACCGCTATAAAACTACTTTTTAAATGTATTACATCAATTATATACCAAATATTTCTTCAGAAAATTTTAAAAGGAAAAGTTACCAAAACACCCCCAACTTATGCAAAATATCCCCTAGTAGCCATCGCCCCAACAAAAATCTCAGAACAACTTTAAAATAACTTTTCGTGTGTCTTACACCCCTTTCCGAACTAAAGACCTTTCGGAAATTTTTGACAATGTTCAATTACGAAAATACCCCCGATTGGGTGGAAAATTACCGAAATGCCCCCGGGGGTTCATTATCACCCTAACGCCCCCAAATCAGCTTCAAAACAACCTTTCAGGTGTTTTGCTTACATTTTTGGACTAAAAAGCCCTTTGAAAAACTTAACACAATAATATTACCAAAATACCCCTCTCGGGGTGGCAAAGTACCAAAATGCCCCCTGGTATAAAAAAATCTCAAAAGTGCTTTGAAATGCTATTTTAGGCTTCCTGAATTCATTCTTGATCTAAAAAGTATTTTACGGACTTTTCGCCCAAAAATCCCGAACCGGTGTCCGGATCGAGCCCTTAAAAGCCCGTTCGGCCAAAAAAATAGCTAACGAATTCGGAATGGCCTGAATTCCTGGGGAATGGAACTTCCCAACATCCTAGGGTTCTCATAAAAGTTTTGCGGGAAATCGCCCTAGCTTGATATTTTAAATTACACTGCAAAGTTACAAGGTTTCCCGTATCAGTTAACCCCTTTCTAGTATTTGGAAAAATCTGAATTTGTTCCCTCAAATAGATCTTTTAAAAATAACTAGGGTCTCTTTTTTGCACGTTGGCAAAATATAGCTCTACCTATTTTTTATAAATTCGTGAAAAACTGTCTAATTAAGTTTTCACCTGGGTGGGGGCCACGGGGGGTGGGGTGGGGGGGGGAAGGACAAGTGCAGCCACAATTGTTGACTTCTTGGGCAACAAGAACAACCGCAACAAAGAGTTGCGGTTGGGCTTTTGTCCTTCATGATGCCAACTGCAACTCTTTGTTGCAGTTGGGCTTTTCTCCGCTATAATTCCTTTCGCAACACTTTGTTGCGGTTGAGTTTTTTCCTCTTTTCTTCAACCGCTGCTCTTTGCAGCGGTTCAGTGGAGAAATAACAATTTCTCCACCGGTGGGTGTGGATCGACCCCCATATATATATATATATATATATATATATATATATATATATATATGAAATCCAAAATTGAGAGAAAGTGACTACATCAGATCTTACATAGACACTCTCTCCTTCTACCACGTGGATTAGAAAAATATTTAATTTATTACCAATTATTTTTATCCTTTTTGTCACATGTTTTAAGCCTTTATCATTTTCCAATCTCTCTCACAAACTCCCACTCGTTCACATCTCTATTTATATGTAGCTTCCCAATTTGAGATTTTCTTCCCTAAATTATCTCCTTACTTAGACTTCAATTTTTTCTCATCACCCTAATTTTATCATAATTTTCTCCTTAAATCTCTCTCTTTCTTTATTTAAAACTCTCTTTTCTATCATCATTGGTGGATATTATAGCTAATTTATTACATGTTTGCTTTAATTTCAAGTACTTTTAATATTAATCATTTTTTTGTTCCTTTTAATTCGTTAATTTTTTTTATCCTTTTTGATATATAATATGATTAGATTCCAATTTGAGATTAAATCTCTCTCCTTTTAAACCCCATTGATTACATATTTCTAAAATAACAGTCTAAAAGTTTACACTAAAAAAAACTCTCCAATCATCCATGGTAATTACCACTTGCCAGCATAGATTACCAACATTTGAGATAGCATAAAAATCTCTCCTCCTTTTTTTCTTCTTGATATATATGTATATACATGTTCTTTTTGAACCTTCACATTTTCGTTATTGTATTTCACCATTTATTGAGTATATGCAAAGAGAGGGATTGATTCATCCTAATATGAAAAAGAGGAGGTTGTTTTGTTGAAAAATTTATAAGCTGGATAGTCAATCATATATAACAATTTCTTATATTTTTTTAATACCATATGCTTCAAAAAATGAAAGTGGTTTCTGTTGCCGGTTGCTAATAGTTTTCATCAAAATGTGGGAGCATTGGTCCTATTTTGAAATTTCTTTGACCTTTCAATATTTTCATATTATATTTGGTTTTATACGTTTGGTTGGTTCTCTTTGTTATTTTTCATCATTTTGACAACTTAGGTGATTTTATATGCTTACAATAGTATGCTTAATTTAGTTTTCTATGCTAGCACTTTTTTGAAAAAAATCCCTATTTGTCTCGCTCAATGTGATTTTACATTATTTTGATGATCCAAAGTTTTCAAAGTACTATTCCCATGTGCAACGCACGCACAAAATCAAAACTAGTTATCGTTGAAAATGTGAAAAGAGAGAGGATCAGTTACAGACATTTCTTACCAATTGTAATGAAAGGTTTGTAAACCACTTTGCAAAGTAAAGAATAGAGAAGAAACCACCGAAACTGGCACCTTTTGGTCTGTCTCTGGGGACAAGCAGAGTACCGTGATTCTTGACTCTACTTGAAAAGAACTGGAAAAGATTAGTTTGGCAAACTTCCAACAACCCTTCAAGACACAGGCGTTGATGAGGATGCATTTTCATGATCCGATATGCGTGGGCAGTTGTCATATAGATTGTCCTCCTGCTTCAGTTTAGGCTTAAGGACCTTACATCATTCTCTCTCAACTGCGCCCTCCAAGAAAAGACCGGATCGGACCAATTGAATTTCCATGATTATCATAGCCACCCAGAGCCATATTGGAAGAACCTTGGACACTCGTTGGTATAGGGATCGGGAAATCTGGCAAAACTGGAGCCATGGAACAGGCTGGATGTGTTTCGTTGTGGTTTGTATTCATTCCAAAAGAAGCGTAAGGCATCGAACTTTGCAGGGGAGGAAATTGCATCTGGTAAATGGAGGAAGGTCTGAATTTTGCATCACTTCCAAAATTCCCAAGCAAACCAGGTTTCATATAGTCACTACCCAATGCAGGTTTTCTTTCAAAATGAATTGCGTGATCTTGAACACGTGGTTCAGGCTTGTGGACATTAGCAATCTTGGGTAGGGGAATGTTGGATGTGGCAGGCGGATTACCAACGTTTGAGTTTGCCTGACTGCTGTTTTTGGCTGCAGGAACTTCATGGATGTGCTTCCCCTCGTAAGTTGTGATTACATATTTCAGATTATCGGCTGCTCTTTCCACATGCTTCCTTACTGGGCATCCAGCACTTGTGCATTTGTAGTAGCTCCTGATGTGAACCAAAATTGTCAAAACTTAAGAGTATGAAATATGATGAAGTACTGTATCTTGGAATGCAGTATTAAGCTTCAGGAGTCATTAAAATGCGCATTCCGCATTCCACATCTTTTAAGTTAGCTTTTTTTGTTGTTGGATATTTATCTTATATGTTTAGCGTGTGGAAGAACAATTCGAAAGATCAGATACCTAGGATTTGGATTTCCTTTGACAACTTTTTGGCCATACTTCCGCCATCGGTAGCCATCGTCAAGTATATCCACTTCACTCTCTATTTGGACCACCACTCTAGGTTCACGCATATTCCTTGATGCGACATTAATTTCAGCTGACTTCCTGGAATAGGAAAATTTGTTGAAGATGATAAGCATATTTGTTTTTCGTGTCTAGCTACCATATAGCAGAGAGAGAGAGAGAGAGAGAGAGAGAGACCTCCTCTTTGGCTCAGATTCTTCATCACCAGCGTCACCTCCTGGGGATATGCATCCCTGAGTGGCCCCATCTTCATCATCACCATCATGACTAGCAAGTGTAGACGAAAGCTCTGGTGTTCCTGCTGATTCAAGCATACCCTTGGTTTTCTCGTGCATGGTTGATAATGGATCAGATGTTTCGGTCACGATAGATGTTGAAGATGTCCTCTCCAAATCATCCACTGTCCAATCTGCATCAAATTTGATATCCTTGCACCCCAGCTGGATGCTTCTCCAAACCGCCCCATCTTCAGCTTTAACAGAAGAACTGCTACCATCAACACTATCCGGTACTTCATTCTGTGAAAATGGAGATGCAAGTAGAGATGGCCGACTAGCGTGATGATTATGAGCACCCTTATAGACAATTTCGGTTATTTGGCCATCGTGGGAACGTTCTACCTTTTTCTTCACCAGACAATCCGGATGAGTACATTTGTAATAGCTGCGAGGAAATTCACTGCCTTTTACATGTTTCTGACCATACTTTCTCCAATTGTATCCATCTTCTGCATTCTTTGATATTCCCATTAGTGGAAATGCCCCTTTCTGGATTCCTTCCAAAAGATGCTGAGCCCCTCGATCACCTCCATTGATAGGTTCTCCAATAGGAGCGATTTGATTACTGCCTGAATCCGCATTACATGATTGCAAAGCAGCGCAGCTTGCACTCAGAATCATATTTGTGGAATCTTTCACTTCAGCAGGTGAGCGTGTAGCGCAGTTCCTTAAGGCCGTGTCCTTTGGAAACTGAACTGGAAATTCAAAATCCACTGGTGACTGCATGGAAGCAAGAGTTTGGTAGCTTAGTATCTGTAGCAGAGTTTCAAAAGGAAATCATTCAAGTAAACAAAAGGTAAAAACCACATAGGTGGACTTGTTTTCCTGGTATCCCTGATAATCAAGTGTCTGAATGGACCTAGTTCATAACTTCTTTTATTGTTTTATGATGTATAAACTAGTTCATAACCGACTCTTAGCACCAATATTTTCGACAATTTTCTTGAGAAATTACGTAAACATCCATCAAAACTCTGTTATCTTCTTGTTAGCTGAGCGATGTTTTGCTTTGCATGCCAGACATTTAGTTGGTCATCATTGGCAAACGCACTCTAAAGCAGTTATATAGATTGGAATTGATTGCTACAGGAAAAGGCAAGAACACTAGCAACTGCCGACTACTGGAAAGCGTGATGATAGACTTCCACTGAACATGCTGCCAGATCTATGAGCCCCAATGTGCCATCCCTCCTTTCCTTTTGGATGGTACACGATATAGGAAGCTACTGTATTCTAAAAAAAAAAACTCCTCAATGACATTTTTAGTGTATGTAAACATATAGAATGATACTACCAGGCAAAAAAAAAAAAACACAGGTCAAGCAATGAACTTTGTTTTAGACCAAGCCACTGTGTGTATAATTCAAGCAACAAACTTGGTCCTTCTATCTTTCTCTCTAACTGACAGCCTGGATGTTTCTATAGTCTTGTGCAACATATAGTCATCTCTCTCACCTTTCTCTCAAGTGCAACTACTATCCATAATGCCTAAAGATCAAATAGGTGCGGTATTGACAAGATCTTAATACATCTCAGACAATACTTCACTGTTATTTCTAAAAGACCAACTACTTTTCAGCATAGCGTATGGTAACCTGATGATGTATACACTAATTATTCAGTTATCTATCTAAAATTCGAGTCGAAATTTAAATGTATACACCAATATATGAACTCCATATACAAAAGTCAACTGATATCCTAGACCCGAAATGCATGGAAATGAAATAGGACACTAATGAGGCTGGGAACTAAAAGATGAACCAACCTGGCCTCCCCTGTCCCCATGTGCAGCAGGAGTCACTGAATTCAGCGATAAGCTTTCATGACTGAAAGGGGTAATGGAAAGGTCCCAGAAGTGGGAGACGGCTGAAAGATGTATATAGGGAAAGCATAAACAAAAGTACATGTATGCATACGAAATGGATCTATAGTGCATAATTTTGAACTCATGATATCCCTATAGGAACCAGTTAAACAACAAACATCTTTTCCTCTCCAATATGTATGAACACCAAGAGGTTCTCTGGCCTTTCGACTAGTACGCATTTGGCATATTTAGCAATAAAGAAAGAATCAACTGCAGCAGCTGCTGCATGTCTATCTGAATTGTTTTCTTGTTTCCTTGACTTTTAAATCTAATAAAGTTTCGTTTAGAGGGCACCTCAAACAAGGGAGCCTCCCCAACATCTGGTGATCTGGTGATACTATAAAGTATGTCAACCCACCTATAGCTGAAATTAACTTCTTCTGACAGAAAGGAAGACAATCTTTACAACAATGAAAATTCTGAGATAGTTAAAAGAGAGAGAGAGGTCAAATTATCTCACATCAAGTCCACAAGCCAAAGAATAGACCACCAAAAATATAGGTTCAAGGAAGAGCCCTTCAACATGAAAATAGGTTTTTCTATCCTGTGAAAAGCTCCCACGTTCCTCTCACAGAAATAAACCAAAACAAGCCGAAAGGACACTCTTCCAAACCTTCATTCTATCTAAGAATGCCAACCTCATATGAACATCCAGCCAATAAAACAACTTCTTACGAAAAACACGTGTTGTTGAACCAGCAAACATTCAAATCTGTCCTAAAGTCATCCATGAAGGTACTCGGATGGATTGAAAACCGTATCAGCAGATAATGATTAGACGACAATCAAACCATTGAACTACGAAAGCTAAAAATCTAAATGAGAAAACACAATTTCTGAAGTGCAGATCTTCAGAAAGGGACACAACATGATTCCTAGCTCTCTTGCCACGTCACAAGTGCTCGACAAGTGGTCCTCACACTCATCTGCTCCAACACACATATATTCATCAGTTAACAAGAAATCTTCTCCATATTTTCAACTATCTGCTGTTAAGAACAGGTCTGAGTTGCTTCCCAGGCAAAACAGACAAATCTCTTTGCAGCCCTAGTACCCCAAAGGCTTTCAAGTGTCAAGTAATTTATGCTTTCCTCTACCCAGTTCTCCATCCCTTTCGGTGGACATGCAGAGTATTTATAATGCTCTAAAGTATCTCCGCCAACCAAACCCCAAGTCCTTAAAAGATCTCCTTACTGCAGTAGTCCAAACCACCACAGACACTAAGAAGGAGATCAAACTACTGCATCTCATCCCTACTATACTATTAATGCACGTCTTGGCATTCCACTCGAATTCCTAACCCCAGGCATTAGACACCTAATGAGTAGTCCTCTGCTCATCTCCTTCCGTGAAACTTGGGATTACTAAAAGTCCGCCTGACCAGTCTTCTACTCGCATACAAATAAGAGGATATGCTTTCCTAGGATGAATCTGAACCTCTTGGCTTGGCCCGTATCATCTCAGGAAGTGTATATGGGCAGGTTTCATTGTCCATTTTTATCAGCTCCGGAAGTAAGTTTTGCAACTGCAGAGCTGACTGATATTTGTATTTGATGGACTTGTTTGTGCCATGACCGCATTATGATTCTATTGCTCCACCAAATAAAAAAGCGGACATAGAATATTTGTGGATGTCACTGTACACATGTTCCCGAAGACAAAAGTACCTAAATTTTCAAACACCCGCAAAGTTTGGCCACTTGATTAATTTCAATTTGTTACCTAAGTTACCTTTTTTTTTTCATTTACAAGTAATTCCTAGGGTGGGAAGACTATAACAGAAAGTTCTCTATCTAGTTCAAACCAATGTATCTCAACTAACAGAAGCATGGTCATAGGATCAATTGACCATTACAGCTAAGGTGGTTCTCCATGAGTGTGTGCATGTGTCTCTGTGTGCTTTGGTGTTTCACGGTGTGGGATTATATGAGAGGCAAGTGAAGAATAAAAGAGCGAAATAACCTAAAGGAAGAACTCATGCAGATGCTGACTTTCTGAATCCTGTTAATGTTAAAACATAAATTCTTAGTAATATATATGCTTCTTTTGCTAGTCCACATCGTTGATGCATATATATCTAGAGATCCCAGCCTCACAAGGAAATTCATGTCAATGATCAGCAAACGGGCAAGGGGATCAGAGACAGATCGATCCATGTACGAGAATCTGTGTCTACCATAGACGAGATGCCAAACCTTGCCCTTTAGATTCAAGCTCGGGGATTAAACATGTTCTCAAAAGATAGGTTTTCATCTTACTACTCCCGAGAGATTACTCATGGTATTAAATTGGTTCTTGGGCAAGTCTTTATTTGATAGGCTTGATTAATTGAATCGATCAGCCATTCATGTAACACATTGTGAAATGTTGAACAATGGCTTTCTCTGCACCCTACCAGTGGGTCTCTCTAATTTTCCACTCTGGGCAACTTTTCTTGATTTTTCCCGGATTTTTTCCAAATAATGGGAGAATAGTGTACGTGTGATATCTCGTGCATGGCAAATTGCCAAGGAGTTGGTGTAAGACATTTGAGAAACAACGACAGGGCCAGAGTCCAGTGACGAGGCCAGAATCTATGAATTAGGTAGGCAACCTTAATCTCAATTCAATGAGTTCTCAAATTTAAAGTGGACAAAGCTTTACGATTTATGTTCTTCCACGGATACAACAAAAATTAGTTCTCGTGAAAAAGAGAAACTCAAAATGCAAGGCGGAAGTACCCAAAACAGGCAACATGTGGCCTCGCCACTGGCCACAGACATGGTAAACATTATATACCGATCATTTTACGTGCAGGAATGGTGATATAATTGATTATAGCAGGAAACATCTTAAGAACTTCCACTTAGCAGTAACTATCGACAAGTTTTAGTTCTACACAACGAAAGATCCTCCATGCATAAGCAGCATGGAATCATAGTCATCGATGGTTCACTAATACGTGCAGCATTCCAATTTAGTTTGATGCATTAACAGGATAACCACGACAACTAGAAATGGAGATATTTGATGTTAGAAATTCTTTTCGAGAGGATCCATGCAGAAAAACAATGTTCATCACCCAAGAAAAACAACCAACCAAGTAGAAACCCAACATACAGAAAATTAACAATTCAGGTACCGCCTTCGGCTTCAGAAGCGAATAACCATTGGTGTAAACAAACTGACAACATCAATCCACATAACCTAGCTAAAGTTTTTTAAGGAAATAAGCCTGTTCAGACATGAAAAGCCAAGAGAAAAAAAAAACCAGTAACAACCCAACAAGGACTAGCGTGTTACCAGAGCATTGGGGAGCATGACAGGAGAGTCGAGCAACGCGGTGGGGCTGATGCCAGACGGTATAGTAATTACCGGTGTGCGAGCACCAGGCGAGGGCGGAGGACCCGCGGCGCTAACCCCAGCCACATCAATCATCGAGGCGTTAAAGCCACATTTTGCAGCCCTCCTCTCTGCAATGCTGCCTCCAATCCTCACCTCTGGACCTACATTGCCATTTTCAATGTCCCAACCACCCTCTTCAACCTTTACCTCTTGTTTTACCACAACATCATCAAATTTCTCACCACACTCGTAGGGAATCAAGCCTCGAGGGCTCGTAACGAGCGCGGTCCAGTCATCGAAGTCCCCCCCACCATTCTCCCCCATCTCCAACATTTTTACCCAACCAATCAAACTTCAAACCCCCATGATTGTGACACCAAACACAGAATCACAAAAAACTTATTCCCGAATCGCAAGCGCTTTGATTGATACTGTGTTTGTCAAAGAATCAAACACAGTACCAATCAAAACCACATCCAGCGCAAACCCGCAAGAAAAAAAATATCTTTTTTTGCAAGCCCCAATCCCAGCTCAATCCAAAACCCTCTTCACATTTTCAACAGTTCTTCATTATTCTCTGTAGAGAGAAAACTCCAGGGAAATATTTTCAAAAGGGCAGTGATGAAAATGAGAGGGAGGGAGGGATTTGTTAGCGTGGGAGTTGCGAGGGGCAGTGGCTGGCCGGGAAGTTTTGAGCGGAGGTTTAGATTGGATACGTGAATATATTATTCTCGCATATTTGTACTCTTTCTTGACGGTTGGAGGGAAAGAGGCACGTGGGAACCCTCAACAACGTTGTAGGCTCCGAGAGAAATGGCACGTGCAAAATCTGACCCTTGCGTCACATGTCTAAAATCAACCAACAAACTCTGCCTCCGAAGTTTTGGATTGTGTCACACGGCGTCACGGCCACCTAAATCTATTTTGGGATTTGGATCCCCTTGCGTAGGAGGAGGTGTCCCCGGTTGTAGGGAGGTCGTTATGGAAAATGTCGCTGAAGCATCTTTAACGACTTGAAAAGTTTTTATAGCGGCAAAAAAGTTGTTGCGGCAAGATCCACGTGTATGCGAAAAAGGATCTATTGACTCCCTTGTTACAATGGTGACTCCCAACGCACGCCTCTAACCGTGACATCGTTTAATTTCATAGACACGGCAAATAATTTCCATATAACATATTCGTTACTATGGAATGCAACATATAACATAAAGTTGTTTCTTTGAGTCCCCCAAAGGGATTAAATGGGGATGCAACATAAAGCAGGAATGTTATTTTGCTTTTTCATCGGAACAAATAGATAAATAATACCTTTGGCGACCCTTGCAAAGTTTAAATGCTAAAGATTGAGCTAAGAAATCGTTTCCCGTGTTGTTTACTAAAAGATGTGAGATTTAGAATAAAGTAGCTAGGAGAGGTACCCACTGTGAAAACATCCACGGCTTATATATTGAAATACTATTAGTTATTATCCGATGTGGGATTGATACCCGTTGTGGGGATTATATCTCTCAACACGCTCCTTTCACTTGTGGTTCAACTGATTTTTGAGTGGGCCTAACACGTGGACAAATCAAGTGAGTGACAGTGAGGAACTAATTGAATTGTCTGCTGGGCCTGAATCGACCAACTCTGATATCGTGTGAAAGTATTCACCTCAAAATCAATTGACAATGAAGGGAGAGGCCTACAGCTTATATGTTGAAATGCTATTGATTATTTACCCGATATGGGATTGGTACCCGTTGTGGGGTTTATATCTCTCAACACCCATTGGATACTTAATGAGGCAACTGCTTACCGTAAGGTAAAAATGTATACTTTGTTGCAACCATCATAGCACAATTTTAACCTACAAGTATTATCACAAGAAAATCAACACTAAGAGTATGACACTATGTCACAACCCTCATAGTAATGTAAACGGTCACTTGATGTCGCCCTCCGAGATTTAGTGCATTCTTGCAGCATCTTCATCCTGCCAAGTCTTGATCAAGGATACCTAATAATAGGGACATTTTCTTATTGATTGCATTTCTCTAAGGCCATATTAGTCATTGTGCTTTACAAAGTAAAACACATAATATGGCTCTTCTAGTGTATTTTGTTCTTAGTTTAGTAAAATCTCTAGTTTAAATAGGAGAATTATGACACTAGTCACATTTTAGAAACAATCTTAATTTCTCTTTTACCCCAACAGCACGTTTTATTTATCATTTTTTTTTCCAACTTTTTAAGGCTATAAGTCAAAAGTAATCTTCTCTAATTTTGGTTGCTGCAGTTGAAAATAAGAATCCCACCTTTACTGAAGTTGCCATTTATAAATTGGACAGTACGTGATCTGATATGTGTATATCAAGGTATATATTATCAAAGAAACAAAATGATACATCTTACCAATAACAAAGATTACTATAACTAGTGTATCAACTCTTTAAATGTTCATAATCTATTTCTGTTCATAATCTAATTCTAAGATAATAATTTTGCTAGATTGCAAAAATACAAAATAAAATTTGGTGACGGGTAGAATAAGATAGTGAGAATGGTGGTAATTTACTTATTAAGGTGCCCTTAACAACCTTTCGAATGTGAAAGAAAATACACCACTATTTAGCAAGTGACTCGTGTCATTTTCATACTCAAACATTGACCGCTAGAATAAGATAGCGAGAATGGTGGTAATTTACTTAAGGTGTCCTTAACAACCTCGAATGTGAAAAAAAAAATATACACCACCATTTAGCAAGTGACTCGTGTCCTTTTCATAGTCAAACATTGACTAAGGGTTCTCGTGACGGCTCCAATGGCGACGACACTACGGTGACACAATGACTGCCCTTTTCATGAAAGAGAAGCTCGAGGCAGACTAAGGTACTGTTTGAAAACTGATTGGTTTTCAGTTTTTTCTCCAGTTTTGTAAATTGGAGAAAAAAAACGCGTTTGACGCACAATTTTCTTTTTTTTTTCCCTTCAGTTTTGAAAATCAATTTTTAGAACATGACTGTTTTAAAAACTTCTATTTTGGAGTTTTGAGTTGTGGTTTTTGTTTTGAGACCCCCCCCCCCCCCAAACCGCCACCGCCACCACCACCAAAGAAAAAACTCAAAATAAAACTGGGTAATCAAACACTTAAAATAAAAAAGCACAAAATAAAAACTGGGTAATCAAACACCCATTTGTTTTTGTACAAAAAACTAAACTGGTTTTGGTTTTTTTTTTTTTTTTTTGAAAACAGAAACCAAAACTGCGAGTGATTTCAACCAGACCCTTAAATATATCAGTGTGACTTTTTTTTAAGGATTAAGTTTTTTGCCCCATTAATATGCATATTTAAACTTGAGCCCACAAAGACTTGTTCGTTTGACATTTACAACATATTTCTTAAAGCCTAAACACGTTTAGCCTCAACTTTTCATATTAGATGTTCGTCACTAAAAGCAGGGGCTACGATTGTAAGCGCCAACAAGCTTCCCATATGCTGCATTCCATTTGCTAGACCCTTAAAACTTGAATGCGTTAAATTCAAAAAGAAAAAAAAAATCATTTTGGTCACTAAGGGCGTTTTTGTAAATTTTTTCTCTTGGTACTTGGGCCTAAGAAAGGACTTTGATGTTTTTGAAAAGTGGGTTATACTCTTGGGGTTAGATGACACAATTTATATTTGGACATTGGTTTGACCCTTGTAAAAAAAAAAAGGGAGTTCAAGAATTTTTGACGCGATGGATATTTTACAATTTTAACAGTTTTAAGAGTACAATCATATATTCTTTAAGTTTATGATACTTTACTTACGGTATATTGAGTTGCCTTAGAAGCACAATAAACGTCGTAGGAGCTTTCAAAGAATCTCTAGAAAGTGACCTTTTGGGATTTTGCTCATTGCTTTGAGATAAGAACTTATCTTCGATTATGAAATTGATGATTCTAGCAAGAACCATTACGATTTTTTGGTATCGTTAGAACCCTAATTGAAACTTTTAATTTAGGGCTTTTGACATAAATGGATTTGAAAATATCAAAGCTTTGGATTTAATTGTACAATTAGAGGTAAGAGATTATTACTTTTAAAATCTGAATCAGTGTTGAACCTATCAATCTTATTTGTACAAGGGTTTGATCCTTGAATCTGAATTTATTATTATATTGGAGTTATTATGTCAATTCGTTGCCTTTGGTTCGGTGCTTGTCATATGTACCAAAATACATTTATTCATATGATTACCCGCTGTCGTTTAGGTGCACTAATCACTTGGTTTATTTATTCTGTCTCCATCCTTGTTCTTGTTGCTTCATAGAGTTATTTTAACTTGGTTGGCAAGTAACACTTTATCCCAATGGGAGCTCATTTGTTGACCGTGCCAAGTTGCCCGCATAATCTGGACGACCCAGATCTTTTGTTTTTATTAAAAAAAACACCGTCCGCCACGCTGTGTGGATGACGGTCTTTTTGACCAAAATACCCCACCTTGCCCGTTCGCTACACAGTTTAGCAGACAACTTTTTGACACTGGCACCTGTCAGTATTAAAATTGTCCCCCACACAGTGTGGTGGACGACTTTTGGCTGACAAGTGTCACATCTTGTCCCCCTACTCCGTCCGCTAGATAGTGTGGCGGACAGCGTGACAGATATACCCAAAAGTGTCCTAATTTTTAGCTCTTTTTCTATTTTAACCTCTTTGAGCTCCATTTGCCTCCATTTTTAGCCCCCTTTAAGTTTCAAGCTTCACTCAAGCAAAGCAAGTTTGTGAATGATGAATTTTTTTATGGGTAAAATGGTGAAGTTTTTTTTGGATGTTCATATAATTTTTTTTGAGATTATGTTTGTTGTATTTATCAGTCTATTCATCACAGTAATTTTAATTTGTTATGTTGAAGAAATTAATTCTAATCATGTTCAAGAAATTAATAATTGTTGAATTCGAATTTTTTTTGAGATTATATTTGTTATATTTTCATGCTAAATTGGTCTATTTATCAAAAGTAATTTTGATTTGTTATGTTCAAGAAACGCCATTTTTAAAATTAATTTCCATATGCCTAATAATGTTACAATTTGATAGTTAAACATAATTTATTTCTACATAGGTTATGTTTCATAATGTCTGATTTCGTGTCAAGCTCGAACACTCCAGTAGATGCTAGTGATCCGTATCTAGGGCGAACGTTTCGAACGTTGGAAGAATCCGAAGAATGTTTTCGAGTGTATTCGTTGAGGATTGATTTTGACATTAGAATCAAGACAACTAAAACAAGCAACATAACAAAAAAAAAAAAATCTCTGATATATGAGTGTCATAGGAGCAGACACCAATTGCAAAATGAGAAACATGTCGGTAATGATGATAGTGATGAGAAATAGGATATGCGCCGCGAAGATAGGACTTCTTTGCGCGCACGAATTGCAAGGTCAAGATGTTCGTAAGCCATAAAGCCAAGCAAGATCATTTGCTTATTACTAGTTTGGAATTGGCACACAATCACCCATTAGTAACCCTTTTGAGGGTGAGTCAGATGCATCAACACAAGAAGATGGGTAATGTCATAAGGAGCCTGCTTCACACAACGAGTAATGTGCGGATATGACTTACCGACATTGTTAATGTTCTTGCTGAAAAGGCTGGGGGAATTCAGAATCTGAACTTTAACACGACAGACATTTGTAACGCGGTCCAAACCCAAAGATGAGCCGCATATGACCTCAATGATGCTCAATTCACAATGAGCCTATTAAAGAGGATGATGGTGGAGGACCCGCAGTTTACCTACAAGTATAAACTTGACGACGAGCATCGAATTACCATAATTTTTTGGGTCGATGGTCGTTCGAAACTTGCTTATTAGCATTTTAGGGATGTTGTGACTTTCGACACCACATACCGTACCAACAAGTTCTTGATGCCATTCGCTCTTTTCACAGGCGTTAATCATCATTATCGCTTCATCCTATTTGGGTTTGTATTGTTAAGGGATGAGAGTGAGAGTTCTTTTGTATGGTTGTTTAAGACGTGGTTGAAAGCCATGAACAACAAAGCACCTAAAGTTTTCATCACCGATCAAGATTTGGCAATGAAGAAAGCTATTGCTACCGTCTCCCATAAGCAACAAATACCCTGAACGTCTGCATCACGTGTATGAAAAGTATCCTGACTTTAAACAGGATTTTGACATGTGCATTAACAAGTCGTTAACGATTGAGAAATTTGAAGAGAGGTGGGAAAAGCTTGTTGAGGATTACTCATTGTAAGACCACGAGTGGCTCCAACACTTTTATGAGCTCAAAGAGCAATGTATTGGGGTTTACACGAGAAGGTATTTTTCTGCAGGCATGAAAGTGACGGGCATGAGTGAATCTATGCACATATCTACTTGCCAACGCCGCTGGGAAGATAGGGAAGAAGAAATAAGAGAGAAAACTTTCAAAATTAGGGGTTTGTTGTTTGTTATATAGGTCGTTCGCTACATAGTGTAGTGGATGAAACTTTGACTGATAAGTGTCAGCGGCAAAAAGTTATCCGCTACACTGTGTAGCTCACGGGCAGGGCGAGGGATTTTGGTCAAAAAGACCGTCCGCCATACAGTGTGGCGGACTGTTTTTTTTATATATAAAAAAAGATCTGGGCCGTCCATCCTTTAAGGATGGACAGCCAGATCGCGCGGACAACTTAGGCCAAGTTGCCCGTGCGGTCAACGAATTAGCTTTCTATCCCAATAAGGGCACAAGTTTTGTGTGGACATCAGACAAATTGTTTATGTTTTGCCTTTACTTACTGTTTCTCTTCATTGACCATTATATATTATTATCAAAAATTTAATCTGCTTCAAACTATCATAACATTCAATTCAAGAATGGCCAAGACATGTCGCGTGTACTTGTTCTTGGTAAGTCACCATATGGTAGATTTGAAATGGTGCATCACTGTTGTTAGTTAGTTTTCATTCCCTTTTGTCTTGCCATCTTTCTGTTTTAGCTACTGAACTCGGCATACCAGAACAGTTTTTGGGCATATGACTTCCACTCTTGCCCTGCCACAATGTCGTAGCTTAAAAATTACACTATTTTGCTACCTTTTTGCCAGCATTCTTATTTTGATCATAGCAGGCTTATACGAACTCTGATCGAAGCGACTTTATTACTCAAACTCGTACTTTTGTCCCCTTTTGATTTAAGTGCAAAATGAATATCCTTAGAAATATCTTTCAAACAAAATTACATCGAGCAACTGCACACATTGACCAATTGTCCCCTTCGGGACGTATCGAGCACAATGGACCACCACCGCTCATCGCCAATTTGTTCACCGACGCCGCACTTATCCTCATCATTATGAAGCATAAGGCTTTCACACCTGACGTCCAAGGTCACTTGACAGCTAAATTTAAAATAACCTAGCCTTGTGCATCACCAAGATGACCAGGACCGTTGGGATGCCACATCGTAATTGCTAACGATGAGCGTCGTCATCCCAGGAATGTACAGTCCACAGAGAGATGCTATTATGCAAACTTGTCAGCACGTTTGCTGCGCTCCAGCCAATCTCATGACTGCCACTTTGAAAAACTCAAAATCATAGCCCCAATTATCACTCGAGCCCCCTTTGCAGAAGAGAATGAACTTTTTTCAACTTTTCACTTTGCCCATGATTACTACCAGATAGAAGACATATGTTTCTTATATGCATGTCTGGACAAGTAACTAAGCTACATTCATGTCGTCATTAACATTTTTAGGTGCACAATGGACATCCAACTGTACAGATAGACTCCGTGTCAAAACTAGTCCCACAGCCAGCACGAAAGGACGAGCTCCCGTAGTTTGAACCTAGTCCCCCGGCCAAGCCAGGTGGGTATGTCATTCCATACATTTGGCATAGGCGCTCAAATATCACCACATGGCTGAGCCCTACCTTAATGTTCTTGTATTTTCGATAATAGATACCTTAAACATTTGGAAGACCATACATGGGGGCACCATACATGGCAACAAAATCGAGGACTTATGGTGTACATCTCTATAGTTGTTCTTCGGTTATAGTAACTGAAGTCTGGCACCATCACAATCTTCTGTTCTCACATATTTTCTCTTCCACCTGTAAAGATCACGGGAAATCATCCTTGACATATGACACATCAATCCAATATGCATGTGCTTACAAAGCATGCACAATCCTTTTTGCTCAACCATACAACAACGACTTACATGATACAGGATGGGCATCTTTGGATCTTTTCACAAGCTATTAATCTAGCATGCTTGATCTTATGGCACCCAGTTAGAAGTCCTAAGCTTGGCCCACCCGAGCATGAGGGCTCCTTGCTACGAGGAGTTGCCTAAGCCTCGACCTAGCCGAGTATAAGGGCTCATATCTACAAGGATTTGCCTAAGCCTTGGCCTAGCCTAGCATACACGATCCTTTGTACAAGGAGTCGCCTACGCCTCGGCCTAGCCGAGCATAAATGCTCCTTGTAAACAACCCATTTTTGTAGTCTTGTTTTATTTTCTTTTATTTATCATTCGACTTTATCGTTAATTAAGTTTATTACTATTATGGGTATAAGCCGAAATGTATAATAAGCATAATTTACTAAAGTCCAATTCAATCAGAGTCTAAACTCGTCAGAGTCAAGTCCAATTAGAGTCGTGTCTAGTTGGTTAAACCAATCCAATTAGTTAGGTTCAACCCCAGTTAAGAGATTTGGAATTGATTTAGATGACTCACAATTGATTGTAGATTGATCCCTCATGTATTTTAATTTCTTTGATTCAAATATGTGGCTTGTGTTTAATCCTCGAAGTTTGGTATATCCCTTTTGTCTCTTTAGAGATTTTTTTCGAGTTAAAGGACAATTTAATCTCCCTTGGATTGGATGATTAAGGGATAAACTGACCATTTTTTGACAAATCGGCCGGTAATGCCTTTTAGTTAGGAAGAACAAGCCGGTGAGTTGACTTTTTTGGATTTTTTGCTTCAATTCTGATATTCTTCTCCATCAGAGAAATTAGACAGGAATAAGTCAACTTCATCATTTTATCAGCCCCCAGACCTCTATAAATTGATCCAATAGGCTATAAAAAGGGTATTTCTCCCTAGAAATTTTGAACCTTTCTTCATGGAATTTGTGCATTATTTCTAGTGGGAACTCTTCAAAATAAAGAGGATAATTTAGAATTCTCCTTTTTCGGTTCATAATCCCTTAGTCTACTCACATCAATGATCTTTCTCGACACTGTTGAGTTGTCTAAGCAATCTCCAACTCGAGGTAAATTTCGTGTTTCTTTTCACTTCTAGATTCGGAGAGTCTAGATTGTCTCCTTTCCACGCGACCATATCTCGATCAAAATATACAAAAATTTATAAAAATAGTGTAAAGAAGAGGTTGTGTCCATCATAAAGATTTAAAAATCGAGACTAAGGTCATCTCCCTAAGGGTTGAGTAAGAACACATGGTTTTGATCTAGTTCTGACCGGTTAGGAAAGCCACTCGACCCCTGATATAGGGTTCAAAGCAAAATTACATGTCAATTTAGCATTTACTTTACGCGCATTTTTGTTACATGTTATGAAGGCGAAGAAATTATAAAAACAAAGTAGAGATCATTAGAGTATAGCGGGTACCTAACACCTTTCAGTTGTATAAATAGTCTCCGAATCCATCGTCTCTATTTTCAAAGATTAGATGCCTTAGTTGGCAATTCGGAACCATTTAGGTTGTATTTTGACTCTTGTTATTGCTAGCAATAAAATTAGATGGCGACTCGGCATTTTTCTCAGGCCTTTCCCGGCCTAGGGAATCTATCGATGGCGGTGCGCCAATAGTGGCGACTTCACTAGGGACTAGAATTAAGAGGACTAGGCTTAAAATATTTTTGTTGATTTTTGGCTTTTGTGATTTTCACTTATTATGTAACATGTATAATGTACTTTACCTGTTGTAATTGTATTTTTCATGACTCAGACATGGGCACTGTCCCAGCCCACCTTTTCGAGAAACCCTCTAACTTTCTAGTTGCGTAGCAATTTCTACTATACCCTAACCTCCAAGGCCTAGTACTGAGACCTTCCAGAATCTTGGTATATTAAATGACTTGTGTACACGTACCAATGACCACCCGATATTAATTTTATGAGATATGGTGAGAGGTATATCGTGCAAATCAAGCCTAAGGAGTAACCTTACACCTAGAGTTGAAGAAAACTGTCACCCTGACCGTTTCCATGGCCTACCCTTTAATGGAGATACCTGTTTATGATATGGTATATCGACTGGAAAACTGGCCGGTATTCCCACTAAAAGGTACATTACGAAGAAGGTGTTCTTGATTAACTGACCGGGTGATTGGTGAGGCAACCTCATTGTCTGAGTTGGGAATTTGGAGTGATTCAAGTGAGTTATCCGCCCGGGCTAGCCGCCTTTTTTTCTCATCATCTCATTTCCTCTCGTTCTCTTGATGTGACGGTGAGTTCTATGGAATCTGAAGAATTTTTCTCTGTTGGGGATGATCCGGATAAATTGTGATGTCATTGCCAGAAAAGAGTCCCTCTTCGGTAAAGGATGACGCGGTTGCTAGATTTTCCCAGAAATGTTGTGTGCTTGCTACTTGTTTTTCTGCATATTCTTACCTTAGGCCAGTCAAAGACTCGTGGATTCAATTTTCTGAGGCGGCTCACAAAGCCTTTGCTTATATCTTTCTAGATCAGATAGGAGTGGATTTGGACTGGACTTCAAAAGATAAGAGTAAAAAATGGGCTGAGGTGTTCTTTGGGTCCAAGGCTGGAGAAATGGACTTTTGCTTATCTGGGTCGTTTCCAGATAATCTTCCCCCATTGAATACTTCCCTAGCTTGCACAGTTTTCCCACACACTTTCTCTTTAGCCCTTTGGAGTGGGTCTGAATCATCTAACCCAATCCATGTTGTTTCTCCTATTTCGACTGTTGTGTTTGATCAATATGATCTAATGTTCAATTGCTGGTTTTGTCTGCTTTCACTGGACTTTACAATTTTGAAGCTGGACCCTCTTTTCATGCCTCTTCTTCCACCCGTTTGTCGATACTCCTTTCATGCCTCTCAAGTCAAAACTTTGTCACCTGAGTTACATATGAGGGTTGGTTCTTAATTGGATATGACCTCGTCCAGTGAAGAAATGGTCACTAAGGATAATGGACAGACTTCACCGCCAACTGCTGAGGTTGTTGATCACATGAATGTTGAAGCAATGGCTTTACCTTTTCCTAATTTTGCGACAGACATTTAGAGTTCTTCTAGTACTGATTTAGTTTCCATCTTCCACGCCTCTGGTATATCTGTTGATAGTTCTTCCAGTTCCTCCGACTTCCGCAAGCGGTTGGCGTCTGATGGTTTAAACTTACCTGTGAATCTGGGCCCCAAGAAGCTTTGATCGGGGTCTGTTAACTCCCTTGTTTCTTCTTCAGGTATGCTTTATCTTGTTCTTTCCGTCCATGGTTTGGTTAATAGTTCATCATCCTATTGCTTGAATGTGGGTACAAAGGATTTAAGTTATTTGCCGGGCGATTTTTCACTCAAGCTTTGCCTAAAGATTATTCATGTCTACGGGAGATTTATTTAACTAGCGTTCCTAGTTCTCTGTTAGACTTGCAGTGCTCACAGACAATGCTAGAGTTCTATCTCGATTCCTTCGGGATTGAGCCAGATCATTCCCTCCAATGAGACTTTTATGTTGGAATTGTGGTGGTTTGGGTCAACATACCACATTTTAAATGTTTTCTGAATTGATCCGTTCTCACAATCTTGATGTTATTTTCCTAATGGAAACTAAATTATTATCCGTTAGTTGCTAGTAAATTCATAAATTGGGCTCCTTTGAGATTGCGGGATTTGATTCAGTTAGATCAAGTGGGGGGCAATGGCTTGGAGGGCTTCAACCTGTACTGTTCACCATTCTCTTTTCTGATAAAATTCTACTTTGTTCAATGTAATCTTCGGATGGTGTTGAAATTTACTTTGGATGCATTTATGGTCATCCAGCTGTTCAATTTCATTCTAAAATTTGGCTCCGCATTCAGCATGTTCTAGAACCCTTTCATGTACCTCTTTGTTTAAGTGGCGATTTTAGACAAGCTTTGTCTTCCTTGGAAAAAACTGGTCGTCGAAAAAAGAAGAAGTCTCACCCGTATTAACATTTTGAAATTAATTCATCAAGTTGATGATAAAATCCATCGACGTTCTAGCAGGGTTATCCTGCACTTGGAAGAAGAAGTAGAATAAGAGTTAAAATATGCTCTAAAGTTGAAAATATCATAAAAAATAAAATAAAATCTGCTTCTCTATTTTTTTAATAATACCGAGTCGAAGTAGATCTTTTGTTTGGGAGTTTTCTAGAATTTGAAAGTGACCTCATTCGGGAAATCTTCCTAGGTCCAAAGTTTGAGATTTTCTTGAACACTTTGGGTTAGTTGATAATGGTTGGAAAGTCTCCCTTTATACTTGGATTCGAGGTTCTCCATTAAGAGGTTTTGTGCTAGAAAAATTGGATCGGGTTATGGCCAATCCTGACCAGTTCCTCTGATTTACTGAAGCTTTAGCTAGTAATCTAGTTATTCAACTCTCGGATCATCCGACTTACATTCAAATTCTGAAAGATATTTGGGCCTCTCCTCCTTTAGGCTCGCCTTCATTTGAAGTAATGTCTTGTTACATATTTGCATACGAGATCTTTGTTCTTAGAATCGTTTGAATGTGGGCAACCTTGCTGGGCTTATCCTTACTACTCGGCATTCTCTTACTCCTCTGTTTTCTTCGAGTCCACTTTTAGAATCTTAATGCAATCATATCTTTCAACTGAGGCATACGCTTGAATTTTTGTTGACTTGTGATGAAACATTTTTGGCTCAATGTTCTAAGAGTGAATGGTTGGATTTAGGTGATCTGAACACTAAATTTTCTATACTCTTACTCTCATTCGTCAAAAGCATAATCACATCCACTCTTTTAAAGATAGTCAGGGTTTGCTTCAATCAGACGAATTTTGTATTCGGATGCTTTTGCTTGACTACGTTAAAGCCTTAATTTATTCTAATTGTACCTCCTCATACCTTCCTCCTGAGCCCTTGGCTCTTTGCTCTCTTTCATCCGATCAAATACTTCAGTTGACTCAACCTTTTACTGACAAATAGATTAGACATATGATTTTCCTTATGAAAGGGCTTAAGGTTCTTGGGCCTAATGGAATATTTCCGCTTGTGCTTCATCGATATTGGTATTTCATGGGTCTCTTAATTACTCGAGGTGTTTTCTCCTTTTTAATTCAGGTTATATGCTCCAGCAGGTGAATAATACCTTCATCACCCTTATCCTGAAAAAGCCTTGTCCGAAATTTGTTGTTGATTTTAGACCAATTAGTTTGTGCAATGTGATCTATAAAATCATAGCCAAAGTATTGGTGAACCGTTTGTCTCCTTTCATGAATTCGCTTATTTTTTCCTTTCAAAATGCCTTTGCACCTGGTCGTTATCTCTCGAATAATGTCATCCAACTCAAGAATTGATACATTGTGTTAAGAAAAAGAGAAAAGGTCGTGCCGTGTTTATGGCTCCTCAACTTGATTCGAGTAAAGCTTTTGGCTGATTACGTTGGGATTTCCTACGTCAAGTTCTGGCAAATATGAACTTTCCCCCTAACTGGATTCAACTCATCATGCAGCGTGTTACTATGGTTTGCACTCAATCCTAGTCAATGGATCCCCCAAACCTCGATTCTTTCCAAGTGTGGTATCTGTCAAGGAGATCCACTTTTCCCCCTTCTATTTATCCTTTGTTCATAAGTTCTTTCTGCTTATGAACAACTTTGTGGTTTGGGTTTTCGTGATTTCAAGTCTTTTAATGAAGCCCTGCTATCCAAATAAGCCTTGAAAATTTAGGTAGCGTTTGGTAACACTTCCAGTTTTAGTTTTCTGTTTAAAAAAAAAACAAAAACCAAAATCAGTTAAATAATTTTTTTTTTACAAAAACAAATGGGTGTTTGATTACCCAGTTTTATTTTGAGTTTTTTTATTTTGGGTGTTTGATTACCCAGTTTTTATTTTGAATTTTTTCTTTGGTGGTAGTTTGCAGTGTCGGTGGTGGGGCGTGGTGGTGGTGGCTGCCGATGGTGGGAGGGTGATGGTGGTCTCAAAATAAAAATCAAAACTGAAAACCGAAAGTTTTCAAAACAGTCATGTTTTAAAAACTGATTTTCAAAACTGAAGGAAAAAAAAAACAAAAAACTGTGTGCCAAACGTGTTTATTTTTTTCAGTTTACAAAACTGGAGAAAAAACTAAAAAAACAAACGTTACCAAACAGAGCCTTAGTCAATGCCTCATAGTTCAAAGGCTCAGGTTCTTAAAGGTCGCCACTTTAAGTCACAAGATTTCCTTCAATCAAAAAATTGTAGTAACAGTTCTTAGGTTTGGAAGAGTACTTTAGTGGGTCAAATAATACTTAAGCAAGGCCTTTAATGGAAAATTGGGATGGAAGATCAATTTCTGTATGGATGGTTTGGTGGCTACATTCTGCCTCGCCTCTATTGCTTTCTCAGTATAATACTCTTGGTACCCAGCTTTGGACGGTCTCGGATCTTATCTCACGTTTTACTTTGAATTGGGATGTTCAAAGAATCCTTTCTGTCTCGCATATTTTGAAATTCCTTTTTCTCCCCATAGAATACTTGATGAGGCTTCTTGGGGTCTTTCCAAAAGTGGCTCCTTTTCCGTGTCGTCTACCTACGAATTTCTAGTTTCCCGCAAAGTATAACCATCATGCTCATCTGCTAGTGTTCCAACCTTTTTGTGGGATTGTATTTGGAAACTCCTTATCCTTGAAAAAATAAAGTTCTTTTTATGGCAATTTTTGCATAAAAGACTTGCTCTGAGCTGCTTAAGTGTAATTGCCTAACCTTTGATTCTTGTCCTTTTTGTCATATCTTTTTCGAAACCCATGAACACTTATTTCTAGAATGCTCTCGAGATTCTGAAATTTGGTTACATCCGCTGCTCGTTCCTTCCTTTTCTAATTATGGTTTTACTTCTTCCAGTGATTGGTTTTGCTCATGGTTAATTAGCTTAACCTAATTTTTGTAAACCAGTTGATTTTTGATGCATTATCACTCATATATTCTTTGGAATATTTGGTCTGCTCGTAATGACAGTGTTTCACGATCATCCTTTCCAGCCTTCTATCATCGTTCCTACAAAAAACAAATTTCATGCTAAATGAACTTCAATTTTCTAGGGTGTATCAGAAAAAGCTTCATGAGTTCTTTAAGTCTAAAAACTCCGTCCATCCTAATCGTACAGATTTTATTGGAATCCTACATTTTTATTCTCCTCTTTGTACCTTATTCCAGTGAGTTCCTTGCTCCTGTCATCTTAATCAAGCACCTATTACTTGCGTTATAGTTGTTTCTCTGAGTATTGTTGAAAACAGGTTTGGGCTTGGCTTGGTTTTAATCAATGTTTGGTGGGTTCCTATCAACTCTTATGCTGCTAGTTTTACTCTCTCAGACATACGGAACCCGGATACTTTTGCTCTTGTTTTAGCAACTCAGTGGGTAGCTAGTTTACACTATCTTCATACTATCTTCTTAACTGCATCATCATTCATGCTTGAACAGATTAGAAGCAGTGTGAGATCTGGTGTACAGTGCTCTTTTGTTTGGTCTAAGATAGCTAGCTACCAGTTGCCAATTCTTACATTCAGTGTATATTGGGAGGGGTACAGTCTACTTTAATGGCATATATTTCTCAATTTCCAAATTTTTTTTATCTTGCTGCCCACAACAAGTTGTGGTGCTTACCTAAAAAATAAAAAGGGAAGTTATTGTTGCTGGAGTCACCATTAAACAACTAACTGTGGTGATCACCAACCAACTGCTCTGAATATGTTCAAAACAACTAGACAATATGTCTCTATCACTATTGAAAATCTATACAACGTTTACGTTACACGTCATATCTCCGCCTTATTACTTGCTAAGAATGTTACTTGAAAATGTCATACGTACTCAAAACTTAACGGGCGATAACGAGAAAGCCCCGCCCATAGGTCTTTATTACTTGCCTAATTGATGAAGCTTGATATATGAACAAGAAAACAATTACAGCACCTAATGTAATAACTCAAACAACTTGCCTATACATACAACTGTATATAATATTTAAATTCTTATTAGAAGTATTTATTGTTATCTTTTCGGAGTGAGACTCATACCCTCACATGCCTGTCACTAGCTGCCAAGTCTTCTTTTTATTGGCTCAAACACATAAATGAATTAACCAAATTGGGTTTGAATCTACTAGCAGAGTTAACATGTAAAAATATCAAATTCAAAAATTTGATCTACTTGCAGAGTTAACATCTAAAATATCAAATTCAAGACCAGTTGACAGTGAGAGTAGATGATGGAGAGACTCACTACGCTAATATACTGAATTTCTCGTTATTATCTTCCAACAAATTCATGTTGCGAGAATTGAAATTAAAGAGATTTTGATGTTCAATTCAGACGCATTATTATTTTGTGGAAGTGAAAAGACAAAAAGTCGGCGTTACATTTGATATTTAAAACGTTAACGAACAAAAGAATACCTGTGAGAGACAAACACCATGTTATCACAAAAAGCCAAGATTAGCTCGTAGCTCCGAGGATCGTCATTTCTGCCGAGCATAGTCAGACAAAGCGCAACAATATGAGTCAGAATTCTGCGCTGACGCGGCCGTTGGTGCTGCGGAGGAAGGTGGCAGACTTGCGACCGGCACAGTGGGCACGTCAATTTCGACCGGAGCCAGTCGTCGATGCAGTCGGCGTGGAAGCAGTGACCGCATTTGGGCAGCTTCCGGTGGGTCTCTCCGCCGGCCACGTCGTGGAGGCAGACGGCGCAGTACAACGGTGAGGTGGTGGAGTTCATGGGGTTGAAGGTTAATAATGTGGGGAGACTGGGTTGACGACGGCGAAAGTGCTTCAGAAAGAGATGGAGGACGAAGAAGATGGTAACAACGGCAATGGTGACCTTGCTCTTTCTAAATGGTTGGAGGTTGTCGGCGTTAAGATGTAAATACACACGCAAATTTGCATGTGTATCTATGTGAAGTACAATAATTGGAAAAGTGTGTAAAGTATGTTAGGGCTCGTATAAAAATAAAAAACAGCGAAGAGGTTACACTTTAAATATTGTAAATCGCGTCTCAGAATTCATATTAGTTTACTAATCATATGAGAATCGGAACAAAATAGCGCTTAATTCTCTTTATTGAAAGGTTAGTTCTATGTCAAAGAAAAGTTTGAGAACTAAATGACACGCGCACTCCAAAACAAACATACAATGACAAAAGATAAAACTGTTTTGGCAATTACATGCGTTCATTTTAAATCTCCTAATTTTGACTTTTCCTAAGTAATGAAGCTTGATTTATAAATAGAAAAACAATTAAAGCACCTAATGTAATAACTAAAAACAACTTGCATGCATATACATTAAACTGTTCATACTATTAATTTATTATACTTCCTTTGTTTTCTATTATCATACCGTATGAACAAATTTAAGTGTTCAACTAAAGTTTTACTTACTAGATTTTCCTTTCGGCATCTGTTCTTTTATTGACTATTTTTTTGGATAATTACTCACATGTTATTGTAATTTTGGTGAGTTTTTAAGTGTCATTAATAGTTTGGCATATACAAGTCTTGCAAGTAATATTTTTCACTTAAATTTTTACCATATATTTTGGCCCCACTAAAGGTAAGATTCTAGATGTGTGCCCCTAGTTGATAGTCAAGTACTTAGTGTGGGACTCATACTCTCATATGTCCCCGTCAAGACTTCTTTTTGATCGGCTCAAACACATGGATGAATTAAACTAGACTGAGTTTCGATCTACCTGAATTATGATGTCAAACTATCAAATTTAAAACCAGCCGACAGCAGACACAAAGACCCACTGGATTGATATTATTATCTTCCTTCGAGTTCATACTCTCAAACTCAAACTAGGCTTAATTAGCTGGTTGCCCTATAACGTAGGCTTAATTAGCTGGTGAAAAGATAAGAGTCGGTGTTGCATTTGATCATTAGTACGTTGAAGCTTAAACAAACAAAAGAATACTTCTAAGAGACAAACACCATGTTCTCACAGAAAGCCATGACAAGGTCGTAGCTTCGAGGATCGCCAGCTCTGCCGGTAAAACTCACAGAAAGCGCGACAAAATGATTCAGAAATCTGCGCTGACCCGGGTGTTGGTGCTGCCGAGGAAGGTGGCAGACTTGCGACCGGCACAGTGGGAACGTCAATTGCGACCGGAGCCAGTCGTCGATGCAGTCGGCGTGGAAGCAGTGGCCGCATTCGGGCAGCTTCCGGTAGGTCTCTCCTCCGGCCACGTCGTGGAGGCAGACGGTGCAGTACAGTTATGAGGTGGTGGACTTCATGGGGTTGAAGGATAATGTGGGGAGACTGCGTTGACGACGGCGAAAGTGCTTCAGAAAGAGATGGAGGACGAAGAAGATGGTAACAACGGGAATGGTGGCCTTGCTGCCATTTGTGATTGCCATGAAAGCCATCACTCTCCTCTCCTCTCTCTCTCAGTTTGTTAAGAACAACAAAGATGACTGTGGTGCGTATATTGAAAATTAATAACTGAAAAAAAGATATTATTTTCGCACTTTATTAAATATTGTAAATCACGCAATTTTACATCTTAGTTCATATCAGTTCAATAATTACACGAGAGATTAAACAAAGAAATGCATGAACCTTTTTTTTTGCCTTCTATATCTATGTATTTTTATGATAATAGATTATAAGCTTGTAGAAAGCGTACGTACATGCTATAATGGAGAAAGGCCAGGCCAAGGTTTGCAGCCAGGGGCGGAGTCAGGATTTCACCCCAGGGGTGCTAATTAATCAAAAATATTTTCAGTATCAATCTATCAATTATCAATCAATTATCATTTTTTTCCTTGAGAGCGCATGTGTGAGCCACTAGATATGGAAACTTGAACTAGATACAACTACCCGCAAACTGAATTAGATTAAAAGGCGAAAAACAATTAATACATCTGAAGAAGATTGGGTTGGTTGACGAGTCAGGATCCCATGCAGATCGGGTAGCTCGAGTCCCCCAAATCCATGTCAACAACTGTAGGAACTCCAGAACTTGCTCGACTCGGTGCCTATCCATCATCTCTGAGTTGCCGAACTCACGGACACCCTCAGCGGCACTCTGCTCGACTCGACTCGGCACAGCAAATATCAGAGGGAGCCGGAGCCGGAGTTGTGCGACTGGAACAACAAGCTGCAGGGGATGGCTCTAGAGAGAAAACTGTGTTGTTATTGGCGGAGGGGTTCGGAGAGAGGCAATGTGTGGAGTGTAGACTCGTCAGTGACAGTGAGTCGTCACTTCGCCGTCAGCTCGTAGATCTAGGCTAGATCTATAGACTATAGACAACCCACTAGATCTGTAGAAGATCATCACTTCGTCGCCGCTCGTGGCTGTGAGACGGTGAGACTTGAGAGGTCGCCGGCGCTTAGTCGCATGAAACTGAGAGGAGAAGAGAGAGTGTGGACAACTAATTTTTTTTTCAAAATTTGAGGGGGTACATTAGCCCCCCCTCGTACAAGCCTAGCTCCGCCCATGTTTGCATCAGTAGTAATATAATGCAAGTAAACAGTGGTGAACCAACATAAACATGGCGTAGTACTGAGGAGGAAGAAGGGGAGTACCCAAGGACAAGGACAAAGGCTCCCTGCCCCACGCACACACCAGGATGGAGCGCGGGTTCTCCCCAGGGTATCAGGGTTTCTACGTCCCATCACCTATCCCTTCTCCATTCTCTCTCACAGCCACTCCTTGGCTCCTTGCGCACGTGTTAAGCATGGCATTCTTTTAACACCTTAAGTTTTTTATCAGACTTTTATAACAGACTTTTATTACAGATGATAATATATACTCCACCAGAAAACTCTCGTATGATAAGATCTTGATCAACTTTTAACGTTGGTCTTCACTCGGAAAATCATCCTACTGTCCAAAGTTTGAGAGACTTTCCTCAACACTTAGGGTTAGCTGATATTGGTTGGAAAGGTTCCCTTTATACTTGGATTCGAGGTTTTCCATTAAGAGGTTTTGTACTCGAAAAATTAGATCGGGTTATGGCCAATCCTGATCGTTTCCTTCGATTTCCTGAAGCTTTAGCTAATAATTTAGCTATTCAACACTCGGATCGTCAGTCTTACATTCAAATTCTGAAAGATATTTGGTCTCTCCTCCTTTAGGCTCGCTTTTATTTCAAGTAGGAAAAAAATTGGCTGCTACCCGGGTTGAAGGAATCTTCCTCCTACCCCCCATGTAGCGACAATTAATGGTTGTTAAATTTTTCTAGTAACTTTTATTTAGTGATGCTAAAAAAGTGGTGTTAAAAGTTATCGCTAAAAGTGTTAATAGAAAAGTCATTGAAAATATTTAGCGACTATTAATTGTCACTATATAAGGGGTTAGCAGCCAAAGTTTGTTCTTTCAAGTAATGTATGTCTTGTTTCAAATTTGCATTACGAGATCTTTCTTCTTAGAATCGTTTGAACGTGGGCAACCTCGTTGGGCTTATCCTTACTACTCGGCATTCTTTTACTTCTCTGCTTTCTTCGAGTCCACTTTTGGGATCTCAATGCAATCATATCTTTCAACTGAGGCATACACTTGAATTTTTGTTGACTTGTGAAGAAACATTTTTGGTTTAATGTTCTAAGAATGATTGGTTGGATTTAGGAGATCGTATTTTTCCATACTTCCACTTTCATTCGTCGAAAGAATAATCACATCTACTCTTTTAAAGATTAGGGGTTTGCATCAATCGAACAAATTTTGTATTAGGATGATTTTGCTTGACTACTTTAGAGCCTTATTTTCTTCTATTCATACCTCTTCATACCTTTCTCCTGAGCCCTTGGCTCTTCACTCTCTTTCATCTGATCAAATCCAGTTGATTCAAACTTTTACTGACACATAGACCAGATAGATGGTTTTCCTTATGAAATGGCTTAAGGCTCCTGGGTCTGAGGGAATATCTACGATTGTGCTTCATTGATGTTGGCATTTCATGGGTCCCTTAATTACTTGAGGTGTTTTATCCTTTTTTAATTCAGGTTATATGCTTCGGGAGGTGAATAATACCTTTATCACCCTTATCCTAAAAAGCCTTGTCCGGAATCTGCTGTTGATTTTAGACAAATTAGTTTGTGCAATGTAATCTATAAAATTATAGCCAAAGTACTGGTAAACCGTTTGTCTCCTTTCATGAATTCTCTTATTTTATCCTTTCAAAATGCCTTTGCAATTGGTCGTTATCTCTCAAATATTGTCATCCAGCTTAAGAATTGACACATTGTGTTAAGAAAAAGAGAAAAGGTTGTGCCGTGTTTGTGTCTCTTAAACTTGATTTGAGCAAAGCTTTTGACCGATTACATTGGGATTTCTTACGTCAAGTTCTGACAAACATGAACTCCCCCCCCCCACCCACCCAAACTGGATTTAGCTCATCATTCAGTGTGTTACTATGGTGTCGTACTCAATCCTAGTCAATGGATCCCCCACGCCTCGATTCTTTCCTCTAAGTGTGGTACCCGTCATGGAGATCTGCTTTCCCCCTTCAATTTATCCTTTGTTCAGAAGTTCGTTCTGCTTCATTACTTCAAGCTGACCATGCTGGTTTGATCTCGAGAATCAAAGCTTGGCGGCAGTCTCATTCCATTACACTTCTTATGTACGTGGATGCCATCTTCTTGCTTTTTAAGCTTCAAAAGAATGTTGTGCAAGAGGTTTCAGAGTTAAGCTTTATTTTGGCACATTATTGTGAGCTTTCTAGTCAATAAATAAACTGACACAAATCAGGTCTCTTAAGTCCTAACGCCTCCGTGAAAATACGGGTTCAAAATGAATCCGCACTTGCCTTTTCATTGCAACCTAATCTCAAAAAATATGTGTGTTCAATTAGATATTTTGGACAATCGTAGAATGATTTTCGAAGCTAGTGCAGCATGTTCAGGACCAATGTGCACACTGGTTAGGTCTTTTACTTACTAAGGCGGGTCGTGCCGCTTTAATCCAATCAGTTTTATCTTCCCTCCTTATTCAGTATATCTCTATTTATAAATTCCCGATCTACGTGTGTAAGCAATTAGATCAAATCCTAGCTTGGTTCTGGTGGTCTGGTGAAGCTTCCTATAAATCTATACACTAGATATCTTGGACTTTTATTTGTCTTCTGATACAACTTGGTGGTTTGGGTTTCCGTGATTTCAAGTCTTTTAATGAAGCCCTGCTATTCAAACAAGCCTGGAAAATTTGGTTAATGCCTCAGAGTTCAAGAGCTCAGGTTCTTAAAGGTCGCTACTTTAAGCAACAAGATTTCCTTTAATCAAAAAGCTGTAATAACAATTTTTGGGTTTAGAAAAGCACTTTATGGGTCAAAGGATTCTTAAACAAGACCTTCAATGGAAAATTGGGGATGATCAATTTCTATATGGATGGATTGGTGGCTACCTTTTGCCTTGTCTCTATTGCTTTCTCAGTCTAGTACTTTTGTTATACAACTTTGGACAATCTCGGATCTTATCTCACCTTTTACTTGGAATTGGGATATTCAAAGAATCCTATACGTCTTCCCTATTGGCTTAGCAACTCGCATATTTTGAAATTCCTTTTTCTCCCCATAGATGAGGCTTCTTAGGGTCTTTCCAAAAGTGGCTCCTTTTCCGTGTCATTTACCTATAAATCTCTAGTTTCCTGCAAAGTACAACCATCATGTTCATATGCTAGTGTTCTTACCTTTTTGTGGGCTTGTATTTGGAAACTCCCTATCATATCCCTAAAAAAATAAAGTTCTTTTTATGGCAATTTTTGCATAAAAGACTTACTATGCGATCTGAACTACTTAAGTGTAATTGCCTAACCTCTGATTCTGTCCTTTCTATCATATCTTTTCTGAAACTCATGAAGACTTATTTTTAAAATGCTCTCGAGTTTCTAAAATTTGGGTTACATCCTCTGCTAGTTACTTCCTTTTCGAATTATGGTTTTACTTCTTTCGGTGATTGGTTTTTTTTTTTTGGGTGAAAGTCAGTTTATTAATTCCAAAGGATCATATGTACACTTTGTTCTATAATATCTCTCATGTGTCTACTCTTTATAGTATGAAATACAATATCCCTCCCATTTCAGTCCAATAGTATGCCTCTGTTTATTACCCAATTTTCACAAAGTCGCCTGTTTGTGCTAGAGGTTGGTTCTTGCTTCCAGCTTGTCACTCTCCACTGTAGCCAGTGTTTGATCAGTTGCATAACATCCTCTGTTGATTGAGCTTGTTGTGTGAAGACTCTATTGTTCCTTTCTTTCCATATCACGTACACAGCAACTGCAGTTCCTAGTTTCTACAACTTAGTTTTGAAACTTTTACCTTTGAACTTTGTGGCTGCATAATCCAGGTATTGTTTCCATGAATTCCCTTTATGTGTTATCAGCATCCTTGTCCAGACCTCCTGCCATATCTTCTTAGTAAATTCACATTCCCAGAATAAATGATTTGCATCCTCCAAATGCTTTGCATAGGACACATGTATCATCTGTTATGTAATTCCAGCTTTTCAGCTTTTGTTTTGTTCTTAGTCCTTCTTTACAAAGCATCCATAAAATACAAGCACATTTAGGAATATTGCCTATAAACCACACTAGTTTCCACCATGTCACATTTGCCTTCTTTGTTCTCATTGCATTCCAAGCTGATTTAACTGTAAATAGGCCATTGTTATTCTGATTCCACAAGATTTTGTCCTCCCTGTCTTCCTGAGGCAGTCTAATGCTTCTCATTCTTTCCTTCCATAATCTGATCTACACCACCACCCACAGATCAGCAGCCCTTCAACCACAAGTCTTCTCCCTCCCATTCGCTATCCTCAGATCTGAAAGTTTTTTCAGATCCGTCGCGGTCACCGGACCTCCAATCCGGTTGGTTTCGGTTGAGATCTCCGATGCGGGTCCGACATGGCGGGATTGTGGTTCGAAGTGGACGGATCTAGCTGAGCGGGATGATGTTCTTTCCTTTCGAGCTACGGATCTTTCAAATTTGGCCTTGGGATTCCTCTCCATCTCCGTTGGATCCGATGAAAACCGCGGCAGTAATATAAACTGCCATCTTATGCGGCCCCTGGAACTGATGCCCCGTTGCATCTTTTTCACCCTTGTTACCATTTGATATGGATTTTCATAATCCAACCATGGTAATACTTATGTTTACTGTTTACCTCCAAAGCCATATTGTTCATGCAAGTGCTTTCTTTGCTGTACTTTCCAGAAGTTGTAAATTATTGTCTTAGTAATAAAATTTCTGTTTCGACAAAAAAAAAAAAAAATAAGGTGTGGCAAGTGAGGGCCATGTTGCCCCTAGAATTTTGAAAATTAAGTGAATTACCTTATTTTAACACGCAATTTATCATAGATAAGTCTTGGCTCTTTAATAAAACATAATGTATCAATTTATGCTTAAATCACGTCCATGCATTCATTTTTTGTAGATGAAAGAGCGATATTATTACTCATTATCGGTTACATCACTGAGGATAGCCGGCATTAAAAAACCAGGCGCTTCCTCTAACCAAATTCTAGAATCCAAGTGTACCCTTGCATATTTTGCTAATTTATGAGCCACCGTATTTCCTGTTCTTTTAGTCTAATGTAATTCATATCTCTGACATCTCAAAAGCATATTCTTGGCATCATCCATGACAACACCTATTGTCGAGAAATAGTCATTCGCACTTTTAAGTGTCGTAATCACGTTCTTTGAATCCCCTTCAATTGACACATCCATAAAACCACAGTCAATACCAAATTCCACTGCCAGTAGTACCGCTTTTGCTTCCGCTATCTCTGGATCCTCACAATCACTGATATATTGTGACAGCGCTGCATAGAATATGCCGTCAGAGTTCCGAATCACCACCCCAGCTCCCATTGCCTTATTCTCCCGAAATAAGGCGCCATCAAAGTTTATCTTGTACATACCTGTAACTGGTGGCTTCCATTTCGGCATGAAGATAGGATTTACACATTGAGCCTTGACCATGGCTCTATGAAAGCTGTCCAGGAATAGCCGTGCCTTTGAAAACAACTCTAATGCATCCATTTGAGCCCCCCTATACATGGTCACATTTCGATTTTTCCATAGCCACCAGCTGACAACAAGCAACAAACCAAATTCATCCTCCTTTGTTCTTTTGTACACATCCGTCCACCACCAGAAGATTGAAGTAGTGCTAGCTATCTCTTTATATAGATTATGTGGGCATAGTGCCCAAACTTGTCGAGCAAAGGAACAGGTTCGCAAAGCATGATACATGTTCTCTTGTTCCTGCCCACATGTCGGGCATAAATCATCACACTGAATACCTCTTCGCCTTAAATTGGTGGATGTAGGTAGGATATTGTTGCAAGCCCTCCACGCGAATATTTTCACTTTAATGACCACCTATTTGACTTTGCCTAATTAATGAAGCTTGATCTATGAATAAGAAAACAATTAAAGGACTTAATGTAATAACTCAAACGACTTGCCTATACATACAACTGTATATAATATTTAAATTCTTATGATAAACTTTGGCCATCCTAAGGTAAGATCTTATATCTGCGTCTCGTTTCTGTTAGAAGTATTTATTATTATCTTTTCGAAATGAGACTCATACCCACGTACGCCCGTCACTAGGTGCCAAGTCTTCTTTTTATCGGCTCAAACATATACATGAATTAAACTAAACTGGGTTTGAATCTACTAGCAAACCACTAGGCTAATATATTGAATTTTATTATCTTCCAACAAATTTATGTTGCGAGATTGAAATTGACGAGATTTTGATGTTCAACTCAAACGCATTATGTTGTAGAAGTGAAAAGACAAAAAGTCGGCGTTACATTTGATAATTAAAACGTTAACGAACAAAAGAATACTTCTAAGAGACAAACACCATGTTATCACCAAAAGCCAAGATTAGCTCGAAGCTCCGAGGCAGTGGCGGAGCTCCTGCCTGACCGGGGGGGGCCACGGCACCCCCCAACTTTTTGAATTTTTTTTTTTAGTTATTTCAATTAGATACTCATATTTTACGTATTTACAAAAATGCCATTGTATCGTAACTAATTGATTAGGGTTTCTTTTTGTTGTATTTTTTATTCTTTGAATCATCGGCCGTCATAATATTTTCGTTCTCATTCTTCATTCTTCCAAATCCTAAATTTCAAATCTCCGAATTACGAAAAAATACGAATTGATTGAGGTGAGTTCTTTTGTTTTAAGTTTAATTCTTGAAGTATTAACAAATTCAATAGTTACGCTAATTATCGTATTAATGTATTCAATTGTTACGCTATTTTAATAGTTACGCTATTCATTAGTTTAATTTTTATAGTATTAACGTATTCAATTGTTACACTATTTCAATAGTTAAGCTATCGTTAGTTTAATTCTTATAGTATTAATGTATTCAATAGTTACAAAAAAAATACGAACTGAACAATTTACTATACATTTATCGTACTCAATAGTTACGCTAATTATAACACGAACCGAGCAATTTACTATACATTTATCGTACTGCAACTACTGAACGAGCATTTTCGGTTATGAAGATGGTCAAAACTCAACTCCGAAATAAGATGGATAATGATTTTCTCACGGATTCTTTGATTGTACACATTGAGAAAGATATTGTGGAAACGTTTACTATAGACTCGATCATTGATGATTTTCGTGACTATAAAGAACGCTGAGTTCTGCTTTAACCATCAATGTATATAGTTACTTTTCTTGTTTTGTGAAACCTTGATGAACTACATTTTAATCTTAGTGTTTTTTATTTTTCATGGTTTATGTAAACTTGAACCTTCTTCATTCATTTAGTTAGTCATCAAATTTTTTATGTCTTTTTGGCCCCCCCCGGTTAGACTTTCTGGATCCGCCCCTGCTCCGAGGATCGCCATTTCTGCCTAGGATAGTCAGACAAAGCGCAACAATATGAGTCAGAATTCTGCGCCGACGCGGCCGTTGGTGCTGCGGATGAAGATGGCAGACTTGCGAGCGGCACAGTGGGCACGTCAATTTCGACCGGAGCCAGTCGTCGATGCAGTCGGCGTGGAAGCAGTGACCGCATTTGGGCAGCTTCCGGTGGGTCTCTCCGCGGCCACGTAGTGGAGGCAGACGGCAAAGCACAACGGTGTGGTGGTGGACTTCATGGGGTTGAAGGTTAATGTGGGGAGACTGCGTTGACGACCGCGAAAGTGCTTCAGAAAGAGATGGAGCACGAAGAAGATGGAGGGTGTTGTTGGCTTTAAGAGGTAAATACACCACACGCATATTGCGTGAGCGCGCGGGATTGTGAAGTACAATAATTCGAAAAGTTTGTAAAGTATGAAAGATTACATTTCTTCTGCTTTAGAAATATCTAAAGCAAAAGATCCTAGATGTAGGCCCCTAGTTGAATACTCTCAGACGTGCCCTCTCTAAAGGCCAAGACTTCTTTTTGATCGGCACAAACACATGGATGAATTAAACTAGCATGGATTTCGGTCTACTATCGGAGTTAACATATAAAAGTATCAAATTCAAAACTAGCTGGCAGTGAACGCAAAGACCCACTGGATTGATATTATTATCTTCCTTCCAGTTCATACTCTCAAACTGTTTATTAAGATAGATGATTATTTGATGTCCAATTTAAAAACATATTGCTCTAGAATAGAGGCTTAATTAGCTGGTGAAAAGATAAGAGTCGGTGTTGCATTTGATAATCAATCTTAATAAATAGCAGGCGCAAAGGCCCACTGCAGGGGTGGATTCAGAAAGTCTAATCGGGAGGCGCCAAAAAGACATAAAAAAAATTGATGGCTAACATAAAAGAATGAAGAAGGTTTAAGTTCATCAACATTACTACTGCTAACATTTTTTGTTTGAAAGAAATAACCAATTGTGGGTGACTTTGACTTCCCCATCTACAAAAATAAGCATATTATAATTAGCGCAATTATTGAATACGTTAAATGCATAGTAAATTGCTTAGTTCGTATTTTTTCGTAACTATTGAATACATTAATAATATAAGAATTAAACTAATAAATAGTGTAACTATTAAAATAACGTAACAATTGAATACATTAATACTCCAAGAATTAAACTATAAACAAAAGAACTCATCTTGATCAATTCGTGTTTTTTTGGTAATCCGGAGATTTGAAATTTGAGATTTGGAAGAATGAAGAATAAGAACGAAGAAGATTATGACGGCCGATGACACAAAGAATAAATAATACAACAAACGAAACCCTAATTAATTAGTGACGATATAATGACATTTTCGTAAATATGTGAAATGTGAGTATTATGTCATGCTACAGTTCCGCCGCTGGCCCATTGGATTGATATTATTATCTTCCTTCCAGTTCATACTCTCAAACTCAAACTAGGCTTAATTAGCTGGTTGCCCTATAACGTAGGCTTAATCAGCCGGTGAAAAGATAAGAGTCGGTGTTGCATTTGATCATTAATATGTTGAAGCTTAAACAAACAAAAGAATACTTCTAAGAGACAAACACCATGTTCTCACAGAAAGCCAAGACAAGGTCGTAGCTTCGAGGATCGCCAATTCTGCCAGGAATACTCTGACGATTGGTTTAACGAAGTCACAAAATCTAATCGGAGCAATTTGTTTTCCGGCCATAACCCCCCATTTATGACGGAAAACAAATTGCTCCGATTAGATTTTGTGACTTCGTTAAACCAATCGTCAATCCTTGCGGATCTGCCAGTGGCATATCGACGTCTGGTATCCGTCAACTAATCAGGATCGGATGACAAGAAGTCCCCGGTTAGACCGAGATCCATCGGGGATATAAGTATAATATTGATTAAAACGAAGCGGAATATTGAGATGATTCAGAAAAAACACGGCAAAAACTTTAGAGAGAGAGAGAGGCTTTATCGAAGCTTCATTTTTAAAATTTCAGGATGCCGGTGAGGTCTTAACTAGATTAAATCTCAGGATGCTGGGTTGAACTACCAAAGTTTTCTCTTTAGGCAAAAAACTCAGGGCATGCGTTAGTCTGCGGGCTTTCAACGCCATCATTCGGCAATAACCCTGAACGACTCGCTCCCACTATTGTTTTAAACCCATAAAGAAGACTCTGGAAGTCCGTTTAAAAGCATAATTGATTTAAAACTGGCAAAAACCTGGAGTAAGCATAATCATTTTTAAAACAAAACATTTTAAAAGAGTCTCTCTTTCCCAAGTAAATGCCATATGATTTCTAATCAAGACTATATTAAGTTGTTTTTAGTCATATTAGACTCTGAGATAACCCGTTTCAGTTCATAGAATGCTTTTCACCTTAGAGCGTTTTCACCCCAGAATAATAAACAAGTTTAAAGGAGTACGAGACTTACTTGAAAAATTGCTAAGTACTTGAACTTGAACTCGTGATGTTTATATGGAAAGGTAAGATAGCATATGAAAGGCAGAGAGATCTTTTAGAGAAGGAATGCTTGATTGCAATTGAAAACTTTGTATTTGTACAAATGAATTCTGCCTCATTATATAGGCAGAAGAAAGCTAGCTATAGGGCTTTACATGATTTCCTAAGCTTTACAGGTGTGCTATCGGACGAAAAGGCTTTACGGGACTACATTACAAAAACTTTAAACTAAAGTCTTAAAGCCTAAAAAGCTAACAGTGAGCCTAGTTGCTCTGCGAGACTACATTACAAAAACTTTAAACTAAAGTCTTAAAGCCTAAAAAGCTAACAGTGAGCCTAAAATGCTAATATGCTCTGTCGGTTTATGGGACTACATTACAAAATACTTTAAACGAAAGTCATAAAGCCTAAAAAAGTAAATAGTAAGCCTAAAAAGCTAAGATGCTTTGTCTGTACTGATAAGTCTGATAAGTCTGCTGCTCTTGTCTTCTTCCCCTTGACAGAAAGAAGCCGTGTCAAGTCTTCTTTATTGTCTTGTCATATTTATCTCTTCTTTTTCTGCCGACGTGATAAGTCTGAAAAGAGAGATGCTCTAATTGTCTAGTCTGGGGACTAGTCTTCAGCCTTTGGTTCTGTTTCTTCAGTAGTTGGTGCTTCTTCTGAAGATTCACTGGAAATAACAGGGCTTGGACTTGGTCTCTGAGCGTCTTGAAATAAAGGGTCTTCATAGAATCTGCTATCAGATGTGACAGATTTCTTGAAATCTTCTACTGCCTTGTCTGGCCCCATCGTGTGAATGTTGCTAAAAGTTTTGCTGATAATATCAGCAAATGCTTCTGCTACCTGCTTCTGGACCGAATAAGCTTGTCTCTTGGCTTTCTTTTTGTTTCTTTTTATAAGTTCCGTTTTACCCAAACGGAAAGGGGTTTCAGGGATTAATTTGCCTTTTCCAGATACCTGTTTCTCTGGGCTAGGAGTTCTTTCTCCAGAACTCAATGGATTTTCAGAGATTTTGAGTAAACCTCCAAATTTCACAGGGTTTGATAAGTCTTTACCAGCTACCTGTTGAACTGGACTAGGAGTTCTTTTTCCTGAACTCGAAGGGTTTTCAGAGATTTTGAGTAAACCTCCAACTTTAACAGGACTTGATTTATCTTTACCAGAAGCCTGTGAATCTGGATTAGCTACTCCTTTGACCCCGGAAGTAGTGGGTTTAGATGACTGGGTTTTGGAAGAAAGAAGAGAGGTGTATCTCTGTTTCCAGTCATTAGCCTCTAATTCTACAACTTGTATTTGGGCCTTAAGTTGAGCTATTTGAAAATCAAAATGTGATTTTTCTAAAAGTAAATAGTCTTGTCTTGTTTTTAATATATTATGATGTCTAATTAAGGTATTACATCTTTCGCAATCTTCTATTTTATCTGTATTTGATCTATCTTGGCAGTCTGGACTAATATAATAATTAGGACCGTAATGGGTTTGCATTAAGGTGGTGGCTTCTTGAAAAGTTATGGTACCTTTGTACCAGGGTAGCTTTTCATTTCCAACTCCTCCTACCATAGCCTCGGGATAAGTTTTGAAAATCCCTGGCATGCTGCCTTTAAAAACACAATAAAAATTAAATTTTTTAGTGTCTCTAATTTTATGAAAATAATTAGCTAAAGCATTGACGGTATTAACGAACCATCCATTGTCTTTTTTAACAAAGGATTGCCATAAATTATCTAACAGTGTACGCTGATCTACTGGAAAGGGTCCGATTTTGTGATCCTTGACCTGGAATCTGGATCCAGCGTGCATGACTTCTAGATTGTTACCGTTATAATTTATTCTATTTCTTCCTAAATTATCTATGTAGCTAATAAATTGTGTAGGAAAGATAGGGTTAGGCTGATTTACCTGTGCTTGCCTGGTCTGAATGGAAGAAGTTGAAGAAGATGCCATCTGTGAAAAGAATAAGAAGATTGTCTGATTCTACTTTAAATTGTATAATGTTAGGATAAATTTTTTCTAGATAATAGGTCTGCAATGGAGTTATCAACTCCTTTAATATGCTGCCACTCTATTTTATCTATTCTATAATTACTTAAGGATGTCATAAATTTTAACCATCTATTGGTATATCTAGAATCTTTATTCTTATTATATCTTACTATGGCTTCACAATCTGTCCTAATGCAAAACTCATATTTGGATATTAAAAGTGCTTTAAAGTGTTCTAAGGCGTAAACTATTGCAAGTAATTCGTAATCTAAACTAGTCAAATACTGATTACTCTCTTTATACTTGCCACTAGAATATCTACATATCCTTTCTTCTTTTTTATTACTATATTTATTAGGTTTGCAGTATAAAACTGCTCCCCATCCATCTTTGCATCCGTCTGTCTGGACTATAAGATAATCTGTATCTAAGGGTAGATATAGGTCTGGTAATTTTTTAACCTGTTCCTTTATAGTTCTAACGAGTCTGATATCTTCTATATTAAAATGTCTTTGTCCATTTTTACGGGTTTTATTGTATAGAGGACCTATTAATTTACTAAGATCTTTGAAGTACATCCTAGCTTGATTAACTAATCCTAAGAATGCCTGGATTTGTTTTAAACCTTCTAATTTGTCAGGAAAGTCTAAAATCTTTTTAGCTATATGCTCTTGTAATTTAATCTTGCCATTTCCTATTTCCATTCCTAAAAATTTTACACTTGTTTTAAATAGTTCTACTTTCTTTTTACTAAGAATTAAACCATGTTTATTAAAAAGTTTAAAAACTAAATCTAAATGTGATAAATGTTCAGTTTCGTTTTTACTACAAACTAGAATATCATCTATATATACTAGAATGAAATCATTATAAGGTCTAAAAATATCATCCATTTTACGTTGGAAGATACTTGGTGCAGTCTTAAGGCCAAAAGGCATGACTAACCACTCATATAGACCTTCAGGTGTAGTAAATGCTGTCCACTTAGTGTCTTCAGGCCACATTTTAATTTGATAAAAGCCTGATTTACAATCGAATTTGCTAAAAATCTTTTTGCCTTGAATTTTACTTAAAAGAAAGGTCTTGTTTGGAATAATATAACTATCGTCTTTTATATTGTCGTTAAGTCTTTTGTAGTTTATTACCATTCTACTTTTACCTCTTAGTATTTCTGCGTGATTTCTAACTATGAAAGCTGCAGATCTATGAGGGCTATTGCTGGGTCTAATTACTTTTAATTCTGTTAGGTCTTTAATGTGCATTTTAAAATCATCTGTATCTAAACTACTTGCTTCTATATTGGCAGTCTTAACAATATAATCGGGATTTATAATGTCAAGCTTACAATATATTTGGTTTAAATCCCACCGTTTGATAGGATCTTCTCCTATAAAAGGGAGTTTGTCTATTGCTTTAAGAATATCATATTTATTTGTAAAATAGTTTATTAAATTATAGCTAATTTTATCTAGATTGTAAATGTCTAGATCTATATTATCTTCTATCTCATTTTCATCTTCTATTAATTCTTCTATTCTTAAACATTCATTTCTTATATCTACATTAGTTAAGCAACAATTTGTTTTTCCATTACTACAGTCTTCACATATTTTGTTTTTGCCTTTTATATTAACATATTCCCCACCACGCTTCTGAGCGTACTCTGATGGAGTGTCAATGTTAATGGGTGTATGCGTGACATTTTGTGCTATTTGAATGAAGTCTTTAGTAATTGTTAACGTATTATTGTCGTTTATTAAAAAATTTATTCCTAAAATTATCTTTCCTTCTGAGTGTGCAACGGGTGCACAAAAGGCTTGTTTAAGATTATAAGGTTTGCTTTGTGTGTTGCATGGTGTAAGAAAAGTAATAGCGGCATTTATAATATATTCAGAATATTTAATTGGGTTGCCTGAAAATCCTATTCCAATTAAAGGTTCTTCGAAAGTTTTTACGTGAGATAGATCAGCTAGGCTTGGATCTATAACAGTAATTGTGCAACCTGTATCTATTATGGCATTTGTTTCTATTAGTTTGTTATAATGTCTTATTTGTACCCTAGTAGTTATAAGGTTATTAAATCTTGCCTTAGTGCAGAATTTTTCTATTTTAAAGTCTTGTTGAATTTGTTGAATTAATTGTTTATTATTTCCTATGATTAGTTCATCTTCATGCCTCTGTTTTAAGGTTTCTTCTATTTGAATAACCTTTTGTTCTAAGAACTCTAGTCTCCTATTAACATTTTTATCATAATAAGTGTCTTTATTTGTCTTTGGTTCTAAGGGTTTGATAATATCTATGTTATATTTTTGTTTTATGCATTTTACACATGCTTCTATATAACATATTTCACACTTACATCTTACTCTAATCGCTGGAAACCAATTGCATATATAGCATGGTGTTGTATCCTTAGATGTTCCTATTTGCCTTTGATGTATACAGTCTTCTTCCAAAGTTAATTGGTCTGCTAAGGGCTTAAACATGAAATTGTATATTTCTGTATTTCTTAATGAATTTATAAAGGTATCTAGTTTATCTGTAGTTTCTACTGGAAGATTTTCTTCTTCTTCATCACTACTTATGGAGAGGTTGTCTTCTATATATTCGTCTATGGATTTAATATTATATATACTCTCTGTATCGCTAAGAGTTTCATCTACTTCTAAGAGATCTTCATTAGTATTGTTGACTATCATAGCTTTAAAGTTATTATTGTTATGTCTCCTAGGACAATTAGAACTTAAATGGTTTGGTTCACCACATGAATATCACGTGATTTTGTTTTTATAAATTCTTCTAGTATCATATTTCCTAACATGTTTAGGGTTTAGGAAAGGTCTTCTAGCTTTGCTCTTTCTTAAATAATATGTTTTTCTAGGTTGTTTGTATTTTTTATATGTTTTCTTATTGTACTTTGGTCTAGACTCTTCTTGACCATAGTGTTGTGGTGTGTATATTTCTTTACAGAAACTAGTTTCGTTTTTCAATTGTCTAGCTATCTGTATATTAGTGCATTTGGAAACTAATATTTCTATCACTTGTTCAAAGATATCACCTAAAGAAGGTGTCCAAGTAGGGTTAGGGTAAATCTTTTTAATTGTTTCGTATATTTCTCTACCTAAAGCGCCTGGTAACTTATTTAGAAATTTATCTACTACAGTTGGTTTATAAATATTGCCGCTCTGTGAGGCAAAATAATAATATTCTTGCATGAAAGGTTTTATATTATGCCAACTATATAAATGTACTTGTTTTAATTTTCTAGCTGCTTCATTTTGTATTAAAGTATCTCCTGTATTAGGATTCCTTCCTGTTAGGATTAATTGTATAGTGTTAACAAAATTATAAGGATTGGGGCCTAAGTCTGGCATTTGTTTTAAGTCATCAGGAAAAGTCTTTTGCCATTCTTCAAAATTAGCTTTAGCGATAGGACCTAAGAATTGTATCATATATCTAATCATTTCTTCTCCGGTCTCTAAATTATCAGATTGTTTAGTTATGAAATTTGCTACCACAGCATCTTTCCATACTTGTATGTAATTATTTCTTTGTTGAGGATCTACTGCTGTTATATTTAAAATAAACGGTTCAGATGCCTTTTGTGTTTTAAAGTTTTGTTCTAAAGGATGTCTTTTACCTCTAGGTTTATAATCTGGTTTTTCAGATCTACTATGTTCAATGTTTGCACTATTTCTAGGTATATTACCATAAGGATAACGTGGTCTTGTATGTGGTTGAGTAGTATAAAATCTGCCTCCGTCATTATTATTTGTAGTGCCTGAATTTTCACCTTCTTCCATAAGGACGTAAGGTACTTCATTCATTAAATTGAATTTAACATTGTTTGTGGTGATTTGGGTATCTATAGAACTTGTTTCTAACTGTTCTAAATCTATATTTAGCTCTAAATTAAAGTTTTCTGGTTCTATAGAATCTAGTATGTTTTCCATTTCTTCTACTAATAATCTGTTTTGTTCATCTAATGTTTTATGTTCTTTTCTAATCAGATCTATTTCTTGTATAGCAGCGTTAATTTTTTGATCTAATGTTGTCTTATAATTTATTTCAGGGTCTGTTCTATCTATGCTGGGAATTACAAGGGAAGGATTAAAGCTGATATATAATTCTTTTAGGCTATCAGGAATAGTGTTTTCTAGATTAGGTTGTGGTGTATACTCAGGTTGATTGAAAATATCTAATCTGTCTTCTTCTTCTGTAATACGCATAAAATCTTGTAATTGTTCTATACTTAATCCTTGTCCTACAAATGTAGTTCCTATAGATTGGTTTAGAATTTTTATATCTAAATTGTTTAAGATATCAAAGTCTTTGTAACTATACATTTTCTACTTCTTCTGGAATGTCATTGTCTTCTAGATGAGTATTTGCTTCTATATAATTGGCAAACCTAACTGACATTCTTTCTGATGCATTTCTATACCACATGTTGTACGTGGGTACTATACTATTATTTGAGCTTGTTTCTAGTAATTTATCTACTTGCCATTCTTGGCCTGAATTTTCTAATGGATCTACTCTATAAGGTGGTAAGAGTCTAATACCTCTGTTTATAATAAATTTTGCAGTGTCATCTATGGTTAACTTATATCCTACTTGACTGTTTTGCGTTAATTTCCCTATAAATGTAGTGCAAATTAAAAGGTTTTTGCCTTGTTGAAAGTCTTCATAACCTTTAGTCATTATTTTAATCTTAATGTTTTTTGCAAAATCTCTAGTATTTATACAAAAATCTGGTGCGCAATAAAATATGCCACCATTGTTGTTCATGTCAACTTCTATGGCTCCTATTATGGCTTGTTCACTAGAAAATCTATCGTCTATTATTGCTAAAAATACTTTAGCTCCTGTATCTCTTCTAGTTAAACCTTTAACTCCTATAACTATTAAGCCTATATGTGTTAAATTAAAATTTCCTCTAATTCTCATTTTCTGAGTCTGGATGTATTAAATTAACACTAGCTACATCTTCTCCAACACATCTATTTTGTGTTTCTCTATAATGCATAAATAGTCTTGTTTGACTAAGTTGAGAATGATATTCTTGCATGAAAGGTTTTATATTATGCCAACTATATAAATGTACTTGTTCTAATTTTCTAGCTGCTTCATTTTGTATTAAGGTATCTCCTGTATTAGGATTCCTTCCTGTTAGGATTAATTGTATAGTGTTAACAAAATAGGTATATAGGTATATATATATATATATATATATATATATATATATATATATATATACACCTATATACCTATATACCTATATATATACATCTATAGACCTATATACCTATATATATACATATATATACCTATATACATATATACACCTATATATATATATATGTATGTATAAATATATATAGGTATAAATATATATATACACCTATATACCTATATATGTATATACACCTATATACATATGGTATAAATATATATATACACCTATATACCTATATATGTATATACACCTATATACATATATATATATATATATATATATATATAATGTATCTATACCTACGTATATATATATACCTATGTATATATATATATATATATATATATATATATATATGTATATTAATATATATCTATATAGGTATATATATACATATATATATATATATACACACATATATACATATCTATATATACATATATATCTATATATCTATATATACATATATATATATATATATATTACTTTGTAAATTGCATATCTGACTTATAATCCGGACTTGGTCCAAACGCTGGATAGGATTTCTTACTTATCCGGTCTTATCCAATGGTATAGCTTGTCCGGCCTTATCCGGCCTTATCCGGTCCTTATCCTTATCCATATCCTTGTCGCCAAATGCAGCCATAATGTTCAGTACAGTTTAAGAAGTAGATCGTACAAGCACTTCACAGCAAATATCACTCTGGCAAAAGCCAAAACTACTTTGGCAATGGCAAGCTTTATAAGAATCTCATTCTTAGTAAGAGTTTGGTAACTATCCGGTGGCTTGAAATTTGATTATCAGTGTAGTGCATGGAAATTTCGTAAATGTCAGTGTTACATGGAATCAACTTTTAAAAGTAAGGTGGGAATCGATTAATAATTAGGTATCTCATTGCCTTTTAGAATTACCACGTTGTGTCATTATCAAAGGTTCAACCACAAGGTACACATATAATTAACACATTGAAATAATAAACTTATCGCATCAGTACAGAAATTCAAACTGAAAAGAGATATTCTTTTCGCGCTTTAAATATTATAAATCACACTATTGTACACCTTAGTTCATACCAGTTCAATAATTACATGAGAGTTCAAATAGAGAAATGCATGAACCTTTTTCCCCTCCCTTCTATATCTATGTATTTTTACGATAATAGATTATAAGCTTGGAGAAAGCCTATCTATATTCTATAATGGAGAAAGCTTATGTGCGTTAAACCTTAATCGTAAAACAAGAGTAAGTAGAGTCATAAAGTTTGTTTACTTCAGGCCTTTTGTTTTTGTCCTAAGGCATAATGATTGTTTGGTTACGTGATGTCTATTGGCAACAAAACAAGACTAAGTCCCAAGGCCAGGGTGGAAACTTAGTACCTCTTTATTTGTCTAGAAGCTAGCCGGATTAAATTACATGAAATCGGAGTCGTGTAAGCACATGGATAGGTAGGTAACGGATGGTTGAGAAAGATGTTAAAATATTAATAAGTTTGATCTTTTTAGTCACATGTTACTAATTAAATTAGTTAGTGGCATGTTATGTTACAAATGTATTATTAGCGTGGCTATGACGATGAGTAATGGTCTTGTAATTGTATAGATGGTGGGGTGAGTGGTGTGATTAAGTGGAATGAAAGTATTCTCTCAAAGATCTCTCTGTTACCTCATCATATTTGTGAGCGAGAGAATGATAATATAGTTCCATTTCAAATCCCACGATTCACCAATGACAACTATGAAAATTGGTGTATTCCCGTGAAGACGATTCTTGGATCGCAAAATATCTAGGAGGTGGTAAACAAGGGCTTTGCGAGCCTTAAAATAATATGACATTGAGTGCTTATCAAAAGGAGGCCTTACAAGCCAGTGGAAAGAAACATCATAGGGCTCTTGCAGTCATCTGTCAAAGCTTGGATGATGCGATGCTACAAAAGATTGCAAATCCAACTACTTCCAAGAAAGCTTGGGAGATTCTCCAAACTTCTCTTGGTGGATGGAGAAAGTGAAGAAGGTTCGTCTCCAAACCTTAAGAGGCGAGTTTGAAGCCTTACGCATGAAAGAATCCGAATAAGTTTTAGACTATTTCTCAAGAGTTTTGGCTATTGTTAATCAAATGAAGAGAATTGGTGTCGATTAGAATGAAGAATGAGCGGTATAAAAAGTCCTATGTTCGTTATATCCCAAATTTGACTACATTTTTGTAGCCATCGAAGAATCTAAGGATGTAGACTCCACAACTGTTGATGAGCTCGTGGGATCATTGCAAGCACATTAGAAAGGCTAGGAAAAAAGAAAGAAGTGCCTTTGGAGCATGTGCTGCAAAAAAAGCTTTCTTTGAAGGAAAAAGAGATAAAGCAAGAAGGAATCCAAAAGGGTCAAGGACGTGGACGTGAAGGTCGATGTGGTCGTGGTTGTGCATGGCCAAGGAAAAGGAAGAGGAGAAGGAGGTAATGCTCGTTCTCACAACAAAGAAGGAAGATACCAAACCTCAAAACAAGTAAGAGGTCGTGGTAGAAGAAATTATTCCAAAAGAGGTATGACAAATCTCAAGTTCAATTTTACAATTGTAACAATTACAGCCATTATGCTTCGGAATATGGATATGATGCTAATGATGATGTTGAGCAGGAAGCCAATAATCTTGATCGTAGTGAAAATGGCAAAAAATGAAGAAATAGAGCCTACTTTACTATGGGCATACAAGGACAAGAAAGTGGCGAGAAGAATTTGTGGTATCTTGAAACCGGCGCAACGACATGTTTGGAAGCAAGAGTATGATGTGGAGATCGATGGATTAGTGAATGGCAAAGTCACTTTTGACGACTTATCTGAACTTTCGATAAAAAGTAAAGGTAACATTTTGATTAGTTTGAAGAGTGATGAGCACCGATTTATTTCCAATGTCTTATATGTGCCTCATATGGGCAACTCTTAGAAAAATGCTATGAAATTGTTAAAAAAAATTTAGTCCTTTCATGAAAGACCCATTTGTAAATTTGGTTGCTAGTGTTCCTATGACAAGAAACCGATTGTTTTTTTTAAACATTCAGAGTGATGTCGCTAAATGTTTGAAGAGTTACATTAGAGATTCATCTTGGCTTTGGCATCTAAGGCTTGGGCACTTGCACTTTGGAGGACTAAATTTGTTGTCTAGAAAGGAGATGGTAAAAGAGTTCCTCACATTAATCACCCGAATCAACTTTGTGAGGGATTCATTTTCGGCAAGCAATTTCGAAAAAGTTTTCCAAAGGAAGTTAATTCAAGAGCCCGCTTTAACTCATTCGTCGAGATGTCTGTGGGCCAATCAATCAACTCACTTGGTAAGAATGAATATTTTCTTTTGTTCGCTGATGATTTTAGCAGCAAAATTTGGGTTTATTTTCTTGAAGAAAAATCGGAGGTGTTTGATTACGATGTCAATACTATAAGATCCGATAGGGGAGGCAAATTCATATTAAATGCTTTTGAGAGATATTGTGAAGAAAACGGAATTGGCCATACTTTAACAGTTCTCAAGGTCCCCAGAACAAAATTGCATCACTAAGAGGAAGAATAAAACTACTCTCAACATGGCTCGGAGTCTATTGAAGACCAAAAGAATACCCAAAGATTTTGAGTAGAAGCCGTTGAATGTGCCATCTAGTTGTTGAACCTTTATCCTTATAGAATTATTCAAGGTGAGACACCGCAACAAGCATGGCATGGAAGGAAGCCAAGTGTCTCTCATTTGCGAATTTTCGATAGCCTTGCTTATACGCATGTGCAGATCAGATGAGAAGCGGTCCGAGCTTGATGAAAAAAGTGAGAAGTATGTCTTCATCGGCTATGACTCAAAGTCCAAAGGCTACAAGCTCTATACCCAAGTGATGCCAAGATCATTGTTATTTTTTATGAAAAAAGTGCATGGGAATGGAACACCTCCACAAGAAAGTTACAATATTTTCCCTTTTTCTTGATTGGGAGGTGCAAGAAGACGAAGACATGGAAATGGTCATTTGTCCTCGTCGTTTCCTCAAGTATCCACACAAAGAAATTCAATCCACACTTCCAAAAAACATCAAAAAGCATTTGGAGTGAGATGGGTACATAAAGGCAAGAAGAATGCGAGAGGTTCCGTTGAGAGGTACAAAGCAAGGTTGGCTGCGAAAGGCTATAACCAATGATATGGCGTTGACTATGATGAGTTATTTGCACCCATTGCCCCTTTAGAAACTATTAGATTAATAGCCACAAAATGGTTGGAAAATCCATCAAATGGACGTGAAATCGGCATTCCTGAATGGCTTTCTTGAAGAGAAGGTATATGTTTAGCTACCCATCGGCTTCGTCATGAAAGGGCAAAAAGATAAAGTTCTAAGTTGAAGAAAGCATTGTACGGTTTAAAGCAAGCACCAAGAGGTACAAATAGTAGATTTAACAGGTATTTCGAAGCAGATAACTTCTTCAAGTGTACTCACGAGTATGCTCTTTACCCAAAACTGAATAATAACGGAGACATATTGTTACTTGTTTGCTTGTATGTAGATGACTTGATTTTTACAGGGAATAATCCAAGCATGTTTAAGGAGCTCATGGATACAATGGAAAATAGTTTAAGATGACGCTGATTTCCTACTACCTTGGCATCGAAATGAAGCAAATAGTCATGGCCTTTTCATTTCCTAAGAAGGGTATGCCAAAGAGATTCTAAGAAGTTCACGATGCATGATTCCAATCCCGTGAGTACCCCCGTGGAGTGTGACGTAAAGTTGTCAAAGAAAGATGTTGGAGAAAAGGTAGATCCAACACTTTTCAAGAGCCTAGTTGGAAGCTTAAGGCACTGGACATGTACAAAACTGAACATTTTATTTGGAGTTGGGCTTAATGGCTTATTAGTCGCTACATGGAAGCTCCTATCATGACTCATATGAAAACGGCTAAAAAAATTCTTCCTTACCTCAAATGTACAACCGAGTTTGGTTTATTTTATTCTCCTTCTAACAACTTCAAGCTTTTGGGTTGTTGTAATAGTGATTGGGCCGGAGATTTAGATGATTGATTGGACTGAATACCACCGATTTTGTCTTCTTCATGGGAGATGTAGCATTTACATGGTGTTCGAAAAAGAAACTTATTATGACGCTTTATACTTGTGTAGGGGAATATGCCGCAGCCGAATCATGTGTTTGTCGAACTATTTGGATTAGATATTTGTTCAAGGAGCTTTATTTGCCACAAGAAGAGTCAACCGAGATTTTCTTTGACAATAAATCGACAATAACATTGGCCAAAATCCGGTGTTCCACGATCGTAGCAAGCATATCTATACAAGGTATCACTACATTAGAGAGTGTAACACCGAAAATAAGGTGAAGCTCATTTATTTATAGTCAAAAGACTAAGTTGCTGAAATTTTCACCAAGCCTTTCAAAGTCGAGGCATTTAGCAAATTGAGAAGTTTGCTTGGAGTCAAAGATTAAGTTTAAGGGGAAGTGTTGAAACAATAATAAGCTTGATCTTTTTAGTCACATGTTACTAATTGAGTTAGTGGCATGTTAGTGGTCACTAGTCATGTATTAATGGTGATATAGCTAAAAATACGCCTCCAAACAGTAGATGACACGTAGCAGTCATGACACGTGGCCTCCCACTAGGTCATTAGTGACTTGGCACTTGCTATATTAGTCTCTGAATAGATTCATAAAAGGACTTTAACTCTATCTTCAGAGATAGACATGTGATCCCCCTAGGATCCTAATACGAACCTGATTGGATCTATTCACAGTCCAGTCATACAAGGGCTCTTCTTCCTACTACTATATAAAGGGGTCTAACCCCCCAGGTATGGACAACTTCACACACATATACACTGTATCTTACTGATTTTTTAGAGTTCTACATTGTTAGCCATCTCTGACTTAAGCATCGGAGCGTTCCCCTGCCGAAACCCCTTCCGGTGGTCACTCTGTGTTCTCTTTTGCAGACCTATTTTCTAGTGTGATTCCCGATCCATTTTTTAGCTCCAACAGTTTGGCGTGATTCGTGGGACCACGACAGGGAACATGGCCAATCATTCTTCTTCCAGCGAATCTTAACATAGTCATTCTCTAAACCGTCACATCCGAACCAGCAACTCTCGTCGACTTAGTCGTTCTCATGATCGACGTTCGACACCTTCACATCGCCATGTCGGTTCTACGGAAGATGTTCATATTAATGTAACATCTACTACTCTTGAATCAGATAACAGACCTCGGAGATACCAATCTCTGACATCCACTCTGAAGAACGGTGACCTTCGTCATCGTTTAAACCGTTAGCTATTCAAAACACCCCATGCTGACCTTACAAAAGAAATCCATGCATTGAAAGATGTCGTAAACACTCTTCAACGAAAGCTCGACACGGCGGTGGCTCCACCTCATCTGGATCCCAACGACCTTCGTCTTCGACTCACCTCTAGATCAAGTACAGGTCGGAAGCCGATCCAACATATGATCCCAAGGAGAAAAGTGGAGAACACACAACCAGGAGCGGATCATGCTACTGTCACGATCGATCAGTCGAAGGCAGTACCAATTCCTCTCCTAATAAGGTCACCAGATCTGACACCTCTCGAAGATGAATCCACAGAAGGACGCCTGAGTATCGTTCATGAGAACGAGACTTTTGGTAGGTTGTCCCCAAACATCATTCCTTGGAACGATCTCCCCCAAGGGAAGAATCTGGATATCCCTTATTTGAGGTAATCGAGAAAGCCAAATTATCCCCTAACTTCCGAATGCCTCAATGCAACCTCTATGACGGAACTGGAGATCCTGGAGAACATTTTTATCAATTTGAAACAAACATATTGCTTCTCCAAGTGTCAGACGCTGTCATGTACCGAGCCTTCCCCACCACTTTACGAAAGGCTGCACATGCATGGTTTAAATCTCTACAACCGAGGACCATACACTCATTCGCCCAACTATCAGACCTCTTTCAGAAACACTTTGTAAGCAATTACTCTTGAAGAAAGAACTCAACAAGCCTGCTTAATATTGTGCAAGGAAAGAACGAGTCCTTAGCTTGTTATCTTGGACGGTTCAATGCGGCCACTTTGGAAGTCGATAATTTGGACGAATCTGTGAAGTAGACAACATTCCTTCGAGGACTCCGACCCACCTCTAAGTTTGCATTCTTCGTCAACAAGAGTCCTCCAGGCAATATGAGAGCCCTTCTCGAGAAGTCTAACAAGTACATTCAAGCTAAAGAATACATGGAGACCCATGGAGGACGACGTGGAGAAGGCAAAGAAGAACAAAAGAAACGGTCACGAGAGTTGACTCCCCAAGAAGGAAAGAAAGCGAAATGCTCCAAGCGTGATGAACGGCATCCCAAAGACCTGGAGAATTTGACGCCCCTCAATGCCAGACCATCACAGATACTACACGAGATTAAAGACAATAAAGTTCTCAAGTGGTCAGAGAAGATGACATATTGGCCGAACAAAAGGAATAGAGACTTGTGGTGCCACTTTCACAACGATCATGGCCACACAAAAGATGATTGTGAATCACTTAAATAAGCAATCGAAGCTCTCATTAAGCGTGGCCAGTTGAGAAAGTTTGTGGCGCGCCAAGAAATACGACAAGAGACACTCCCAATAGCTGAAGGAAGAGAAGAACGGGAAGAGAATGCATGCACAATTAACACTATCTCTGGGGGATTAGCGGCATGAGGCTCATCAGGACAAGCTCGAAAAGCATATGCCAGAGAAGTGGCCATAACGAGCCAACCCTCAAGCAAGAAACAGAAGACTGTACCCCTACTTACCATTTCTTTTTTCGACGATGACCTAAAAGATGTGAAGAATTTTCACGATGATCTGTTAGTCGTCGCCATCAAGGCCGGGAATTTTGATGTGAAACATGTTTTGATCGATAATGGGAGTTCTGCCGAAGTTCTGTTCTATGATACATTCAAGAAGATGAACATCCCTACAGACCGTCTTCGAAAGATGGATACACCCTTATATGGATTCTCCATTCATCCGGTCATAGTCGAAGGTATTATTGCACTCCCAGTTGCGATAGATATACCCCCGACGCAAGCAAACCTGATGCTTGATTTTGTGGTAGTGAATGTCCCCTCCGTATACAATGCCATACTTGGAAAACCTGCACTTAACCAATTGTAAGCCGTGGTATCGACCTACCACCTCAAGATAAAGTTCCCAATGGAACAGAGAATTGGAGAAGTCAAAAGAGATCAAACTATGGCTCGTCAGTGTTATGTAACCTTGTGCCGATCATAGAATAAGGAGTCACTCATCATTGAAGACCTCCGGGAAAATACTATGGGGCAAACCAGCAGAAGATCTCGTTAGCATTGAAGTATATCCCAGAGAGAAGGAGAAGACAGTTTGGATAGGATCGAATCTTAAGAAAGACACTAAGCTCGAGCTTGTGAACATGTTACGAACCTATGTAGACATCTTCGCATGGATAGCCACAGACATGCCTGGGATTGATCCCAAGGTCATCACACATAAACTAAATGTTGATTCATCTAGAAAACCTGTCAAGCAGAAGAAGAGAACCTTTGCACCAGAAAGACATGAAAATATCGAAGAAGAGGTGGATAAACTCTTAACAGCTAAGTTCATTGAAGAGATCTACTATCCTGATTGGATCGCCAATGTTGTCATGGTTCCAAAACCGAGTGGCAGGTGGCAAATATGTATTGATTATACAGATCTTAATAAGGCATGCCCGAAGGATAGCTACCCCCTCCCAAGGATTGATCTTCTCATTGATGCTACTTCGGGCCACGAACTTCTTAGCTTTATGGATGCATATTCTGGTTATAAGCATATCATGATGCACGAGGACGATATCTCCAAAACTTCATTCATCACTGAGAGAGGGCTATACTGTTACAAGGTAATGCTCTTCAGACTTAAGAACGCCGGGGCAATTTATCAACACCTGGTGAACATGAGTTTTTGAAACTTGATCGAAAAGAACACGGAAGTGTACGTTGACGATATGCTTGTCAAGAGTATCAAGACCGAATTCCATGTTAAAGACTTGAAGGAAACCTTCGATATACTCATGAAATATAAGATGAAGCTGAACCCGTTCAAGTGCGCTTTTGGGGTTGCGTCGGGGAAGTTTTTGGGCTTCATGGTCTCTCAACAAGGAATCGAAGCAAATCCAGAGAAGATAAAGGCCATCCAAGCCATGACGTCCTCGAAAACAATTAAACAAGTGCAATAGTTGATAGGTCGGGTTGCAGCCTTGGGAAGATTCAATGCTCGTTCAGCTGAAAGATGTTTACCATTTTTCAAAGCCATCAGAAAAGCAAAAGACTTTTCTTGGACATAAGATTATTAGAAGTCGTTTGAAGAACTTAAGGCATACTAGAGTTCTCCTACGCTATTTTCCAAGCCATTTCCGTGAGAAGACCTATTTCTGTATCTCTCGGTTACTGAGGTTGCGGTCAGCGCCATTCTGGTCACAGAGGAGAACAAACTCCAAAGGCCAATCTATTATGTCAGCAAAGTCTTACAAGATGTAGAGACGAGATATCCGAAGATTGACAAGATAGCACTAGCCCTCATCACATCGGCTAGGCATGTATGACCATATTTTTAGTCTCATACCATAGTAGTTTTAACAGTTCAACCACTAAGGAAAGTCTTGCTGAGCCCCAAAGCATTAGGAAGACTAGTAACTGGTCGGTAGAATTAGGGGAGTTCGATATCCAGTACAAACCACGAACTACGATCTAGGCTCAAGCCTTGACATATTTTATTGTCGAATGTACTCTACCTGAAGATCCCTTTTATTTAGTGATTTCTAAAGTCCAAGATCCTTAGAATCTTTATGTGGATGGCTCCTCAACAGTTGGTAGCAGTGGCACATGAATCCTCCTCATTAGCCCAGAAGGTTTTGTTGTTGAGTATGCGCTCCGGTTTGGATTCCAGGCCTCGAACAATGAAGTAGAATATGAGGCCCTTCTTGCGGGAATAAGACTAGCACACGCTTTGAAGGTAGATTCACTATCAGTACATAGTGATTCTCTGTTGGTGGTCAACCATGTTTTAGGAGATTACGAGGCCAGGGATAAAAGAATGACTTAGTATCTCCAACTAGTTAAAACTCTGGCGTCAAAGTTCAAGAACTTTATCATTCGTCAAATTCCCCGATATCAGAACACTCAGGCAGATACTTTATCACGGCTCGCATGCACCGAAGTCACAAAAGTTCGGCGCTCGGTCTATCTTGAATTCCTGAAAGAACATAGTATCAGTTCTCAAGCTGAGATTGGAGTGGTAGACCATGAACCATGCTGGATTGACCCGATCGTTAAGTATCTATCTACGACAGAATTACCTAGTGGAGGCATGAGGCACGAAATCTTCGTGTCAAAGCTGCTAGATATGCATTAGTGGAAGGATTATTGTATAAGAAATCCTTCAGCCTTTCTTATCTCAGATGTTTACGCCTATCAGAATCCCTATACGCGTTAGAAGAAGTACATGAAGGGATATGTGGTCAACATCTTGGAGGAAGGACATTGGCCCAGAAAATATTAAGGCAAGGATACTATTGGCCTGCGATGCAGAAGGATGCCATCACATTCACGAGAAGGTGCGACAAGTGTCAGAAGTTTGCCTCTGTACCACATACACCAGTCGCTCCTCTAACTTCAGTTGTTTCCAGGATTCCTTTCGCCATATGGGGAATGGATCTACTGGGCCCGTTTCCATTGGCGTCTGGTCAACTACAGTTTGTGATCGTGGCAATAGACTATAATGGATCGTGGCAGAAGCTCTAGCAACCATTACTTCAGCCAAATGTGAATATTTTTTTTGGAAGAATGTCGTCTGCCATTTTGGAATACCCAAGGCTCTCGTTGTTGACAACGGGAAGCAGTTCGACAACAGTAACTTTCGAACCTTCTGCACAAATATTTTAATTGAATTACGCTTCACTTCTGTTGCTCATCCATAATCCAATGGTCAAACTGTGAACATGAATCGAATCATCTTACAAGGATTAAAGAAGAGGCTGAATGGGGATGGGTTGAAGAACTCCCAATTCACATTCGGTCACATGAGAAACACCTTTTTTACTTTGTTATGGGACAGATGTAATGTTACCTGTTGAGATAGGAGTTCCAACAATATGAGCTTTACACTTCAATAAAGAAGACAATGAAGTTGGACTCCGAGGAAAGCTTGATCTGGTAGAAGAGGTTCGGACTCAAGCTCATGAACGATCCGTTGTCATGAAACAACGAGTTGCACGTTATTACAATCAAAGGATTCGATCTAGACATTTTTAAGTGGGAGATTTAGTTCTTTACAAGCTAGAAGTATTTGATCCTAAGGTAGCGACAAGAAAGTTATCTCTGAATTGGGAAGGACCTTATCATGTTATAAAGGTACTCAAGCCAGGTGCCTACGCACTCGGGACACTTTCTGGAGATCCAATCCCTCGCAATTAGAATGCTGAGAACTTATGAAAGTATTATCAGTAGCATCTTGCCCCATGGCAAGACACTATTTTTTTTTTGGATAACGGGATCAGACCTTGTTAAACCTCCAGCTCTTTTTCTAAGAATAGTCTTTAGCAGATTTTTTGAATAAATGGGTTGTTAAATGATCCAGTGTAAACTTTATTTTCGCCCGAGCAATAAAGTTATTTTTTGAGCATTGTTGTAATGTTGCAAAAATGATCAAAGTATCTGTGTAACGCCCCGATACCGAGGGTCCGAAAACGTTCTTAAACCAAAATCCACACATCAATGACATAACTATTATAAAGGCAGAATGGAGCATCAAGGATACCACAAACACAATTATCTAAATCTCAAATAAAAAAAAAAAAAAATAATCCAACACTTATATACAATCCCTTCAAAAACTTAATTCCAAAATACTTCAAAACGTTATTACAAGTCTCTTAGACTAAATATCTGAATCCAAGAGAATATAACTCAACTAACCAATATTTCGTCTAAAGAAATCATAAGCTCTATTCTCAATATCAGAAACCAGAGCAATTCCCACCGCTGCACTAATATCTCTCCCTTTGTGCTACTTTTCGCCTGGAATAGGAAAGAAACGAAAAACAAAGGGGTGAGCACGAATTGCCCAGTAAAAGATCTTACACACAGAGGGCCAAAAACGAATACGAAACTAGAGTTATCAAATAGAGCCAATAAATAAAAATTTAGATAACTCAATCAAATTTCACAAACGAATGATTAAGGTGACCAAAAGAGAGTTACCAAAAACGAATAACAAATATGAGTTATCAAATAGAACCAATAAATAGGAATTCAGATAACTCAATCGAATTTCACAAGCGAATAACAGAAGCGACTGAAAAGGAGGTTAAATAACCAATAAGTCAAATATCAAAATATAAGTCAAATACCGATTCAAACACGAATAACAAATCAACCCAAAAAGGGGTTACATAACCAATAAGTCGAATATCAAAATATTTTTACCAAATCTTGTGGGTGTCACATACACAAATTGCTTATTATTAAGCATCACAAATCATGGTTATACCATGTCGAATATCGCAGCCGGTTCGTCACAAATAAGTCACGATAATCAAAAGTGATTTTCAAACACAAATATCACCCACAAAGTAATTTGATAAATATAGCGAATATTTATTCGAAGTCAAAAAATAGTCACTATAGACTCAAATCGAAGAGAACGAAAATACGAATCCAACGAAATAAAAATCGGCTTAATCGGAGATCGGATGAATGAGATATCATCAAAAGAAATTTTTGGGTAAAAACTAAAGGCACGAAAATCAAGACAAACTCGAAGAGACACGTGACAACTTATATTCTGTAAACTTGTGCACAATGCATTAAATGTTGAGACTTGGTCTTTGATGAAGGAAGATCGTACAGAATATTTGGAAACCAATGTGCAATATTGCGTTAAAGAAGGAAGCAGTAAATAGAAAAACGTGAACAGAGATTTGCTGTTAGCTTTGCGAAGAGAAGTCAGAGGGTACACATTTGAAATAGGGTACGGTTCGTAAAGTTTTTAGAAAAAAGATCAAAGATCAATATAAAAGGGACACGTGGGACTAAAATCTTTGAAAGTAACTTTTTGACCGCGAACAAAGAACGGCTGGGAGCACAAAGTAATCGCGAACGACTTTATACGATAAAACGAACACAGATTTTTATAAATCACATGGGAACTGTCTTTTACGCAAATTAAAAGACAGTAAAATAAGATCATTGATAACGTTACAAAAAGCGTGATGATCAAAAATACGTTCGAAAACAAATATATTTTTGGGAATCAAAGCATAGCACATAGATCTCGTGTATAACACGGAAAGACGGCATAAGAACCCTTACCTCAAAGTAATGAATATCATGTCAATAATCTCCACTTTATCTTAGATCTTTACTTCAAAGTAACAATATCATGTCAAGAATCTCCTCTCTATCTTGGATCAATCACCGCCTTTTTGCTTGAATACCAAAAGAATGCACTCGACTCTTTATTTTAGATCAATCACCACATTTTTGCTTGAATACCCAAAAGAATGCACTTGACTCTTTTCTCTCCTTTGTCTCAAAAAAATATGAAGACTCTTATGACTCTTATCTCTTCTTCTTCCTTATATAGTTCGTTAATCTAATTCTAATATAACTTGAAGTCCCAATTTCTAGTGTAATTATAACACAACTAAAATCCTTATTCCTAGTGTAATTATTATACAACTACTAGACCTCATTATTAATTTAATCAGAATATGACTTAAAATCCTAATCCAAGTCGAAATCTCTTTCTTTCTTTCTTTCTTTTTTCTTTTTCCTAATCCAATCACATTAGCCAGTAATACTATTAAATATTAATTTCTTCTCTAAAAGGACTCCAAATAATTTATCTAAGGTCCAATACTCAATCCAAAATCATAAAAAATTTTAATTGTTCTTTACACAAGCACGCAAAAATTCAGGGTATTACAATCTGTCTGAACAGAATGATGGCCGAACACTCTGTGAAAACATTTTGTCTGAGCAGAATGATGGCCGAACACTCTACCTAAACATTTTATCCGAGCCGAGTGTTCGGCCATGCCATCACTCTGCCTAAACATTCAGTCCGAGCACTATGATGGCCGAACACTCTGCCCGAGTAGAGTATCAAACTTTTGCCACTATGTAAAAATATAAGGGAAATAAGATCTTTTACCCAAGTGAAAGGTCAACGGTTTAGTTACAGATCTAAATTCGTGGAGTAGCAAAAGTTAATGGGGGCATTCTGTCCAAGCAGAGTGATGGCATGGCCGAACACTCTACCTAAACATTCTGTCTGAGCAGAATGTTGGCCGAACACTCTTCCCGAGCAGAGTATCAAACTTTTTCCTCTGTGTAAACATATAAGGGAAATAAGATCTTTTACCCAAGTGAAAGGTCAACGGTTTAGTTACAGATCTAAATTTGTGGAGTAGCAAAAGTTAATGGGGGCATCGTCACCCCATCCAACTTTTACTTCTTCGAACTTTAGGCCGAGCGAGGGTGCTCGACTTCTTTGCCAACTCTTTAAGTGATGAATAAAGAGTTCGAGTCAAAGTAAAAAATAACACTCTGTGAATGGTAAAATCAACCAAGTAAACACACAGTGAAGAAAAGGCAATGAATAAAACGCGCTTGAAAAATAGTGATTTATTTGCAATAAAAGGTAAAGTTCATACAAAGCCCTTAAAGGGCGACAAAATAACTAAGTCTGAGAAAAAAAACATGAAGAGCCTAGGGATAAATACTAGATCTAATTAAGGCTGGGGGGCATCGCCTGAAGGACCATCCTTTGGAGGATGAGAAACTGCTGCATCCCCTGCCTCCGAAGGCATGGTAGTCTTCCCAGAAGGAGACACGACTGCAGGCATGACGAAATCATCCAAAGGAATATTGGGGAATCGCTTCGCAAATATCTCTTTGGCCTTCAAAAATCCTATCTCGTATATCTTCAGCCCATCGTCTGTTCACTTCTATAGCCACTCTTCCCCCGCATTCCCGTCAAAGAAGTCGCGGATGCCTTGATCTCGAGCCTCAGCTATCTTCTTCTTTGCCCGTTCATGTCTCCTCTTTAGGGCCTCAATACGAGTAAGATGATCAGCCTCGCGCTTGCTCAATTCTTCACCACGAAGGGTGGCCGTTTCAGCCTCCTTAACAATATCCCTCTTCCCTTGGGCTTCGACCGCCGCTACATCCCTCGCCATCTTGAAGCACGATAGCATATGCGCTCTATAAGCATACATCTGAAAAACAAATATTAGACTAGTTAGCTAAGTAAAAGACAAGACAAAGATGGCGAGGAAAAGAAAGATCCTACCGAGTATACAACCTGGGCGAAAGAGCAGACAAATGACTCATGCGTCTGGTCTCCAAGAACATCCTTATTTCTGGGAAGAATGCCATGAAGAAGATGCTGCTCGGAAATCTGGCTGTTCGGCATTCCCATATCGTCGCGCCTAATGGTTCATCTAGGCCAAAAGATAGGATCTTCCTCAATGGATATCTCTTCTACGATGAGAGGTGAGTTCTCGGGAAAGATGGCCTTCGTCTTCTTTGGAGCAGGAGCATCTCTACACTTGGCTGCTTCTCATTCCTTTTCCCCTTAGCTTTTTTAAAGCACGCCCAAAAAGCCTCCTTATGGTGATTTCCACTTCCACTAGCCATTTCTGCATAAAGAAAAGGATTAATATTGAAATGAGGATCAAAACCAAGTCAAAAACATATAAGAACCTATATGAAGCAAACCTAGAAGTGCAGTTTCGGTAGAAAATGTACTAGGGGCAGCAGTAGATGGAGGAAGAACTGTAAGACTAGCTGGAATGGGCCTGCGTGGAATAATCTTCCCATACTCTAGTTGTTGCTCCGAAAGAGGTTTGTCGATGAAAAGACCACCTCGAAGCTTTATATGACTAAGGATGTGCTTTGTGAGGTTGTTTGGAGTAGGCTTGCCCATGTTCTCAAAATACTTACAGTAAGCATTCCAGTCTCTATCAAACGGTAATTCCCCTTTGTTTTCAAGACTGGCAAAGAAGTATCTAGAATGCCAAACCTTGTTAGACTTTGGACCCTCCCTTCAGAATTCATTGCCTGCTATGGATGTAATACCATCCAGGACAGTTGGCAACTCCGTTAACAAAGAAAATTTCAAAGAAGAGTCTCATGAAATTAGTTGGATCTGCTTTATAACCTGAAGTCTCAACCAGATAAATAAGTCCAACCAACTTTCTCCAACCATTCGGAACAAGTTGCCCTGGAGCCATGCGATAATGCTTAAAAAACTTGAGGGCAAAAGGATGAAGAAGGAGTCTATACCCAGACTTCACATTCTCTTCATAAATCCCTGATTCAAACTTTGTTCCGTAGTTGGCTGGTTCTTGTAAACCTGGAACTCGAGCAAACCAACCTTCAAGAAGGGTATATTCCCGAATCAACACTTCCAACTCTTCTGTGGACATCTTCACATCGGCAGAAAACCAAGGTTTGGGATTCTCTATGTCTTCGGCTTTATCCTTTAAATCAACTAAGGTGTTTTTAGGTGGTAAAGGCCGTGATGGTTGAGAGGTTGAAGCTTATGATGGTTGAGAGGTTGAAGGCCGTGATGGTTGAGAGGTTGAAGGCTGTGATAATGGACGATTTGAAGTACCTACTTCATTTTGGGACGATGAAGCCCGTCCCGAAGAGGAAGAAGAACTACTTCTAGCAAATTCTTCAGAAGACGATGAACTATCTGAAGACTTCGACATACTCGCTACTACTTACCACTTTGAAACTATGAAAATAGAAATACTGAACATAAATATGAGAGGAAGGAGACTTACTAGATGAAGAGAAGGATTGCTTCCAAATGATACGAGTGGGGTGAAAATGAAGTGAATATCTTCTTTTATAGAGATCCTTTGAATAACCGACTCTTACCCCAACGGTTCATTTACCCCTACACGTGTCACAACCTAAGAGAAGAGAAGTTTGAAATTTAAAATTTCCCGCTCAAGGCATTTATGGTGAAAAACACGTGGGAATTGAAACCAACGTTCTGCCCGAGCAGAATGTTGGCCGAACACTCTGCCCGAGCAGAATGATCTAGTTTGGCCGAACAAAATTCTGTCCAAGCAGAATTCTGTCCAAACACTTTGCTCGAGCAGAGTGATCAAGATTGGCCGAACTGTTGTTCGAACACTCTGCCGGAACAGAGTGAGAAAAGTTTGGCCAAACAGAATTCTGTCCTACCAGAATTCTGTTCGAACACTTTGCCCGAGCAGAGTGAGAAAAGTTTGGCTGAACAGAATTCTGTCCGAACACTTTGCCCGAGCAGAGTGAGAAAAGTTTGGCTGAACAGAATTCTGTCCGAACACTCTGCCTGAACAGAGTGAGCAAAGTTTGGCCGAATAGAATTCTGTCCGAACACTCTATCCGAACAGAGTGACCAAATTGTTCGAGCAGAATTATGTCCGAACAGAATCACGTCCGAACACTTGAGGTCCCACAGTTTATTCTCTTTGGGTATATTAAAATACAGATTTAGCTATCCCAGTGAGAGTGTGTTTCCACCCGCTCGATTAAAACGCTGTCAAAAGTAAGGGGCATTATGATATAGCTAAAAATACGCCTCCAAACAGTAGATGACACGTAGCAGTCATGACACGTGGCCTCCCACTAGGTCATTAGTGACTTGGCACTTGCTATATTAGTCTCTGAATAGATTCCTAAAAGGACTCTAACTCTATCTTCAGAGATAGACATGTGATCCCCCTAGGATCTTAATACGATCCTGATTGGATTTATTCACAGCCCAGTCGTACAAGGGCTCTTCTTCCTACTACTATATAAATGGGTCTAATTCCACCAGGTATGGACAACTTCACACACATATACACTGTGTCTTACTACTTTTTCAGAGTTCTACATTGTTAGCCATCTATGACTTAAGCATCGGAGTGTTCCCAGGTCCGCATTACAGGAAGGATTTCCCACACAAGGGCAATATGATTGCATTCCTCGAGAAGCACAAAGGCGGCAAGGGGAGTTCTTCCAGCAGCGACGGGGAGGCACGCATGGGGGCATTGCAGATGGTCAATATGTTCATGCAGAAGTCAAAGGAAGAAGCTGCCAAGCGGAAGAAGAGCAAGAAGAAAAGAGGCTTGCTCTATGCAACGGTGGATATTGTAGGGAAGACTCAAGAAGGGCTTGTGGATGCCGGCCACCCACAACTTCATGAGTCCGAGGGTTGCCGAGTGGCTTGGGCTAAAACCAACTAAGGATGGGAGTTGGTTCACGGCCGTGAATACCGAGGAGCGACCGGCGAAGGGAGTCGTCAAGAACGTCGATTTGAGGATCGACAGATGGACAGGGAAGGCCGACTTCAACATCATCGACATGAATGAGCTTAGGGTGGTGCTTAGGATGGACTTCATGGAGAAGTCGAGCGCTACGCTCAATCCATATTGCGGGGTGATGATGATGGCGGCGTGGATGATCCCGTTGGTGTCCAAGGATGGCGCTGACGCATGTAAAGGGATTACAATGTTACAGCTGGACATGGGATCGACGCTATGCTACGGTGAGCGGTAGATGGGGCCGAGGACCTACGTAATTTATGTGCTCACGAAGACAATCATGAAAGAGAAGTTCAAGCATTTCTTGAGCTTGATTCATCTTCTTTCTTGCTCAGTTCAAGGTGGAGTGCGTCCCTACCTTTAAAGGGGATGCAAGGTGGAGTACATGAAGAAGGTACTGAAGGCATATTAAACTTTCCTTATGGAGTGGTTTGTTAATACAAGCCAAGGTGGAGATTGTTGATATATGTCTTGTATTTAAATCTCACATCGGTTACTCAAAGAGGGTTGCAACTTGATCCTTAGTATATAAGACATCTTGTCCCACATTGGTTAGAAAGAGAAGATCCCTGCTTATCTCTAGTATAAGTAAGCTGTCTTGTATTGTGTTTAAGGTAAAGCGAGAAGAGTCTTTCTTTGAGTAAAAAAAACAAGAAGATAGAAGAGTCCTTCTTTGAGTAGGCAAATAAAAGACATAAGAGCCATTCTTTGAGTAGGTAAACAATTGAGAGATACACGTGAGGGAGTATTATAAATCTGACTTGTGCAAAGTGGATTTGAGTTCTCTCATATCTCTTGTGTTCTCTTGATTGGTTATCGTGTTCTATTTATATTTATTAAGAGTGATTTTGTAACATGTAAAAATTGTAAGGCAATTAAGTACTTTTGTTGGTCAAACCTGTGTTATTAAAAGTTTTTAAAATCATAAAACATAAAGTATTTTCAAAAGAGATGTACTCTTATGTTTTAAGCACCACGTCTGCAAGTAATGTGCTACACCTAACGAGTAATGCTTAGAAGGCACAATATTTTTTAGTTTTTACTCTTTCTTTTGTGGTGGTGGGGGTGGGGGGTGGGGTTCATATTCGGTATCATTCAGTTGTGTAAAGTTACTTCTGAAAATAGAAAAATCACGAAAGCGATAGATTCAATATTATAGTCGGTTACAAAAGATATGATCCAATAAAACACTACTCGGCTTCAAACACCCCATTTAACACTACTCTCAGAGAATAATCTCATCCAAAGCAGACTAAGACCCTTTTTTGGGCACAAAAATCTCAATGCTTGACTAAATGGTTTGATAGACAACATCGTTAGCTGGCCACTAACTACTACTGCGTCCCCAAGGGTATAATAGCTACCTTTCATATTCTCAGCATAAAGAATATGGAGTGGGGGACTTTCGTAGTCCCTCAACTTAATCCCTCGGTCCGCCGAGCTGATAAGCTCACGAAGCTTAAATTAATTTCTGTGCCAACTGAGTAGTTGAGCTCGCAATGCTTAAGTTTTGCCCCTCTAGCCAATCGAGTGGACGATTGGCATGCCCCCAGGGCTAGACACACACGGGCCTACCCCTTTTGCGCGTTTCTCTCTCTCTCTCTCTTCTTTTGGTTGATGCTCTTCTTCTCTATATTATATTCTCTATAGCTTCGAATTATTTTCTAAAAGCTTAGGTTAGAGAATTGTAAGAGCCCATATTCGAATTCGACATGGGTTCATAGTGAGGAAGGCTGGTTGGTGTCAAGATCTACATAAAAGGTTTCGTCAAGTATTAACAAAGATGTATGATTTAATTACATGTATTGTTTAGCGCTATGTAATGTATGGATGTTAATGGTTTCTTTCTTTCTAATGCAAATTTTTATTACCTATGGGATTCAATTATCCATACATTCCAGATCTGTCAAGGGGCATCATGCATGGTGTAGACGAGTTCACAAGTGTATTCGGTGGTCGTTATGTAAAGGTGGTGACGACGATAGCGTCCAAATGTATGAGGACAATGAGGGCTTCCATAACTGTCAGGGGGCACCGCGCGTAGTGGCGACAAGCGTTTAAAGTGTGTGCGCGATGGTCATTTCGTGAGGGCAGTAGCGCCGAAATGTTTGATGGTGTTCGATATAGTTGGTGGAGGTGGATAGGTAGAGGATATTACTTGCACGCAAGGGAGCAAGGTTAGGGAAGGGAGGAGGAAAATGACATGTTTACCATTTAGTTGTTGTGAAATATTATTTATATTAAAGGTAGTTTTGTCCAAGCACCATTATCTTTATGGGGCCGGTATTAATATTAAGTTACAGATTTACCTTCACTTGGTCATAAAAATGGGACATGACCACCTTAATGATTATCTCGAGGTGGACGTTGACTTTGAATCGATTTGCAGTGTTTTGTTAAAATAGAAGGGACGCTATTACAAAATTTGTAAATACAGACAGAGACATGGAAAAACATGTAAATAACAGAGAACAATTTTTTCATTAACACACACACATTTTGAAGCTGATCAATTGCTCGCACAATCAATTTAAGGTAAGTTGTCATCGCCATCTGGCCGTTCATCCTTTGAAGATGGATGGGCCAGATCTCTCTCTCTCTCTCTCTTTTAAGTAAACTTTATTGTATGCTACATTATGTAGTGGACGGTAAAATATACCCTTCAACCCCCCCCCCCCCCCCAACCACCCTCGCCCCCCGCGCGCTTGTCTGCCAATCCCTCCAACTCATTAAATCTCAGCGAGGCATTTTGGTCTAAATCCCCGTCTGCCAAATAATGTAGCGGACGACGGATGGATGATGATTTTTTTTAAAAAAAAGTTAGATCCGGTCCGTCCATCCACGATGGATGGACAGCCAAATCGCTTTGGCAACTTGACTTAAGTTACCTACGAGGACAAGGGATCACGTCCCTACATTTATATATTTATCTGTGATATCCTAGGAGTGCAAAACAACATAGTAAAAAAAGTACCCTCCCAAGAAATCTCCTGGCTGCACGCCACTGTGCCCTAGCCCTCTCGACAATGAGCGAGACTGCGGACTTCAGGGGTTAATGTATAATACTTTCGGTTAACGATGTAACTCTCTGAAATCATGCTCCACACACGACTTACACAGATTTTCAGAAATGGCATATAGATTTTCTCGTGTATGCATATACGTGTCGTCTGATAGTAATACATGCCATTTGGTCTAATTGTTCTCTTGCGTTTTGTGCGTCGAAAGAGGTGGGTAGGGTATGGCCTTGGTGTACCGTGTTTGCCCCCAGTGAACTGCAGCGACAATTTTCGTCGTGTTGGAGAAAGTTTCACTTTCATCCATTGATGTTAGTGAATAAGGTTCTGAAAACTGACTTTCATGCTCCTAATTAATTGGTTTACTCCGCAAGCTGCCCCTTGATATGAGGTAAGCCACGCTATTCTGTATACATGGTAATCAGAACAAGTCAATGGTTAGCTCCGTTGGCGGTTTATGTATGAAGATCGTTCTAGTATTGTGATGAAGAACCCCTTCATCACAAAGTTTGCTGTTACATTCCCAAAGTTTACGGGCATGCGTTGACCTCCAACGCCGGTTCTACTATTTTATAAAGAAACAAGTTCAAGTGCTAGTGCTTCTATGTATTATGTATGCGGTTTCCAAGCCAGGGTGTAGTAGTATATATACATTTCATTGGAGAGACAAGTTAAATGGCTTCAAAACCAGGGTTTCTCGCTGACTGGCCATGGAAGGGCTTTGGAAGCTTGAAGGGTTTCTCACTGACTGGCCATGGCAGGGCTTCGGAAGCTTTACCTTTACAGGGGATGCAAGGTGGAGTGCATCCCTACCTTTAAAGGAGATGCAATGTGGAGTACATGAAAAAGGTACTGAAGGCATATTATACTTTCCTTATGGAGTGGTTTGTTAATACAGCCAAGGTGGAGATTGTTGATATATGTCTTATATTTAATCCCACATCGGTTACTCAAAGAAGGTTGCAACTTGGTCCTTAGTATATAAAGACATCTTGTCCCACATTGATTATCAAGAGAAGATCCCTGCTTATCTCTAGTATAAGTAAGCTGTCTTGTATTATGTGTAAGGGTAAGAGAGAAGAGTCCTTCTTTGAGTAAAAAAAACAAGAAGATAGAAGAGTCCTTCTTTGAGTAGGCAAATAAAAGACATAAGAGTTCTTCTTTGAGTNGGAAAACAATTGAGAGATACACGTGAGGGAGCATTTTAAATCTGACTTGTGCAAAGTGGATTTGAGTTTTCTCATATCTCTCGTATTCTCTTATTTGGTTACCGTGTTCTATACATACTTATCTAGAGCGATTTCGTAACATGTAAAAATTGTAAGGCAATTAAGTACTTTTGTTGGTCAAACCTGTGTTATTAAAAGTTTTTAAAATCATAAAACATAAAGTATTTTCAAAAGAGATGTACTCTTATGTTTTAAGCACCACGTCTGCAAGTAATGTGCTACACCTAACGAGTAATGCTTAGAAGGCACAATATTTTTTAGTTTTTACTCTTTCTTTTGTGGTGGTGGGTGGGGGGTGGGGTTCATATTCGGTATCATTCAGTTGTGTAAAGTTACTTCTGAAAATAGAAAAATCACGAAAGCGATAGATTCAATATTATAGTCGGTTACAAAAGATATGATCCAATAAAACACTACTCGGCTTCAAACACCCCATTTAACACTACTCTCAGAGAATAATCTCATCCAAAGCAGACTAAGACCCTTTTTTGGGCACAAAAATCTCAATGCTTGACTAAATGGTTTGATAGACAACATCGTTAGCTGGCCACTAACTACTACTGCGTCCCCAAGGGTATAATAGCTACCTTTCATATTCTCAGCATAAAGAATATGGAGTGGGGGACTTTCGTAGTCCCTCAACTTAATCCCTCGGTCTGCCGAGCTGATAAGCTCACGAAGCTTAAATTAATTTCTGTGCCAACTGAGTAGTTGAGCTCGCAATGCTTAAGTTTTGCCCCTCTAGCCAATCGAGTGGACGATTGGCATGCCCCCAGGGCTAGACACACACAGGCCTACCCCTTTTGCGCGTTTCTCTCTCTCTCTCTCTCTTCTTTTGGTTGATGCTCTTCTTCTCTATATTATATTCTCTATAGCTTCGAATTATTTTCTAAAAGCTTAGGTTAGAGAATTGTAAGAGCCCATATTCGAATTCGACATGGGTTCATAGTGAGGAAGGCTGGTTGGTGTCAAGATCTACATAAAAGGTTTCGTCAAGTATTAACAAAGATGTATGATTTAATTACATGTATTGTTTAGCGCTATGTAATGTATGGATGTTAATGGTTTCTTTCTTTTTAATGCAAATTTTTATTACCTATGGGATTCAATTATCCATACATTCCAGATCTGTCAAGGGGCATCATGCATGGTGTAGACGAGTTCACAAGTGTATTCGGTGGTCGTTATGTAAAGGTGGTGACGACGATAGCGTCCAAATGTATGAGGACAATGAGGGCTTCCATAACTGTCAGGGGGCACCGCGCGTAGTGGCGACAAGCGTTTAAAGTGTGTGTGCGATGGTCATTGCGTGAGGGCAGTAGCGCCGAAATGTTTGATGGTGTTCGATATAGTTGGTGGAGGTGGATAGGTAGAGGATATTACTTGCACGCAAGGGAGCAAGGTTAGGGAAGGGAGGAGGAAAATGACATGTTTACCATTTAGTTGTTGTGAAATATTATTTATATTAAAGGTAGTTTTGTCCAAGCACCATTATCTTTATGGGGCCGGTATTAATATTAAGTTACAGATTTACCTTCACTTGGTCATAAAAATGGGACATGACCACCTTAATGATTATCTCGAGGTGGACGTTGACTTTGAATCGATTTGCAGTGTTTTGTTAAAATAGAAGGGACGCTATTACAAAATTTGTAAATACAGACAGAGACATGGAAAAACATGTAAATAACAGAGAACACTTTTTTCATTAACACACACATTTTGAAGCTGATCAATTGCTCGCACAATCAATTTAAGGTAAGTTGTCATCGCCATCTGGCCGTTCATCCTTTGAAGATGGATGGGCCAGATCTCTCTCTCTCTCTCTCTCTCTCTTTTAAGTAAACTTTATTGTATGCTACATTATGTAGTGGACGGTAAAATATACCCTTCAACCCCCCCCCCCCCCCCCCAACCACCCACGCCCCCCGCGCGCTTGTCTGCCAATCCCTCCAACTCATTAAATTTCAGCGAGGCATTTTGGTCTAAATCCCCGTCTGCCAAATAATGTAGCGAACGACGGATGGATGATGATTTTTTTTAAAAAAAATGTTAGATCCGGTCCGTCCATCCACGATGGATGGACAGCCAAATCGCTTTGGCAACTTGACTTAAGTTACCTACGAGGACAAGGGATCACCTCCCTACATTTATATATTTATCTGTGATATCCTAGGAGTGCAAAACAACATAGTAAAAAAAGTACCCTCCCAAGAAATCTCCTGGCTGCACGCCACTGTGCCCTAGCCCTCTCGACAATGAGCGAGACTGCGGACTTCAGGGGTTAATGTATAATACTTTCGGTTAACGATGTAACTCTCTGAAATCATGCTCCACACACGACTTACACAGATTTTCAGAAATGGCATATAGATTTTCTCGTGTATGCATATACGTGTCGTCTGATAGTAATACATGCCATTTGGTCTAATTGTTCTCTTGCGTTTTGTGCGTCGAAAGAGGTGGGTAGGGTATGGCCTTGGTGTACCGTGTTTGCCCCCAGTGAACTGCAGCGACAATTTTCGTCGTGTTGGAGAAAGTTTCACTTTCATCCATTGATGTTAGTGAATAAGGTTCTGAAAACTGACTTTCATGCTCCTAATTAATTGGTTTACTCCGCAAACTGCCCCTTGATATGAGGTAAGCCACGCTATTCTGTATACATGGTAATCAGAACAAGTCAATGGTTAGCTCCGTTGGCGGTTTATGTATGAAGATCGTTCTAGTATTGTGATGAAGAACCCCTTCATCACAAAGTTTGCTGTTACATTCCCAAAGTTTACGGGCATGCGTTGACCTCCAACGCCGGTTCTACTATTTTTTAAAGAAACAAGTTCAAGTTCAAGTGCTAGTGCTTCTATGTATTATGTATGCGGTTTCCAAGCCAGGGTGTAGTATATATACATTTCATTGGAGAGACAATTTAAATGGCTTCAAAACCAGGGTTTCTCGCTGACTGGCCATGGAAGGGCTTTGGAAGCTTGAAGGGTTTCTCACTGACTGGCCATGGCAGGGCTTCGGAAGCTTTTAGGTATCTTTTATCATCCTCCTGAACTGGAGATGGTAGACTACTCTATACAGGCATACAGCTATTACAGCCTCCTAGAACTATGGACCAATTTTATATGCCGTCTTCTATTCATGAGCTCTGGACCAAAAAATTATGCCTACTAGTATTAGCTACGCCTTCATGCCCACTTTTTCCTGGTTTGTAGCCCACTTATTGCGCCTACAATATTAACGAGAAGACACTGACTTCATGCCCTTTCATATTGTGCCATGCCGCATATGTCACCTAAGCATAATATTTGTCGCAAAGAGTCTCTTTAAAATTGATTCTCAAAAGAATTTCAGAAATCTTTGTCAGGTTTGAAATGCTTAGACTAATTTTAGGGGTTATTTCATCTTGCTCCCTCGTCTTTTAATTTGCCCACTTTTTTAAATTCGTTATTGAATTGCTATTTTCTTGAAACTTGTCCTTGTATTACGCTCTATCACTATGTTAGTTCATGCATATGTAATTTTTCCGTTAAATTGAGAACTAGATTCGTCATTTTATCCTTTTAAGGTAAAAATTACACATGCCATGCACGTGACACTCTCCAAAATAGTTTTGGTTCAACTCCCACTGCCTCGGATGACACTATCGTCCGCCTCTGAAACATTTCTACTGCTTTCGACGACGCAACATCCAGCACTACCTCAAACCCCTTTCCCCCATCGAGCCCACACCTCAATCACTGCCAGACAACCCTTTTCCCCAACAAATTCGATCACCCCGCCATCGCTGCCTCCACACCTATCACCCACCTCCGCCTCTAACAATCACCATCAACTCCACCACCCATCACCAAACCACTGCCTCCACACCCATCACCCCTCCCCCTCCCTACCATCATCACCACCAACACGACAAATAAATAAGTAAAAATTATCTGACGAATCTTTTAGACTTGATTCTTTATGGCCATGCATGATGGCATCGTGGTCTCTCCAAACGAAATCAGCCGGCAGATCATTAGTTCAATGGATCGAAGCCTTGTGAGCGCCGGAAGGTAGCCTGTGCCACTTCAGCCCATGAAAATCCGCAAGAACTGATTTTACCACTATACACCAGCAATGTGATCTCTTGAAAGTCTGCACTTTTTGTGAGGTCAGTGCATTTCCCTCGGAAGTTTCCACGCATAAAGAAATCGACGAAACCATATTTAATTTGTCAAAACGACTTAAAGGTAACAAATGACTTTGATCGATTATATCAATATGTCTCCGGTATATTTTTAAAACAACCAAACAATGTCTCTATCACTATAAATAAATCCATCCAGGATATCTTCATGGCACCTACTTCGTATCTACACCCTATTGCTTGCTATAAATGTTCGCTCAAAATATTCAACTCAAAAATTAATTGGCGATGAAGAGAAAGCCCCGTATTTCTATATCGGAGTCGATATAAGGGTGGCAAGCGAGGGCCATGGCTACTCCAAAAATCTTGAAAATTAAGTGCATTATCTTATTTCATCACACAATTTACCGTATATAATAGTCTTTGACTCTCTAATTAAAAGAAATGCATCTATTTATCCTTAAATGACGCCTATGCATTCATTCTAATCAGTACCTGACTTAACGTTATTGCCTAATTAGTGAAGCATGGTTTATAAATAAGAAAAGCAATTAAAATAACAAATGTAGTAACTCAAACGACTTGCATATACATAAAACTGTTTATACTATTTAGATTTTTATGATAAGCTTTGGCCCTCCTGAGGGAACATCCTAGATCCGCCCCTCATTTATGTTGAAGTATTTATTGTTATCTTTTTGGTTTGGGACTCATACTCTCACACGCTCCCTCCTTAGCGGTCAAGACTTTTTCTTTATTCGCTCAAAACACATGAATAAATTAAACTAGATTGAGTTTGAATCTACTCGGAGTTAACATGCAAAAATATTAATTCTAAGGCTTAGATCTACTCGCAAAGTTAGCAACTAAAAATATCAAATTCGAAACTAGCTGACAGTAGACGATGGAGAGACCCACTAGGCTAATATACTCCTTGTTATTATCTTCCAGCAAATTCATGTTGCTACACGTTTAACTTGCGACAATTGGTGCCCAACTCAACAAGACATGTGCTGCAATGATATTGAAATTTTACACGAGATGAACAGGTAGAAGATTTCGCACGTATGGAGGTTAACCCCAGAGGAGGAAAGATCAATCGATTGTCTAATGTGCAAGATTGATCTTATAATGGATAGGTTCTTGATGAGACATCACCTTAATTCTTATATCTTATTCTTATGTCTCACAACTTTGATGGAAATAAGATACTCAGTACTGTGTTTTATTTATTTCAATTCTTATACTAAAATTTTATTCTTATAATTGCACCTTCAAGCTTGAGACAAATATCGTATCCTTTGGATTGCAAACATACATGTTATTTACTTAAATACTCGTACTAAAATCTTATTCTTATATTTGAAACTTCAAGTTTCAAACAAACATCTTATCCTTTGCATTACGTACATACATTTCACGAAAACATTTTATGCAACAAAGGGTGTCTAAACAAAATCAAACTAAATCTTTTTACAACCATATCATGGACTAACCCGAGCTTGGCTTGGGTTCTTGAGCTAGTATTTCTAAGAGAGAAACATCATGTTCTCACAGAAAGCCAAGATAAGCTCGTAGCTTCGAGGATCGCCACTTCTGCCCAGAACGCTCAGAGAAAGCGCAACGAAATGACTCAGAAATCTGCGCTGGTCCGACTGTTGGTGCTGCCGAGGAAGTTGGCAGACTTGGGACCGGCACAGTGGACACGTCAATTGCGACTGGAGCCAGTCGTCGATGCAGTCCGCATGGAAGCAGTGGCCGCATTTGGGCAGCTGCCGGTACGTCTCTCCGCCGGCCACGTCATGGAGGCAGACGGTGCAGTACAACGATGAGGTGGTGGACTTCTTGGGGTTGAAGGTTAATGTTCTTAAAGTGTGTTGACGACGGCGAAAGTGGTTCAGAAAGAGATGGAGGACGAAGAAGATGGTAACAACGGCAATGGTGGCCTTGCTCCCATTTGTGATGGCTCTGAAATCCATCTCTCTCTCTCTCTCTCTCTCTCTCGCTCTCAGTATGTTGATGACGATTAATTATTATGGCTAGAGGTTGTTGGGGTTAAGATGTAAAGACACACACAAATTGGGTGGGTAAAGTAACTGGACCTATATTTGCCCCTATTGAAAATTTGTCCGAGAGCAGCGTCTAACCAAGAAACGCGTAGTGGAAAACTAAAGCCTAAAGTTGATTAAAATGTCATTGTCACGTCGTCTCGTAAAATTATTGTTGGAATCAATCATCAATCATGTCCTTGTAATTTTCAAGAATTACTAAAGTGAGTCAACAGTGTAAAGTAAAGAAACACTCATAAATTACTTAAATTAAGCTGCAATAATAAAAATCAACCGCCGAAAAAGTTACATTTCTTTCGCCTTATTACTCCCTCTGTCTCACAACGATTGATCAACTTCATATCTATGACGTCCCAACTTTATTGCTTAGTTTCCGTACGTAGGATATAAAATTTGATATTATTCCATTTTTGCCCTTATGTACTTATTACATATACAAGTTTCAATCACTCCAATATTAGTGGGACAAACGTCCTTGTTAAGACTCACTGGAGCGCATATTAGACAACTTACGAAAAATGACCAACTACCATTAGCGTGTAAAGTTAATATGAAGCAATTATTTTGGGTCGAAAGGAGTATATTGTAAATCATGTGGTTACATCTCAGTACGTAGCGCATATTAGTTCACTAATTATAGGATAATCAAAACAGAGTAATGCATAATTCTCTTTTAAACATGTTAACTTTTAATGTTCAGTACAGTTTAAGAAGTAGATATTACAAGCACTCCACAACAAATCTCGCTCTGGCAAAAGCCAAAACAGTTTTGGCAATGCTTTATAAGAATCTCAATCTTAGTCGGGCTTTGGTAACAACCCAAAACTATTTTGGCAATGGCTAGCTTTATAAGAATCTCAATCTTAGTCAGGGTTTGGTAACAACCCACTTGTTTGAAAATCGATTATCACTGTAGTGCACGGTAGTTTCGTAAATGTTAATATATATCACACGAAATCAACTTTTAAAAGTAAAGTCGGAATCAATTAATAATCCGGTACCTCATAACCTTTTAGACTTTCCATTGTGTGTCATTATGAAAGGTTCAAGTGTAAGGCACATGTATAGTTAACGGTTCGAAATAATTAACTTACCGCATCAATAATATGAAGTCAATAACTGAAAAAGAGATATTCCTATCGCGCTATAAATATTGTAAATCATGCAATTTACATCTCATCAGTTCATATCAGTTCAATGATTACATGGGAGTTAAAACAGAATAATGCATAAATCTGTTTCTCATTATATATTTGTGTATTTGTATGAACGTTCCTAGTAATAATAATAGATTATAAGCTTGGAGAAGGCGTAAGCATGCTATAAGTAGAGTCATGACCTTTGTTTTTTTTTTTTTGGGTTACAATGACCTTTGTTTATTCAGGCCTTTTGGTTTGTCCCAAGTCATGCTGGTTGTTTGGTTAGGTGATGTCTATTGGCAACAAAACAAGACTAAGCTCGTAAGGCCGGGGTGAAACCTAGTACCTCTTTATTTGTGTACAAGGTAGCCATATTATATAACATGAAGTACGTTTGGTGAAAGAACGTGGATAGGTAGGTAAGGGATGCTTTAGAAAGATGCGGAAATAATAATAATAATAATAAGCTTGATTTTTTTAGTCACATGCTACTAATTAAATTAGTTAGTGACATGTTAGTGGTCATTAATCATCTGTTAGTGATATGTTAATAATTTGTGGTTATGAAAATGACTAGCAATGCAATAGTTGTGTAGATAGCGGGATGAGTGGTGTGATTATTGTAATTTGGGAGTTACTTTTAGGCATAACATAAACCCATGGCCATGTACTTCAACCATTTTGATTAATTGAATGAAAGTATTCTCTCAATATCTCTCAATTGCCTCCTCATATTTGTTAGAGTATGAATTTGAGCGACCATTTGTCTCTAACAAGTGATATCAGAGCATCAGGTTAGTGGTGCTCAAGTGAGTGACAGAGAGAGAATGATGGCCAACGTAATATGGTTCCATTTCAAATCCTTACTAATGACAACTATGAAAATTGGTGTACTCACGTGAAGGCAATTCTTGGATCGCAAGATGTGAGTGCTCGTCAAAAGTGCGTCTTACAAGCCATTAGAAAGGAAGATCAGAAGGCTCTTGCAGTCATCCATCAAACCTTGGATGATGCAATGTTACAAATGATTGCAAATTCAACTACTTCCAAGAAAGCTTGAGAGATTCTTCAAACATCTCACGGCGGATTGGAGAAAGTAAAGAAGGTTCATTTCCAAATTTAAGAGGCTCAAAGTCTTACACATGAAAGAATAGTTTAAAGAGTTTTGGATATTTTCAATCAAATGAAAAGAAATGGTGACGATTTGAATGAAGCACGAGTGGTAAAAAAATTTCTCCTTTCATTAGATCCCAAATTTGACTACATTGTTGCAGCCATTAAAGTATCTAAAGATATAGAATCCATGACTGTTGATGAACTCATGGGATCGTTGCAAGCGCATTAACAAAGGCTAACAAAAAGACACTACAAGAAAAAGCATACGTCGAAAAAGATTTTTAGTGATGAATTGTCCGTCGCTAAAAATCCGTTGGAAAAAAGGCTCTCGCTAAAAGATTAGCGACGAAAATTGGTGATCCCTCAAAAAAAAATATTACTTCTACCGATGGAATTAATTATTTTTAATGACAGGATATTCCGTCCCTAAAAGTATTTTCTGTAAATTATAAAAATAAAAGACTTTTAGCGACGGAAGATCAGTCATTAAAAGTCCGTCGCTTATAGTTGACCCTTTTTAGTAATAAAAATTTGTTGCTAAAGGTCCGTCACTAAAAGTGTGAGACCTTTCAACAACCTTTTCTTCATCACTAAAAATCAACATCTGAATTATTTAAATTACTTTAAGCAACAAATTTTTATTACTTAAAGTAAATATAAGCTTTTTTATTATTTTCCAAAAATCCAAAAATGTTTCCTGCAATTCAATTCACACGAACAATTTAATACATCTACATTTAACCGTAATCAACCAATCCATTCACAATTTTAATCAAGCAATCCATCCATACAGCTCCTAAACACAAATATATATACAATGTCACATCATCCAAACTGAGATAACAAATATATAACAGCTACATCAGACATTAGGTTCATCGGACAAGAACCTTGAACACTTGAAAGGCATCTAGCTTGATGTTCATGCTTGACTCCTACAACCAAACAAACATCACCAACTTCAATGATAACTTTAGAATATAAGCACACAGAACAAGACTCGAACTGAGAATTTGAAACATTACAGGGGAAAAAAATAACTAAGGCAATCTGCAACAAGGATCGACTAATTAACCAAAACTTTGCAAAGACCTCCTCGACAGAAAAACACACGTATCCTACTGGACTAGGTGATAATTTTTATCCCCTTTATTTCCCTACTAGAACTTTATTGGCTTCTTACATGCCATCCTCTCCAATAGAGCTTGCGCTTGCGAGCTTCTCTTTAGAACTGCATCTCCATTTTATACAACATTATGATATATAATATGCTTGACTTGTAAAATTTGTGGTATTTTGACACCAGTGCTAGCAACCACGGGTGCTTAAGCAAGAGTATGTTTGTGGAGATCGATGAAGCAGCGAATGGCCGAGTCACTTTTGGCGACTCATCTCAAATTCTGTTAAAGGGAAAAGGTAACATTGTAATTCGTTTGAAGAGTGGTGAGCACCAATTTATTTCCAATATCTACTATGTGTCTCATATGAAGAATAATATTTTGAATCTGGGCAACTCTTAGAAAAATGTTATGAAATTATTATGAAAAAGAGTAGTCTTTTCATGAAAGACCCATTTGAAAATTTGGTTGCTAGTGTTCCCATGACAAGAAACTGGATGTTTTGGTTAAACATTCAGAGTGATGTCGCTAAATGATTGACGAGTTACGTTAGAGACTCATCTTCACTTTGGCATCTAAGGCTTGGACACTTGCATTTTGGAGGACTAAATATGTTGTCTACAAAGGAGATAGTAAAATGGTTGCCTTACATTAATCATCTGAATCAGCTTTGTGATAGATGCATTTTTGGCATGCAATTCTGAAAAAGTTTTCCAGAGAAAGTTCATTCAAGAGCCGTGGAGCGGCTTCAACTCGTTCACTCGATTGTTTGTTGGCTAATTAATCCACCCTCACTTGGTAAGAAAAAAAAATTTCTTTTGTTTATTGATGATTTTATCAGCAAGACTTGGGTTTATTTTCTTAAAGAAAAACCAGAAGTGCTTGACGTTTTCAAGAAGATTAAGGATTTTGTTGAAAGAAAGTGGTTATGATTTCAAGGCTATAAGATCCGACGAAGGAGGCGAATTCACATCAAATGCTTTTAAGAAGTATTCTGAAGAAAATCAAACTCGACATCCTTTAACAGTTCCAAGGTCCCCAAAATAAAATGGCATCACCGAGAGGAAGAATAAAACTATTTCTCCACATGGCTCGGAGTCTTGAAGACCAAAAGAATGTCCAAGAGTTTTGGCAGAAGCAGTTGATGGTTCAGTCAACTTGTTGAACCGTTGTCTCTCTAGAGATGGAATATTCCGTCGCCAAAAAGCTTATTTAGCGACGGAATATTCCGTCCCTAAAACATTTATTCCGTCGCTAATTTGACAAAAAAGAAAATAAATTAAAATTCTAAAAATAGAATTAGCGACGGATCGTCTGTCGCTAATTAAAAATAAATCCGTCGCAAAAAATTACATATTTAGCGACGGATTTCAAAATTCCGTCGCTAAACTATTAGTGACGGGCTTTTATACGAGGGACTTTTAGCGACGGTGAATCCGTCACTAATTTTTTTAGCGACGGAATATAGGCTTTTAGCGACGAATTTTCCCGTCGCTAAAAGCCTTTTTTCTTGTAGTGATAATGACTTGCTAAAAGTTGTGTAAGACGTGTGGATAGAAGTGTTGTTGACAATTTTAATATGAGAAAATGACCAAAAATGCATCAAAGAATATGCAAGATTCTCAATATTTTCCTTAACAAAAGTTTTAAAACAACTAAACTTATACTATGGCTATTCTTTCACCCTTTTGTATTCTCTATAAATATTTTTATATATTTTCACAACCTTTCTTTCTAGAAATATTTCTAAAAATGTGCTCACTTATTCTTTCTATTTGGTTGCATGAAGTAAGAAAGAAGTCCTAAAATGAACGATCTAAAAAAAATGGGTTCAAACACAAATTTCACGCATAGCAAATAACACAAGAAATGAATGCAACAAATAACAACTTTTATATATTTGTGCAATTTGTGTACAATCTGTCTCTCATTAATCTCTTTCTACAAATTGTGTTAAATCGAAGGTCTGTTGACATAATCCCGTTTTCTAAGATGCGATCTTTTCAAAATAATGAGAAAAAATAGAATATTCGTCATGTTGGTTCGAGGGCCTGTGGGCTGTGATCTTGAATCAAGCAACGCGGTCTTCTCGTAATGGTGTAAAAAGCTAAAGATCGTGCTATGCTGATTCGAGAGTTTGACGGCATGATTCTGAATCAAACGACGTGATCTTTCAGAAATGACGTAGAAAGGTAACAAACTTGGGATGCCGATCCGATCAAGGTCCTGGCCGCGATGTGCCGAATTTGGCATTGCAATGCTTCTAAGTTGATCTCAAAGGAAGACAAATTTTGAACCTATTTGATAGGCTAGGAGCGTGATCTCGAATTAATCAAAGATTTGTGTGATTCCCGTTGAGCTATCACCTTGAAATTGAAGAGTTAAGGCTTTCTCTTGATGTCGTAGGCTTGAGCAAAAGGTCAAAAAGATCTTTAGAAAGCCAGAAGATATCCCAAATGTTTCCCAATCTGTTGTAGATGTGGGATGGAGAGTTTCAATAGAGTCCATCTGCTCCATCTCAATTATCTCTTTGTTTTAAAGAGATAATCTTTCTTCTGTTTTTGTTTTTAATTAAAGATAATGTCAAGTGCTAATATCAAAAGATAAATAGAATAATTTCTACTTCTTATCTTCCAATTACTGAACACTTCACAAGTTTGAAGTAGATAATTTCATAAGTGTGTGATAACACTTAGCAAGTGTCGCTGCTCATCCAGCGTGACATTATTTTCATAAGCCAATTCAATGCCACATGACATTCTGGAATTAGTTCAAAAAGTTAGTCATCTACAAGGGCCATTCAGTGTCATGTGTTTAAGCACCGCCTCTCTGCAAGTAATGTGCCACACCCAAGCAGTAATGCTCAGAAGGTACAATTTGATCACCAACTGTCTGCTCCGAACTGGACAATAAATATGCCTCGATCACTATTAAAAATTCTATCCAATTTCTACATTGCACCTACTTTATATCTACACCCTAGTACTTTCTAAAAATGTTACCTCAAAGTATCCTACTCAAAAATTAATCGGCAATTACGAGAAAGCCGAATAGGTTTATATATATATCAGGGCAGATATAAGGAGTGGCAAGCCGAATAGTCTGGCGCTCAACTAAAATTAATACATCTATTTATCCTCAAATCATGACATGCATTTATTATTATCATCATCATCTAATTTAACTTTGTCTGATTAATGAAGCTTGATTTATAAATCAGAAAACAATTGAAACATCCGAATGTAAGAACTCGAACGACTGGCCTAAACATATAATTGTTAAACTTTTACGATAAACTTTGGCCATCTGTGAGGTAAGATCCTAGATCTACCCTTGCTTTATGTTGAAGTATTCATTGTTATCTTTTCGGTGCGAGACTCATACCCTAACACGCCCTTCACTAGCGATCAAGACTTCTTTTTTATCGGCTCAAATAGATGAATTAATTAAAATAGATTGGGTTTGGGTGTACTCTCAAAGTTAACATGGAAAAATATCAAATTCAAAGGTTTGGATTTACTCGCAAAGTTAACATCTAAAAGTATCAGATACAAAACTAGCTGATAGCGGATGATGGAATATATTGAATTCCTTGTTATTATCTTTCAGAAAAAGCATGTTGTGAATTGAAATTAATGAGAGGTGAAAAGATAAAAAGAGTGGGTGTTACATTTGATAATTAACGTGTTGAAGCTCAAACAAACAAAAGAGTACTTTAAGAGAGAAACACCGTGTTCTCACAGAAAGCCAATATAAGCTCGTAGCTCCGAGGATGGCCAATCCTGCCGACAACACTCAGAGATAGCGCAACTAAATGATTCACAAATCTGCGCTGGCCCGGCTGTTGGTGCTGCCGAGGAAGGTGGCAGACCTGTGACCGGCAGAGTGGACACGTCAATTGCGACCGGAGCCAGTCGTCGATGCAGTCGGCGTGGAAGCAGTGGCCGCACTCGGGCAGCTTCCGGTAGGTCTCTCCGCCGGCCACGTCGTGGAGGCAGACGGTGCAGTACAGTGATGAGGTGGTGGACTTCATGGGGTTGAAGGTTAATGTGGGGAGACTACGTTGACGACGGCGAAAGTGCTTCAGAAAGAGATGGAGGACGCAGAAGATGGTAACAACGGCAATGGTGGCCTTGCTCCCATTTGTGATGGCTCTGAAATCCATCTCTCTCTCTCTCTCTCTCTCTTTCAGTTTGTTAAGACGTCAAAGGATGACAATTGAATATGGGTAGAGGTTTTTTTTTTTTTGGTTATAATATGGGTAGAGGTTGTTGGCGTTCAGATGTAATACACACACATATTGGCATATTGCGTGTCTGCGTTGGTAAAGTAACAAAACAGGACGTATATTTGCCCCTATTGAAAAATTGTAGCTCTGCATATTGTTAATTATTATAAAAGGCCCCGTGTCATGTTATATATATATATATATATATATATATATATATATATATATATGGGACCTGATCCGTTTTAAGTGCTAGCAAAATAGGATATTTTGCAAGCGCGATCTGGCCGTCCATCCAGATCTTGTCTTTTTGCCCCTCCTCCCCTGTCCACTAAACTGTACGACGGACGACTTTCAAGTCCTGACATGTGTCAGGAAAAAGACTTCCGCTACACAGTGTAGCGGACGTCTTCTAGGCTGACACATGTCAGGATCTGTCCCGTCGCTCGCCAAGAAAGTCTCCCGTCAGGTCTTTATTTCTACACGTGTCAGAGTGTCGGCTATAATGTCCGCTATACAGTATCGCGGACATTATTGCCTCTATACCCAAAAGTTTCCTAATTCTCAGCTCTTTCGGCAAAATTTTAATCTCCTTCAGATTCACTTGCTTCCATTTTCGGCTCCCTTCAAGCTTCGAGTAATACTTGCTTCAAGCTTCACTCAAGCAAGATAAGTTTGTGGTACAGCACAAGTTTTCTGGGTAGATTGACTGATAAAGTATAATTTTTTTTTTGGACAAAGAAGTATAGATTTTTTGATGATGTTCTAGAAATTTGTGACTCTATTCATCAACTTGTGATGTTCTAGAAATTAATTTGTTAACTTTAAACAAATTTAATGTAGTTAATTTTGATTTTTTTGATGTTCGCTAACTTCGACACATGTATCCTATTTAAATTCGAATTTTTTGAGATACGTTTGTTGTATTTTGGCATGATGAATTTGTCTATTTATCTTAGTAATTTTAATTTGTTATGTTCAATAAATCTATAATTAGCAAAATGGGAGACTTTTGAGATTATGTATATGGTATATTTGTCATCTTAAATTGGTCTATTCGCCAAGATAATTTTTAGGTAATATTTTCAGTTGAAAATGTCATTTGATTGTTAAGCATAGTCTATTTCTACATAGGTCTTGTTTCACAATGTCTGATTTCGTGTCGAGCTCCAACACCCCTATAGATGCTAGTGATCCGTATGTAGGACGAACCTTTCAAACATTGGAAGAAGCTGGAGAATGTTTCCGAGCGTATTCATTGAGGTTTGGTTTTGTCATTAGAATAAAGACTACAAGAACAAGCAACGTAACAAAAAAGATATGCTCTCGCTTATATGAATGTCATCGAGGCAGAAACCCAGTGCAAAATGAGACACGCGTAGGCAACGATGATAGTGATGACGAAATAGGATATTCACGTAGAAGACGGGACTGCTTTACGCTCACTCATTGCCAGGTCAAGATGTTCGTAAGCTATAAACCCAAGCAAGATCATTGGCTTATTACCAGCCTGGAACTGGCACACAATCACCTGTTAGTAACCCTTTCTAAGGTGAGTCAGACGCATCAACACAAGAAGATGGGTAAGGTCGCGAGGAGCCTAATTCACACAATGAGCGATGCGCGGATAGGACCTACCGAGATTGTTAATGTTCTTATTAAACAAGCTGGGAGAATTCAAAATTTAAACTTTAACAAGACAGACGTTCGTAACGCGGTCCGAACCAATAGACGAGCCGCGTATGACCTCAATGATGCTCAATCCACAATGAGCCTATTGAAACGGATGCAGATGGAGGATCCGCAGTTTACCTTCGATTATAAACTTGACGACGAGCATCGAGTTAGCACAATTTTTTTGGTCAACGGTCGTTCGAGGCTTGCTTATAAGTATTTTAGGGATGTCGTGACTTTCGACACCACATACCGTACCAACAAGTACTCGATGCCGTTCGCTCCTTTCACGGGGGTCAATCATCATTATCACTCCATCATGTTCGGGTTCGCCTTGTTAAGGGACGAGAGCGAGAGTTCTTTTGAATGGTTGTTTAGGGCGTGGCTAGAAGCCATGAACAACAAAGCACCGAAAGTTATCATCATCGATCAAGATTTGGCAATGAAGAAGGCTATTGCCACCGTCTTCCCAGATACTCGACACAACTTGTGCACTTGGCATATAAGCAACAAATACCCTGAACGTTTGCATCACGTGTATGCAAAGTTTTCAGACTTTAAACAGGATTTTGACAAGTGCATTAACAAGTCGTTAACGATTGAGAAATTTGAGGAGAGGTGGGAAAAGCTTGTTGAGGATTACTCATTGCAAGACAACGAGTGGCTCTAGCACTTGTACGAGCTCAAAGAGCAATGGATTGGCGTTTACACGAGGATGCATTTTTCTGCGGGCATGAAAACGACGGGTAGGAGTGAATCTATGAATGCCACGTTCGATAGTTACGTGGGTACAGCTACCAATTTGAAGAGTTTCGTCACATCCGCACAAAAAGCGATTGTGTCGTTATTCGTGAAAAAAAGGGCTGCAGACTTTGCAACCACGTACAAACAAAGTAGGAGGTTGCTTGAGACCCCGCTGGAGCTGAACGGTGCCAAAGATCGTGGTATGTCGATTCGAGGGTTTGTGGGCGTGATTATGAATCAAACGACGTGATCTTTCAGAAATGACATAGAAAGGTAACAAACTTGTGATGCCGATCCGAGGTCCTGGCGGCGATGTGCCGAATTTGGCATTGCAATTCTTCTAAGTTGATGTCAAGAAGACAAATTTTGATCCCGATTTGACGGGCTAGGGGCGTGATCTCGAATAAATCAAAAGATTTGTGAAATTCCTGGTGAGCTATCACCTTGAAATCGAAGGGTTAAGGCTTTCTCTTAACGTCGTCGCTTGAGCAGAAGGTCAAAAAGATCTTTAGAAAACCAAAAGCCAGAAGATATCCCAAATGTTCCCCAGTATGTTGTAGATATGGGATGGAGAATTCAATAGCTAGAGTCTGTCTACTCCATCTCAATATCTTTTTGTTTTAAAGAGATAATCTTTCTTTTGTTTTTGTTTTTTATTAAAGATAATGTCAAGTGCTAATATCAAAAGATAAATAGAATAATTTATATTTCTTATCTTTTAAGTACTGAAAACTTCACAGTTTGAAGTAGATAATTATAAGTGTGTGATAACACTTAGTACATGTCGCTGCTCAACCAACGTGACGTTATTTTCATAAGCTAATTCAATGCCACGTGACTTTCTGAAATTGGTTCAAAAAGTTAGAGCCCGTTTGGGATTGATTAAAAAAAACAGATTCTGCTTAAATCTTAATCAGTTTTCAAAATCTGATTTAATCAGAATCAGTTTGCTGTTTGGCAAAAGTAGTTGTAAATTAGATTAAATTTATAAAAAGTGTTTGGATAAAAAATACTTAAATCAGTTTCACTATAACAAAATGACCATAGAGGACATTCAATAAACAATTTTTATAATATTCAAGTAACGTTAACATAACTTTTATTCGTAAATAATTATAATGTCCAAATAAATTATGAAAATAACTATTTTCACGTCCTAGAAAAATTGTTACTTTTTATTTTAAATTAAAAACATAAACAATCTCACGTTATTGCTTATAGTAGGACAACATCCCAAAATTACAAATAAAATTTATCTTGAGCAAAAAAAATATATATTTATCTAGTAGAAACCGCATCACAAATAGCATCACAAACGTTAGTATGAAAAATAGGTTAGCAGAGAAGAGATAAACTCCAGCAATTATCTAATTAATTAAGGGGTATGAGAGGTCTTTTTGTAAAAAATATAGGGATAGGATGGTAAATTACATGGTCAAACCTGATTATGGAAAAAGTGATTATTTCATAATCCTCACTTTTGAGGATTATGGATTAAATCAGTTTTTAGCTTTTGGAGATGGATTAAATCTGTTAATCTATTTTGCCAAACACTCACAAACCTGATTTAATCTAGATTAAATCAGGTTTGACCAAGATTTAATCAATCCCAAACACCCTCTTAGTCGTCTACAAGGGTCATTCAGTGTCATAATGTAGAAATATGAGGGTAATTAAGTACTTTTGTTGGTCAAACCTGCTTTTTTAGTACAGTTTAAATTATAAACCACAGAAGTATTTTCGAGAGACGTGTACTTTCATGCACGACGTCTGCAAGTAATGTGCCACACCCAAGCAGTAATGCTCAGAAGGCACAATGGTTTTTTTTTTTTCTTATTTTTCTTATTATAATTTTTTTATTTTTTTTTTGGGGGGTGGGGGGTGTTCACATTTGGTATCATTCAGTTGTGTAAGGTTGCAGAATATGATCGGAATTTTTCAAATTCGGAGGACAAGCGAATAGTCACAAAAATTTTAGAGTTTGGTATTTATTGCCTTAGAAGTTTCAAATATGGCTAGTGGGGGATAGATTGAGCATAGAATAACAACAAAAGCCACCAAAGGGGACTTCTTTCGTACCATATTCTTCCCTCCCTCCCAAGAAAATCCGCAACAACTGTTTCCACCACTAAATACCAGCAACGTGGGCTCTATAAAATCTGCACTTTTGTGAGGTCAGTCCATTGCTCATTCGGCTCCTCTTAAACAGGCTATTTCGAGATGTACTAGTTTTAAGTTAGTCTTGCCGGAGTCACCATTATTATATAACTAACTGTGTTGATCCAATTTCTACATTGCACCTACTTTATATCTACACCATGTTACTTGCTAAGAATGTTACCTCAAAGTATCCTACTAAAAAATTAATCGGTAATAACGGAAAAGCCCAATAGGTTTATATATATATATCAGGGCAGATATAAGGAGTGGCAAGTGCGGGCCATGCTGCCCCCAAAATTTTAAAAATTAAGTGAATTATCTTATTTTATTACATAATTTATTGTAAATAATAGTCTTTTAAGATAAAATTTGGTCATCTGTAAGGCAAGATCCTAGATCTACCCTTGCTTTATGTTGAAGTATTATCTTTTTTTTTTATAACCAAAAAAAAAAAAAAAAAGCATTATCTTTTGGGTGGGAGACTCATACCCTCACTGCTAGCGGTCAAGTCTTCTTTTTTATCGGCTCAAATATATCAAATGAAAAAATATCAAATTCAAAGGTTTGAATCTACTCGTAAAGTTAACATCTAAAAATATGGGTTTGGGTGTACTCACAGAGTTAACATGAAAAAATATCAAATTCAAATATTTGAATCTACTCGCAAAGTTAACATCTAAAAATATGGGATACAAAATCAGTTGACAGAGGATGATGGAGACTAGGATAATATATATATATATATATATATATATATATATATATATATATATATATTGAATTCCTCGTTATTATCTTCAAGCAAAATCATGTTGCAAATTGAAATTAAAGAGATTTGACGTCAAATTCAAAACATGTTGATGTTGTTGTAAAAGAGGTGAAAAGATAAAAAGAGTGGATGTTACATTTGATAATTAACGTGCTGAAGCTCAAACAACAAACAACAAACAAACAAACAAAAGAGTACTTCTAAGAGAGAAACACCGTGTTCTCACAGAAAGCCAATATAAGCTCGTAGCTCCGAGGATGGCCAATCCTGCCGACAACACTCAGAGATAGCGCAACAAAATGATTCACAAATCTGCGCTGGCCCGACTGTTGGTGCTGCCGAGGAAGGTGGCAGACCTGTGACCGGCAGAGTGGACACGTCAATTGCGACCGGAGCCAGTCGTCGATGCAGTCGGCGTGGAAGCAGTGGCCGCACTCGGGCAGCTTCCGGTAGGTCTCTCCGCCGGCCACGTCGTGGAGGCAGACGGTGCAGTACAGTGATGAGGTGGTGGACTTCAAGGGGTTGAAGGTTAATGTGGGGAGACTGCGTTGACGACGGCGAAAGTGCTTCAGAAAGAGATGGAGGACGAAGAAGATGGTAACAACGGCAATGGTGGCCTTGCTGCCATTTGTAATGGCTATGAAATCCATCTCCGTCTCTCTCCCTCTCTCTCTCTCTCTCACTCTCTCTCTCGAGAAATTTGTTAAGACGTCAAAGGATGACTATTGAATATGGGTAGAGGTTTTTTTTTTTTGGTTATAATATGGGTAGAGGTTGTTGGCGTTAAGATGTAATACACACACATATTGGCATATTGCGTGTCTGCGTGGGTAAAGTAACAAAACAGGACGTATATTGTTAATAATTATAAAAGGCCCCGTGTAATGTTATATATATATATATATATATATATATATATATATATATATGGGAGCTGATCCGTTGAGAGCGCTAACAAAATAGGCTATTTTAGATCTTGTTTTTTTCGAAAACTGTCAGTCGTCTGCGATATAGTGTCGTGAACAGCTTTTTTGACCTTTTTGCCCCTTCTCCCCTGTCCGCTATACTGTACGGCGGACGACTTTCAAGTCCTGACATGTGTCAGGAAAAAGACGTCCGCTACACAGTGTAGCGGACGTCCTCTAGGCTGACACATGTCAGGACCTGTCCCGTCGCCCGCCAAGAAAGTCTCCTGTCACGTCTTTATTTCTGCACGTGTCAGAGTGTCGGCTATAATGTCCGCTATACAGTATCGCGGACATTATTAACCTATACCTAAAAGTTCCCTAATTCTCAGCTCTTTCGGCAAAATTTTCTTCTCCTTCAGATTCACTTGCTTCCATTTTCGGCTCCCCTCAAGCTTCGAGTAACACTTGCTTCAAGCTTCACTCAAGCAAGGTAAGTTTGTGGTACAACACAAGTTTTCTGGGTAGATTTACTGATAAAGTATAATTATTTTTTTTTGGACAAAAAGTATAGATTTTTTGGTGATGTTCTAGAAATTTGCCACTCTATTCATCAACTTGTGATGTTCTAGAAATTAATTTGTTAACTTTAAACAAATTTATTGTAGTTAATTTTAATTTTTTTGAGGTTCGCTAACTTCGACACATGTATCCTATTTAAATTCAAATTTTTTGAGATATGTTTGTTGTATTTTGGCATGATGAATTTGTCTATTTATCTTAGTAATTTTAATTTGTTATGTTCAATAAATCTATAATTAGCAAAATGGGAGACTTTTGAGATTATGTATATGGTATATTTGTCATTTTAAATTGGTCTATTCGCCAAGATAATTTTTAGGTAATATTTTCAGTTGAAAATGTCATTTGATTGTTAAGCGTAGTCTATTTCTACATAGGTTTTGTTTCACAATGTCTGATTTCGTGTCGAACTCCAACACCCCCGTAGATGCTAGTGATCCGTATTTAGGACGAACCTTTCAAACATTGGAAGAAGCTGGAGAATGTTTCCGAGCGTATTCATTGAGGGTTGGTTTTGTCATTAGAATAAAGACTACAAGAACAAGCAACGTAATGAAAAAGATATGCTCTCGCTTATACGAGTGTCATAGGGTCAGAAACCCAGTGCAAAATGAGACACAGGTAGGCAACGATGACAGTAATGACGAAATAGGATATTCGTGTAGAAGACGGGACTGCTTTGCGCGCACGCATTGCCAGGTCAAGATGTTCGTAAGCTATAAACCCAGGCAAAATCATTGGCTTATTACCAGCCTGGAACTGGCACACAATCACCCGTTAGTAACCCCTTCTAAGGTGAGTCAGATGCATCAACACAAGAAGATGGGTAAGGTCGCGAGGAACCTAATTCACACAATGAGCGATGCGCGGATAGGACCTACCGAGATTGTTAATGTTCTTGTTGAATAGGCTGGGGGAATTTAAAATTTAAACTTTAACACGACAGACGTTCGTAACGCGGTCCGAACCCATAGACGAGTCGCGTATGACCTCAATGATGCTCAATCCACAATGAGCCTATTGAAACGGATGCAGATGGGGGACCCGCAGTTTACCTTCAATTATAAATTTGACGACGAGCATCGAGTTAGCACAATATTTTGGGTCGACGGTTGTTCGAGGCTTACTTATAAGCATTTTGGGGATGTCGTGACTTTCAACACCACATACCGTACCAACAAGTACTCGATGTTGTTCGAGTTTTTTAGAATGGGATGGGTATAGTCTGACCCTTGGGCCTGTCCAGCCCACCCAAGTTGCAGCCCTATACTCGATGAATATGTAAAGTGTTGTATATTCATAACTTTGCTTATAGTAGAGCACCAAACAAAATTTCAAGATATGCATTCTGCATATCGAACACCCTAACTTTGAGATCTTAGTTTGAACGGGAAAAATTGATATATTTCCATATTCACTTATAGAATTGAGGTATTTTAGAATTAGTAGATGCATATATGATTTTCACGATTTCATCTAAAAGAGAACACCAAAATTTTTATTCAACGAATCTCATTATTAATCTGTTTGTAGCTTTCTTCCTTGCGTTCTAGATTAACCCATTCCTAGCATGAAAGTAGGTTACATTACTAAAATTGTTTTGCTCTTGATCTATTTTGATTAATATGATTATCCCCTTACCAATGAGGATATAATAACAAAGTCTCGCACTCGCAAAAATGGTAAGTAGTGCATCCAGTCCACGTATTTGAGTACACAAATTTCCCAAAGAAAATGCAGTGAACAAAAATTCGAGCCAGTAAACAAACTAAAGAGGGTTTGGTGAGATTAAAACAGTTTTTTTGGTTGTGACAAAATAAATAAAATCAATCATTTCTATGTCTAGTAGATAATGACACCTAATATAATGTGAATCCGAATGCTAGATATATTTTTGTCAACGTGTTTTATATAATTAGAATGCTTGGTGGGAAGACAAGATGAATATAATGGATATAGTTCACTAGATCTTACATCGTATGAACTATGTGAAGATTGCTTAAAAACTTGTAGGTTTGCACTTGTCATCTGAGTATCTGAATATGTTGGTGAGCTTGAGTTTTAAACTTTAAATCTAAATGAACCACATCCAAAAGTAAAATCTGTTTACTTTTTCGAAACATTGTTACTCTTCATGGAGCTATATTACATATGCTTTAGAGTCTTTGGGGCTTATGCCATCAGATTAAACTCTAACAAAAGCAAAATCCTAAAATCATTGTCATTGATATGTTTGCGGTTGTTATGGACAAAATATGATTTCACATTAAGGTAATCTAACAATCTTTTCTGTGAGGGTGTGCATTTACGTGCAATGCGCGTGCTTTTATCTAGTAATTAATAAATGGATGGTGTCGACCACATGCTATGTGATCCTAGTTATATTCATGGTAACGGGAGTCTGATTATCCTAATCTATGTAGCATGGGTGCTTCAAAATGAGTGAAGCACCAGCATCGGGTGCGTGTTGATGCGCATGCGGGTCTGGTGCCGCGTGGGTACGTGTCCAACATTTTTTTTCTTCAGAATATCGAGTGTGGATAGGATACAGGTTGGATGCGTATCCGATACTTATAGGGTAAAAACTTAATTTAAAAAGAATTAGGGCGACGAGCGTTGCAGAGTCGGCGCGCGAGCAACGGTGGGTGTCGCGAAAATGGCAAACGGGCACAGAGATGGCATGCGGGTGACGGCAGGCGTCGTGGAGCCAACGTGCAGGTGACGACGGGCATCACGGAGACTAGACCTGGCAATTTTTGGGCCGTACTCGCGTGTCTATCCGAACCCGTACAAAAAACCCACTTGTTACCGCTTCATGCGCCGCTCATGCGTCGCATGCCCCCGGTAGGACGCCCACTTCTGTGACAAACGTCACCGCACCCATGCGTCATTCCCATGTCATGTGCCCATGGCACCAAGTATTATCTCGGGACAGACGTCGTCGCGCTCGTGTGCCACTTTCATGTTACGTGCCCTCAGGCACCGCACTCATTCACCACACCATACGCCCCCACCGTGGACGTGGACACATGCTTCGACCCACTCTCCGGAGTGTGCAGCATTTCGAGGGGCTCTGGTCACAGTGCTTCGGCCTGAGGAACCTTCGCAGTGCGAGAGGCTCGGTCCCACATAGCTATCTCCACCTGAGGCAGCTTGCATGACACTAGGCACGCCTGAGCTGTAACCACGTTGCACTCACATACCGGTGATTGTCAGTGCCCCCAGAACGATGATCCCCAGGTCACTCCGAGACGGAAGCAAGTCTTCGGAGGGCATCATGCCTAGTCAGCATGGCAGTTAGGTGTAGGGACCCTTGCCCACCACTGTCAGGTCCTCTCTGCATCTCTTGACGCTTTCCTATGGGATTCAGTAAGGGCTTTGGACCGGTGTCTACGGCAAGGGCTTACTCTGATCATGCCGACGCTGTGTGGTCAATCTTTTCAGATAGGTAGAGCAACACTGTGTGGGGCAGGCAACATGACTATAGGAACCGACAGTCCAAATGAGCACTCGCATTTGTGTACCCCCTGGTGACGTGTCACTCCCAAGGGACGACACGTGCCAACTGATGACACATGCATACCTTTGCCTATAAATAGAAGACTTTGGACTTTATTTTGGACAGAATTTCTCATTCTAACAAAAATCACTTTTTCACTCTAGAATCCAGAGCTACTGAATTCTAGAGAGAGAAACACAATTGGACCGTGACATTAGACATAACATTGGACTGTGACATTTAACCCTGACTTGGACCTCAGCTTGGACTGACGAATGTCGGCCATGTTCGTCTCAGCCCGTCCTCACAGCACTCCCATTCATTAGGGCTTGTTAGGGAAGCCTTGCTCTCTGCCCTTACTCCACCTTCACTGTGTCCCACTTTGTACATCTGGCAGCTGACTTGGACCTTATCCTTTGTGGCACCGCCATGTAACTATAAATCCACTTTCTTTGGGATTAGAAGTTATCCGATTAACATCATTATACCTTTCTACCACATTTGGGACACCCTGATAGCACAACGAATACTCTAGTGTCCCAATAAGATACTTAAGTACTCCTTCTAAAGCATTTCAATGCTCTTTGTTAGGATTTTGGGTCTATCGACTAAGTCTCCCAACAACATGTGCTCTATCAGGCCTAGTCCTATTAGTGAAGTATAATAAGGATCCTATGATTTGAGAATACTTCATTTGTGATAACGCTTCTATAATAGAGTTATTTGAAATTTTACTAATTTCAGAATTAACAATCAAAATTTTATTTGCGCTAGTATTTTGAGCATATCCAATAAATATGGCATCTATTATTTTGGGCCCTATTTTCTTTCTCTTTGGTTCAAGTATGGCTACCTTAGCTAAACACCCCCACACTTTTAAGATATCTAGCCTTGAAGATCTCTTTTTCCAAATCTCATATGAAGTCTTGTCATGATCCTTAACAATCACTCTATTTAGTATAAAACAAAATAACAAGACGGCTTCCCCCCACAAGTTCTTAGGTGCACCAGAATTTAACAAGATTGCATTAACCATGTCTAACAATATTCGGTTTTTCCTCTCGGCTACACCATTTGATTGGAGTGAATAAGGGGGTGTTAGTTCATGTATTATCCCACTATCTTCACATAAGTTCTTAATTTCATTACATGTGTACTCCCCACCATTATCAGACCTAAGGACCTTTATTTTTTTTTTCTCTAGTTGGTTTTCAACTTCAGTCCTATATACCTTAAACTTACCAAACACTTCATCCTTGGTCTTGATTAGATAAACGTAACAGTATTTTGAAAAATCATCTATAAAGGTCACAAAATATTTATTTACTGCTCTAGTGGGAGTTTAGTTTGAGTCACATACATCACTATATATAAGTTCTAAAAGGCTTGTATATCTATGGACTGCTTTGTGAGGTTTTCTAGGTTGATTTGCTTCCACACAAATTTTATACTTAAATTTAGTATCTACATTTGCTTTTAGAATCAAGCTTATAAAATCCATCAACCTCTTGACCTTCCCATAGCTCATGTGTCCTAACCTTTCATGCCATGTTTCACTAGATTCATCATTTAAAACTGAAGGAGAACTTTGATTTGAATTAATCAAGATGCTTAGTTTAAACAATCCACAACAAGCATACCATTTTCCAACAAATACATTATTCCTAACTATTACAACTTTATTAGACACGATTACAACTTTGTATCCTTGTTGGACTAAGGATGATCCACAATCAGATTTCTTCTGACTTTAGGAACATGCCGCACTTCGTTAAGTGTTAACGTCTTTCCCAATGTTATCTTTAAATTAACTCTTTTAATTCCTAGCACTTGTACTGCTGTATCTTTTTCTAGTGTCACACTTCCTTCACTTGAGTTTTAAAATAGTCCATGATCAAAGCAAACATGTAAATTAGCACCCGAATCTAACCACCAATCATTGCTTTGATAACTATAATTGACTAAGCAAGGATTAGGATCAAACCTAATAGGAGGTTCATTATCTAGCAACACGTTGACTTGATCTCCTTGGTTTCTACCATTTGGCTTGTACTCCTCAACCCTTTTGTAAAAGCAATCTCGAGCTATATAATTGGTCCTTCCGCACATGTAACATGATATGTTCTTTCCTTTGCCATTAGCATCCTTTGCATTATTGTGATTTGCAAGGTTTGTAGGTTGGTTATTGTTGTTTTAAGAAAAATGATTGGTTAGGAAATTGTTGTGGCAGGAGTTTCTACGATGGAAATTGTTGTTGCCTTGGTTTTTGTTGTTTCTAAAGTTACTCCCCTTAGGCCTAAGGTAGTGCGGCGTGCTTGGACTTTTATTACTTTCCACCGAATTAACTTGGTTGGTTGTTGCTTCTTTTTGTTTAATACTTTCCCAATGTTTTTCGTCTATCCTTAGGGAACTGAAGGCTTGGGTCAAAGTCAAGGTTCCTTGTTTATGTCTAAGACTTTTAGTAAAGTCGGACCAAGGAGGAGGAAGTTTGTCTATAAGGCAAGTACTTTATAATCTTCGCTAAACTTGTAGCCGTTCTCCTCAACGGCCCTTAAATGGTCTTGAAACTCATAAATTTGGTCATTAATTGCTTTTTCCTTGACCATAATAAACTTGTTAAATGTAGATGCAGTAAAATGTTCTATACCGGCATCATCAATGCAATATTCACCTCGTAAAAAATCACAAAGTTCCTTAACACTTTTTGTAGCATGATAGACTTCATAAAGACTACCAGAAAGGGCACTAGGCTTCTATTATGGTAATTAATGAAACTCAATTTGATCGGGAGTATACCAAGAACTTGACTCCCTAGGTTGACTATTATTTTCCTCTATCACCGAGATGAAGGGTAAGCCAATATTTTATTTGTCTTTGCCATCTTTTGAATGTAGTGGATAACAGCAGGCTCGAGAATTGATGAAAATTTTGTCCATTAAAATTTTCAGGATTTAGGTTATGGTTTCATCGTAAGACGCCATAAGAATAGCTAAGGTAAAGAAAATTGGATGTGAGAACAAAAAGGCTAAGTCTCAATACATTGTATTCAAACTTGACTAAAATATAAGTAGTAAAAAGAGCTAATAAAATTGGCTAAATTGTGTATTGAAAAGTCAAAAACAATTTTTTTTCCATTAACAGTCAAAATAGAAAGTGTGAACGTTATTATCCTTCTAAGAATGTGAACAGTAGAGAGGCCTCTGAGAGAGGCGATAAGCGAGAAAATAATTATTCCAGTACCGGAGGTCTCCTTTCCCCATCTCCGCCACCACCGCTGGTTTTTCTGGCAGTGGTGATGTGGTAGTTTAGATCGGTAGATCGCTAATCTTTAGGGTTCTTTTTGTGGGATCTTGGAGGTTCTGGAGAGCTGGACGGCCATGTCGCTTCGTTGGTTCGTAATTGGTTCGGTTGCTTCTCCATCAATTCTGGCGCTGGAGATCGGGTGGAGGTAGATGAAAAGGGTAAGTTGTTGATTCTTTGGGGTCTTCCTCGTTTGGGTGGTGGCTTCGGGTGTAGGGTTTTTTCTCCGTTGGGTTTGTGGTTGCGTCACCGCGGGTTGGTGTTGGGGTGGTGAGTCTAGGGTTAGGCTATTTCTTCTAGGGTGTTTTTTGTATCCTCATCCCCCCTAGTTGATTCCCCCTTGCCCTAGAAAGGTTTTGTGGGTTGCTATTGTTGATGGGTAGCTGTTAGGTCTATGTTTGCGGCGATTTATGGATTTCGGGTTGCAGTGATTCCGAAGGGCTGGCTCGATTGTACTCTTATTTTCCTCTGATTGAAGATGGTCCGTAGGTCCTCCGATGAAGATGGTGTTTCCGGAGGCTTTGGTTGGTTCTTCTGGTGGGTTTGGTGGACAGAGATGTAGTGAATATGGAAGTCACTACAGCTAATTCAGGGAAAATAATTGAGAATTGTGAAGGAGAAGAAGCTGGGAAGGAAGAAGAGAAATTTCATATCATCATTTTTCACATAATACCTTCCTTCTCTCTTTCTTCTCTGTTATAAAGCTTCTAACAAACTAACAAACTCCAAACGAAGGCGGTGCCCAGGCGGGAACACGTGGCCGTACCTAACTAGCTAATTTAAATCAGCTGACAGTTAACACTTGGACTAATGGCCATATGACACATCATCCTTTATTTAACACTAAGCTTCCAACTCAGCAACTAAGGCTGATGTTAGCCCTACGGTTGGATAACCTAGGCTTACATCTTGTTTTGATGATAACTACACATTGATTATGTTTTAATGTGTGCTTTGAGTGTATTCTTAGTAGGCATATACATGCACACTCATGAAGACACATTTGAGAAGTTGGATAGATGGATTAAATCCAAAGGAGATTAAAAGCTATAGTGGACATGCTATGGAAGCTTCATCAAGTCCAATGTCAAAGAGCAAGAAAGAATGCAAAGGCTAAGTTACTATCGATTATGATTGATCTTTATTATTATGTAACTAGTCTTGTTTTGATGCTTGGATTGATGACTATGACCTAAAATTAGGACACCTTGTGCATTGCATGTGAGTTCATAACCATTCACACAAGTGCGGTTCTTAAAAATGAGTGAACTTTGGAGCTTACTCAGATTTTCTCAAAAATGTTTTTGTCGCTAATCTTTTCGTATCTTGATAAAAAATTTCATTATATTTCCAACGCAAAAAACGGCACCTCAATCCAATTTTTCTAGAAAAAGTTATGCCTAAAATAGGAAAGGGGGTTCCGTGAGGCAGCCGATAGGCAGTAGGGTAATACAGTCGACTGTATTTGAATCCAGTCGACTGCATTGGAATGCAGTCGACTGCATTGGTCAATTATGATTGATCTTTATTAAAAGAGATTTTTTTTGTGCTAGGAATATTCACAATCAATTCAACCAAATCATTATTCACATGCTCTACATATAAATTGCTAGATATGCATTCATTCTTGGCATGCAACTCATTATTTTCACTTTTTAAGTCATCTAGCTCTTTTGAAATCGCACGCACTTGTTTTTTCAAAGCACAATTTTTCTTGGCTAATTTCATGAATTCTTCATATTAAAGAGCGTAAGCATCATAAATATCATCATTGAAAAAATTGCTATCACTATCACTATATGAAGAATTTACCTTATTTTCTTTTTGAGCCATGAAGCATAGATTTGAATCTCTATCATCAAAATCACCACATTCATCTCCACTTGAGTCATTATCGCTCCAAATAATGGCTTTAATTGATGTCTTTATGGAGTGCTTCTTTCTTGCCTCGTTCTTCTTCTTATTCTCCCTTGAGGTACTCTCCATACTTGACTCGTTCTTGCTCTTGTACAAGTTTCCATCTTTCTTCATTTTGAGATACTCATTAAATTCCTTTGCAAGTATATCAATCTCTTTGTTATTCAAGTCTTTCTTCTCCACACATGAAGATTGATCCGTTGTTGATGAAGCTTTAAGAGCAATGCACTTCTTCTTCTTCTTTGGAACTTTTTGCCCGGATGATTCGAGTTGCATTTTATAGGTCATCAAGGAGCAAATTAATTCATCCAACAGAAAGGTATTGAGATCCTTTGATTCTTGAAGTGCGGTGATTTTTGTATCCCATTCTCTAGGTAATGACCTAATTACCTTTCTCACAAGATCACCTTTAGAGAAATCTATTCCTAATTGTTTCAAAGTATTAACAATTTTAGTGAAACGAAAATTCATTTCCATAATAGATTCATCGGAAAACATTTGAAACAATTCATATTCTCTATGTCATAAATTCATCTTTGAATCTCTTAGAAGAGAAGTCCCTTCATGAGTGACTTGAAGTGTATCCCACATACTCTTAGCCGAATCACATGTAATAACTCAATTTTCCAATGCAACTCCAATGCATTGTCAAGTATCTCTAATTCAATCTCTTTACTTATTGCTTTTTAATTGTTTGAGATTGTTTAGTTAACATCTTCATTGAAGTATTAGTTGGTTTGATTGAGATTCATGAGAGTGCTTAGTTTAATTTTCCCATTAATTTTTCAAAAACCCTATTCACCCCCCTCTAGGGTTTTTTTATTGGTTTCAGCTGACTTGGCAACTAATAACCATACGACAACGTCTTGAATAATCCATTTCCCTCCTCATAGCCGTTGTTCATCCTTGAGCTTCGGCAGCTTCTGGTTGTGGACGATGGCGAATCCGAATCCTGATGGATGGCTTGGCACTGTCAGGCATAACATTCCTCTCTCCTTCTCCAGACCCTTGTCCCCAAGGGTTGAAATTTGGAAAGCGACGCTTGATGATATCCCAGTCTTCCCATATCTCTTCCCCATTCATTAAATTGGACCATTTCACCAGAACTTGAACAATTGGTATATTATTGCGCTGAATTAAGCGGCGATCCAGAACAACAACTGGTTCCATTAATATTTGCCCAGCATCATTCACCTCTGGCAACTCTGTAAATGGCGTAGCATGATTCCCAATGTCTTCTTAAGGAATGAGACATGGAAAACAGGATGGATAGCTGCTCAAGGAGGCAGTCTCAATTTATACGCCACAGGTCCAATGCGTTCAAGTACTTCATAAGGACCATAAAATTGAGGTGCCAATTTTAGATTCCTACGAATTGCAACCGAGGTCTGCCTATAAGGCTGCAACCTAAGATACACAAAATCTCCCACCTCAAACTGCCTTTCCGTCTTCTTAGCATCAGCATACTATTTCATTCTGTGCTGAGCATTCAAGAGATTTTGCTACAGCTGACTCATGACACCTTTTTGTTCCTTAAGAAATTGATCCAATGTAGGAAGGGAAGTAGGTTCCACTTGTGCTATACCAAGAGGTTGGGGCTTACTCCCATAGAGCACCTCATAAGGAGTGGCCTGTAAGGATTGGTGGTAACTGGTATTATACCATAGCTCAGCCAAAGATAGCCATTTCAACCAATGTTTTGGCATGTCACCAGTCATGCATATGAGATAAGTTTCTAAGCATCTGTTAACCCCTCAGTTTGGCCATCTGTTTCTGGATGGTATGCAATGCTAAGAGATAGAGTAGTGCCCAGACTAGCCAACAATTTCTGCCAAAAGTGTGACAGGAAAACCTTATCTCTGTCACTAACAATTAAAGTAGGTAGTCCATGTAATTTAACCACTTGATCCAAGAAAGCTTAGGCAACAGTCTCAGCTATATAAGGATGGGATAGTGGAATAAAATGGGCATATTTACTATATCTGTCTACCACCACAAAAATGACACTCTTACCACCCGAGCAAGGCAACCCTTCAATGAAGTCCATACTGATATGAGTCCATTGTCAAGCTGGTATTGGTAGTGGTTGCAACAAACCAGGCATTGGCACATTTTCCGATTTATTTTTCTGACAAGTGTCACTTTGACTGATCATTTCTTCAATTTGATGCCTCAGGCCATGCCAATGAAATAGAGTTGTTATCCTGTGATAAGTGGCCTTGATGCCCGAATGTCCTCCTGACTTCCCTCCATGTAACTCATATAGAATAGCCTCCCTCAATTGATTTACACTTCCCACATAGAGCTTGCCTTTATATCTAAGTAGATCTGGCAAACGGGTATACCCGCCGGGTACGGGTGAAACCTGTTCGGATCCGGGTAAAAACGGGGTCGGATAAATTTTATCCGTTTTTCTGGGTAGGTTTTTTGAGGATCCGTACCCTACCCTTGCGGGTAGGGTATTACCTGCGGGTAAATTATTTATATTTTTATTGATAAACATTTGGACTATTTTTTTTTAAGTGAGTTTTTCTGCTCTTTTTTACTATTTCAACAGTCACTTTCTGATTACATTAATTTCCTCAAATTCAATTCTCAAGTCAACAATCGCTTCACTTTCTGATTAAAGTAATCGTCTTCAATTCTTAAATAACCCATCCAAGCTCCAACCACAGATACAACAGGCACAATAACTTTAACACAAAATTCTGAAAATCATTTACAAAAATAAATCAAGCAGATCTGGGGAAAAAATTATGCCTATCTCAACTCCATGTCTCCAACTCCAAACACAAACATACAATAGGCATACTAACTTAACACAAATGCTCAAAAATCACCTACAAAATAAAAGCAAATTTGGAAAAAAAAAACCTTATCTCGTAACATAAAGTAAAAACACAAGCAGATCTGGAAAAAAAACCTACAAAACACTTAAATACATACAAAAGATTTAAAACAAATAATACATGTAGATCTGATGGCTACAACGGAAATGCTGGCCACGGAGCGGCGTCGGATCTGATCGAAAAGATTAGAGGCTAAGGTGTGCGGAGCTGTGGTGGATCAGGCGGTGGATCTGGCGGCGGAGCGGAGGGACGATGGACACCGTCGAGTTAGTGGGCTACTGCTGGGCGTCGAGTTGCTGTGGGCATCTGCAAGAAACGAGAGAGCGGCACCGCGAGGTAGAGCGATGTCGTGCACGAGAGAGAGATGAGCGGCGCAGATCGGCAGATGGAAAGAATGGGAGAAAGAATGATCGAGTGATGAAGCAGAAAAAACCCTAGCACTTAGTCTTATATAGTAAAAGTTCGGGTATCCCGAGTAACCCGTATCCGAACTGGATTTACCCGAAATATATACGGGTCGGTTCGGGTACGGGTCTGTTTTTAACGGGTCTTCAAAATACTTACCGGTACCCGGGTTTTTTAGCCGGGTACGGATCAACCCGCGGGTCCGGTTCTTTTTTTGCCAGGTCTATATCTAAGTATCCCATCATGGTAAGAATAAAAGCTTGTTACCATAGGACTCATTACCAGTTCCAGTATCATTTGTTGTGCCACTGCATCCTGAGTAAGACTAGCCTGAATTTCTTTGACCCAAGTTGGTACCAGGAGTGTAATAGTTGCACACTCAGGGATGTTTTGAGCTTCAGGTATTCTAGATAAGGCATCTGCCACACCATTTTCTATTCCTTTCTTATATTGAATTTGGAACTCAAATCCCAACAACTTAGAAATGAACTTTTGCTGTAACAAAGAGGTCACCCTCTGACCCAGCAAGTACTTGAGACTGCTGTGGTCAGTTCTCAAGACAAATGGTTGATAGCTGAGATAGGGGCCCCATTTGTCAATGGCTTGCACTATTGCCAGTAGTTGTTTTTCGTAGGTAGATAAAGCTGCATTTTTTTGCCCTAAAGCCTTGCTGAAATAGGCAACAGGCCTTCCTGCTTGCATTAATACAGCCCTTATACGATTGTTGCTTGCATCGATTTCTACTTCAAAATGTTGAGAGAAGTTGGGTAGGGCTAACATTGGGGTGGTTGACATGGCTTGCTTGAGGTAAGAGAAGGCATGATTTGCTTATGAAGTCCAGTGGTATGCATCTTTTTCAGCAAACAGGTTAATGGCCTACTGATGGCTCCATAATTTTGAACAAATTTTCTGTAATAACCTGTGAGCCCCAAAAATGCCCTGAGATCCCTCACATTCCTTGGGGTAGGCCACTGCACCATTGCCTTCACCTTACTACTATCTGCAGCCACTCCCGTAGTAGACAATATGTGGCTTAGGTACTCCACCTAATTCTGTGCAAAGGAACATTTGCTCAGCTTAGCATAGAGTTGATGTCCCCTGAGCAATTGCAAAACAATCTTCAGATGTTCTAAGTGACTATGGAGGTCCTTGCTGTAAACCAAGATATCATCAAAGAACACCAAGATGAATTTTCTGAGGTGGTCCTTGAAGACAGTATTCATCAGCATCTGAAAGGTAGCAGGTGCATTAGTGAGCCCAAAGGGCATCACTCAATACTCATAATGTCCCATATGAGTCCTGAAGGCAGTTTTATGGACATCCTTGCACTCTTATTTGATGGTACCCACTCCGATGGTCCAGTTTAGAGTAGATAGTGGAACCATGTAGCTCATCCAAGAGTTCATCAATTATTGGAATAGGATACCTGTCTTTCAAGGTCACCATATTCAATGCTCTATAGTCCACACACATCCTCCATGTGCCATTCTTTTTCTTGACAAGTAACACTGGGGATGCAAATGGAGAGTTACTTGGTTGGATAACCCCTGCAGCTAGCATCTCCTTGATTATCTTCTCTATTTCAGCCTTTTGAATGTAAGACACTCTGTAAGGCCTAATTTTAATGGCTTGGGCTCCTGCCTCCAACTGAATTTTGTGGTCTTGCAGCCTATGGGGTGGTAATTTGGTAGGCTCAGCAAACACATCATCAAATTCAGTCAGTAATGTTTGTACCTCCTTGATATGAACTCCCCCCAGTGTGTTGGTGGTGACAGCATACACTTGTCCAAATAAGCTACCAATGTTATGCTTCAACAGTTTGGTCATAGCTTCACTAGAAATCATTTTGATTGAAACTCCAGCTATGCTACTACCAGATAATTGGACTTCCCTGCCTAAATAATGGAAGGCAATAGTGTGCATAGAGAAGTCAAAATTGACATTCCACAGGGTTTTGAGCCACTGCATCCCAAGGACACAGTCACAATCCCCCAATGGTAGGATTTTCATATATGTCTGGAAGATCTGTCCCCCCATACTCCACTGAAATCCCTAACAAATGGCAGTTCTGGCAATTTTGCTACCATTGGCCACAACTACCACTAGAGGATCTGTTGGTGTTAACATGTACTGCAACCTTGCAGCTGACTTAGGGTCCATGAAATTGTCTGTGGACCCTGTGTCAACCAAGATAGTAAATGATTTGTTGTTGACCCAACCCAACACTCTCATGGTTGTGTGTGAAGTATTCTCAGCCAAGGCCTGTATGCTAATCTCAGTTTCCTCCTTCTCACCTTCATGTTAACAGCATGCATTTCACCTGTCTCTGTCAATTCTACCTGGTCTGGTATATGGCCAGCAATCAACATTGCTATTGACCTTTTTGGACACACCTTTTGGTGACCAGGGGTGAATTTGCTATCACACCAAAAGCACAACCCTTGTTCTCTTTTAAGTTGATGTTCCTTATGAGACATGCGCTTTACAGGTAAGGTGGGTCTAGTTTGGGGTAGGTTTGGTGTAGGCAGAATGCCCTTAGAGCTGGGTACAGTTGGTAGGTTAGGAGCAATTTGACTAGGAGCTGAAGGAACAGTGGGTGATCGAGGGTTGAAGGTGATGTTTGGCCTGGAACTAGTTTGGAAGGGGTGTTGGTTAGCTGCTGAAGTTGGCTTGGTTTGCTTGAAAAGGTTAGAGATAGCAATCTCTTCCTTCCTGGCAATGTGAATTGCCCGAGTTAAGGTTGCCACTTCAAATTGCTCTATACGACTTATTATCTCTGGTTTTAAACCCTCAATGAAGCTTTTGACAAAATAACTCTCATCCATTATACCAAACTCTTCCACAACTTGAGCTCGCAATTCCTCAAAATAGTTGTAGTACTCACCTACTGTAGCCACTTGTTTGAGTTGATTGAATTCTCCGATTACACTATCACGGCTCACATCCAAAAATCTGGCACACAAGTCCTTAACAAATCGATCCCAATTAACTTTTCCAAGAGGTTTAATATAAGTGGCATACCAATATTCCACTTGATCCTCAAAGTGAACAGATGCGTATGCTACTTTGAAGTCTTCGTGTAAGGGACAAAATTCGAAATATTGTTCGCATTTGCGAACCCAACCTCTGGGATTATCTCCATTAAACCGAGGAAAACTCAATTTACAAGGTTTGGGCACAGAGTTTTCAATTCTTGGTAGACTTGAAACTGGAATCACACTACTAAAATTTCCAACAGGAGGTGGAGTGCTATTACCTTTACTCGTACCAGCTTCTACCTGCTGCTTGTTTTTCATAAGAGCTTTCAGTCTAGCATTAATTTGCGTGACTGTAGACATCATTTCGAACTTCATCTCTGAGTAGTTCTTCTGCAAGTCCCCCAACGTCGCGTCTAAGGAGCCAAATCTCAAATCATACGTCTCGAGCTTTCTTTCCAAACCATCCATTGGGCCTATCGAATCAGTTTCAATGTATGAAGTTTTGGATGATCGTGGCATTTTCTAGTGAATCGAACCAGGCTTTGAGATACCAAATGTGGTGAATATGGAAGTCACTACAACTAATTCAGGGAAAATAATTGAGAATTGCGAAGGAGAAGAAGCTGGGAAGGAAGAAGAGAAATTTCATATCATCATTTTTCACATAATACCTTCCTTCTCTCTCTCTTTTCTCTGTTATAAAGCTTCTAACAAACTAACAGCCTCTAAACGAAGGCAGTGCCCAGGTGGGAACACGTGGCCGTACCTAACTAGCTAATTTAAATCAACTGACAATTAACACCTGGACTAATGGTCATATGACACATCATCCTTTATTTAACACTAAGCTTCCAACTCAGCAACTAAGGCTGACTTGGCAACTAATAACCATACGACAACGTCTTGAATAATCCATTTCCCTCCTCATAGCCGTTGTTCATCCTTGAGCTTCGGCAGCTTCTGGTTGTGGACGATGGCGAATCTGAATCCTGATGGATGGCTTGGCACTGTCAGGCATAACAGGAGATGGCGGTGATTGCGTTTTAGGATGGTGGTTGTAGGGGATTCCGGGGGTTGGCAGCCGCGGGTTGGCCGGAGCGACGGTGATTTCGGCACCGGGGTGGCGGCACGTGAATTGATGCCATGTTGCAGTGTAGAGGCCACGTATCTGGATCAGGGATTGTGGGTGCCTGTTTGCTGGAGTTCTTTGATTGGATGTTTTTTTTTCCTTAATTTTATCTGTTGTTGGTTGTAGTTATCTTGTATAATTAGTATTCCTTAGGTTTTACTTGTTATTGTTAGCTAGTATCTCACTTGGATGGGTTATTGTTAGCTAGGTTTATTAGCTGGTATCTCACTTGGATGGGGATGTCATCCACTGGCTACTCCTTGTATATTCGGTCTCAAAATATTCTGGTATATATTTTTTGAATATTCTCAACAACAAAAAAAATGTGAACAACAGTAAATAGAAATAGTTAAGAGATATGAACAGTGTCATGAACAGTAATCAAGAATATGAGCATTACATGAACAGTAATAGTTAAGAGATGTGAACATAATGCCAAGTTAATAATTTATAGTCCAAAATTGCAATTCACTTCTAGGCACAACCAACTAAACAATAAAAAAGATTTAAAGTCAATTCAACAAACCTATACAAGTCAAAGCTATCTAAAGCCTTTAGATTGTTGGAAATATGGCTTAGTTTTGCTACATTAACTTTACATAATAATTAACCATAAAATACGTCTAAAGCATGTAATTTCTAACCATGAAAAAATATCAAAATGTATGGCTAAATAAATAAATTAGGCATGCAAAAGCACACACCCACACCCACGTATATAAATATATGTATATATAATAAACAAATTGTTGAGTACTTTAACTAGCATGTAATTTGAAATTATAAAAAATTAAAAGTAAATTTGCGTTGGTCTATGAGAGTCGCGACAAAAAAAATTGATGTCCTAAAGATTTCATCGTCTCCCTACGCAGGTTACAATGAATGATAAACCCTCCAAAATAAAACTAGTGTAAAAAGTCCGCCTAGACACAAGGTGCAGGTAGAGTCACCACTCACGTATTGCCTAGGGCTAGGCACATCACGTTCAATAAGGTGTGCGCCTAGGCGTAAAGGCGCAAGGCGCGTAGCGGCGATGGAGGCGCATGAAATGTGATCGTTGAATTTGCCGTCGTGTTTTACGTGGGCCGTCAATTTTTCTTTCAGATTTTTTACAAAGTCCAACAAATATTTCAAAGATAAAACTAAAACAGTAAAACCTAACTACAAAATCCCCAATTTGTTTCACGACCACAGCCACTGTTCCGTCCCTTGCTCCGGTCGCCGCCATCTTCTCTCCCGTCGCCGCCGCCGCCGCTGCTCCTCTCTGCCCTGCTGCTTGGCTGCTCAAATTGAAGCAGCTGCTCGCCTGCTTCAGTACCCCGCCGGCCTTGTCTCGTCCGGTTTGTCTCTTCTTTCTCTTTCTTCTCCAATTCTGCTGCTTACTCAGTAAAATAACCACTACAATTGCTTGTTAAAAAAAAATCAGTTGCTTCAGATTATCACATAGTTTAAGCTGTTTTCCCTCAAAAGCAACTGGATCATCCTAATACAAACTAATAAGAAGGAAAAAGAGAAGTGGTCAAGGTGGTCACACATATAAAGAACACAGATGATCCACAAAACCCGTGTGAAGAAAACACAAACCACTGAATCTAAGCCAGTGAACAAAGAAACATAGTTACACGGTATGTTCGAATGTATATACGTGAGTCTCAGTGAGTTGTACACATATAACGGCTAAGTCAGCACTAAAAAGTTGAAGAACTGATACTTTAAAGATGGAAACTGACCGGAAAAAGAAAAAAAATCAAATAATGGTTTGCCATTAGATTGGAAGCTCTGCAAATGCTTGTTAATGATAATGGAGCGATCCGTATCCCTTTGGAAGTGGAAGTGCTGCTTCCTTTTTCTTTTTCATTGGTCACCATAGTTTTGACTGGAAGAAATTGGTTGAGACTTGAGAGTAGTAAATCTCCAGTAAAAGCTACGATGCATTAAGATTTAAGAAGCAACATATTCTTAATGGTCCCATGTGTAGAGAACACAAGTTCTCCTGGGCTTAGTTGCAAGAAACTCCTAATATGGTGACGTTTCTCTTTCGGAAACTCGCTTTTGCGATCCCAAGTTAGGAGCTCCATGGGATCTCGTCCCAAGCTAATATGGGAACTCGATCCCGTTAGCTGGATAGAGATGCATGGAACAAGTGAGAGAATACCTGAAAATCAAGCCCTTTTCAACTCAATCCCTTGTTTCTCTCTTCCTTCAAGTCCTTAAAGCCTTCCTTGTTTGTAGTTGCTGGCTATGTAAACTATACTAAACAAATGATAATACTCTTTACACATTTATTTATTCAAGCCGCTCCCAACCTCAGATTCTTCTTGGTGCTTACGCTCCCCCGCCCCGTTCCCGCTCCAGCCCCCGCTTTGTACAACTAAGCTCCTGGGTAATTGTCATAATCCAGAAATTTGGTATGGTAGTTTTCTGATCTCAAGGTTTCCAACCTTGCTTTAGAGGCAAAACAAGAACGGAATGCTCTTAGCAAAGAGGTGACCAAGATCAGTAATTATGGGATCTCAGTCTGATATGCACCTGTCCTAGCTCTTTCTATAAGTCAGGCATTGCTTATTCTTTAGCGGTAATTTTGTTATGAATCAAAATTTTGTTTCGAAGTAATTGTCATAATATCAATGTCCTGATATGCATAAGAATCCAGAAATTTGGTGATCCAAACTACTAAAAACATGAGTTTTCATTCTGGAAGACCACCAACTACAAGCAGTTCAGCAAGTATTAGAAAAAAGACCATGTGCCACTCTGCAATTGCATTTTCCCCTGATTTTTTTTTCGTATAGTACTGATCGAATGCATGATGAATTAATGCGCTTACGCTATTAGAGTTTAGTGATTTGCTATTTTTTAGTGGATTTAAGACTTTTCTAATGTTGGAAGCTGTTATAATTATGATGTTGTGGAATTTAAAACTTTTTCTAATGTTTGAAAGTTTGCTAATCGTCATTTTCTGAATTTTTTTTACATAATTTTATTGTTTTAATGCACTATTATTTATTTTTTATTTATTTTAATATTGCGCCTCACTTCAAAAAGGCGCGCGCCTGCGCCTAGGCTCCAGGGACCTTTTGCGCTTTAGGTGCGCCTATGCCTTTAATAACACTGGATAAAACTCAAGGCTCACAGCGTCGCCTTCTCTGTGTGTGCGTCCACATGAAGACTATCGAACTAACTCAATCAAGTTGCCAAAAAATAAAAAATATAGAGAATGTAGAGAGCATATGAAAGTATGAAGTATATGTCTTTGTGTGTGTGTTATGCATGGTAGGAGTGGTCTCCTTCTATAGTAGAAGAAGGTTATGGGTTACGCGCACACAATAAATTAACAACGGTAAAAAATATTAAGAATAAAATTATGACAAGGTTTAATACAATATGTTGCATAAAGTAAAGCTTAGAAGAATTTGTAAATAAAAATAAAAGCAAATTCTAACAGGGTCCTCACCTCCAGTGAGGGGAGAGGGAGAGAGAGAGAGAGCAGCGGTGGCGGCGGTAGCTCGAGCGTGACCAATCGCAACCACCGGACACGACCTCCGGCAGCATTTCTCGAAAGGTGTCTTCCTGTCTTTTGCTCTACGCCTCTACTTTCTGTCTTTGCCTTAGTACTTCATGTTGTAGGCTATTTGTGGACCCTGTTTCAATAGTAAGTGTACATGACTAAAAAATTATACACCAAATTTGTTGTATCCCTGCTGTAACCGTATCCTAAAATTTTCACAATGCCGTATCCGCATATTTGCACCCGTATTGTATCCGAACCCGCAGCCGTGTCCGTGCATCATAGGTCCTAATCGGCAGACATTTTGCTAATTGAAGTGGTAGAATCAGGTTGTTAGTGGTGGTTGAACTCTAGTATATTTCCCTCCATTAAACTTTGGAGCTCTTGTACAAAAGCGAGGTTGCAATAATTAAATGTGCTTGGCATAATTTTTCGTACTATTATCGAGGGATAGACTTCTTTCACAGGGGAGACAAAATGATGCGTATTATATTGAGAATAGTACGTCAAGTTTGGGCAAGACTAACGTGGGTGTTTCTAGTGGCTGGTCTAATATTTTGTTTTTGAAAAGCATGGAAGGGATTTAGGTGATTCTGTTCTACCACTGTAAATTCACAAATAAAGGTTTCACATCAAATATGGTCGTGCCTTGTGACTATTGTGGACGGCTAGAGATGCATGGAAGAGAACCTTAGTTCTCCGTGTATGTGGATTAGTCCCCACATGTATGTCCATATTCATGGAAGAAATAAATAAGCTGAATATGACTTATCAGTTTGAAACCCAGCATCAAGTAGTCAAATGATTGTAATATAGTGCTTGCATATTGCTGCATATTGTTATCAATAAGCATCAATAACTAGCTACAGTTTCTACTAATTCTGCGATACTGTTTTGTTTTGAGCACATCTTATGCATCATCAGTGTGATTGTTCGTGCAGCTCGTGTTATGGTCACTACTCTGGATTTGCTTCATAGGAATTGCGATCTTGCAGCTAGTTGGTGCTTTGGTTTGAAATAAGAAGCACATTTTTGTGCCGGAAGCCTGGAATGTTGAAAGATAAAGCAGCGGAAGATCCTCGTTCTGTAAGTAGTCCTAGAAGGGTCCTCAGTTTCTCTAAGAACAGGAGGGCTACTGTGTCATTTCCGGACTCAGATGAGAAAGCTTCGAAGTTTCGTCCGTCGAGAGACCATGGTCCTAATCCATCAGAAGTGTATGGGTTTGTAGGGGCCATTTCAACTGTTGTTGTCACAGGTATATACGTCGTCTCTTCCACTATTTGACTTTTGTAGGAGTTAAATTGACTTGGAAATTGCCTAGCTATCCAATGATTTCACAAATTAAACCATTGGTATGGTATGGAAACATTAGCATGTCCAACAAGCACAATCAGTTCCAGAATGGGGAATGCTCACACAAACTTATTTGGTAATCTTGAGCTTGTTTTGTATGTTTACACTTCAGGAACACTTGGATCGTGATGATTAAAATCTAGGCAGCACCCTACTTTGTATTTGGATACTTTTACAAGTTGCACCCATGTCGTACATTTGGAAATCCTACTCTGGTATGTTTGCAGGAACCAACATGGGTCCTATGCCTAACAAAAGTTTGTGGAGCTCATGTAGGCTGGGTTGGTCTTGTTTGGATGCATCATAGGAAGCTCGAGGAAACATATATTGTGTGCCATTCGAGTGGTAAATAGGATAAGTACCCTGCAACATCCACTCCATTTTCTGTAGTTCTAAAGTGGTGAGTTTTTTCCTAGCCATTATCGTTTTCGTGCATAAGTATAGAGGTTGTGACGGAAGTTACCATAGCGGCCATGCTGGATAATCTTAATTTGTGACATGACCTTTTAGATCTACCTCTGAAATGGGGAATCTGCATTTGGTTAAATGGAGGGTGTCATGCCAAGGACTCTGAGATTCCCCATGTCATTGAATATGGACGAGTAATCGGCAGGCGTAAAAGGAGTTTGTAAGGCTCCTTTGCAGGTGGTAGGTTTTGTCATGTTGTTTAAGCCATTCAAGATTCTACTGATTATGGTGGAATCTTATGAGACCAAGGTGATAGCCCAAGTGGTCAGGGCCTCTCCACCCGCCTTCCCCCTTCTCACAAGAATATTTTTTTTCCCAAAGTTTGAAAGAATGAAGGTTGTTAATTCAGTTCAGAGAGTGAAGATTGAAAGTTTCTAATTGGAAGGTTCGGTTCAAAGAGTGGAGGTCGTTGGTACAATTTTAGGGGTTAAATTATTACTTTTAATGTTTTGGCTGGAATGTTGAGAATGCTGAATAATTGAATAGAATATCCAGTAGACAAGTATTCTCTGCAAGATATTTAACTTGTGATGTGTAGGCAAGTGAAAGGAAATGCTTGCTAAAGGCATTCAGTTGTTTTTGGAGGATGAGAATATGGGGAGCTTGTTACTGGTCAGCTCGTAGTGCCTATGAATTATCCAGCTAAAGTCTTGTCTTTGAGCTGAGAAGCATCGGCACCGGCATGGATATAACACGACACCATGACGATATAGGAAATTACATTCTTTAGCTATTACATATGAAGGATATGGCATTCTTTAGCTATCTCGTATACACATCATCATAAGGATTCTTGTCTCAATTTACGCTTAAGAAATCTGTGTAAAGGAGATTTAGTTTTATGTCGAAGTTCAAACACAACTACTTTTAATAAGCTTAACCTTAATTCACATATGAGATGGAAAATAAGACTGCACAAAATTTATTGACTTTCAAGCCACTCCCATCCTAAGACTCTTCTAGCTGCCTATGCTTCCCAACCCTCTTAGTTGATGATACTTCGGTTTCTTTGCTAATTCAAGGAGCTTTAGGCCAGCAACCCCTTTTTCCTTGCCTCCTTATGTTGTTCATTGAGGTATTCTTAGGGTCAGATAGGAAGGCTGTTGGGGAGTGCAGTTTCGTGGAGGATTTTGTGGTGGGGGATGGAGCTGGGGAACCTGTCATGTCTCATTTGTATTGTAGATGATTGCATTATAGTTGTAGACATAGGAAAGCAGTTGAGATACCTTTGATGTGTTTTGGGTGGCCTATGGAACTGCCTGTGTTACAGTTTAGATGGTTTTCTCCAATCACGTTTTCATCTTAGTGGGAGTGGAGAAAGGGTGCAGTTTTGGCATGGTCTGGCCCTGATGATTGATTTTGCGTTGACAGGGGTTTGTCTTGTGGATTACTTTCCACTGTCAGGTTATTTATGTGGGTCCATAGACTCATATAGTTCAGTGGGGACTCTCTTTTTTTTGTGTGGTGGTGGTTGTGGGGAGAGGGGGGGGGGGGGGGAGAGAGAGAGATTATGAGAAATATATACCATTAGTGAATTAAAGAGGCCAACATCCCTAGCCTTTGGGATTACAAAACAAAACAAGGTTAAAAAACAAGCTGCAAAAATATAAGAACTTTTTTTTTCTTTATTTTTTTTTTCAAAAATACAACAGGATGAACAAACAAACAGATAAGAACATTAAAGACAACAACCCACCCTTATCCTCAGACACCTGTCCCCCACTTCACACCAACTGCTGGACAACACAGACATCTGTCACTCCAAACCCGAAGCCCGAGGCCACGGCTCAAAGCCCTAGGCCAAGCCACACGTCACACCACTTCACCTTCAGCCGGGAACCCCCAGCCCTCGCCACCGTCAACCGCCATCAGAAATAACCGCCATTGGAAATCACCGCCATCCACCATAATCAGCCGTATGAACCAACGGAAAAAATTAACAACTAAAACCCACACCAGAGCTCCACCACGGCACAATCTAGCAACCTGCCCTAAACATCCACTGATCTCCCCACCATCTGGAGCCCGAAGAAACCGTTCACCGACCGTCATCCCACCACGCAGAGCACCAACTCCAAAACATAAATAACCTACCTTTCTGAAAGGAAGAGGGGGAGGGGGAGCTACTAGGGGGGAGGGGGAAAACAAACCTAGTAGGAAAATTACCCTTCCTAACAGACTCTCCTACCTTCTCTAACCCATGGCACCACCACGCCCAAATACAACGATTTCCGGCGGCAACACAAACCACCAACCCAATGTTGATCGTCCTAGCTCACCTGTACAAACAACGATCTGGAGCCCGTCGACCAAAACCCGCACCTCAGACAATAGATCCGGCGAAACAGTACCAGATCCGGCATCCTTCATCACAGCTACTCTTCGTCGCAAGACGCCGAACACAAGGGTAATCAACCAACACCAGACGAAACATAAAATTGGGTTAAAGGAAAAGCAAACTAAAGCTACCACACCACCACACACTGGAGGAAACCAGTGGTGGCGGTGGAGGACTGCTGAAAGAGAGGTTAGGGTTTTTTTTCTGCAGAGGGCTTTTTTTTCGCAGAGGGAGAGAGTTTCTTTTTTTCCGCGACTACTATTCAGTGGGGATTCTTTGAAGTGGAAGAGGGTTTTTCATCAAACCTTAATATGCTGTCCTCTATGACCACTTGCTATTTATTAAGCTGGGCCAGCTATTTGCTTGTGCTACAAAATTTTCCTCTTTTGGTGAAGGAATATCATAAGAGATTAGCAATGAGCCCCCCTTTGCTTGATGTGGATAGTCTGGAGGGAGGCTTCTTAGGAGAGTTTATGTTATGAACACAGGTGTACGCATATTTTAGGTGCTCCCGTCAGTGTTTTAGGGTGTTTTTGCTGTGGGGGTCATCTGTTTGAGGCAGGCCCTCTACTTTTCCTTTTACCAGTTGCTTGTACACAGCATCCCTTTCAGCTCTTTGTATAAAAAGTGCTTCTTTATTATCTCAGATACCTCCTTTATCTTTGTTAGTTAATCAGAATTGTATATTCTAGTCTTTTGGAGATCTAATGGCATGATTTGTGCTTTGTTGAATGTGACACACTCTTACTATTCTCCTTGAGCAGTTATGTTCTTGGTATGGGCTTATTTTCCTGATCATTGGTTACACTCTATTGGGATCTTCTACTACCCTAGCAGGTTTGTACATGGACTGTTGTGCTTTTGAATTCTTGTTATTCAGCAAGGTACCAATTTGTCATGCATACACATGTCCATACCCGACCAATTCCTGAGGGCTTACTTCTTAAATGGAGAATAAATCTCATGCACGAGACTGATATATTTGCAAAGTACGTCAAATATCACGCGTTTAGAGTTCTAAGCATCCAATTTTTGTAGCTTGGCCATCTCGAGAGATGAGACAATTGTTTAATGAAAAGGTTGCAGCTTTGTTCTCAAGAACTGCATCGAAACAAAGTGGCAACGGGACATTTGAAAAACAATGAACATTTAGGACAAGTGATTAAACTTACGTGGACCGAAAGTGTCGAGTTGCTTTGACAGGTTTACTTAGCATATAAGCTAGTGAAGCATTTAAAATCCAGGCAATAGATTTTCCCAACAAAGGTAGTTTAGACTTGTGTAAATGGACACATTAAGATCTTCAATATTGTTTCTATGACTTGGATGTGGATTTTGTTTCCTTTTCATACCAAGTTCTTGCCTTCTCAGGTATTGGGCATTGGCAGTGCCTGCTTGTACCATGGTGACAGTAGTGATGGCAGTTGTATTTTACATTGGCCTCAACTTCATGGCAACCCCTCCTCCAACTTCCTTCAACACAATCTTTGGTGAGGCTCAAGCTTTCCTTCCTAGCGATAACTTATCGTCCATAGTTGTTTTATTCAGGCATTCTTTCAATCCATCAAAACCAAAATGGCATGCATAAAGTTATATAATATTAGCTTTCGAAATATATTTATACTATCAGGAACCGGAGCTGTGCATATGCAAAGCTTAGGACATTTGTGTTATGGAAGAACTTACGGTTATGCCCTAATAACTTCTGTTAGTTTGTAGATGTTGGGGGTAATCTTTTCATTTGGTTTTCAACAACACCTCCCTTTCATCTCCATCTTCCATGATCTGATCATGCCGCGGCGGCCGCCGCCACCTTCTTGATCTAATCTGGCCGCCATAATTAAACCATCGGACGGGGTCTAACGAACCGGAGGGATTCAAGGACAATGGGGGCGTGGGGGAGGGAGTGGGTAGTGTTACAACGATGGTGTGATGAGAGAACGAGCTGCTGCCGCCATTGGTGTGTCGTGGAGAAGATGGACGAGGAAAAGATTTGGAGAAAGAAGCCCTAACATGGAATTTACCTTAGAGCCTTTTTGTAATTCCATATAAGACTTACTTGAATGGTCAATTTTGTAAACAACCTTCTTGGACAGATTAACTTGTTTGTGCAATTTCACAGCTCCGCTTTTCCTGATATTAATTGAACTCGAGATATTATTTATGTTTGATACACTTTGTTACCTTATTTGCAGATGAATTTACTAGAGAACCCTTGAGCTTTGGGCCTTCAGTAGGAGAAGATGAACAGGCCATCGAGCCCATATCCGATATTGGCATCAGTCAGATCAATGAGCTCATGTTGAGTAATATGAATTGACCATTGTGTTTGTGCAATGCATTTTTCTCAGAGTTCATAATCATTCCTTAGACATTTTTATATGCGAACTTGTTCTGATTGAGTATAGAGGAAACTCCCTTCGTAGTCCTCATACCATTAGTGTTTCCCTGAATTAGTCCTTAAACCAATGGCTTTTACGGTCCTTAAACACTTCGATGTTACCTACTTCTGTTAATATCTTCACGGCAGTTTAACACCCAGGACAAAATAGACAGTATTAAACTCTAATTAGCCTTCCCTCCCTCTGAACTTCCTCATTCTTTAAGCTCTTCGTTCTCGCCAATGCCACCACTACCATCACCATGACCACCACCCAAAACAACAAGAGACCCCTTATCCCATAAGTTGAAAGAAAGCTTTTGGAGAAACATCAAACTCCATATGCTAGCATGAGAAGAATTCATGCATGTGCTAGCATGAGACGAATTAAGTACCAAGCTTTCTTTCTAGCAAATAGGACCCATATAGAAATTGTTGCAAGGCAACAACCCAGGAGGGGTGGAAATTGTTATCACTAGACTTCTTGAACAGCTAGCTACCTTTAAAAGCTAGTTTGGCAGGATGTAAAATTGGAAGGATGGAAAAGAGTGACGGAAAAGGTTGATGAATGAAGAATGTTCATCGTTTGGTAGGAAGGGTGCGAGGAGTGAAAGAAGTGGATGAATGAAGAATTTTCATTGTATGGTAAAAAGAGTGTGGGGAAGGAAGGAAAAACAGGAGAGGATAAACTCTTTTTCTAGGAGCTTTTCCGTTAGAGATATAGGATATTGATCATTCAAAGATACTTGGAATTAGTCAAATCAACTTTAATTTCGAAGTTTATCCCGAACCACATTGTTCTTGAGCTTGGACAGTTTAGGAAGAGGGGAATGAGTTTTTGATTGCTTTGGCAGACCAGACACTGATCATCAGAGGTGATATTGTAACGACCAACTTTGCATTTACGTGGGAGAGAGTTTCCACATTCTATTCCATATTTTTGACAGGATGTTGGTTCCTAAGTTGAATTTTGGTTCTGAGTTTTCTCGAAGTTATGCTTGTTGGTTATTTAGCAGTTTATAGGCAAAAGCAACTGTTGAATGATCGGAGGGCATGGCACTCCACATTTATTAATCCAGATAGTTCTCTTAGGTTGTATGAATACTAGAGATGGGGGAACATATATTACCCAAAAAATTTGAGATTGCAACACGACACGTTCCGTACTTAGTGAATGGGTAGATCTAGCAATATTATTGTACTAATGCGTTGGCTGGACGAAAATATCTGAGTACTTCAAGTTGAATTTCTGGTACGCAATAGTCATCCCACACAGATATGAGGTTACTATTGCCAAGAAAGGCCAAGATTGAGTGTCCCTAACCTTTAGAATTCATAGCCCTGCCAAGGAAAAGTTAGCTTGGATTGAAGCTTCAAAGAAGGTTCTGGATGGGCAATATTTGCTATGAAACACTTTGCTTATAAGGGCTTCTTTGTTGGTTAGAAGTAGTGAGAAAGCTCTGTTTCTCTAAATCCCGGACCTCTGCTAGATTTGGGCCAACACAGATCGAACCAGTTGACATAATGCAAACTTTGATTCTCCTTATAGCCAGACGACCGAAATATATTAAAGATGTTGTGCAGTTGTCTATTATCGTAAATGAGAAATTTTGTATACATGCATGTGATAAGACAGAAGGATGAAAGAACTGGTGTTATAAGAACCACTCTTTTAGCTTTGTTAAAGAGGTACCCTTCCCAGCACACATTACTGTTGAGCTTGAAAATCTAATCTATGAAAAGTTCTATTTTGTAGATGACAGTCTCAGTAGGTACCAAACAGGTTGCCATGAGGGATCCTCAGAGTGGATGAAGCAGAGAGTGACATTGTAATCGGGGGTTAAGACTAAGAAACAAGGTCGACCTATAAAAATTTCTCTTTTGCCACGTGTCTTCACAATTAGTATTTACCATGATCTTTACAGTTCAGAACCAATAAGATGAACTTTGGAAAAGAGGAGGGAGTCCTCTGAGAGGCCAAGTGATTAATCTGGGGGATACTGGTCCGGATCTATGACCTGTAAGTCCATCCAAAACTTTAGCTTCACAAATGTTGGTCGACAGTACCTCTGTACATAGGATACGGTCACATGCCTTGCGAATATCGATTTTGAGTGCTTCTAAGTGTTCTTTGCCTGTTTTCTTCAGTCTGATTTATCGATGAGTTCTTAGGCAGTCAAAAATGTTATCTATAGTAGAGTTGCGTCGAATAAAAGCATTTTGGTAAGGCAATATGAGAGTGCTCGTGACTTCTTTCAATTGAGCTGGTTGACAGAGGCTCTGGCAAAGATTTTGTATATGGTATTGCAAGGCTTTCGCAGGGAGTCTCAAGTTTTAGGATAAGGGCAGTGAGGGTACAATTTATAGCGGGGGTACCATTTACTTCTCTAAGCCGAAGAGTCCCTGAATAGAGTGGAGAACAGAGAGCATTTGGAGCCAGGTAGCTTTCTATCGGATAAGACACGATGAACGTAAACGAAACCACCAGTCGATTCAGGCATGTCACAGTAAGAAAAGGATAAATAGGAGGATAAGATTCTCATCTCTATTAGACACCGAGGCATTGATTAAGCTTTTGAACCTAGCCTTTGGCACCTTTGAGTCCATTCGAATGAAAGAAGAAAAGCCTAAATCGTACAAAATTTACCGTAGTAAAGAGAGATCAGCTTTTGTTTCTTCAAGAAACGAGATGTTTGGAAAGAGAGACCAGGCTAATATCCTGGCCATACAGAATGTTCGAGGTAGCGTAAACCTCGATGTTGCCTGCCCAAGATTTTCATCTGACAGGAGGCCATACCCTTCAGGATGAGGTGTTAGATGATAGATCAGTATTTGCAGATCATCTTTAGAGGAAGGTTGGGTTTCGAAGGAAAAGGTTTTGGCCTTGAGGTTTTGTGGGGTTGGCTAATCTCAAGTGGCTCACGGGGGATATTAGGTGCTGGGTTCTCCAAAGGTGGAAGGGATTTCCTCCGACACATCATGGGTGCTAACCACATCCGCTGAAGGTGAAATTTCTTCAGGTTCACCTGAAATGGTCCATACACAGAGATCCTCTTCAATGGAGTTTTGAGCAGAAGAGTAGTGGGTGCAGCTATTGCAGAAAGAAAATTGCGGTGTTAAAAGACTTGCCTGTAAATTCTTGATTTAAGTACCGGAGTTTAGATCCCAAAACGATTCCACGAGGGAGATTTGAGAACATCGCTCAAACATGGGACCACAAGCAGCGATGAAGGACGAGTATTAAGCTCGTAACAATGATCCATCCCATGCTCAATTATTCAACGCTTGTAGCATGGATGGAGGATCCTCTATTCATGCAAGCTAACCTAGCAACATCATCTGCTGGTGACTGAGCTTGGTTATCTTGTAATAGTGGTATGAAAACTCCCGGAAACAATGGTTCATCCAACTTAAGTCTGATTTGAATTGATGCAAACATAATCCTTGTGAGAGCATCTCCTCTCAGACTGGTCTAGATCAAGGATTTGACCTTACACAAATGCAATTCTAAGAGCCAAATCTTGGTGGTAGCAATTGACTAGGCACATTTACGCAGAAAAAGTAACTAGAGAAAATACAAGTGTGATCTCCGTTTTTGCGACCATCCCTTAATGTTCCACAAGACCGTTATCCACCATCAAGTTGACTTGATCTTAAGAGGTGAAGGTGAACAAGAACGGTTGCGGGGCTTTTCTACCTTGACATGATTCAGTAAACATAACGCTAAACCTCACTGTCGAACAAAAAAGGAACCAAAGAGCTGGGTAGGTACTACAAGAACATACCACCATATTTCGCTGCACCCACGAAATTAGAGGTCGGTCCTTGTTCGAGCTTCATAGATGCCACAGCATATGTTGCACATCACATCGCCAGAGGAGTCTCTGGTAGTGTGCGCGCGCGCGCGAGAGAGAGAGAGGCGTTTGGGAGTAAAAATACCATTTTGCCCCGAGGAAAAAGGTTATAGAATTAGACAGAAGGAACCAGGAACTAGTACAAGAACTGTTGAGTGGATCTCCACATGATTATATAGCAACAATTATGGACTTCTTATCACACTACACAGACACGTTCTTATGAAAACGAGAACAAACCGACGGAAAAAAACCAAAATGACAGGAAAAGAAATTGGAAAATGGACCCTGTACACTTGGGCCATCTTAGACTAGATATCTCTTCAAAATTAGAGACGAACAGGGGCAGCCCTTTACTACAACCAAAATGCAAAAAAATTACAAAAATGCCTCTCATGACCTGAAAGACAAGTTACACATCCAAAAGACTAGTAAAGCTGCCAGGCAACTAACTCCTAATCATCAAGCATCTGCCTGAATAAGCTTGAGACTTGAAAACATCTCTTCCGTACCTTTTACAAAAACTTCTCATGCTTCTGTGTAGTCAGTCTTCATTCATTAGTTTGCGGCATCCAGGGTAAACCAGCGAGATGTGGATTTCTGGCCATTCCGCTGCTTCAGGATTTCAGCAGCTTGTAACCCTCTGCAAGAGTGCGTCGACAATAGTCTTCCATGACTTCACATATCTCATCAAATGAAAATGCGCTTGTTGAGAACTTCTGGAGCTTCTTGCTTGCTTTTTGCGACATTGATCCTGGCTGATTGAGAAACCAGAAGATCGTGAACCCTACTCTTCAGCTGAAAAGATGGAGAAGATATTAGAACTGTGTACCGGGATTAGCTTAGAAGGCAATCATAAAAAGCACATGAAAAACTCAATGCATCTCAAAAAATTAAGAAAGATCATAGAGCTACTCTCAATATCTTATTTAGGGTCATAAGTCACAAAGAATTCACTTTACCCCCAAGTGCCCCGGCAGCCCATTATACTCGAACCTGTGATATTGTACAGGGAAGGGAGAGAGCTCATTACCTTGTTCTCACAGAGCTACTTTTTGAATCAACAGCTTTCTTGCAAAGGTTGCATAAGCGAAGCTGTATTATGGCATGCACATCCTAGTTTCTCCTACCGACTGAACCACATTATATTTGTTTCAGTAGGTTCTGTTTCTTCAGCTTTTACTGACCAAAGATGGCAACATTCTTCATTTTCTCACTTCAAATGTAAGAAAGATTTTAAGAAACATAAAAAATGCCAAGAGCAACCACAGTCATTAACTGGAGCATTGAAAAAAAGTGTCAGGTGACCGATTGGTAACGAAGTATATAGTCTTGGGCAACATCATTTTGTTTGAAGAAGAAAGTACCGACGTATAGTCTTGGGCAACTTCATTTTGTTTGAAGAAGAAAGAACTTATGGAAGTACGAAAAGAAAATGATCTACAAGATCATCTGGATAAACTATAGGAGATAAGTGCAAGTTCTCAACGAACATGTAAATCAAATGCCCCATCCTAAAAAGACAAATATTGACCATATTGGGTGATTAAGCACTTTCAGTTGACCAGTTTATATTTCTGGGGATTGGATCATCTAGGTAAATATATCAGCGGGTTCTAAGATAAGTGTTTACACTTCGTGGGCTACAGGCTACCACATCCATCACAAGCAAGCCTGTAGAGTGTCCCCAAGAAGCGAACCAACTTCTTTTGTCAAATGGGTATAAAAGACCATTCTGGTAAATATGGAAGTCCACAACAATGTTCAAAGATAAATGCCCAAGAGATCAGAATGCAAACCTCATTAAGTGCTGCTTCACTCTTTACTGAAACGTGGATGGCTCCATCAGGTCCCATTTTCCTGTACTTTGCCAGCTCAGGATGGTCAGTTGTAGTATCTTCAGTGATGAAAACAACAGGAGATTCTTGCAACAAATCGCATTTGGAGATGACGTCAAGCCAAAGATGGCCATCAAACCTTCCTCTTATTTCTTTGTATATGATAAACTGCGCAATCCCATAGTCAGAAACCCTAAACTTAGTAAACAGAAAAGAAGATAATTAAACGAATGATTAAGTTGAAATAAACAAGTTCTGACTGTGAAACTGACGAAAAAGGTATATTATGCTCTATAAATTCAACGAATACAAAGCTAAATTCCTGGCACAAATTCGAAACAAGATACAGATGATGGCACTGTAGAAGTGAAGTTGGCACGAAGTAGATAAGAAATATACAAGGCCTCAGAAATTTTCACGGAAGCCAAAATACGAGCTATGCAAACAGACTACATTTACATGTATCTTCTTTTTCCCTTTCTAGTAGATGAAACAGAAAGCAGAGTACAGTTTCATGGTTGTTATAGAACTGAAAACGATGCATATCTTCAAAAAAAGTGCACAAATCACTTGGCAACGCCAGATATCATTTTACCGTATCCACAGCTTCACAACAGCACAGAAGATTAAGAGGTGAAACGTTACCGAAATTTGATGCAACTTAAATGAACAGTTCATGTTTTCATGATTTGTTCAGAAGGCTTGCTTAGCTACAAAAATTAAGTTAAACCTCTTAAAACATTTATTTATGAACATGGCATGCTCATAATCTCATTTCTTTTGGTAGAGAACTTAGTTGCAGGAAACTCCTAATATGGTGACGTTTCTCTCTCGGAAACTCGCTTTTGCGATCCCAAGTTAGGAGCTCCATGGGATCTTGTCCCAAGCTAATATGGGAACTCGATCCCATTAGCTGGATAGAGATGCATGAAACAAGTGAGAGAGTACCTGAAAATCAAGCACTTTTCAACTCAATTCCTTGTTTCTCTCTTCCTTCAAGTCCTTAAAGCCTCCTAGTCTGTTGTTGCTGGCTATGTAAACTATACTAAACAAATGATAATACTCTTTACGCATTTATTTATTCAAACCGCTCCCAACCTCAAATTCTTCTTGGTGCTTACGCTCCCCCGCCCCCGCTTTGTGCAACTAAGGTAGAGAAAGCACTAAAAAGACGAAGAAAGATGGATTCGTTAAAGCACACGTTATAATCTCAAATTCTAGCGACATTGATTTTGAGAGAGAGAGAGAGAAGCTTTTCCATTTACTTCCTCAAAACTCATCTTAATGCTAACTTCACGGCAGGTGGAAACAAGGCTTGAAAAAGCTTCCTGCCATTTGCTTGTTTGTGTATATTTGCAAACATATATGTGTATATACTAAGAAGTAAATGGAACCAAAAAGCAAACTTTTAACACCACCCAATAATTTTATGAGAGAGAAAGTACAAAGGGTCAATATGATACCTGATCAGAAAGCGAGGTTCCACATTCCCCAGACAAATCATGAACATATAGTACAGCAGTTGGCAAATGAGAGAGGACAGCAAGTGTTAACATTTCTAAATTGTTCCTATCTTCTGCAGGTTCGAAAGATGAAGACAATGAGGACCCCGAAAAGATAAACAACATGGAAGCCTGTAGACATCCCAGGAACAGTCAAACAATCTCTATTTATTTTCTGAAACTCTTCACGACAAACTCATATTTGATAGCAACACAACAATGTAGTAAGAACATTAATGACATAAACGACTTTATTAAACCTTAGACAGATGATTCTGTTACAGCAACACCACATTCTCTTTATATGTAATATCCAACATCTCAAGGGGCAGGCCTAGATGGACAAGTAAATTGACCACCATAACATTTGGGCCAGTCAAATACTACTACAAGGAAAATGGAAAGCAAGGCGTGTATGAATTAGTTACGAATGTGACCACCTTAACTAAATTATAGGTTGGTATTAACTGAAGGAGAAGGTGTTATCTAAGAAGAGTGAATTTCTCTTGCAACACCAAGATGGAGATTCTCGCTTCGTTCCCTTTTGAAGGAAAGTAATACCAAGTTGGAGATTTAATGGACAGATGCATGGGACATACAATGAGAAGGACATGATCGCATTGACTATTGGGACGCTGTCAAACTTCCGCAAAAAAGTGAAATTTTCTCGTAGATCTGCTTTCATATAGCTTTTGCGAGATATGAGAACATATCTACGAGCATATAAAGCAAATCTACGAAAAAATTAGTACATTCAATAAAGATTCATTCTACTTATTCTTTTCCGTGGAGTGGGTTGTTCTAAAGAACAAAGAAAAATCTAAATTCCTATTAGTTCATCAAACGCCAGATTGCAATTTTTCTCCATATGAGGTAGACAAGTTTAAGAATGCTTGTACAGTAAGCTCATTCAACAAGCAACTCTTTGTAAGGAAAGGCCAAAATTTAGCAATGCTAATGAATTCTCAATCAAGTCAATATTGTGATTGTAACACCCCACACCCAACTCCGTCTTCTTTTGGACCAAAAAAAGAAACAAAAGGAACGAACCGAAAATTAGAATAGATAACAAGTCGACGTAGACCCCAACAGCATTCACATAATTATAATGGTAGCATTAACGCAAGTTTTTTGCACTTGTGCAAGTACTATCTCGGCTCCATTTTGAACAGGTTATGCATGCACGGGATATATATATATATATATATATATATATATATGGGAGCTGATAAAATGATAGCGCTAGCAACTTAACCCAAGTTGCTAGCGCGATCTGGCCGTCCACGGGCGAGAATGGACGGCCAGATCGCGCGCCACAACAGCGAATTTTTTCACCGTCCGCTACATAATGTCCGCTACATAATGTAGCGGACGGTAAATTATCGTCCGCTACATTATGTAGCGGACGGCCAAACAGTGCTAGCAACTTGCTAGCGCTATCAACGGATCAGCTCCCTATATATATATATATACTCACTGAGCAGTTTACTGGCTCAGAGAAACAATCTTCGCTATGTTATATATATATATATATACTCACTGAGCAGTTTACTGGCTCAGAGAAACAATCTTCCCTATGTTATACTGATGACTAACAGAAAAGCAACTAGAGGCAAGTTATACCATCATGTCTCCTCAAGAGACCAGGTGTGTCTGTCACCTGCGGTCATATTCAAGAGGTAAGAGAAGAAAAAATCAAAATATTCAACAAATACACATCTATAGAATTGCGTTGACCTGAAAATTCCGGTAGCTCAAAGCAATATGACCCATTAGTATTCCTCTAGTTGTGAAAGGGTAGTTGCAGATCTGGGAAGCAAGGTAAGCGAAAGCAATTAGTATTAAGAGAATTTCGCATAAGGGCGTTAGCGCACTCTTCAATGAAGAAGAAGTAATCAACAGTTAACGACAGTGAAACAACCGCTATCTTCGCACAAGTCAGAAACAAGAACTGCTTAGCCTCCCAAGAATACTATACACAATGAAATTAGCCGTGGCTCTGGAAAGCAAATCCCTGCTGGACTTGATTCTCAAATTTCTTTCTTATAAACTTGTTGATCAAGCTTGCTTCATCTTGCATATACAGTTGGAAAGACCGGTAAAAGACAATCATTGCATGTTTTCAGAAACACCTTTTTATGAGATAGCAGTACAGTGCCTAGGTGTTTGCTATTGTTACTTTTGTGCTGAAATATACTTTATTGCTTCAAGTAACTTTCTAAGATACATTGGAAATCTTCAGAAGAGAATGATCTTTATTGCAATGGTAAGGTTTGCTCCACTGTAACTTGTACTTTCCGATAGGTTGCTCAATTGGAACTTAGAGATTATAGGTTAGATCTGCGGGGACAGCCTCTGCAAAAACGCAGTAGGTACACCTAAAACTCCCTAGATCATGCAGGGGGAAGAGCCATCAATCCTGATAGCTTTGGTCAACAAGAACTTAAACTCTGGAAACTTTAGAAGTTTCAAATTCCGGGAGAAAACATTGCAACTATATAGATAAATGTAGACCAGTGTTGTGTCATAAAACCATAATGGTAAGCAGCAACCAAATCAGAAGAACAGCTTGCAGGTTTCAAGGCAAAGCCATTGAACTTCATTCACCAGCTATATAGGGCAACTCCATACCCATTTCACCTAGATACCAATTTCCGGGAGTTTCTTCTCCGTTGTGAAGCAAAAAGACGGGTCAGTATTCACATGACTGGATCCACGACCCAACATCATGGTAACATCTGATCCCATGTAACTATAAAAGCAATGCCTAATTTGCAAGTAGTACAAAAGGAAAAAAGTCATATGCGGCATAAAGATTAATTTTGGGAATTCACAACCAAAAGCACAAAAGCATGAGTACTCGATCTTTATGCTTACCTCAGGCTTCCCAGTTGAGAGTACACGAACCAACGATGACTTTCCTACATTAGGGGCTCCGACCAGACAAAGTGTTGGTGTTTCCAGATCAACAACTGGCATTGCCCGCAACGTCTGGAAAAGCAAAGTACTTATCAGCTATCTGTAGCACGTATTAATGCAATTGATTGCGTAATACAAATACTACTAATGGTCCTATAAAGGAAGTAGGGCTATAGCATTTTGCCTCCCTCTACTCCAGGGAGTTGCAGTTGAGTTCAAACTTGGACTAGACGACCTACTTTGAGAAAGTCATCTTTAGCAACTTTTGACTAGTTTAATAAATGCCGCTGTTCTAGCAAATCAGCAGCCTTTTTTGAACATTTAGAGACACATCTAGACTATACTCCATTAACTAAATTACAAGTTTTAATGTAACTTTTTAAAAGTTGAAAATTGGTACGGTAGAACCAGCCCAAAGAAGAGGGGCTGAAGTGCTACTACCCACGGCAGCAACCATGACCCTTCCACAGTCACAACTACAATACATGAAACTCAGAAAGAAAGAGGAGAACTAAATACGTCATCACTAAAGCAGGACAGGAGAGGGAAAAAAACCTGACAGCAATGTACTGTATTCAGAAAAGGAAACATTTTATCCAAATTGTTACCAAGGAGAGAAAAGTAACTAAAGGGACCCTTAGTTACTTTTCTCTCCTGTCCCTTAGTTACTTTTCTCTCCTAGGTGGAGGTATGGTGTCTTAAACGGACGGACACCCTGACACCGGCCGACACTTGTCGGACACCTCTAATCGGTGTCCGATTTTTTATTTTTTATTTCCGACACCATGTCGGACACTTCATCGAGCAGTGTCGGACACTGCATGGAGAAGTTTCGGACGGTTTGGGGCCAATATGAGATTTTTTGAACTAATTTCAGGGGTCAATCTATAACAAATAGAATATATGGGGATCTTTTACAAAAAACTACTAAATATACCCTAATATCTCTCTCTCTCACGGCTGATGTCTGCCGACCACAACGAAGCCATCAAGGGTTGTCGCCGGATCTCTCGCCGCTGTTGCCGGAAGATGACTCCGCCGTCGCCGACAGATCTCGCGGCTGCTGTCTCCGAAGATAACGAAGCCATCAAGGGCAGCTGCGGCTGTCGCCAAAGGTCTGCCACCGTCGGCCGAAGATCCCGCCCCCGTCGCTGACCAACAACTGCCCTTCTTCTCTCTGTATCATCATCTCTTTCTTTTTTTCTTTTGTACTGAAACCATGTCTCTCTATACCATCATCTTTTCCCTTTTTTTTCTGCGGTGCATATCTGTAGAACACTGAACGGCTATGTTTCAGTGTTGTGAGCACATTTTTTGTTAAATATTTGATATTTGAGTTAGTTTTTTGTCCTGCATATGACCAAATAAATGTTGCTTGTATATTTAACAGCCCCTCAACACTTAACAGGTTTCCCTTATTGACAATTTGACATTAAAAATTAAAGTATACATGAAATTCAGAAATTGGTGTCTGGGCAAGGCTGTTGGAACCTTGCTCCCATCTTCCCTTTTTACTCTTTTATCTTTTCTTACTCTTTATCTTGTATTTGAATTCCTTGTTTTGGTAGTTTTTCATTATTGTTTGCTATTTTAGATTGTGGAATGTATTTGATATTTATTAAATATATATACATATATATATAATAATAATAATAATAATATATTAAAAAAATAGCAGTGTCCTACAGTGTCCAAAATCTGATTTTGTGGAAATTGCGGTGTCCGGTGTCCCGGTTGGTGTCAGTGTCCGACGCGGTGTCCGTGTCCGTGCTACCTAGCTAAGGGTACACTTTGCTGTCACAAGAGTTAAGTCCCAACATTGAGGAAAAAGTTCTGAAGCAAACATATATCAAGCTCTGCACCCTTCTCGCACATGCATAAATGCGGAAGACAAATGAATAGAGTGCAAAAATACATAGCCAGCTGTTCCAAAGACTAAGTCCCAACATTGAGGAAACAATTCTGAAGCAGACATATATCAAGCCCTACACCCTTCTCACACATGCATGAATTGAAGGCAAACATAGCCAAAAGAAAGCAATCTTCAGCCTAATACCACTCAATGTGATGCACGCTAACACTGCCCAGAATTTAGCACAAAAAAGACTTGCTCAAGTAATTTATTACAAGTGCTTCTCCATTTTAAAAAGCATTTGCTCATCATAAGCCAAAGTTACAGAGAGGAAAAACAACAATCTAAATCCACTAACAAGTAAACAGAGAAAAACCAACAAGTAGCTACAAGTGCTGTGAAATGGGTTTCCCTCCCTAGGCAACCATTACACCCTTTTTCCCCGAATCCATATCTTAGACTTTAGGGGTTGCTTAATTCAATATTTGCACATAACCCGCATGAGATATACGCACCCATTCTGTCCTAACATATTTTCTTGCACCTAGGCTCCAAATTTGAAGGCTTACAAGTACTCGGTGTTCTAATCTAGACCTCAATTCAAGTCATCCACTTTGGAGTAACAAAAATTTCAATAGATAGACGAAATTAAAGTGCAATGTTCAAGTCGTTTTCTCAGTTAAAGTCTCTATGATACCTGAAACGTTGCATTGGATAGCCATAGGATGGATCATAGTTTCGATGCATGTATTTAAGATACATGTTTGCCTACGTGTTATGGTATTCAACAATGACAGTTAAAATAGAACAATAACTAAGATATGCTTTCTCTGGAACCATTCCGCTTTCGCCGGACCTTGTGCAAATGAAAAATTACCTTGGCAATGTTCAGCAATTCATCGACAGCTTTTCCTTCACAATGGAAAATCTCTTCAAGCCTTTTCATTCCCTGCAGGTGACCAGATCAAGTGACATGTTAAACAGAGATGGCCTCAAGTGTCGAACGAAATGACGGTCTATGCATCCTAATGTGATGCATTCTGCACACATTTGACTAGTTACCTCATTTAGCCGTTCCTCTGCTTCTCGCTTTGACACAGACTGCCAAGAGGTAGGTAATGTTCAATTTACATCAATTTTACAAGATGGACCACAATGTATGGTTATAAGAAATATTACTGATCACAAAAGAAAAAATCTCCTTTATAACTTTTAGAGAAGGAAAAGTGAAGAATAGATCTAAGAATTGGTAATGTTTCATTGACATCTTCACAAATCTTATGAATAAAATATCATCCCAAATCATGGTTCTCTAAACTTCCTGAACCCACCATCACCCACAGTCCACCGCCACCGCCGCATCTTCATAGAAGTACAATTCAGCATCTAATTGTTTCTCTCTCTTCACCTCTCTTCAAATCCTTCATCAGCCATTCCTCTATACAACGCCCTGTCTCCATTAATCCTTTGCTGTAAGTGAAAACTTTAAGGGAACATTTACCCGTGGTGATGAGGACATCTTTACAAATCTTAGGAAATTGCATATTATCCTAAATTCTGTTTCTTTAAACTTCCTGAACCTACCATCACCCACAGTCCACGGCCACCACCGCCAGTCCACCGCCACCACCGCCTCTTCATAGAACTGCAATTCAGCATCTAATTGTTTCTCTCTCTTCACCTCTCTTCAAACCCTTCGTCAGCCATTCCCCTATAAAACGCCCTGTCTCCATCGATCCTTCGCCTTAAGTGAAAACTTAAAGGGAAAATTTATGAGTTCTGTCTTACAGGTCCAAAGAGGGCAGTACTTCATCACATCACCAAATCCCAAAGTCTGAACACAGGGAAAAAGCAATGTGTCTTTAATTACCACACCTTATGGATTTCTTTGTATCTCGGGAGTAATAGATCGACTTTCGTTACCTTATGAGTAGGTTCTTTATTGCATGAAAATGGTGGCAAACTACTGATAATTTTAGTGGTTATGGGGATGGAAGCTCTGTAATGGAGGTAGGTATGGTGGTCCTAATGGTGGTGGAGGTGGAGGACTTCAGTAGCTTTGTTGGTGGGATGGGGTTATAGAGTAAACAGAATGAAGTGGTGAAGGGGACTTAGTGATGGTGGTGGATACCTTTGAGGGTGTTGATGTCTGATGAGCACAGGTGGTCATGTTGTCAGGTGATGTATGGCATTAGCATTTAGAAACTAATTTCCAGATGTAAGGGAGTGCGAAAGCAAAGAAACAAAGAAGCTAAACAGAGCAGCCGACCGTCGAACAAGGAATGCTTACTGGCTAGCCAAACAAACCTTGTGAAAAATAGACAACAAGTCCAGAACTTTCCTCATAAATTGGCCAACAGCGACAACCGCACAACAAAGGCCAAGAAAGGCAGCAGAAGGAGCTTTGCCAAATAGCATACATTAGAGAAGGCCAAAGCAACACTGTTAGTTTTATTCCTAGAAAACTAAGGCCCCGTACGTTTACAAAATTTTGTATTCATTTTTGTAATGATGATGAAAAATATGTTTTTTTTTGCGTACTTTTATCTTTTTTCGGATTCGTTTTGGGTATTTTTTTCAAACAGTGGCCAAAATTGTGAAAACACCCGAAGGGTGTTTTCACCTTTTTCGGGAGAAAGTGAACTAATGTCAGAAAAAAAAATTTGTGTCAGTTTTGTGCTCCCTTCCCTTTCTCTCTCCCCTAGCACCACCATGGCACCATCTCAGAAGAACAGACCCGCCATTGAACCACCAACGCCCATTTCTGCTCCCTCCCTCCCTCTTCTTCGTCCACGGCACCATCACGCGTCGATGGACTCACCGTCCACGGCAATCAATTTCCATCGCAATCTTTGGACTCACCGTGAAGCTGGCGTCGATCCCGTACGGGTACTCCGGTGAAGCCCCTCCCCTATTAGACACTCAATCCTCATCTTGGGGCGGCAGTAGATGATGAAGATTTCCAGAGAGTGGGGGGCTGGGGAGGGTGTGGGGCGGATCAATTTCCCCGGCAATCGAAAGTTGATCTTCAAAACCCAGGTTCGCTCGGCAGTCGGGATGGAAAGACAGCCACGCGTCGATGGACTCACCATCCACGGATCAATTTCCCCGTCACGGACTCGTCGTTCTCCGATGAAGCTGGCGTCGTTTGTTCTCTGATGAAGCTGGCGTCGTTCGTTCTCCGATGAAGCTGGCAATGGATGGGGAAGATTTCCAGAGAGTGGGGGGCAGGGGAGGGTGTGCGGCGGGGTAGGGTGTGGGTAGTGTATATTATAAATAATATAAGGATACTATTATAAGAATGAAAATAAAAATTATATAAGTACATAAATCCGACAGAAAAAGTAGTTAAAATGAATTGTGAAAATAATAAAAGTACAGGAATGAATTTTCTATCCGAATACTAAAATCTTGAAAACAAAAACATAATACAAAACGCGAAAAAAAATTGTGTAAGCGTACGCCCCCTAAATGCTTCTATGCAGGAGGCCTGTTTCGAAATACAGTAACTGGAGAGAGCCTCTAAAGCCGTCTCCAGGCTCAAGATCAAGTTCTACCTCAACTTTTTGAGATAATAATTTTTCTCTTCCTATTTCACACAATCCCCTGATAGCTTTCGAAAGCACAACCAAGAGATTAAAGAAAGAAATCCAACAATTCTTAAGGGCACTAGGAGAAAGAGAGAAACTTCATCCTCGAGGAGAGTTACAATAATGTGCTTACCCAAGAATTTCCCAAGAGAGGGGTAAGCACTTACAGAGATTATCTTCGGAATTGTGGAACAACCTAGAAAAGTGTCTAGCATATCTCCTCATTTCTTACAAAGTATTTATAGAAATATTTATTCTCCTTGAGCAATTAAGTTTGTGGACCAACAAATGATTATTCTTAGACCGCATAACCTTGTGCTTACGGTTCTATGTTATCAAATAAGAATGGGCACTTTCCCAGCTACAAACCACCAGCTCAAGTAATTGGGTGCACGGTCAGATGCAGCTATAGGAAGAATTGACTGATCTGCGTAAGCAAAGTGCTCCACCCAAATACTGGTGACTAAGAAATTGTCCAGTCGAGTGAGAATCTGCACATCATGATTTCTCTTTCCCTCCACCAACACAAAGTCCAACAATGGAGAGAGTTTACTCAATGAAGGACCACCTGCTGTCCTGATAGCATAAAATCATCTTCTCCACAAAGATTGCATCAACTTTGCAAACACTTTAGCAACTAAGTCAAAGTTTTCCCTCGATTTGAAATTTATGACTTTCTCCTCGCAGTGGCATTTAAATCCCTCACATTCTAGTATAAAGACAATGATTATTATAAACAGAAGAGTGAATTCTTTCACACGATATCAGCCCTCTTATTCTCCTCAGTGCTAAAAAACAAACCGAAAAGTTAAGTTCTTCAAATTCCTTTCTACTCAATCAATAAATTCACCCTTATCTGTACCTCAATAAACCCTCTCTTAAAGAAGTGTCAATGTTAGTGCCTTACATCCCAGGCTACTTCTTTGTTAGCATTTGAACAAATACCCCCACCAGCCTACCTCGTTGACCTTCCTTACAGTAGACCTCAGTCTGAAGTCTCACCGGCTTTGCAAGGGACCCCTTTTAGCTTTAGACTGCACTGTCTGTACCATCCTCTCAGCCATCCTGATGCATGGCCTCCCCACCAGCACTTGAATACTTCTCTGAGATCAGTAAACAAATCTTTAACATCACCCTTGCCGCCATTGTTCCTCTGGTTTTACCAGTTATTTAACATAATTATCATATTGTCCATGAAATTACGCTGCTCAAAATCTAAGACCTCAAAAGTTCATGGAAGTTATTTTGTGGCATATCCAAGTTAAGAAAATATCAGTTTGTTAATCCTTGACAAAGCTAACAAACGTCACTGTCACAAGTCTCCGCCTGATTCTGAGTGTTAGTATTTTCTGACAAGCTACCATTTTGCGATGCCAGCCAATTCCAATCCCTTTCAACCAGATCAGCTATATCGACTTCACAAATTCAGCCCATCAATAAATCAACCATGCTTAGCACTAACATTAGCTTCCCAAAGCTTTCTAATTCCTGACATTGATATCTATACATGGTTTGGTTCGTCTAAAATTAAATATTGTTTAGTTAGCTCTAAAACCTTGTCGTGTTGGATGTTAGTAATCCAAAGATTTTATGAATCGTTCCTAAAGATGGGTTTCCTTCAAATAAATTAACGTGTAAAGTATAGCTGACTTGACAAACATGGTCTCGTTGTAACAGTGTGCGATGGTGTATAACATCCACTGAAACCCCTTCCGTCAACCCATGCACCCTCACACCCGAACTCCTTCATCACCACCTCCTCAGCCGTCGGAGCCTCCATCACCACTGTGAATTCCGGGCAAACCACCAAGAGATCTGGTCAGTGGTAACATTCTGCCTCACCAAACTCATTGGCAATGACGTGAAACCTGGGCCCATGTTTGCCTACCAGTTCCACTGCCAAATTCGATGAAACATTGCTTTCTGATTTTCCAGCAATAGCGCTAACCAGAGTTACTATTAAATTTATATGTTTTTGACAAAAACCCTCAAGGACCTGAGCCCTAACAAGTTTTTAGTCAAAGGATTGGGCTACAGGTTTTGTCACCGCATTAGTAAAAGAGCTAGTGTTCTTCAAGCATAAGATTGTTTACATCCTGGCATCTAAAAGAAGTGGGGTCGGCATGAATTCGAATACTACTGTTTAGGCATGAGTTTTAATTAAAAAATCTAGCCAGGCATCGCCCTACTTTTTGTTAAGTGTAGTCAATAGATGTAAACCTCTATTTTATGTTTAATTTGGCACAACAGCTTTGTTACTCATCGTATTATTGTTGTAGTATCGAAAGAGCCCCAGACTGTTTGGATTAGTAACGTTGTTCACAGCAAGGTTTTATTGCTCAATTGAGAAATGCCTAGGGTTAATCTGGTCAGTAGTCGAACTATAAGGTTCAATCTAAATATTGGGGTAGCCCCAAGGTTTCAATGGTTACATCCTATTTAGATTTTCATACTTAAGCAGAATCACGATGCATCAGAGAGCAACATGAAAAGAAGGTATACAAGGAGCATGCAGAATCATCAAAGTGTAGCAAATTTGCGTGGTACACACAGAAGTGACAAATGTAAGCTTTCTACAGTCCAAACAATAGAAATCTTGCTCTAGCACAATTAGCTCAAGCCATAGAGGTCGTATCTAATTACTGCTCATCGAGTAATCGTAATTAAGAAGTCATGAAGCTAGGGTCAACAAACAAGAACCCAAAAGATTCTCAAGTTTTTAATTCGGCAAGTATTCAAACCTTAGCACAAAGCGAGGCATGTTCCTTCCCAACTGAATTCACCTTCTTTCTCAAAGCATCAATTTTCCCCAACACCTATAAACCAGTTCAAGGATCTATCAAGATACAAAACTTGAACTTCCTTCAAAACAAAGTGCAACTGCCTAGCACACAAAAAAATGATGAGAGGAGAAGGTGATGATGGTAACAAGAACTTGTGATAATGTGTCTGGGATAAATAAATAAAAACTCGGAATGTGTGGGAATCCCACATCAGTTATTCAGATAAGGTTACAACCTAGTCCTAAGTATATAAGTCTTGTCCCACATTGATTATTTAGAGAAAGTCACTGCTTATCTTTAAGTATATATATGTTGGCTTGTATTGTGTTTTAAGGACAGAGAGAAGAATCATTCTTTGAGAGGTTTTGTTGAGAAAGACAAAGGTCTATAATCTCTAGTGACAAACATACTGAAATTGCTGCTACTACGGTGGAATAGGCTTTCGCCGAACCACGTAAATCTTGTGTCTCTATTATATATTATTGTTTTTCGATTCTCTTCTTTATTGCTTGGTGCGGAATCTAGTATATTCCTTTACAAGTGGTATCAGAGCTGAGATTCAGTGGTAGATTGAAAGCACCTTGCAATGGCACCAAATACTTCGACGAAGTATGATTCGGAGAAGTTTGATGGATCGAACGATTTCAGTTTATGGAGGATGAAGATGCGTGTTGTTCTAATTCAGCAAGGGTTGTTGAAAGCGTTAAAGGGGAAACAAAGGCTTCCTGATACGATGTTTGCTGATGAAAAAGAAGACACGTTGGAAAGAGCCCATAGTGCCCTGTTGCTGTGTTTAGCCAACAATGTGTCGCGAAAGGTTTCTCAGGAAGGTACATCGATCAATGATCATCTTGATGAATATAACAAGGTAATATTAGACCTGCAATATATTGATATCATGATAGAAGATGAAGATAAAGCTTTATTGTTGCTGTGTTCTTTACCTCTGTCATATGAACATCTTGTTACTACCTTATTATATGGGAAGGACAGTATCTCCATGGAGGAGGTTGAGGCTGTGATAAATTCTCAGGAATTAAGAAAGAAGGTTTCAAAAAACAGGGGAGAAGAACATGGTGATGGTCTGATGGCTCGAGACTGAAGTACTGACCATGCTGGGTCTAGAAATAAAGGAAGATTGAGGATCCAGTCAAAGGCTAGAAAATTGAAGTGCTTTCATTGTCACAAGGAAGGACACTATAGAAAGGATTGTCCTGAGCGTAAAGGAAAGAAAAAGGATAATTCCAAGACGGCTGATGCTAGAGTAGTAGAAGATAATTATGATGGTGCGGATGTTCTCTCAGTTACTATCAGTTCCTCAGATGGAGAGTGGATTCTTGATACGGGTTGCTCCTATCATTTGTGTCCCAATAGGGATTGGTTTTCCACTTATCGCTCATTTAATGGTGGTAAAGTTCTTATGGGAAACGATGTCGCCTGTAAGGTGGTTGGGATAGGTTCAATTCAGATTAGGATGCATGATTGTATTGTGAGAACTTTGATTGATGTCAGGCATGTTCCAGAGCTGAGGAAAATTTTGATTTCTTTGGGTACGCTTGACTCCAATGGTTGTAGCTATCGGGCTGCATGTGGAGCTATGAGGATAATAAAGGGTGCTCTTGTTGTGATGAAGGGGTTGAAACAAAATAGTCTCTATTTGTTACAGGGTAGCACAGTTACAGGAGCAGCAGCAGCTTCATCTTTTGATATAGATTCTGACACTACCAAGCTTTGGCAGCATGTCTTGGGCATATGAGTGAGAGGGGTATGGATGTGCTAAGCAAACAAGGTTTGCTGGGAAGCAAGAAAATCGGGAAGCTGGATTTTTGTGAGCATTGTGTATTCGGGAAGCAGTGCAGGGTGAAATTCAGTCGGGCTGTTCATACCACCAAAGGTACGGTGGATTATATCCATTCAGATCTTTGGGGTCCTTCCACGGTTCCTTCTAAGGGTGGTGGTAGATATATGTTGACCTTTATTGATGACTTCTCAAAAAAGGTCTGGGTGTACATTCTGAAAAAGAAGAGTGTCTTTGTTCAGTGGAAGCAATTAAAGATGATGATTGAAAAACATACCGGCAAAGAAATTAAATGCTTGAGGACTGACAATGGCATGGAATTCTGCTTGGATGAGTTTAATGAGTTCTGCAAAAATGAAGGCATAGTGAGGCATCGCACTGTAGAAAAACGCCACATCATAATGGGGTTGCAGAACGGATGAATAGGATTCTCCTTGAGAGAGCTCGATATGCTTTCAAATGCCGGGTTATAGAAGGAATTTTGGGCAGAAGCTGTTAACACAGCTGTATATTTGGTAAATAGATCTCCATCGACTGCAATTGATTGCAAGACTCCTGAAGAAGTTTGGTCCGGTAAGCATGCTAATTATGAAAATTTGATTGTCCTGCTTATGATCATGTTAATGATGGTAAACTTGAGCCGAGAGCAAAGAAGTGCATTTTCTTAGGCTATGCCTAGGTAGCACGGACACCTCTCCTAGGTGGAGGTATGGTGTCCTAAACGGACGGACACCCCGACACCCTCCGGACACGGGCCGACACATGTCGGACAGGGCATGGAGCAATGTCGGACCGTTTGGGGCCAATTTTAGATTTTTTGAACTATTATCGTCTTCTTCTCTCACCTCACGGCTGCAGTCTACCGACCACATCAAGGCTGTCGCTAGTGTCGCTGGTGTTGCCGGAACTGTCGCCGGTGTTGCCGGAGCTCAGTCGATGAAGATCCGAAGCCGAAGCCAACGGATCTAACGGCTACAGTCGCCGAAGGAAGAGAAACCAGCTACTGCCGCTGTCGTCGTCGCCGTCGCCAAAGGTCTCGCCGTCGTCACCGGAGGTCCTCCGCCACTGTCGCTGACCCACAGGTCTCTTTCTTCTCTTATCCTCATCTCGTCTCCTTTCCCTCACTCCCTCTCGTTTCTTTCCTGTTCTTTTTTCTTTTCTCCCTTTATCCTCTCGTTTCTTTCCTTTTCTTTTTTCTTTTCTCCCTTTGTCCTCTCGTTTCTTTCTTTTCTTTTTTTATTTTATCCCTTTGTCCTTGCATTTCCAGTACATTGGACTAAATAAATATTGACCAAATAAATTATGACTTGTATTTGAATTCCTTGTTTTGATAGTTTTTCATTATTGTTTGTTATTTTAGATTGTGGAATATATTTGATATTTATTAAATATATATGTATATAATAAAAATATATTAAAAAATAGTTGTGTCCGTGCTACCTAGGGCTATGCAAATGGGGTAAAAGGGTACTGGTTGTGGTGTCCTGATTCTAAGTCATCCAGGTTCCTAATTAGCAGAGATGTGACCTTTGATGAGTCTTCGATGCTTTCGAAGGAGGAGTCGATTGATGCAGGAAAGACCACGGTGTCAGGGAGAAGGTGGAGCTAGAGGTTTGAGCTCCAAATTCTTTACCTATAATTCCTACAAATGAGGATGATGGTTCTCATTCTACCGAGGAGAATGAAGAACCTCGGGAACAGCTGTATAACATTGCCAGAAACAGACCGAGAAGAGAAATTTGACCTCAGAAATATGGATATGCGGATATGGTTGCTTATGCTCTTAGTGTGGCAGAGAGTATTTAGGTTGAAGAGCCTATTACATGCAAAGAGGCCATCAAGAGCACAGAATCAGCGCAGTGGACAGTTGCTATGAGTGAGGAGATGGAATCTCTTTACAAAAACAAACGTGGGAATTGGTGAAACCGCCTATGGGCCAGAAGATTGTTGGTTGCAAATGGGTCTACAAGGAGGGAATTCCTGGAACGGAAGATGCAAGGTATAAAGCACACTTGGTAGCTAAGGGTTTTACTCAGAGAGAAGGTATTGATTACAATGAAATATTTTCTCCTGTAGTAAAACATACTTCAATAAGAGTGTCGCTTGCTATGGTTGCTCTATATGACTTGGAGTTAGAACAGCCGGATGTCAAGACAGCTTTTCTACACGGTGAGTTGGAAGAGCAGATATTCATGCGTCAACCAGAGGGGTTCGTGATCCAAGGTAAGGAAGATCATGTTTGCTTGTTGAAGAAATCCTTATATGGATTAAAGCAATCTCCAAGGCAGTGGTATAAGCGGTTCGACGAGTGCCTATGACAGTTGTGTGTATCACCAGAGGCTCACGGATGGTTCTCATATATACTTGTTGTATGTTGACATGTTGATTGCTGCAAAATCGATGTTAGATGTCAAGGGTTTGAAAGAGCAGTTGAAAAGGAAATTTGAGAGGAAAGACTTGGGTGCAGCAAAGAGAATATTAAGGATGGAGATTCAAAGGGATCGACCTGCATGAATTTTGTACTTGTCCCAGAAAAAGTACATTGAGCGAGTACTGCAGCGCTTTGGTATGGAAAACTCAAAACCTGTTACTACTCCTTCGGCGGCACACTTCAAGCTTTCAGCAGCCGATTCCCCACAGACCCAGGAGAAGGTGGAGCACATGGCGTGTGTTCCATATGCTAGTGCAATGGGCAGTCTCATGTATGCTATGGTTTGTACGAGACCAGATATTTCTCATGCAGTCAGTGTGGTTAGCAGGTACATGGGTAATCCTGGGAAAGCTCATTGGCAGGCAGTGAAATGGATACTTCGATATCTGAGAGGTACTGTGGATACTGGTTTAGTCTACCATCGGGGCAGTGATGTGAATGGTAGAGTTATTGGATATGTGGATTCAGACTACGCAGGAGATTTGGATTGGAGGAGATCTTTGACAGGATATATCTTCACTTTTTCGAGTTGTGTGATCATATGGAAGGCTACTCTACAGACTAGTGTTGCCTTGTCTACTACAGAAGCTGAGTACATAGCAGCGACCGAAGCAGTGAAGGAAGTTATTTGGTTAAAGGGATTGGTTGGTGATTTGGGTTTGAAGCAGTAGTCTAGCATTGTTTACTGCGACAGCCAAAGTGCCGTACATCTGACCAAAAATCAGATGTTCCATGAGTGGACCAAGCACATTGATGTCAGGTTTCATTTTATTCGGGATGTGGTTTCTCAAGGTACCGTTATGGTAGAGAAGATTTCCACAGTTGAAAATCCAGCACACATGATGGCAAAGCATATTCCAGAGATCAAGTTTAAGCACTGCTTAGATTTGATTGGTATCAGCAGTATTTGAGGTGCAGCCCTAGGGGGCAGGTGTGGTAGCAGCATATGATATTTTTCAGGATGTTTGTGGCTTGTTTTATCCAAGCCAAGGCAGAGATCTGTGATAATGTGTCTTGGATAAAAAAAAAACCCGGAATGTGTGGGAATCCCACATCGGTTATTCAAAGAAGGTTACAGCCTAGTCCTAAGTATATAAGTCTTGTCCCACATTGATTATTTAGAGAAAGTTACTACTTATCTTTAAGTATATATATATGTTTGCTTGTATTGTGTTTTAAGGACAAGAGAGAAGAATCATTCTTTGAGCGGATTTGTTGAGAGAGACAAAGGTATGTAATCTCCAGTGACAAACATAGTGAAATCGCTGCTACTAACGTGGAGTAGGCTTTCGCCGAACCACGTAAATCTTGTGTCTCTATTTTCTGTTATTGTTTTTCGATTCTCTTCCTTATTGCTTGGTGCGGAATCTAGTACATTCCTTTACAGAACCTCATACTAGAATTTGCATAGTGAAAAGATTACAGTGAAAAGATTAAACTTGATTACAAGTTATGGAACATGCTAGCTGCTAGACTGTTGCTTCTTAACCAGTTGGCAAGAGGAACAAAAAAAAAGGGTAACAATTTACCTCTTCATAATTTCCATCTCCAAGGGTCAATTCAATAAGAGACCGTTCATAAGGGTGCAAATGCCTTTTGCTTGGGAAGTTGTCCTTGTATGTTCTCAATGGAACAGCCAGTTCCTAAGGATGAAAACAGAAAAAGATGACTTCATCATGAGCAATGTTTCACATAAGTACATTACAAAAGATAGATCATAAATTTCAATACAATCGTGGATCTACATGAATATTGGAGTAATAAAAAACTAATCCCTAACGCAATTATCAAGAACTTGTTTCTCAATTAATTTAATAGGTGAATTTTGAACTATTTTCACCATGTACAAGACCCCTGGATATCTCCGAAGGCAATGATCCTATTTCACACGTTTTTTATCAGATGGGCCCCACAAGGGAGACCCCTGGGGGGTGGGGGGGAAGGGAGGTGGGCAATCAATCTACACTAGAAGTATACAAGCAAAAGAAACAAAACCAACAACAACAAAGACAAAAGAAAACGAACACAGAAAGCACAGGACCCAGCAGGAAGACCTAACAACACAAAGAACCTCACTATCCACTCATGACCCGAGGCGTACAAAACAGTCTCGAGATAAAGCACACCCAAAAGATATAGAAAACCCATGGATGATCAGGGAAAACCTCCTTGAGCCAGAAGAAAATTCAAAAAGATAAGTCGCGAAGGAGGTTGGGGGTGAGTCTCAAGAACAAATCATGAAAATGCAATGCAAAAGCTCCTTCCATCAAAAGATGCATCTCTTCCTTTAACCAACATATGATATAACTTTGATCTTAGTCACAAGAAAGGCTTCAAAATTCTCTTTCGTGTAATCGTATAAAGATTGAGACATTATTCCCATTCTAATGGCCAATATAAAAACAAGGCTTTTTACACAGGGAATATCTTCGATGGAAGACAGTAGCAAATTAATTTAGTGAGAACTTGCAAAGAATAATCTGGTTTCACCACAACAATACTACATGTATACACATTTTCAAAGAGTCAAGCTTTTTACCTCATCGTACACACAGCGCATATTACAAGTTTAATCTATAAGTTGCAAAAAAGATTCACTCGTTCTCGATACTAGGAAAAGACTGTTAACTTCATGTAACATGATCACAGATAGACAAAAAGTTAGTGAGCGGAGTTTTAATTTTCTGGGGGGAACTTTTATATAAGTTACAGGACAAGTGTAATTGCATATTGTAAAGGTTAACAGCATACCTTCATAAGGGCATCAAGTTGTTTTGCACCTTTATTTCTCTCTCGTTTTGCAGCGTTGGCAATTCCTATCAAACATGCAAACTAAATATCACTTTTAGCAATTGGTCCATGGAGAGGAAAAAAATGATACAAGAACAATGGCCCAATTGTTTACCCTTTGTGGGAGGGATCCTCTTGGCTTTCCTCATTGCGGAGTGAAAAATATCAACTGATGGCATCACCATGGGTAGTTTTTGAAATGCGCCAACAGTTTCTAGCACTGCTGCTGCTTTCTCCTAGAATTGCAACAGGACCACAGCATTTAGTTTCATTTTCCAGTTTTATCTTGTTCCGGTGTTTTTTTATATACTTTCACTTATCAAGTGCTTTGCCTCTTCCTGTGTAAGAATTTAAATAACAAGAATAATCCAAAAAAATGCACAAATATGGTGTTCATGTCCAAATAGAGCTTCAGAATTTCCTTATAAATATTCAAACAAAGGCTGTCATTGATTCGTACGTATGACCCAACTTGTTAAGTTCACATTTTGTTCATGGCCTCTGAATACTACCATAGCAGCTTAAAACATGGTATATCAAGCCTAATCAACCAGCAAACGTCTCCAAAATCATTAGGCCTTCAATAATTAGAACCAAAACTCCGTAATTACAGGCTATCTGCCATTTCAGCAAACAAACCTTGAAATTTCTCCAATCCCTCACTTCCAAAATCAAGCTGATTTTCGACCTTTCCAATTTACAAACCTTACTGGCTCTTTACTAACCTAAGCATAAACTTAATCCAATATTAGATCAATCACATGCAGCAATCCTATTAGCCTGTTAAGGCTGCCCTGTTTCAGCAAAGGAGAATAATGTACTACCAGAATTCAAAGTGAGTCATAAGTGTGGGTTTTTCCTCTGTCCCCTTTTAACTTTTTACTAATATCAAGACTACAATCTGCAACTTCTGAAAATGGACTTTGTTAATGAAACAGAGGGAGTACTTGTGAATGTACTTTAATTTCGGGTGGTTGTTCTGCCTGCACAGTCTGCACATAGCTTCCATTGACAACCTCATAGGAAGTAGTCTGCATATGCTTAAAGAAACACATTGTCGGATAAACTACAGGTCCAGGCAGCCTATGAAAAACTGCATTACGATCACAAAAACAAACAGATATCACACACCAAATTAGATTTGAGTTACAACTAGATTTACATCATGAATAAGATTAAAACAAGAACATTAAATTTACAAACCCAATTGCTTTATATGGCCTCTTGTAAGAACCGAGTACTATAGATGTGCAAACACTGAACTTTGAACTTTACATGTATCACTTTTGGGTTCTTGAAGAAAAAGAAATTGATCGCACAACTCCAGAATAAGATCAAAAATATTGTTCTAACACTGTTGGGCTCATTCTTTATCCGCTTAAGCTTTTAGACTAATGGTAACTAACAAGATATCAAAGCTCTAGTTCCGCAAGGTTTTGTGTTTAATTATTTCCGCTTGCATATTTGGTCCCGCTTTATAATATTGTAACTTCGTTCTCTGTTTATTCAGCGCACTTGGTGGTACTGCACCTTCGTTTATGTCCCATCAATTTGTCTCTCCACATGCAATCAGGCGCTTACACGTGAGGGAGAGCGTTAAACATGATAGCATTGTTGGCCCATTCTTTAGCAACTTAAGCTTTTAGAGCATGTGATAACTTAACAAGTTCCAATTTATCTATCTCAATAATCCCAGCAACCAAAAATACATCAAATAAAATAGTGGAGACAAGGATAATATCAAATCTACAGAATATAAACATTACATGCAAATGAATGGTAAATTGGAAAAAGTAACGCCACTTAAAGATTGAACAAACTCCAAGGGTATTCCTTGATAGGCTTAGACTGGGTATGAACCGACATAAAAGAGAAAGATATGCAAGAAAACCCACTTAAAAGTCCGGCAGACGTCAAATGCGTGCGTTTGTGTGTGTGGGTGAGTGTAATTGAGAGAGAGGATTTTGGGTTTAAAGAAGGTGCGGAGAACCTTTGGAACAGATGAATTGTCTGGAGAATAACATGGTGGAAGGGGTGTGCCATAGTTGTAACAGATTAGATGTGCAGCTCATCCTCCCTCTCTCTTAACGCTTGTTCATCGACTTCTAACTTCCTGCAGCGTCAACGAACGAAATAATCAGTACTCATCATGGAGATAATCAGAACTTATCATGGTTCTAAATATCGGCCATTACGTATCTATGCGCTGATATGTAAAGGAAAATAGAGGTAGCGAGTGGGATACCAGGTTGGAATGAAAATCACAACCGTTTCGGCGTTACAAAACGGGAAGCGGGTCGTCAATATTGTAGTTCAGATAAACCTTTGAGCTTCAATTTACAATTCTTTTGCTCGTGTCCAGCGATTTGATACCAGTTTACGAGTAGACAGTAGCTCTCCAATCTGTCGAGAGTTGAGACTCTGAGAAACCTTCACAGAGATCGTCTTCAGAGTCTGCTACGTGTGTAATGTGAGAGAGGTAGAGAGACATCGAGAGAGAGTGAGAGAGTATACAGTACCTTCAAGCTGCTGCGTGAGACGGAATGAGACGATAAAATGTGTTTTGACGCAAGGTCGCGGGCTTGTGGCTGTAGTCGGAGTACAGCCCTCGTCGCGCTCAGAGTTGTTAAAGGGCCGGGCTTGGGCCGGCCCAGCCCAAGCCCATCGGGCCTGCTGTGGGGCCGGGCCAGTGGGGCTGCCAACCGGGCCGGGCCGGGCCAGGCCTGCCGAAGGCAAACCTAGGCCCAGTCCAGGCCCTGGCCCTAGGCCCAATATCTAGGGCCGGGCTTGGGCCGGGCCCGGGCCCTTTTTTTTTTTTTTTTTTTTTCTTTTTTTTTTATTCAATTTTAAATTTCATCTCTAGGTAATATTCACAATTTAACGAACCTAATCTTTATCCTTTTATTTCATTATAAGTAATATACATATGTATGTATGTATATACATATTTATTTGTTAGCCATTATATTTTTTATTATATGTTAAACATTTTCATACTCTTCTTGGTGAGCTTTATTAATAAAATCTTAACACATAACAATTTATGTAGAAAAATAATAAATGTGTTCATAGGCCGTCCTCCTTTTATTCGGGCTTGGGACCGGCTGCTTGTAAACAAACAGGCGAAGTTACCTATTTTTTTATATATACGAAAAAATATATATCTTGCTTGTAAAAATTTATTTTATATATATGGAAAAAAAGTATATTTTGTGAAAAAATTTATTCTTAAAACTCTAACAATCAAAATAATAATACATGTCTATCCAAAATATCAGCAATCAAAGATCAAGAAATCTGCAACGTCAACCAAAAGGATCAAAAGAGGAAAATAAAAACAAATTACCTAATCATCCGGAAGTACTTCAATATCCGAGTCACTGCTCTTCCTATCATCAATCGGTTTATCTTGCTCGCGGTATTTCGCATCAAGATAATCCTTCCAACATACACATAGCTCGAGCGACTCGGGGTTAAGACGACTCCTCCTGTCATCCAAAACCCTCCCGCTTGCTGAAAATGCCGACTCTGAAGCAACCGTGGAGGCTTGCACTGGCAGTACATGCCGTGCAATTTGGGATAAAGTTTTATACATGTTTTGATTTTGTTTCCAAAAATTTAACAAATTAAAATTAACATGTTCTTGCCTTGATAAATCAGAATAATGATCAGTATTTGCATATACACCAATCTCATTAAAAGAGAAAAAAGTAAACGAACCTCCCGAATTAGAAGTACCTTCACCTGGTAGTTGTCTTGCTACTAGATGTTCAAAGCCTTGAAGGTATGGCGCATAATACCTCTCAGTAATGGATGATGATGTAGCTCGCCCGCGAATGTCAGCAGAATTACGATAGAGGTTGAACAAGTCCTCAAACCTCTTGCTCACTTTTGCTGTGAGCAAGGTTGTGTCCTCTGCTGTGTAGCGCATTAATTTCGATATCTCTTGTATCGAGGCTTTCACGCCATGCAACTTTAACCTAGGATCTAAACAAGTAGCCACAGTAAAAATAGCAGGCAGTTTACTCCAATATTTATTAAATTTTTGATCCATCACTTGTACTATTTCCCTAAAGGGTCCTATATATCTCAATTTTGTTAACATTGTAGCCATCTTCAGAATTTCTATTACAGCGAGAGGAGAGGTGGGATAGTACGTACCAGACAATAAATTGGTAGACGTGTAGAATACCTCCAAAAATTCAGCTAGGTATGTGGCCATCTGCCATTCCTCTTGAGTTGGCAAGCCGGCTGGGAACTGGGTTAGTAGAAAATGCGTATAGACTTCTCGGTATGCCAGAATGTGTAAAAGCATGTGGTATGTAGAGTTTCACCTGTGGACCACATCTGTAACTGCTCTCCTGCGAGGCATATTATATTGAACACACAACGTTTTAAATTGTTGTGTTCTCAAACTCGAGCCATTAACATACGCTGTCATACCCCTCATTTTGAGCAGAATATCTCCTGCAGCAGCTAAACCATCTTGAACAATTAAATTAATAATGTGACAAACACAGCGAACATGAAATAATTCACCATCAAGTACAGGTTGAAGCGTGTCCTTTAAAGCTGCAATAGCAGCTTTATTATTAGAAGCATTATCAAAACTAACACTCATAATCTTATCCTTAATTTTAAATGTGGTGCATGCTTTTAATATAAGAATAGCAATGTTCATTTCATCGTGCGGATAAGGGAAGTGCTCGAAAGCGATGATTCTCTTGTGCATAACCCAATCTGCATCAATCCAATGAGCGGTCACACAAGAATAACTAACAAAAGTATAAGGAGATTGTCAAATATCAGAAGTAAGACTAACTTTACCGTCAAATTTATCGAAATAATCGATAAGGCGTGCTTTAGCAGCCTTGTACTGTCGGAGTACATCGGATCTAGTTCTGTTTCTATGAACCTTTTTGTACAAAGGTTGAACGTATGTGTTCATATATCTAGAGTGCTTAGGATTATCGGCAAAAGAAAAGGCTTGTTCATCATGAATAACAAATTCAGCGAGACCGTCTCTTTGCTCTCGCTGATTATAAACAAATAACTTACCGTCAAAAGATAACTGCGTTTGGGTAGGTTCGACGTGACCTTGTCGAGGTGCACACTGAGGGTAATGCCTGTTAAGATGTCCATTACCACTACCAGTCGAAAATAATTTAAGACAGTACTTACATCGAGCTTTTCGGATGTCGTCCACCGTAACTACGTCGAAATGATTCCAACACTCGGCTTTCTTCTTTTTCCCCTTTTGGACTTCTGGCACGTTATCGGAGGCATTGCTCGGCCCTTCTTCATCATGACCAGGCATAGGGTTGAGATTATGCCACTGAGTAGTAGCTTCGCCAACCGAGCTGCGTCCTTGACTATAATGCGGGGGGTCTTCATCAGGCGTGTATTCAAAATCTGGAATGTTTTGATTGAACTCCCAATTGGCTTGGGTATCTATCATAGAGCCTGTACTCATTCGTCCACGAACGAATGGTTGTGTTGGTGCTTGGATTGGTGTTTCTGATGGCCGTGGCGCTGGCGCTTGTGCTGGTGGTGGTGCTTGCGATGATGATGATATTTTTCGTGATGACGATGCACGCCTAATTCTCTTAATTATTCCAGACATATTTCACGCTAAACTTTGTAAGAGTAACTAAATACACAAGTATAAGAGTAGTAATAAGAAATAACAATTAAAAGAATGAACGAGTAACAAATATTAGAGAGTTAGTAATTAAAAAGAATTTAGCAAGACTAGTAATTAATAAACAAGAGTACTAATTAGTAAATACTAGTAGTAATTAGCAAGAGTAGTAATTGGAGAGGAAAATAGTAGCAAAGCTTGTTGTGAGAGTAAGAAGAGAGTAAGAAGATTGGTGTGAAAAATTAGAGAGAAATGGTGTGAATTTATAGATTTTAGAAACTTCACAAAAAACCAAAATACCCCTACAAACTATCCGTTTATAGTTGTTGGGGAGGGTAAGAGTGTAAAGGAGTTGAAAAATATAGGTTAGACTAAAATACCCCCCAAACTAGCCGTTATATAGCTGTTTGGAGGGGGGGTTGGTAAAAGTGGAAGTTTGGAAAAGGGGTGGAAGAAAGGGGGGAAAAAGCAAAAGATTCAAAAAAGTGGGGCCAAACCCGGGCCGCAGACCGGGCCAAATAACCGGGCCGCAGAGCGGGCCAAACCGGGGCCGGGCCAAAACCGGGCCGGGCCGGGCCGTTTTTCCAGATTTCGCAGGCCTGGTCCAGGCCCAGGCCCCAGGCCCTATGCACGCGGGCCTCTACTGTTCATCGACGGGGCCGGGCCAGCCCAGGCCAGAACCGGGCCGGGTCGGGCCAGCCCGCAGGCCGCCCGGCCCGTTTGACAACTCTATCGCGTTGCACGATTAATTAACTACGGGTTAACGTTCGGTAACGCTTCCACTTTTAATTTTCTGTTTCTAAAAAGATAAAAACTAAAAACAGTTTAATTTTTTTTTTATATAAAAATAAATTGGTGTTTGATTATCCAATTTTTATTTTGAATTTTTTCTTTGATGGTGGTTTGCGGTGGCGGTGGTGGGGCATGGCAGTACCCAACGGTAGTGGTGGCCGGTCACCGGCAGTGGTTGCCGGCGGTGGTTGCCGGTAGTCGCCAGTGATGGCTGCCGGTCGAAGGAGGAGGCTGCCGGTTGCCGGCAGCCGGCGGTGGCTGCCGTCGGTGGGAGGGTGGTAGTGATCTCAAAATAAAAACCAAAAACTCATTTTGGAGTTTTCAAAAATAGTCATGTTTAAAAACTGGTTTTCAAAACTGGAAAAAAAAAAACAAAAATTATATGTCAAACGCATTTATTTTCTCCAGTTTACAAAACTGGAGAAAAACTGGAAAAATAAGTGTCACCAAATGGAGCCTACATGTCTTCATTAGTGATTTTTCAAACTCATCTTCTATCAGAACTGCATTAACCGACTTCCGTTACATGATATTCTCAATACCGTTACGCCACGACCGCTTCCGTTACGTGTGTGATACCGTGATCTTGAAACCATGATACTCATAGCCGAGGTGAGCCATTGCATTTTTGAAAAATTGTACTCGTCGAGCCGACCTCATTATGTAAACAAACTTTTTTATATGTTGGTTAGTTCATTTATCTTACAAGTGGATCTTGAACAAGTGAACATGGACGAACTCGAGTAGCTTGAGTTGTTTTACTGCCCTAGTTACTCTGGTAGTGCTCGACTCGTGTCCTTTCTTTATCTAAATGCCTAATGTTAAATAAAGGTTTTTGACTTTTTGTAAAAGAGAGATAAAGCTTACACAAGTTTAGTAGTTGGAGTCTGGCATTAAAGATAAGAGCAACATTTTGTTTGACATAAGCACTGGGGGTAGAAGAAAAAACTGTTTTTGGCCACCCTGTACTTGCACTAATACGCGATTTGTAACCTTATGTTCAAAATTGTGTACTAGATCTACCCCTCTTCCCAGAAATTATGCATATTGGACAAAAAAATGTCCATATTACTAGCGCGTGAGTACCTTCCCGAAAATAAAATCAAGATCTACGTCTCATTTGCCCTTAAGGGCGACACTACGCGAGTTGCCCATGCATACGACACTGCCATCACCAATCTTCTCATGTGTGGAAAATAGGCTTCATATTTGCATAGATGTCTCATCCCCCTCAAATCAACCCATCAAACGCCATCATCCTCGGACACTTTTGCTTCGGAAATCATTACTACAAACTTGTCACTTTTGTCATTTGACTTTAAGAATCTGCATTTCTTTTCGTGATGGCCTTTCTTGATGCAATTGTGGCACTTTCCTTTCTTACTCCCTTCTTTTAGATCGCCTTCATTGTGGTCCCAATGATTCTTCCTCTTATGGTCGTTACCGTCAGGATTATAGGACTGTTTAAACTCATTAACTTTTGCAACGTGGACTTTAGACGAAGAAGCAAAGCATTTGTCATCGATCTTTGTCTTGATTACGAGGCTCTTCCTCCACTTGGAGGGTGTGAACTAACTCATCAAGACACAAGTTTTGTTTTTGTGCTTAAGAGACTGACCAAAAGATGATGGTGGCAATTTATCAATTAAAGTAGGAACAAAAACTGTGTTCATCTAAGTTAATATAGTGTTGATGGATAAGCCCAATGTAGTGCTACAATTGATTTATAGGATATATGAGAAAAGCTTATCATCACACTTTAAAGAAAGACATGACTTACACGATACCTTTTGGTACTCGCATCACCAGAAGGCGTTTTACCTCGAGCACGTATCAAATTTTCTTGGCCGTCTCCTTGTCTTGGTAGATGTTGAACAAACTATCTGCTGTTGTATTTAGAATATGTCCTCAATATCGATTATTGCCACGATCCCATTCTACGCATTTCTTTGTTTGCTGCACAATTTCATTTTCGCTTGCTTCTAACTTGGATGTAGTGAGCATGTAATCAACATTTATCTCGGGCAAAATAAATTGCACCTTGTTTTGCCATCACTTGAAATTGCAGCCATTAAACCTTCTAATTCACAAAATCTTGCATCATTCCGTGAACAGTAGAGTGTGTCATTGCCAAATATTGTCTTAAGATTGTTTGTGGAGAATTTTGCTACTACTATTGATTGCCAAAGCTGCTGGAAAACACTTAAAGTCATGTCTTATAGGCGTTTTCCTTAGGGCAATACTTGCCCCCATCACTTACTGTACGCACTTGGATATCAGCACCTTGCACTGTTGAAGACAGAACCCAAAAAACCTAAAGCAATTTCAAGTTTGTCAAAATATCTTGACATGTAGAATTTATTTGTAGTAAGACTGTATGGAAAACATAAATACAGAGGGAGGAGACACAGTCAAACTTGGAATTTTGGCATCTCTGAATATTTGAATTTGCATGCTAGTTATAGAGTCATTGGTGCATGTTGTAGGAGTCACACTCTTTAATTGGACCGATTCATTTCTGGCCATTAGATCGACAGGCCACTTGATCCAGTGGTCCAAATCTGGGCAACTATTCATTGCCTAATTCTTTTAACCATTTGACAAAAATCAACAATCAGTTCATTTTTGATTGGGTATGCATATTCATTCACATTGATTCGTGATCAACGCTTCGAATTGAGTCAAAAAAGTTTAACATGCCCAACCCAACTCAGCAAATTGCAAAATGTGCCATCAAAACACCACATTGCACCTAATTTTGGATGGTTTTTCAGCCTGCACAATCTATACATAGCTCCCTTTCACAAGCTCGTAGGAATTAGTCAGTAAATGCTTACAAAAACACATGGTTGGATAAACTATCGGTCCAGTTAGCCTACAAAATCCTACACTAAGATCACAACAAAGAAACATGTGTCAAATACCAAATTAAATATGAGTTTGATATCACGCATCGGTTATCGAATAATTTGTTATTGGCTTTATAAGACCATGTCCATGAACTTATAAGTACCTACTTGGCTAGTCTTTTTTAGGGAGGCATTGGCCTGTGGTGGGACTGTGAATCGGGTCGTATAGATGATATCAGAGCTAACTCTCAAAAGGTCGGGGTGGGCTATCCACTGGGTTGCCGATAGTTGGGGGGAAAAAAAGGCAAGTCCGAAAGTATATCTCACATCAAAAAGATGGTTGGGGCAACGAAGGTGAGCCAGATATATCCCACATTGACTAGAGAGGAAATTTTTGGGCTATGTTTCATCTAGTCTTGGCGATGATGCTAAGACATAATGAAGGAAGATTATAATATCTTGCATCAGATGTGAGATAATTTGTGGTTTGCCTTATAAGGCTCGCCCGCGAACTCATAAGTACCCACTTTGCTATCCTTTTCGAGGAGTTTGACATTACCTTGTGATGGGACCATGGACCGAATCGTTATAATGAGTTATAACGATATTTACGTCATGTTAAAATATTAAATTTACACACCCAATTGCTCTATACGGCCTCTTGGAAAAACATAGTAATATAGATGTACAAACACCACAGAATGTTATAGAACCTTTACAACAACTACTAACTTTTATCCCGTGCGTTGCATACGGATGATCAAATTTCTCAAAACAAATTTTGTGGTAACTTTGGCTGTAGCTTGAGGTTGCAACCCCTTCTCATGTCCCCAATGATAGTTATTTTTCCAATAATTACTTTTTGTGACAAAAAGGTAAAATGGTAAAATGGTACTATGAAGAAGATGACTCAATAAATGCAACAAACAACATTTAGTGACAATTGCTACATTAAAGTAAACTTATACTTGCACCAAAAATCTTTCCTTCCGAAAGTAAGAATTGTCCAAATATTTTGATGTTGTAAAGAGAAGATTAGGTACAATTGAGACTATTTATATCGTCACATTATCTAAAATAATACACATGGTATATATTGTATCATTGCTAACTTCAAATGAATAATTGCTATTATCTATTACATAAGCATGAAAGGAATATACACAGCCAATATATAAGGCAACATCATTTTAGTGGTCCTATTTTTGTCTGGAGGATAAGTAGTGTTGGAAATGTGTTTCAAATTTGACTATTTATATCTGAAAATAAAATAAAGTTCATTGAACTCTGGTTTTCAAAAAGATAAATTCTATGAACTTGAGACTTATTAAGTTTCCAAATGGTTTTATTCTTTGAACATTAATTTTGTAAATGAATTTGAAGATTCATGAACTTAGGTTCATGTATACTCCATAGATAAGATTAACCTATCTTTTAGTTCATTATATATAAGATTCATTGATGAATCTTGAATTGGTATGGTTCAAAGAACTTGACGACAAGGTTCAAAGAACATACATTTTTTTGTCACTATATAAAGGGGTAAAGGGTTGAAAGTTGAGAAAGAGACAAGAGAAGAGATACCATCTTCACTTGAAAGAAGAGAAAATACTTGAACTAAAAACTTGTTTCAAACTTATGCTTTGATTGATCGGATGTGGATACACGATCCATTGTAGAGAAGTGCAACTCTCTTGGATGAACAGTGAATCTAAGCTTGGTTGAATCCCGAAGATAAAGCTGCCAAGATAGTCTTCTGTTTGCACGTGAGAGAGACTTCAACTATCTTCAAAAAGCGTTTACGCGCCTCTAAGCCTTGGTTCTTTCAACATACTAAATCGGGTATTATTGTTTATTATTTCTGAATTTTTACGTGCATTTGTTCCAACAAATTGAAGATAGTTTTCTCTCATGGCTACTTTATCGAATGGAGTTCCTAAGACTAATCACCCGAATTTTGAGCTTTTTGATGGAAAGAACTTTCAGAGATGGCAAACTAAGATGGAGTTTTTCCTTCGTCAACTTAAGTTATCTTATGTGCTAACTCAGCCATGTCCAACAATTCCAATTGAAGAGTCCTCGTCCGACCAAGTGAAAGCAATCAATGATCAAATTGATAAGTGGAATGATGATGACTACTTTTGCAGAAATCACATCCTTAGCGGAATGACCGATTCTTTTTATGATCAATACTCCAAAAAGAGTAAGACTGCAAAAGAGTTGTGGGATACTCTAAAGTCAGTCTACCAAGCGGAGGAAGCAAGTTCAAAGAAATTTCTAGCTTCGAATTACATGGACTTCAAGATGACTAATGATAGACCTGTTTCTATTCAAGTTCGTGAGTTTCAATTGATTTCTAACAACATATGTTCCGCAGATATGGTTCTTGATGAGAATTTCCATGTATGTGCTATTGTTGCTAAACTTTTACCAATATGGAAAGGAGTACCGCAACAAACTAAAGCACAAGAAAGAAGATATTGCCTTGGATCAACTATATGCAACACTTGCATATCGAGGAAGAAACTATAAATTGTGAGAAGGAGCTTGCAAAGAAAACAATTGTCAAAGCTCATGTTGTCACAGACAAGGATGAGAAGAAAAATTCTAGAAGGCACAATCAGAACAAATTCTTGAAGCCAAAGAATTCGAAAGGTTTCAAGCCTTCAAGCTTAAATCCTAAGGCAAAGAATAAGGAATGCTACAACTGTCACAAGATTGGTCACTTTGCCAAAGATTTCTATCAACTCAAGGATGGAAATGACAAGAAGAAAGGTAGAAAAGAAAACAACAATGATCTTGTTGTAGTTTTGACTGAAAGTTTCATGGTAGGGAATGAAACTGAATGGTGGGTCGACACTGGTGCTTCTCGTCATATTGCCGGAGACATGAATCTCTTCAAACACTATGAACTAGTGGGGGATGGCATGACAATGTATATGGGTAACTTCTCATCTTCCAAGGTAATTGGAAAATGTGTGATCGAACTTCAACTTACTTCTGGAAAAGTTATTACCTTGAGAGATGTGCTTCATGTTCCTGATATTCGTAAAAATCTTGTCTCTGGAGCTCTTCTGTCTAAGCATGGTTTCAAGATGGTCTTTGAAGCTGACAAATTCATCTTGTCAAAGAATGGTATGTTTGTCGGCAAAGGATATGCTGTAAATGGCATGTTTAAACTCAATGTTGAAAATAAAGTTATTTCTGCCTATATTGCTGAGTCTTTTGAACTATGGCATCAAAGGTTGGGTCACATGAACTGTAATTCTATTGGTCGCATGGTAAATGAAGGGCTTATAAGAAAATGTGATAAAACACATGATGATTAATGTGTGATCTATAGCAAGTGCAAGATCATTAAGAAACCCTTCAAATCAGTTGAAAGGACCTTTAGCCTTCTTGGATTAGTTCACACGGATATTTGTGAAATGGACTTTATTTCGCGATGTGGTAAACGTTACTTTATTACCTTTATTGATGACCACTTTAGATATGCCTATGTGTATCCTTTGAGATCAAAGGATGAAGCTTTTGAAAAATTTAAGGCACATAAAGTAGAAGTTAAAAATAAGTTAAACTCGATGATCAAGATTGTGCGCTCAAACAGAAGAGGTGAATACATGAAATCTGATTTTCATGATTTCTATGAAATGCATGACATTGTTAGATAGTTAATTGCTTCATATACACCGGAACAATTGTAGAATAGAACTTTGATTGAGATGATCAATTGTATGCTAACCAGTTTCGGACTAACATAAAATTTGTGGGTGGAAGCTTTATTGTCTGCTTGTCACACTTTGAATAGGATTTTTCAAAAGAAGAACAATCTGACACCCAATGAAGTTTGGAATGGCAGAAAACCAAACATATCCTATTTCAGAGTATGGGGTTGTTTGGCACATGTTCAACTTCCTGATAAAGATACTCCTAAGGTTGGATACAGAGGAGTGGATTGCATCTTTATTGGTTATTCAACTACTAGTAAAGCTTATAAGTTCTTGAATTTGGAGAAACCTTCTCCTCATACTATGATCGAATCGATCCATGCAAATTTCTTTGAGAATATACTTCCAAAGAAAGATAGAAAAGTTGAAAGTGACTCCTCAACTAGTTTGAAGCGGAAGGCCTCAGATCAACCAGAAAGAGTTGAACCTAGAAAAAGTTCAAGGGTTGTTACACTAAAATCCTTTGGACCTAATTTTTGTACTCTAATGGTGGATAAGGACCCTGATACATATACGGAGGCTATGTCTTCCGATGATGTACCTTTCTGGCGTGAAGCTATTGATAATGAAATGCACTCGATTCTGTCCAATAACACTTGCATCTTGGTTGATCCTCCAGCAGGTTGTAAACCTATTGGTTGCAAATGGATTTTGAAGAGAAAGATCAAACCTGATGGCACGTTGGACGAGTATAAGGCTAGATTGGTCGCAGGGTTTAAGCAAAGGAAAGAATTTGACTATTTTGATACCTTTGCTCCGGTTGCACGGATCACCTCCATCAGACTTCTTATTGCCTTGGCTGCTATTCATAATCTAGTCATTCACCAGATGGATGTTAAAACAACATTCCTTAATGGTGACCTATAGGAAGAAGTACATATGGAGCAACCAGAAGGATTTATCAGTCCTGGACAAGAGCATAAAGTTTGGAAGCTATTGAAATCTCTTTAAGGCTTGAAACAGGCTTCCAAGCAATGGCATGAGAAGTTTAGAAGCGTAATGCTTGCTAATGGAGGAGATATATGCATATTCAGCAAATGTAGAGCTGGTTCTGGTGTTCTAATATGCCTATATGTTGATGACATGCTCATCTTTGGTACCGACATCGACAGGATTAACGAAGCTAAGAACTTTCTTGCTTTAAATTTTAGTATGAAGAATCTTGGAGAGGCTGATGTGATTCTTGGAATCAAGATCATAAGATCTCAGCATAGGATTGTTCTTACACAATCAAGTTATATTAAGAAGATCCTTAGAAGGTTCAATCATTATGATGATGATCCTGCTCCTACTCTTATTGATCAGAGTGTCAAGTTGGTACGTAATAATGGGCAAGCTATTAATCATCTTGAATATTCCCAGGTTGTTGGCAGTCTAATGTATGCCATGTGTTGTACAAAGCCAAATATAGCTTATGATGTTGACACTCTGAGTAAGTACACAAGTAATCCAAGAAAAAACACTAGAATGTTATATTACGAGTTTTGAGGTACTTGAAGGGTACTATGAGCTATGGTCTGCATTATGGTAGCTTCCCAGCTATTATTGAGGGCTATACTGATGCCATTTGGAATTCTGATAAAGATGATTCTATATCTGTGACTGCATGGATATTTTCGTTGGGTGGAGTTGCGATTTCTTGAAAATCAAAGAGGCAGACTTGTATTACTCACTCTACCATGGAATCATAATTTATTGCTTTATCCTTTACTGGAGAGGAAACTGGTTGGCTGAGAAGCATTTTGGTTGATATTTCTATATGGAGTAAACAAGTCCCGCCTTTAACAATATATTGTGATAATAAGGTTGTTTTGCTTCGGGCAAGTAGTGAGTGTTATATTGGCAAATCTAGACAAGTTCGTCTAAAGCACAATCATGTGTAGAGGATCATGGCTGATGGAATTATATCCATTCAATATGTGAAATCAAGTTTGAATTTGGTAGATCCTTTGTCAAAAGGCTTGGGAAGAGACTTAGTGTCTGAGACATCGAGGGGGATGAGTTTAAAGCCTATTGATTTTTAAGTTGTACATTATGGATACCCTACCCAATTGATTTTTATCCGGGTTTTTGAATGGGGAAAACAAGTAATGTGACAACTAGTGATGCACACAATGAAATGGATTTTCATTCTGTCATTCCTATGATGTATGTGCATGTCCATGCATGAGATAGAGGTTGAGATTATATCTCTTAATGAATCTATAGACCAATGGGTTTTGGTTGGGGCTAGCAGGATAACTCTTGATAGATTCACCGAATGACCTTGTTTAATTGGAGGTTGAGACTTAGTTCTCTTAATGATTCCATAAACCTTGTGTTGGGGTGTGCAAGGTCACCTTTGATGGATTTACCAATCTGGGTGTGGAAGTGTGGCCACTTCCTATATGATTATTAAGGCTTTATAATCCTTAGAGCACTCAGAGTGTTGGGATCAAGATACAGGGCCATAATCTGTCGGGCTTTAGTACTTCATCTCCAAAACATAAATGTACATGATGTATTTCTGATTTGTTGACATGATTCTTAATTCAAGGCTTTGCCCATTAAGTTCCTCGATGAATTAAGGAATATTTCACTAGGCAATGGTTCAAACTCAAAAGGTACCATTTGCTAATGTACATGACTGTGCCAATCAAGCATATCTTTTAAATTTGAAACAAGTGGGAGTTTGTTGGAAATGTGTTTCATATTTGACTATTTATATCTGAAAATAAAATAAAGTTCATTGAACTCTAGTTTTCAAAAAGATAAATTCCACGAACTTGAGACTTATTAAGTTTCCAAATGGTTTTATTCTTTGAACATTAATTTTGTAAATGAATTTATAGATTCATGAACTTAGGTTCATGCATACTCCTTAGATAAGATTAACTTATATTTTAGTTCATTGTATTTTATAAGATTCATTGATGAATCTTGAATTGATATGGTTCAAAGAACTTGACAAGGTTCAAAGAACATACATTTTTCTGCCACTATATAAAGGGGTAAAGGGTTGGAAGTTGAGTAAGAGACAAGAGAAGAGATACCATCTTCACTTAAAAGAAGAGAAAATACTTGAACTAAAAACTTGTTTCAAACTTATGCTTTGATCGATCGGAGGTGGATACACGATCCATTGTAAAGAAGTGCAACTCTCTTTGGATGAACAGTGAATCTGGGCTTGGTTGAATCCCGAAGATAGAGCTGCCAAGGTAGTCTTCCGTTTGCACGTGGGAGAGGCTTCAACTATATTCAATAAGCGTTTACGCGCCTCTAAGCCTTGGTTCTTTCAACATACTAAATTGGTATTACTGTTTATTATTTCTGATTTTTTACGTGCATTTGTTTCAACAAGTAGTTTAGGGACAACACAATCAAATAAAACTTTAACATAGAGAGATAAGAGGAGAAGATTTATGAAAGAATGAGAGTGATGTGAGGAGATAAAGTGGGGATTTGCTGGATTAGGGGTTTGAGTCACGGATTTCAGGATGAAGTGAGTGAATCTAGTCAATTTGAGAGAGAAAGAGAGAAAGTGAACAAATTTGTGGAAAGAAAGGAAAACGATAATACATACGTGACAGAAAGAAGCAATATGATAAATAGAATTGATCAAAAGTAAAAAATTTCTTAGTTTAGATGTCAAAAAAAGAAAGTATCCAAGTACGCGGTGACTTGACATACTTTGAGAATAGTTGTAAAATCATATTTTTATTAGATTAACGAGAAAATAATAATTATGAAAACTTAATTAAGGTGTTATAATTGCGAATTACTTTTAAAATTTAAATTGACAAGATAACTTTAACTGATTGGTGAGAAAACATAATTAAAAAATGGAAAGTGATAATCATAAGTGATTAAAATCGGTTTCATATAATAATAAATAAAATTCACGTGGCAAAAAAAGAGAGTGTTTATGTAGGCGATGAGGTGGACACGTTCTCTCAGCTTCGACTTATATATATATATATATATAATTAGATTTGCAAGTTATGAGCGTCGCTATATAGTCACTCTACTCTATTGACAAAAGTAAAATCTAAATATGATTTCCATAAAAAAAAACCGTGATTACATTTTACAATCATAATGGAAATGATAATCAAAATCGTAACCATAATTGTGTGTTTGATTCGATCTTAGAGTTGGAGACTTCAACAAAAAGCTAGTCACGATTAAAGGCATACGTCTTTTAGTGCATTAAGAAGTTTTGAAAGTGACTAAAGTAAATCCATATTGCATTATAGTGTACACCTAAACTTCTTTATTATTTGACACTCATTTTTATTCCATAGCAGGTAAAGAAGTGAGTATTACTTTATTTGTAACATGAAATATAGAATTGTGAAGCGCAAAAAAAAAAAAAAGATATTAAAGCAATCCTTGACATCAGCGAGGAGCATCACATGATGAATTGAAAAGAAAATTCCAACTCCTAATTTTCTAGATTCAAATCATGTATAGTAGAGTAGTTTTGCAATTATGAAGTGTTATAGTTAGCATTTAATATAGAATGGAAGTGTTCTTGTAATGTACGGAGTATCTAAAAGTGCCTGCAACATGGTTGAAAGAGAGTTTTCTAATTTTCTTATTTGAGGATTAGATCTCACACTATACAAAATAGAAAGCAACTTATCTTGAAAAAAAAAATGAAAAAATGGGAGAAAATATGTAAAAGTAAAAAGTCATGCCCTTAGCTTATTTGTTTCTTATTCAAATCTAGATTACTCCACTTTTTGCAATTTAGAGCTGACGTTGCCCTATTGACACTTCGTATATGGTTAATTATTCTCCTGAATTACTCTTGTATGCATGCGAATTATACAGTACTATAATCCTTAAAAGCAGTGTAAGAAGTCTCAAAATATCTATTCTCAAAATAAATGATAGTCGTGTTTGGTAGATATCAATATTGGGTGGTCTAGGATTAAAGACACAATCATCTAGGACTATTACGTACTGCGTTAAACAAATTTATGCTTTATTTAACCCCTCTTGCTATCACAAAGCCTTCTTTGATTCAACAACCAAAGAATGGTCAGGACCAGTTGTTTGGCCATACGATATTTACTATAAACTTAGACTAGCAATATAACTATCCCAAACTAAGTAAATTATCATTTTTTAACATTCATAGCACGTAATTTTAGCTAACCATCAACCAAGTATGAAGAATTTATTTTCTTTTCGCTAGGATTCCATTATTTGGTAGTTGTAGAAATTGATCTTGGAGCATTCAAATCTTTAGTGTCTACTTTGTCTGAATTCCCTCTTTGTCATGTTTGGTGTTGATGTTATCGGTTCTATTCACACTAATAAGCAAGAAGTATGAACTTTCTTTTTCTTTTGTCATATTTTTGGATAAAATGTCATAATCAAAGTCTATTTCTTTTTAATAAAATATATTATATCAAAATGAGAAGTGGAATGACATTTGCATTCGAATCTTTCTATGTATAGCATGAGATTTTGGCTAGTATTTATCTTAGAACATATACTAACTCAAATCATAATATTTAGGAGGAAAGCAGAGTAGAAGACATTGCATATAGATATGTAGTTTGAAAGATAGCCAAGGAAACGACTAAGGACTAAGTTGTGCTATAATTTTCGTACTTATCAATTGTACTGGTTAATTACGCAAGGCGCCCCCAAGTTAAGCTGCAGTAGGAGACTGCTCGATGAATTTTTTTTAGATATCCCGCATAAGAAACTTGTATAAGTGTGGTATCTAAGACCCTCTAGCCATTTTTCGAGCAAAGAACTCAACAAAGAGGTAATTTGACTCAATGTTGGGGGGTGCATATTTGGTAATCCATCTTCATCGTCCATTTTCTATGTTCAGTCATGACAATGCCGTCACCACCAAAACATCTCCCTCCACGACATTCTCTTTCCCCCAAGGACATACAGATTTCGGCGACCAATTTACCGACAACCACCACGATCGCCAATTGCCAACCAACCCACCACCATCATTGGTGAGCCACTACCATCACCACCAATTTACAGTCCAAACTCCACCCCGTTATCTCTCGCACCACCCCAAAACCTCCGCACAAATCACCACACTACGTCACACACTGTCACATGAACCACCATACCACACGATCTTCAAGCACCATTCACCACACCATGCCACACACACGCTGACTAAACTATCAACTACCGCGTCGTTTACAGTGGTACTGGAGATGACGAGTTTGACTGGTTGCAGGTAAGGCAACCAATTACGACAGAAAATTAGGGCAAAAGAACAATTATAGCAGAAAGTTGGTTTTATCTCTATAACCAGTTGATCAATCTACTCGACCAGTATGGCTGAGATGGTGGTGGGTGTGTGGTGTGCTAAAAAGAGGGAGGTGGTCTCGAACTAGAAAAGAAAGAGAGAAGTAGAATGACATGCCAAAAATGGCTCCTAAAAAATAAGTCACGTCACCACTTCGAATAATTTTTTGCCCGAAAAATAGGTGGAGGTTTTAGATACCACACGTATGCAAGTTTATGGTGTAAGATGGCTAAAGTAAACTTTATGATGCAACCTGCTACCCTGGGTAAACTTAGGAGGGCCTCGCGTAATTAATCCTATTTATACAATTGAGCATTGTATATACTCAGCTTATCGGGTTGTATACATCGACTACTTTTGTTTATAGTTGTTTTGCAATTTAATTTGGTTAACCATCACTACAACTGCTAATGCTCCAGTGAATAGCACAATATTTTAGCTAGTATGAAGAATGATTGCAAACCAGTCCAATTACAACATGCTCAAAAAGAATAATCGACACATGCATACACAGATGACATCCCCATCCTTGTAGGCATCACAACAAGATTTAACTAAAATAAGTAAAATAGGATATAAACACCAACAAATAAAACAAGGTAGCTAAAGATAAACATAAACCAACATATGAAACCAACTTATAATAATAAGCCAAATAACAACACAACTGACACTCCTAATCCCAACACATCAACAAAAGCAATATATATATATATATATATATATATATATATATATATATATATATATAAGCCAAATAACAATACAACTAACACCTCCCAAGTCCAACACGTCAACAAAAGTTGCTAACCCAAAAGCCGACACCTGCCATCACGTGGCCATGTGCCTCAAGGCTAGCTTGATCCATGTGCCATAACGCGTATCATCACCACTAGCTACATGGCTGTATGCCACCCCCGGCTATCTCCGACCACCACTTCGCTGTGTACCATCGCTTTGACACCGGCTAGGGAGCTCCAATCCGTGGGTTCGATGTGAACGTCCCTATGGGCGCTACATCCTTGCTGCCGATCACCACCACCCACAACACCCTAACAAACCACAGGGAAGGGGAGGAGAAGAGATAGGAAAACCTAGCCGGTGAAAACCTCCATCTCACCAACTAACCACCGGCTACCAACCATCACCAAGTCCCCTGTGCCCAACCACCATGAACGACCACCACAAAAACACACGCCCTAATTAAGAAACTGCAGAGATGCCCACCTGACCTTACCACTGACCCACCAACGAAGACATCGATTAGCTATGTAGCTTCACAATTTTATAACTTACTTGGTCATCATTTATTTGTTGCTTTGAATACCTTTCTGAATTTTGATTTTAATGAATGGCTAGTTCTATAGCCAAAACAGTTTTGCTTATTGGGAGATCGAGCAATGGATGAATTTGCTTATGCAAATATCGTATACTAACCCGAATGAATTTTCCTTTTTAGCATTGTAGAACTCTTCATCTCCGACATATCAATTGCCAAAGTTATCTACGAACCATTGCAGCTCAACTCCAAAACATTAGGACATCATCAAAACAGTTGAAAAGCTTATATATCTACTTTTAAATGTGATCCGTCTCAATATCTGTATTGGGCCATTGATATCTATCTGAAGGTAGACTTTGTACGCCAATATCCTATGCTTAATTTTGTCATTCACTATCAAGTTGAACGTAGTACCGTTTATAAGATGCTACATCACATACAAACTAGACTCAGTTTCTAGGGTACAATACACTAGACTCAGTTTCTAGGTTACAATACACTATCTGGTATACCTGGAACCGGAGGCCATCTTAATTGGAGTTAACAAGCCGAGGCAGAGAGCAACATAAATCATGAAGGGATAAAACTTTTCTTCATTTAGGACTTAAACACAAACAATTGGAGGTCTTAAATTCGAACCACTAAAAGGATTTCCAAACTCGACCAATAGAACTACTGAAAGCTTCAGATCAGCAAAAATGTGTCTTGTTCTGTTTCACAAAGATGTTTCTTTGCCTACCACATTTACAAAATGAACTTGCATTTGATCATCAAGTATCCAATGAAGAGGAAACAGTTTACAAGAGACCATCTAAACATATAATCGATCAACACAAAATGGTTAAACAAACTTGCAAAATGCTAAAAAACCAACGATATATAGAGTAAACAAGCTTCAATCCGAGCAAGATTGTCACGACCCGAACCCACACGTAGGCTCGTGAGCTAGGCACGTGACCGGCCGCAGACCCAATAGACTCCAACCGAGGGCTCTGCCAGGCCTTACTACAATCCCGTGACTCTAAAATAACTCTAATTTATGAACCTCCAAAAATTCAAATAAAACTCTCATTACATGTCTTTAAAAACTTATAAAGAGAACTCGAGGAGACCTAAGCTCCTTACATCAGTTCAAGCATAACGTAATTTAACATAGACTAAAATGTTCATATATTGGACACTCATTATTCTAAAAGTTCTCTTTAGGCACTACTCCCCCGTGTGGCTCAAACGGCTCCGCTTCCCTTAAGTCGTCATCTGAAAAATAAGGAATGAGCGAAAGCCCAGCAAATACACCAGCCATGCTCCTAAAATAAGTTTGAAATTTCTAAAACATGCCATGGGTTTTCTTTCAACAAATCAAACATTTGGTTATTGTCATTCGTAAAAACGTCTTTCATATCCATATACACATATACATGAAATTTACGAAGAAAGGATGTTCAAATCTGAGTACAACCATCGTTCATTCCATTCACATCAGAAACATATATTTCTTTTCGTAGGTATGCTGCAGTCAGCGTACGAGCCCCCCTGACTAGGGCCCGAAATCCCTCCTACACCCGGGATAAAATAATCATGTGGACGCAAGGGCGCACCACCAGCCATAGTACTATGCATCAACGTATGAGCCCCGTTGACCGGGGCCCGAAATCCAACATTTCCCCGTTGGATATGGGGCACAACAACCAAGACAAGTTTCATTGCTCATTAACATGTACTCAGTAACATTTTATGACTCACACGACATTCCATGGCATTCTTTCAAATTACATTTCTCATCAAATATTTTAGAATTAAAACATATGCCGAATAAATCTTTGAACTTCAATTGATCAAAACATAAATACATATTATAGTTTTTGCAAATAAATATACGGAGGAACATGACAGGGGTACTTACCTCGCTCAAAATCTGTTTCTGGTATTTGCTCAAATGCCGGCCCTAGCTCTTGACTATCAGAACCTAAATAACAAATCATACAAATGTCATTTATTGACGCTCGGGCACGTTTAGGTATTATGTTTCTTTTAGATGAGTAAACTTTACCCAACCATCCCCCGACTTATGTATAATTACCTATCTGCACTTTGTCTGAATCGATTCAGAAGAGATCCTTAGAAATAATTTAATAACTATCGTGACAATGAAGCGTTACGCTATATCCGTTCAGGCGCTACACTGCTAAGAACGCTAAAAATAGCAAACAACTTTCAAAACTTTTAAAACTCTGAAATAAACATTATCATAGCTATATAAGACTATTATAAAATTATTATAATTTAATAACTTAGTTTACTATTTTAAATTATGCCAAAAACACTTTTACGAATAAAATTAGTTAGCACACTTCCTGAGCTCTGAAAAATCTGAAATGTTTACTGTGTGTAGGTCTGGAAAAATAAACCCAAGTTACTTCTTTGAGTTTTGTCCAAATAATTTTCTAGACATGTTTTAAAAATTCGAAAATAGACTGCTGGAATACGATAGCTTTTTGGCGACACTTTTAAGTTCAATTTAGACCGAAGCTTTTCCCTCTCTCTGACACTATCTTCTTCTCCTTCATAACACAGAAGCTTTCCCCCGAACTGCCTCACATGCAAAAACTCACCAACACAACAACTTCACACGGCCATATCTATATCTCTAAACACCACACCCACACATGTACACATTAACAAAACCCCATTTCTTTCTCACACCCACTTGCACTCCTAACACTCATTTGTAAACACTAGATTTGCACTCTAATACCCACTACACTTACTCCATCTTCTACCGACTCTAACACATCTGCACTGCAATTTGCACCCATAATTTCATAGTTTCTCCATTCCCCTACACTCCCTCACAAACTACAAAAACTCAACACACATGTATACACCTCACGGCTGCAATCACAGCCGCCCATGGCTGTCTACACCATTCTCACACGGTCCAAACAAAACACACTTTTCACACACTCGGCAGCCCACATTCCCCTTCCCTTTTTACCACTACACTCCCTACACAAGACCCACATATAGTGCACACTAAATCTGCCCAGCAGTAGGTCCTCTCTCTCTCTCTTGGATGCACCCAAATATGCTTGTAACCAGCCATGGCAGCCGTACAAACACAGCCATGGCAGCCCCTCCATGGCTGTCCCCTTCCGTTGGTCCCTTTTCCGCACACAGCACACCACGTCTTCGCACACACTGCACCATCACTCCACCTTTCTCACTCGCGCACACACCTTTTCACCCCACACCTGCCTGCGGCCCAAGGCAGCCTCTCCCTTCCTTCACGCCCTTACACATATGCGTCAAGCATCCACACCCACTAAAATGCACATCGTACACAACCAAAACTCACGCATCACACATAACCCATTACCCACTTTCCGATGTTCTACGGCTACCACAGTCGCTCCTTCTCTCACGGTAGCCATGGACCCATTTTTACCAATACACACACAACACTGCAACTGCAATCACAACAACCCATTTATGAACTTAACGAATTTCACATGTATGTATACACATAAATCATAATCTAAAAGCAACTTACCGAGACAACTCCGCCGGAAACTTTCTTCACGATTGCTTTCTCTATCTCTCTGTCCTGGATCGGAAATAATGAGAGAAGGTTAGCTAGGGTCGGCTGCTCTCTACAGAGTGTGTGTATATATATACACACTGAAAACCCTAACTTAAGAATTATCACAAAACCCCCTTGCACTATTCGTTTTGTCGCTAAATTTTTCATACCCGGACGTTATTATCGCGACATGGTCTAAAAATAAATATTTATGACAATTTATGCGCTTCAAAATTTGCTAACGGTTTATTACACTATCTTGTTTCGCAATTCGTCGTTAATAATAAGCGCACCGATATTGAAAATAATTTGTCGTTAAAAATTTCTAAAAATGCCATTAACACCAATCGTCGATTAAGACCTCCATTAATATCAATAATATATGATATCGTTAAATTATAACTCATGATTTTAAATTGTCGCTAAAGATCATAATTTATGATTTTAAATTGTCCCCAATTTGTCGCTATAGTAATAATAATCGGGTAATCTAGGTTCGGGGCATCACACAGATCGTGGAAGCCCCGTCATACTTGACGCAACAAAGCTCATACATTCACCACTACAGATGCATCAGATAAGCTAAACCTCACTATTTAACCGAGACATAACAAAGCAAAATTAGCATAGATGTTTGACTAACCTAGATTGTCGTCGCCGCCGTAAAAAAGAGTAGATCGTTGCTGTCGTCGCTACCGTCAAAACAGTAGATCGTTGCCGTCAAAATACTAGATGATAGCCGCCGCCGTCTGCACAGTACATTGCCGCTGCCATGGTGAGGTTGAGTCCAAGAGAAGAGAGAAGAAGGAAGATCGTCGCTGCGATGGTGAGGTTGAATGAAAGAGAAGACTAAAGAGAGAAGGAAGAGAGGAGCTCAGAAAACCATCGGGAAGAGGAAAGAGAGAAACAATGACAAAACATATGGACTTGGAATTGCAAGTTTGAGGTTGAGCCTTAAGAATTGAAGTGTGGACCTTAAAGTACGTTTTTAATTTCATGGAATTGAGTATGAATTGTAATTCCAATTTTAAATAAGCGGTCCAATCACAGGAATTATAAGTCTTAATGTGCATGATATAAATTTCGTGATCCAATCGGACCTTTTAAGTTTGAATGTTGGACACATGTATTTATTTTAAGCATAACTTAAAAGTTAAACATAACTCATGGTATTCCAGTATGTGCAAATCCGAATGTCTTGTATTCGACTCCGATTATCCATATTTCATTATACGTTTTAATGGACATTGTCACTTGTATATTGAGATTAATTATTATAATAAATCGTTAATTTATTAAATACAGTAAACATCGTTTACGGGATACAGTCGTCACTCACTCATCGAGGTAAATCAACCCACAACGGACTCATATGTTGGTTTTCTCTTCCTCACTGCCAAATAACTGAATCTGTGCACTTCCTCAGCTGCTCTAGTCCCAAGAAGAATGTCCATCACCCGACTCATCATCACACTTCCGAATCAACCCCCCTCCCTCTACCACCTCAAACTCAACCGCACACCAACTAATCCCATCACTCCCCGCCCAAAAACCCCGCCCAAAACCCTCACCCCCATCAAATCCTCTACACCCGCCACCCCACTCCCCATCTCAAACTCATTCTCCACCCTCCGTTCCATCAAACCTTACCTCCAATCCCAGCACCAATCAATCCTCAAGGCCTACCTATGCAGCGCCGTGTCCGTCTACTCCCTCTCCCAAATCATCCCCAGAATCGGCACCTTCTCCACCCTCATGTCCAGCACAATCGATGCGGTTCGCCTACGAAACGAGGGCTCGGCGCTTGCCGTGCTGTTCTTGGTCAAGACGGCGGCGACTTACCTGCAGCAGGCGTTTCTGTGGGAGGCGGCGCTGAGTTCTGTGCATAGGATCAGGGTTCACGTTTTTGAGCGCGTTTTGCGAAGGGATTTGGGGTTTTTCGAGGGTGGCGATGGCGTTTCAAGTGGGGATATCGCGTACCGGATCACGGCTGAGGCGTCCGACGTGGCCGATACGGTTTATGCCGTCTTGAATGTGAGCATCTCTGTGCTTATGTCGTCGTACGTGTGTGTCAATGACTTTATTTTGCAAGCGTTATTGCGTGTTTTGCGGTTAGACAAATTTAATTAAGTTTGAGAATCGACTGTTTCAATTTGTGCATCTATCTGTACTTTATGATGTTACTAAATAAGGTAAAGGAGCTCTTGGAAACAGAAGAAATGAGGTGGACTGAGAAACAAATGCCACATTGTTTTATGTTTTTTTCCTGAAATTCGTGATTGCATGACTTACTATTTTCCATTTTGGATCAGAGATATATATCATATATGATACGGAGGTATCGTGTGAATTTTTGGAATTTCGCCTGCATATGTTGTTGTTACACAAAATTTAGTGAGAAAGTAAATTGATCGACTTAGTTTGTAAGAGCAAATCAAATTGATCGACTTAGTTTGTAAGAGCAAATCTGTATGTAAGGATTTTACTAAATCTAGTATCATCTGATCAGGTAAAGGTGCTTTTAGAAACAAGAGAAAATGAGGCAGAATTGAGAAATAATGCCTCATTGGTTGATGTACTTCGGTGAAATTGCGGATTTTATGAGTCTCCTCTAGAGTTACCTTAAAAGGCCCAAAATACTGTTTCCGGCTATGTTTTGTGATTTCCAATGCAGTAATATTGGGGATATGAAGATGTTTTCTTAATATTCCCTGAATTGTCTTCTCCGGCGAAGAACTATATAAAGCATAGTGCGGTTCATTGCAGAGTTTTGAGTTGAGAAAACAGTCCCAAGCTTATCGAATACGTATTGACAGTATGCTTTGATCAAGGTGTTAATATGAATAGTTTGATTACGAATCCTAAACGTGTAGGATTTTGTGCAAGAGTAAAAGACAATCTTGTGTTTGCTCTACATCATGTTTCTGACCCCTAACATATATATAAAAAGTTACTCATAAACCTGAGTGAACAGAGTGATGTTCATAGACTTACCGCTGCTCATTTCACGTGACCATGTTCCATGTTGTATTGCATTGCTAGGGAGTTGGTCCGGTAGTCTTAAGGAGTGATTAGAATTGCCTGGTTGCTAGGGAATCGGTCCGATGGTTTTAATGAAAAAGGGACTGACAAGAGAAGCCTGAGTGCCAAACACTTAATAATATACTAAAAGGAGATTGAAAATTCCTGTATCTTTTTCTTTGGAATTCACACATTGTTGTTGCCATTGGTTAACAAATATTGTATATAATTTTCGAGTGAAAGCCTCAACTCACAAATGGGTTTTGTATTTCCTACTTGTTTTCCTTGAATGGTCAGATGGCTCATAAGTTTCAGTATTTGTCTAACAAAAAGATTATAGAATCCACTATGTTCATTGTTTATGGATATACGTATTTATACGTATGTAACACTAATTTATATCATGCACATTAAGTCATTGGACTTAAATCATCTATTGCCATAATGTCCCTCCTCTTTCTCTTTTGAATATTACATTCTCTTCCTATTTTGGCAGACCATCGTTCCCAGTACTTTGCAGTTGATAGCATTGGCAACTCAGATGCTGGTTATCAGCCCCACGCTCTCTTTCATCTCTGCCTTGGTGAGGAAGTAATCACTAGAACTTACATCTATCGTATTCTCTCCTAATGGTGATGTCCATGCAGTTGTTCTAAGGTTGCAAATCTTTTTTGGTATGCTTGTAGGTGATTCCGTCAATGGCTCTTGTCGTCGCATATCTCGGTGAAAAGCTTCATAAAATATCAAAGGAAGCAAATCTTAGTGTTGCTGCTCTGTCTGCCTACCTAAACGAGGTACATATACATGTCATTGTTTAAATCAGAAATAGGTGGGCTTCTTTGTACAATATAGCTTCTACTATCTTCAAGTATATAAAACTTTATGTATGTAGGTGAGCATTATCCGGGTCAAACTGAAATAACCGAACCAAATTGTCCGAATGAATTTGGTTTCTCAGTTTGGAAAATTAGAAATTTGCGTTTTTTTACTTCGGGTATGGTTTGTAAAATGCTTATTTGATTTCAACCCAAAATAGCCAAATTTTTTAATAATTTCTTTCCGATAAATTTCTATTCAAGTAAGTTATAAGATTATGTAAAAGTGTGTTGTATCAAATAACCATATATAGTACATGTTTGAGTGTTTTAAAACTAATTCGGTTTAAATCAAACCAACCAAAAACCGAATTCAAATTTGGGTTTGTTATTGCCTGGTTCTCTTAGACTCCTTCCGTCCCGAAATTATTGCCCACATTTGACTTGCAAAATTGTAAAGAAAATGGTCTAATTTGCTCGTCTTGCTTTTTTTACCCTCTATCATTTCCAAACCTGTCATAGGCCCTCTGCCCACCAAGTTGTGTCTTCCTCTCAACTTCTCCACTCTTTGTCTTTATCAATTCTTAACCATAATCATGGCTACAATGAGATCTGAAGTTCAATACTAAAGTTCTTTTCCTTTTCCCGTTATCTTTGCTATTAAACTTTATATTGGAAATCAGATTTTACTACCGTCTGGCTGGTTACACTCAGAAGTTTATTATCCATCCATAAAAAACTCATTGCCCAAAACCAACCAGAATCTGGTTACATCCACGGTATAACTCTGGCCAAAAATAGGGGTTTACGCAAATCATATCAAAAAACCCCAAATCAATCATCATCATCATCGGCAGACCGTCATCACCAAATTTATGGACCACGCTTCACAGCAAGATCACTTCCAAGTAACGAAGTGATAGTGGTGTCTCTAATTCCAGTAACCATTAGTCCAGCAATCAGGATTAATTACTTTCTAGCATGGCAATGGCAATTGAAGAACTTTGAGCACAGTTTTTCATCAAAAATCTGAGCAAATTGCTGAGGACATAATGGCTTTTGATGGCTACAACTTACAGGATAATTTGAAGTGGTGAGCAAAAATCCACAAACGAAAATGTTTATAATTATAATCAAATGATAACTAGATTAATCGAAAGGGAAAACTAAAAAATTACTTATGTCAGAGGGAAAAACCTCAGAAACGATCCTTAGTTCTCTATTTTGGTGAGTATGAACATGGGTATATTTTGGGTAGAGGTGGAGTAAGAGGAGAGAGGTCAGAGAAATGAGAGGAGAGAAGGAAGATGAGATAGAAATAGGTAGATAGGAGTTAGAGAACTTGAGTTTTGTGAAGTTGTTTGGAGAGAGGAAGAGAATAAAGGAGAAGTAGACAAAGTGTAAAAACAAAAAAGTTTATAGTTTCCATATATGGAAAGTGAGCCATATAGCTCAAAAAGGAAATTTCAGCTATATCTTTGGGAGGGAGGGAGTATTAATTTCATTCTCAGTTTTGAAAATTTAAAACCTGAATGTATTAGTTCCTTTTCGGAACATCTTGATTCGGTTTGGTGATTTACAATGCTCACCTGGAATCATAGTTGTAGATACCGTACCAGAGTAGGTACTCCGTGGAGTGGTACATACCAATACCAGTACCATTTTCGTACCGTCTCTTATATTACCAAATTTTACAAGCCTTGTCAACTTACCCACAAAAACTTGAGATAAACCTTAACTCAAAAAGTATTTTGGGACAAACATGCCATTACCTAACCATAAATGTATTACTTATAGAAGAGAAAGACCATTGGTTTGGTCTTCAACTTAAAATCCCAATAGTATGAAACTAAATGGCGGCCCACCACTAATCACAATAACTCCTGTAACTCACTTTGACGGCAACGGCATTACAGCAGCCAAACCTTCTTCCTCCTACCACTACATTGCAAATCCTGCCCCCTCGACCTAGAAACTTTATCCGTCTCACCACCACCACCAGCACCAACACCATCGTCATCTTCTTGTACTCTCCTGTCATGACGAGACATAGTTCAGGTCTTATTCATCTCTCACCGTTGGGGAGGAGTAGATAGTGACAAAAGGGGGATGACGCAATGGTTGGTGATTGATCTTGTGGTGGATCAGAGGAGGTGGTAATGGATGAGATGGCAGATCTGATGAGTTAATGGCGTCTATGCGTTTGCCAGCACAAGCGTGTGTCCCTTAATATAGTGGCCGTCAAACGATTATATTTATACTTTTGTTAGAGTGTGTTTGGATTGAGGACTTGAACTGGGGATTTCACTTTGGTGAGGTATTTGGAAATTCTTTGAAAGGAATCTCTTGTTTGGATAGTATGAAAGGGGATTTTGAAATTCACAAAGGGATTTGAACAGGGGATTTGGGGCCTCCAAATCCACAGTTCAAATAATTAGTCCAGAGTAGTTTTTTGTCAAATCCCTTCAAAGAGGTAATATGTAAAACTACTAACAGACTTATCCCTAGTTTTTAGAATTTCTGTGCCGCACCTTTTAACAGCTTTTATGTTTCTCTCTTTTTTTCTTTTCACAAAAATTTTGTGCCATCTTGGATTCACATGTACTCGGTTTAAAACCAATCTTGCAAATACCTAGTTAGAATTCACAGAATAGTAAAAATGCCCGAACAAAATATTTTGTAAATGATGAGATTTGTATATGAAGGGATTTCAAAATGAGGAATGTAGAAGTACCCAGTATTTTAAAATCTCACATCCAAACACACTATTAAAAAGCCTGGTACAAAAGTATATTTCTCGGCCGTTGTTTAAGTTAACCCCCAATATGTTACATTCCGGCTGGTACATCCGGTATGTGATCCGGTACATATCGGCTTCTTTGTAGCGGCAGAACGTAAAGATATTAAATACCGGCCGGTACAACCGGCACCCTATGGTTTTTGTAACTATGCCCCTCACTGTATGCTATCTAGTAAAGGAGAAGGCACATGTTACACTCGACGATGGAAGTCCACACCGAATATCTCAACCTACAAAATTTGAAGACAAAGGACACTGTATATGTATAATACCCCATGTATGTAGTTTGTTTCTTAGATGTGAAGTATTGGTCTTTCTTGCCTTTGAACTGTTCCTCAGCTACCCAACATTTCAAGCCACGTGACATAAATGAAACTGCTGTCCTAAAGATTTCCTTTTAACTTGATATTTTGCGATTTACATCTTTAACATTTTTTCCCTACTTGCACAAAAATTAAAGCAGTCTCCTTTTCGATTGATCTTTCATCACCGTTGTTGAGTACCAAAATCTTCAGTCTCTTTTTAAAGTTGCATCCAAAACTCCACGAAGCCTTGTCCCGCATTGACTTGGGGTCAGCTGCATGACTCCTGCCTCACGTTTTGATCTTGTCTTGCCTAAAGTTCTGTTCTTCTGCATGCACGATTTAAACTGCGATTCTTTTGCTGTTACAAAGTAGTGGTATTTGGTGAGGTTACGTGCATCACCTAAATTCTATTGGGTCTTAAGGTCTTTTGCTCCCCCTTACTAGCCTTTTCCGTTCTTGGTGTGATAAGTCGACAAATTAGAGCCTGGAGAAGAGTTACTATGTTATACTATCATTATTGCTCATGAAAATAGATGCTGTGTTACTGTGTTAGTCAAAGTGATGTGTGTTGCATAAGATTTTATCATCTTGCTTAGTAGCTGGGATCTTTGTCGTTTGTATTATTATGTTGTAGGTCTTGCCATCAATTATTTTTGTGAAGGCGAACAACGCAGAGCTCCGTGAGTGTGCAAGGTTTCAACGTCTTGCTGGTGCTGACCTTTCTAAACGCTTGAAAAAGAAAATAATGAAGGCATTAGTGCCTCAGATAGCACAAATATGTTACTTCGGGCTGCTATTTATATTCTGCTTTGGCTCGTTGATCATCTCACGGGGTTCTTTCGGCTGTTCTAGCATGGTTTCTTTTATCACATCTTTGGTTCTCTTAATTGAGCCAATTCAGGTAATATTAATTGCATTAAGTTACCATGTATTCTAAAAGCTTAAGCTGTTATTTCAAGTATGTCTCACTTGGTTCTCCTACTGGTCAAGTGGTTTGAAGACTTGGATTACCTTATCTAAAAAGTGTGATTATGTTCATCTTATACTATAGAGTGTGAAAGTCTATATGTCCGCTTATACTGAGTTGTTCATGCAAAGGGCTCTGATGTTGCAGTCGAGAACTAGGGGTTCGTAGATATCTGGAATTCTGTGGAGAAAGTTCTAGCACAGTTTCTTAGTTGTTGCATTATCCTTGCATTATATACGAAATAACTTATCATGTCATGCAGTATTCCTATCGCTGTAAATTATCTAGTTTTTCAGACTCCTTTGAATATTTTTTTTAACTATTCTATCTTGTCTCATTCTTGAGTGCTACAGAAATTGTAGCAATGCACTAGCTTTCATTTGTTGATACCTTCTGTTCCTTTCTTCTGTCGTTTATCCCTTTTTACTCATCTTTTGATTCCCTGACCGTGTTTGATGTCCATTTTGTCACTTCAATGAAGGATATTAACTTTGAGCTCATGTAGAGACCTGCTATTTTACATTGTGTTATTTTCCCTTCAGACACCTACACATTTTAAGACAAGTTTTAGCTAACCAATAAAAGTGATAAGTTAGAGTTTAACTGCACAGTAGGGTGCTGGAAAGCCAATCTGGTTAGGGTTTGGCTCTGTTGTAGACATGGTAAGCAAACTGAGAATCTGAGATGGATATGATTACAATTGATGTTTGCTGATACTGTAAAGTTTAAGAAATTTAATTCTATGATGTTAGGAGGTTTGATGTTCTAAAGTCGAACTTTGTCGTTGGTAGGTCTAGCTTATACGAGAGACTAGTTTATCCATGCTTACGCTCTGTTTGGTTACCATTTTCCCTGTGAATGTTTTCTTTGAACTCATTTTTTCTTGTTTGGACACCTGTAAAGTACCTGATAATTCTTTTACTCCCATGATTCAGCCTCTGATGAGCTGTCTTGAACTATCAATCTGATTCTAAAGAATCACGCAGGACGTGGGAAAAGCGTACAACGAGTTCAAGCAAGGAGAGCCGGCCATTGAACGATTGTTTAATTTGTCAGAGTTCGAATCTCAGGTAAATCTATTGGCTTGATGAACTTTCTTTATTCTTTTATAGAAGTTTGTTAGTCCTCATCTAATGCATCACAGGACACGATTTGTATTTTAGTAATAAAGGAAAATATGTTTCAAGCATGAACCTGTGGAACTAGGAGACTTTAAGCAATTCAATTCGTGTCGCGTACTGACAATTGAGTCATGAGGTTATTTAGTGTGGTCGGTCTAGGAGTGCTGTTGTTAGATGTTGGATGGCCTACATCACCATATCTTCTGCAATTTCTGTTCCTTTAAGTTTGAGGTGGGAAAGAATAATTTTGTGTTAAGGGCTTTGTAGTCTATACTAACTAGTGGAAATCAGATTTCTGCTTTGTCTCCTTGTATTCAGCATTTGCTCGCAGAAAGACTAATTTGATTGTTTCTAGCATTACATACACGAAAAGTTATTGGCCAATTTGCCCATAGCATAATCAATATCTTTAGCATTTGAATAGACAAGAGCTTTAGGCCTTGTCTTTCCTTCTGGTACTGGTTGAAGAGTTGGAGCTAATTGCCTAAGTTTTAACTAGTCAGCTATGCAAAGTGAGTTTAGATACTTTGATGATGTCAACCCTGATTCACGCTGTGGATGTGCCACAATGAAATGGCATTTAGTGCTTCTGCAATCCAGATTTTTGGGATTGCTTGAAAATGTAGTACCTTTTCTGAAGATGAAGTTTAATCTCATGAAAGCTCTAACAGTGGCAGTATTGTGCTGCCTCTTTTATTTAGAATGGATGCTCTGATATTTTAGAATACAAAGATGATTTATTGCTTACCTATATTTAGAGGTTAGTGAAGCACTTTTTCCAAGGTGACTTGGCCTATTTCAATTTTGCATTACAAGATTAGGTGCATTCACTTTTGTGCTTTCATGGTGCTTTTAGGTGCTTCGGACTTTGATGTTTAGTTAAGTGCTTTGATGTAAAGGTGACTGGGCCTATTTCAGTTCTGCATTACAGTACGGCGTGCATTCACTTTTGTGCTTTCATGGTGCTTTTAGGTGCTTCAGCCTTTAGTTAAGTGTTTTGGTGCTTCATGGACTTGTCTAACTTCAGCCAAAAGATTATTCACTCTGGCAGTCTCTGTATATCATGACCTTGTGGCGTAACTCGCATCATTTTCTTGTTTAATGCGACAAAACTGCTAGGTGAAAAGTAGATGGGTGGCTTTTGTTTGTTGTATATTCTGTATTCTTGTTTTGGACTAAATATTTCCTCTCTAGACAGATTATCTGTCCCCCAACTTTTAGTATTCTATATCAAATGAGATATGAATAGAGGTGATTATACATGAAGATTCCCCATTTCATTTCCTTTTAATGATGTTTAAAATTTAAATTAAATTTGTTATGATAAGAACTATTTTGTTCAATGCCTTTGGTGTTTGTGTACAATTTCATCTATATGTGCTAGCCGCTTATGATGTTCTTCTACCTAGGTGATTGAGAAACCAGATGCAGTCGAGTTGGTCTCTGTTACTGGAGAGGTAAAATTTTGTAACGTCTCATTTAGATATGGGGACAGTGTCCCTTTTGTATTAAATGGGTTGGACCTTCATATCAAAGCTGGAGAGACGGTTGCTGTTGTTGGGCCGTCAGGAGGAGGGAAGACGACCCTGATGAAATTGCTTCTTCGCCTTTATGATCCTCAATCTGGTCCGTTTGTCAATTAAAAAAAAAAAACAATTTTTGCCTAGTTTAAAAATTGACCAAATGACATCAAGTGAGCCTTTGTTCCTTCTCTGTTGGCAGGTTGTATTCTAGTAGATAGCCATGATGTTCGAAATGTCCGACTGGAGAGTTTAAGGAGACATGTTGGTCTAGTATCACAGGATATAGTGAGTTAACGGCAACTGCTTGATGTTGTATTTGCTTCTTCTTGTTTGTGTTTAATTCAGTTGTTTCGGAATAGTGCATTCCTTTAGCGTGGGCAGTTAAGTTCTAAACTTTGGACTATCTAACTAGTAATTAATTATTTGTCCTCATAATTTTTCTTATGAAACAGAAGATAAAGAAATTTACACACACGCACACGTATGTATTAGTACACACGCATATGTATATGTTAGAAAATAGATATTAGCTATGATGTATGTGTCCTTATTTCTTAGTCAACCTCTAGGTTAATTATGTCATTGTAACTGGTTTTAGGTATTATATATAGTCACTGGTGTATTGTGTGCACTTTACAGCAAGATAGCACACAATTCAGCCACTTTGGTATTACTGTTATTTCTTATGGTTCTTATCCTTAAGCCATAAGACCCTAAACTTTGAGTATGTATATATGCATTTAAAGCTATCATTCGCATGTGATATTTGAGGTGGAAATGGAATGTTAGGTACAACTTAGTCTGCACTTTTTTATATCAACCTGTTGCTCTTTAGTGGAGGAAGGATACGGAGTTCAATTATGCTAATTTTCTATATTTAATACTGCAGATGGCAGACCTACATGAATTTGCAGCTTCGATTCAGTTTGAATTTCTCTTGTTTCATATCATGCTTTTAGGGTTTTGTAGAAAAGATAAACTCTGAATGTGGAAAACAATACGGTTTTGTCAACTAGTTGAAGAAAGGCTTCAATTCGACTAATTATTATCTCAAGGTTCTAGAAATACAATAGAACCGAGAAAACTTATTGATGTTACAGGTCACTAGCATCCCTATGAACTTCAAATTTGTCCAAGTAGATAAGAACATTTCAGCAGTGAGGCTCTAAGGAAACAATGGATGTTTTGGCATGCACCATTTAGAGTTTGTGTGCGTGTGCGTCTATATATATAGGGAGCTGATCCATTGCTCGCGCGGGCAATGGATCAGCTGTTGCCCGCGCAATCTGGCCGTCCACGCGGCCCTGTGGACGGCCTGTTTTTCGCCGTCTACTACATAATGTAGCGGACGGTAAAATACATAATGTAGCGGACGGCAGGAATCAAACAAGGGTAGATTAGAAACCTCTGGTAAAATGTCCCGCCCGTAACCCAGCAGATAAAGTACATTACATAGTCCGTTTTAGGGATTGGCGACTTACCCATTCAGTGACTTTGGCACTGGCCGTTCCCAAAATGGGTATTGTCGGGTCGGGTGAATTCAATAATAGACGCCAATGTAGCGGATGGCGAAATCTGACCCGCCCACAGGGCAGCGTGGACGGCCAGATCGCGTGGGCAACAGCTGATCCATTGCCTGCGCGAGCAATGGATCAGCTCCCATATATATATATATATATATATATATTACTCTAGACTTAAGTTACAGATATTCTTGTTCCTTGGGTTGTGTGTATTCAAGGATATGCAGAGGTCAAGTGAAATAATGTCTTTCCTAAAACTTGGTCATTTTGTTTTCCATTGCAGTTGACCTTGCAAGGTTTAACAGATTGTTTGTGCTTGACCTTGTAAGGTTTAACAGAATATGAAAAACGTAAAGTCAGGCTCCTTATGGACAGATTACCAGTTTTCCTGTTTGAACTAAAAAAGTTTCTGTTTTTCTTTGTGTTAGTGTTTTCTGTTTTCTTTTAGGGTACGATGGATACAAGTAAAACAGAGAACACCTTATCCATGTTTTCAGGCCAAAAGCTGAGAAAAAATTGCTTTCGAGAATGTGAGTGTACAACCTACTATTTAAAAAAAGTAGTTAAAAATGAAAAGAGGCAAGACATATTGTAATATAGGGGGTCTTAAGAATTTGGTAAGGAGAAGCATGGTAAACCTAGAGATTTTTAGTTAATTTCAGAAGCCTGAAGAGAAAGAAGGGCAGATTTTATAGTTAGGAGGCTTACTAATATATGATGCATTGACTGTTAGTACGCAAGGATGTACATACAGGCAAAGTTTAGAGGCTAGAGTTCAATCTTTTTAGGAAGCACAAAGTAAAGCCTGTCCTTTCACATTCTAGTAATTTTCCCTGGGGATTGTGTTCCGTGTTCTAGATATTAAAAAATCATTTCCTTTTTCAGCTTTCTCCATAATAATATTTCCTTGGCTCTTAGGAGACCTTTTAGGCTAGGAAGTCCATTTATGGTGACATTATTTCTAAAGAAAGATACTTGCCAATAGTCCCTTTTGCAGAATGTTGCTGGACTCGGCTTGAAAATCTACCTTTGCGAAGCAAGTTTTGGCAAGTATGCATTTTTTAACTCTTATTTTGTTTCTCAAAAAGCTTATAAGGTTCTTCCTGGGAAAGCCTTCTTTTAAATCCTTCTAGTGTCATAGTTATGCCAAAGAGACCTGAAGTCAGTTGACTTCTTTTGTAATATATCCAGTCATGAATTGGTCCAGCAGAATTTTGAACATGACAAGATTGCGGTGTGCATTAATTAGCTACTCAAAACCTTTATCATTGAAGTGTCATACGGCTAGAAGATTCTTGCAAGTTCAACATACCCCATTAGCTCAAGAAGTTGGTTGGTTGAAGTAATGAGAAGTTTTTTTTTCTTAATTCGAATTCTTCTGATTAAGCAAAAAAGGGATTTGCTTTTCAAGTCCACTGGTTTACCAAGAAAATAGTATTAGGGGCACTTTTAGCCTTGCACTTCACATTAAGATTTTGTGTTAAAGAATGCAGATTCACACTGTCCAGTCTTTGCAAGTCAGATGAACTTGAAAAAATAATTTCAATTGTGGACTTATGGATGACTGATTATGATGGATCAATTAGGGTGATTATGTGAAGATAGCCTGGAATGATAGATAGTTTCCCTTAATTTCAGGATGAGGTACAGTCGATGATGATATTTCCATGTGTTTGCATGTACACATACCTGTATGAGGAGTTAAATTTCATCTTACTACTGCTATATCGTCATACCGACCACAGAGTAACGCTAAGGTTGCCCCATCGTGAAAAGTAGGTCATGGGTTTGAATTTGCAAAAATAGGCTCCACAAAGTGGGGGTAAGGCTGCATCTAACCCCCCCCCCCTCTTTAACTGCTGACCACAAGGTATCTACTTGTGATGCTGCCTCTTGCCCATCACGAGCTTACTAGGAAGTAATTAATTTTGCAAAATATTCGATGCTTTAAGGCCTATATATACTCTGATTTATTGCCCCATGCTTGGCTGCTTTCAGATGTTAGATTTTCTGTGCATGTAATGAGTCGTACTAGTTAGCTGCAAAGACATGCTAATCGGAATTCTTTGACTCGGGGATTTTCTAAATCCTTCGTACCATCTTCAAAAAGAAATTTTTGATAAGAAGGCAATTCATACAAATTTGAGCCAACTAGAATGGACGGTAAAGCTCTAGGATTGCACAAATTTTCCTCTGAAGTGCATAACAGAGACCATGTAAGATTATCTTGGCTTTGTGTTTTATTTGGTAAGAATGTCATAAAATGCTGCAATGAAGCCCTTTCTTTAAATGAGCTCGTGGTCTGAGGAAATGACTGTATGAACTTCTAGCTGGTTATTTTTTGTTACCTTAAGGTTCCATATGGTATTTGACTTTTCTTTCATTTATATTGCAACTGCTTCAATGTTTTATTGGTCTAAGTTGTCTCAGAAAGAGTTGAGGAAATGTTTATCCTGTTAACTTCTGAAATTTCATCAGACACTATTTTCAGGGACAATAGCTGAGAACGTTGGGTATGTGGATTTGATGACTAATATTGACATGGCGAGAGTTGAGCTTGCTGCACGAATGGCTAATGCAGCTGAATTCATAGAAAAACTTCCCAATCAGTATGCAACCAATATTGGACCTAGGGGCTCAATTCTAAGTGGAGGCCAAAGGCAAAGGTGTTATATCAAACCTAACATTATATTTGGTAGTGATAGATACTCTGATAGCTAGTAAAGAAGACTCTCATTTTTGTTCATATGAAGTACTTTGTTTTTGAATTACAAAGTGGAAATCACTTTGAAATGTCTACTTTCATTTGTTTTGCAATTTCAGACTGGCTATTGCGAGGGCGATCTATCAGAATTCATCCGTTTTGGTTTTAGATGAAGCAACTTCTGCTTTAGATAGTAGGTCTGAATTATTGGTGAGGCAAGCTGTGCAACGTTTAATGGGAAACCACACTGTAAGGATAAAAAGTTTATCCATTTTCCTTTACATGCCCCTTTTGGGCTTGCTCTTTTTTCTCAAACGGGTCATGTGTCAGAGATTACTGATTTGTATTCATGTTCATCTTGTAGGTACTTGTCATTGCTCACCGTCTGGAAACGGTTCTAATGGCAGGACGAGTTTTCCATCTAGAAGATGGCAAGCTGCAGGAAATATCTCGCTCGTCTCTGTTGGATGCTAAGCATGATCTATTTGAATCAGCTGGGCTCTCAATATAGTAGCCTCATAAAAAGTGATTGTCCTTTTGCTAGGAAAGTAAAGGTAGTGGTTTGCATCACTCCCACCTAACTTTTTTGGCCATATGCTTCTTTATTGCATTAGTGCTTATGAAGAGGAGAGTGATCACTTATATGCAATTTCAGGCTTTCATCATACCTCGGGAAAATACTTCTGTTCTGATCTGCGTTTTGACCTTGAAGCATTTTGCTTGTACTCATACAAGGCATCTAGGTAATTATTATGCTATAAATAGGAGAGGCTATTATGATTTGTACGCAGCTTTTATTTTAATTTGTTTCGACTTGATTTTGCTTCAGATAAAAAATTTTCCATGCCAAACAAGAAAACTAGATCTTTTTGGATGAATAGTTCCTGATTTGTGGTACTCTCACAAGGAAAGGTCCCAAAAAGCATAACTTGAACCGAGGCCTTCTGGTTAAATCAATTCCTGTTGCTGACATCAGTTGGGCTGAGGTTCGATGGGGTTTACGTGTCATGTGCATTGATTCATCGTAGTGATGCTGTAAATAATTCAGTTCAGCAGGAATGACCAGAGAAATGCTTAATAATGTCAACCAGAAATATTGCATTATAACAATTAAGTCTTGTACAGAGATTAGCTAGGAGGGAATGGCGAAATCTGAAAAATGAAATTCTTTATGGCTCTGAACAAGTTTCATGTGGCTAGATTAACTTGGATTTGAATGGGAAGGGGAAGCTTATTGGCCCGAGTAGGCTTCTTTTACAAGAATATCGCCATCTTTTGGCTGATTTCATCACGTAATTAGGTGGAAATCTAGGAACTTTCATAGCACCTTGTTAGTTTTCCATCAATTCTCTCAAGAATGCATTTAATCTGTGCCGCTATTACATAATTCAATGTCTGGTCTGTCTGGAAGCAGTAGTACTTTCTAAGGGATAGAATTGTTAGAGACAACTCCAATCTCAGTTGGAGTCAAGAGTAAATTTTCTTTTGCAAATCCCTTACAGCTTTAGGAACTTTTTTAATGTAGGGTTTTTATGGAGCCTATCATTAGGAGACCCCTTCGTAAAAGGAAGTTGAGGTTTATATGGAGCTTACCTTTAGGAGACCCCTTCGTAAGAGGGAAAAAGACAACTTAATTTTTTGATTTAGGATATCTCGAGATTGCGGTTACAAATTCCTTTTTAAGATTATTTGGTCTGCGTCCGACAGTTATCTGCTTTTTGTGGTTGCAGACTTTTTGTGGGTGTTCATATGGAAGATATGGAGATTACCATACACTGCTGCTAAAATAACTTGATTTTGTGAATCGAAGTTATTTCAGGTATCTGGATGAAATTGCTGTGGCATTATCTAGTTTGATTTGAAGTTTTAGTGTTCCAGTAAGAACTAATGAAAGGTTGGAATTGTGTAAGATTCACAGCGAACTATTTATTGGAATACACCCAAAACTATGGAAGGTCATTAGCATGAGAAGATTGAAAAGAAAACATGGCAACGAAAGATTTCACGGGCTTGCTCATGCTATAGGCAACGCTGTAAGAATTGTCCTGCTGATTTCATTAAAGTTTTGTTATGGTTGAAGGTTCATTAATACAGATAGAAATAGAAACAATTGTGAGAGATGAGCATCGTTCAACATGCCGGTGCCATTTGAATCTCATCTATGTCACTGCTGTTGAACTTTAATCAATGTACTTAAAGTACTTACCAAGGATGGTGCACAAATAAGATTGACTGTAAATGCGGATTTAAAGTGTGAAAGTTTATAGGACCAGTACCAGCCTAAAAATTACTTAGTATTAATGGTTGTGGCATTGCTTTATTACCAGTATCTATCTGGTAACCAGATTTGCCAAAACAGATGCCATTAATTTGCTTTGGATTTGTTGACTCTCGAGTTCACGGGGAAGAGTGATAAGATTATGAGGTTCAAAGGTCTAATGCAGTCATTATGACATAATTAAGTTGCAAATCGGAGAGTCTTCACTAGTATTTACACACCACCATCAAACCCTTCTAGTAATCCTCCTTTTTTTTCCACCATAAAACCCTTTTTCAATCTCATTTCTCTCTCCATCAATCCCCAGTTCATAGCGATGGTGAGGTCAAAGGTAAATCTCGAATACATTGAAAATGATTCTCGCAGGAAATCATGCTTCAACAAGAGGAAGAGAGGGTTGATGAAGAAGGTTCACGAGCTCAGCACCCTATGTGATGTTGACGCATGCGCCATACTTCTCGGTCAAAACAAACAGGATCCCGAGGTCTGGCCGTCAAGTTTGGACGCCCGACGCGTTATAGCCAACTTCCGAAGCATGCCACATTATCAGCAGAAGATGGCAACCCAAGAAAGTTTTATCGGTGAGCGGATTAGGAAGTTTGAAGAAAAGCACATACAACAGCGGCGCAAGAATCGCCAAACTGCCTTAAATTGCCTCGTGTCCGAGTGCCTGGCTGGTCGACACTTGGATCAGTTTGACCTCAAAGATCTAAACGACATAGGCTGGATGTCGGTACGTAAGATTGGTGACATTAGCAGGAGAATTCGACAGCTTAAAAGTGAGAGACAAGGAGAAACTGGCACTGAGGTGGCTAGTGTAACTTCAGTGATGCCTATGAATGCGAGTCTTACACATGCTGCGAACTCTTACCAACCAAGAACGGGTCCTGTGCTGAATCCTGATCTGCGGCCAGGCTTAGGCATGAGTAGGACACTGATGCAGCGTGGCTTAGGCTACAGTGCTTATACAAGTGATGGTCCGGGGCCTAGCGCTATCTATCCTTGAACTTTCATTGACAATGTGCTTTCTTTAGCTGACTAGTTATCCACATCCTGTCTTGATCCTTCTCCTTTTTCTGGTTCTATTTTTGTTGTTGTTGGTTCAATTTTCATAATTAGGTTGTCTCTTAATTCACATTCAGCTTCTTTGTAATGAGCCACAGTATGTAATATGTGATGTTTCCTGTTAAATAGTTGATGATGTTCCCTTAACTCACAGTAGGTATAAGTAGTTGGTATGCGCTAGCAAATTCAACTCGTGTGCATCAGTCATCTTTGATCCAGACATAATTTGCCTTGTACGAGTACTCTCATATTCTTGTACGTTCTTTCAATAAAAAGAAAGATGTTTTTGTAATGTTTATACCATTCGTGGTGCGATTCATAAATGTCATTCTTGATCGATACTTAACTTTGCTTGAATCTTCGGTGATTTATTCATTTCTTTCTTAACATCTAATAATTGCTTAATTCTATTTCCAAACTGCTTCCTTGAATATTCGAGGCAATTCTCAAAGTTTTAGACTAAAAAGTTGTGAAAACATTTAACCTTCACATACAGCCCCTTAAAGGCACAAAAAACCCGACAAAAAAAAATTGATTAACTACAACTAGGATTCCTATTGTAAAAGACCTTTGTTGTAATCTAAAAGTATCGCTAAATACATTTTAACGATAAAACTTATCAGTATAGCATTTAGCAACAGCTAGCGACAAAATACTTTTAATAACGACAATTTATTGTCTTTGTCCCGTGACAGTCAGTTAGTTGCACCAATAGCCTTTGGACATACACACATCCATGCCGATTCCTTAATAATGCAAAATTTCGGTGGCGTGCGGGGACATCATTGGGGTGGAATCCATAGTTGTGCATGCTGATATTCGACTGAGAATTGTAGGTACATGGGCTCTGGGCAAGCTGTATGAAAAATAGAAGACTTTCCATATAGAGGACCTCGTGTGGAGATCATCTGCCAAGAGACCTGCTTCTGCTGTATCCCTTGATATAATAATGTCAGTCTCCTCAGTTAGCAGCCCTTACGTTACTGTTTATCCTTGGCCATTGTTCAAGGGAAATATCTTTCTTTATTATTTTTTGATGCGGTTCAGGAAGTTTCAAGTGGACTAGAGTAACTGGGGGGTGACCGGGGGATGGGGATCAAGATCCTTTGCTGTACAACAGGTGCTGTACAACCTTTAGTGACAAAAATTGTCACTGAAAGTATTTTGTCACTGTTACGGAAATTTATAATAACAAATTTTTGTCACTAAAAAATATTTAGCGACATTTTCTTGGTACACCACCTCTGCTGTACAACAGAGGATTTTGATCTGGGGGTGGACAAGCCTGTTGATAACATAGTATCCTTTCGGGTACTCAGGCACCACTTTAACTCTTTAAGTTTATGACGCCATCCTTTTCCAGATTGACAAGCAAATCACTTGAGGAATGTGGACGAATAAACAAAGCTCTGCTGCAGCATATACAAACTAGCTTTGACTAGTTTATTGTTAGAAAATATTAGGGGCGTTTGACTCTCTTTTTTTTTTGCTCTTTTTTGGCCTACTTTTAAAATTTGGCAAAAGTGCAACAAAAGTTAGTTTCCAGTTTAATATTACCATCAAGTTCCGTGTTGATGAATTTGTCAATAGCTTCAAGCGCCTCTAGTGCATCTGACTCGAATAGTACATCACAACCCGTTTGTAATATCGAGTTGGGCCTTTTCTCATAAGAATTCAGCTAAAGCGCACAGATAGAAATAAAAATTCAGGAACTTCTTCTTACACAGCAATTTTCTTATGGATCCATTTAGTTTATATTGCTTTTACATATCTCTAGTACTTCATGGTTTTTCTATGTTACGGATCATTTGGTTGGCCACTCTTCCTCAACGACGGCCTTAGAAACGTTGCTGCTACCGTCTAAACACATCTTCAATATTAATGTACTGTATATTTTGGCAACTAAAAAAGAAAAAACCGTACAAAAGTGGTCCTTCGAACAATTTGATTATGCGAATGGACTTCTCTATATCAGCTCAATCCTAGTAATCTGGAGTAAATTGCCAGTAATTCTTTTTAGTTGACTCGTTTAGATTTCATTTTGATATGAAGTTTCAGTGTTTCAACGAGAAAATAGTGACAAAAAAGAATTAAAGGCACGACTCATTAGAATTGTTTTAAAATGAAGAATTCTTGTGAACCATGTAATTGATTAATAGAAAGACACGGGGTCATTTGAAAAACATTAGTATGCAAAGATTATAATGAAAAGACATCGTTGTACTTTTCAAATTTAATCATGGGGCAATAAATGTTTTATTTATTCATAAAAGAACTTACCTGGAACACATGTGATCCAATACCACCGCGACAGTTGTTTTCTTTGATAAAAATTGTGTGTGGATATGCATTTAATCTAACTGAATTGCTTTTTGGGTACTTTATTATGAGTATCTGGTGTCCAGATTGATTAGTAATTGCACAAATTAATAAAAATACCAATTTCTTTTCGTTTTTCTATGAACATGAGCAAAAATAGTAGAGGTCTGGATTGGCAACAAACAGGTAGTAGGAATATAGTTTATAGTAGCGGCATCAATTAAAAATCAACAATCATATTTAGCGGCTATATGATAAGTTGTAAGTTCGTCTCACGATTCGGATTGCAACCAAAATATCTTTGTAACAACGTACAAAAGACCCGACTATACAAAACTATATACAAATGCTACACAAATTAAGATATAGCAGGGCCTATGATGGTGCATTGTGGCATGTTTATATTTTTGAAATGCTTTAACCAATTTTTTTCTTCTTTTTTTTGAAGTGCTAGTCAACTGGCATAGGTTTGAAGCAGTAGCTAGAGTCAAAACCAACTAGGCATGCCAGATTTTGTCAATAAATTATAAGATGGTTCAAACATGTAGCAGTGATGAAGCTACAATTAATTCTTACAACGCATGGCCGGAATCCCCTGCTATTTATATGCAGAAACTGTTTTGGCCAAGAATTCCATCATCAAACTCTTCTGATAAGCCTCACTTTCTTCCACCGTCGACCCCTTTTAGTCCCATTTTCACCCTCTTAACAGCCCCCTTTCCAAAGCCATGGTGAGGAGCAAGGTGAACCTTGAGTACATTGCAAACGATTCTCGCAGGAAATCATGCTTCAGAAAGAGGAGGAGAGGGCTGATAAAGAAGGTTCAGGAGCTCAGCACCCTATGTGGTGTTGATGCATGTGCCATTCTTTTCGGTGAGAACCATCATGATCCCGAGGTTTGGCCAACAGCTTTGGAGGCCCAACGAGTTATAGCCGACTTCCGAAGGATGCCACACCATCGGCGAGGCCACAGGATGGCAACCCAAGAAAGTTTTACCACTGAGCGCATCACCAAGTTTGGAGAGAAGCACAAGAAACTACAGAGCGACAACCGCCAGATTGCTCTGAATTGCCTCATGTCCGAGTGCTTGGCTGGTCAGAGCTTGGACTCTATCGACTTCAGGGACGCATACGACATCGGCTGGAAGGCCAACAGCAAGATAGGTGACATTGCTAGGAGAATCGCACAGCTTAAAGAGGAGAACCTTCGTCGTCAGGGTGTGGCGCCGATGAATGGCACGAGCAATGTAACAAATGGCGCAGAGGTGATGAGCATGACACCGGAGGAAATCGTGCCTATGCACTATTTGAGTCCTCCTATGAATACTGCAAACCAGTACCAGCCAACAATGGATTGTGTGCTGATCCCTAACGTGCAACCTGGCTTCGGCTACAACGAGTCTATGCCTCCACTGCCATACGCTTATAGCAGTGATGCTCCAGGGCCTAGCTCTATCTATCTTTGAGTTTCATTTAATCATGCATGTCTTCTTCTTGTTAACTAGTTGCCACCCACATCCCTTCTTCAACTCTTCTCTCTTTTGTTTCTTTTGTTGTTGTTGTTTCCATTTCCATTGTTAGATTATCTTTCTTAAGACATATGTAATTTTTCGATGAAGGATATTGATTCACAATGTTTTCGGTGCCCGTGGAAGTATATGTGTTAGTTTTGCGCGCACATATACCAAGTCTTGTGCGTCACTCATGTTTAAATACAACGAGCTTGTACCTTTGCGCGCTTTTTCAAATTAAAGATAAATAAATAAATAAGTGAGAGATTTTGTTTGATTTGTTAAATGTATAGAAATAAATGCAAGTGACTTGATGCTTTATTGTCATTCTTGAAACATAACATAGCCTCCTTTTTAGCGTCTACTTAATGTTCTCTATCCAACGTGAAAGATAAGCCGGCTTGACGCCACCGTGAAACTACTTGAACTCGTTCCAAGGTCGATGGAAAAAGCTTTAGCTATAGACTTAGGAAGTTAACGAGCGTGACTTGTAGTACTTGTTGGCTTCCCGTCCCGAGGACGTGCGCAGCCCCTTAAGAGGCACAGTACGAGGGCCAAATCTGTGACTAGTTTCCTTCAGAAGCCATGGACATGAACATTGCAATGTAGGATGGACCCCAGATCTAGCTCTACCTTGGAAATAATATGAGCCTAGGTATTAGATAATAAATTAAGGCTAAATATTGCTATTGATACTTTCGCAAACATCGTTACGACAATTTTTATATTTTTGAAGTTTTTAATGATCCCCTAAAAGTATTTTTCCCGGCTCTGTCTGAGAAGAGTCACGTCATTTTTTACATGAATACTCATTCGTCTTTTATAGAGATATCTTATCTTCAAATCTGCAATATAATTTACGCGAGTTTTACTCGATCGAACCTTTTCATATAACTAGAGTATTTTCTTCCTTTCTTGGGAAAGGAATACAAAGTTTGAATTTTGATAGGTAATTGAAAGTTACAACTTATACAAAACCTCACTTCTAGATAAATAATTGAACTCAGAATTTTTGGTGGGTAAGTAAAACTTTGGTCAACTTTGGGTATTTTTTTTTTTATTTTCAGGTGATTTACTCTATTCTTTTCAATTTCGAGTTCAAAATTCCCCAGTACATGCTGGAAAAAATAAAAACTTTTCCTTAAACAATTAGTGAAAGTACTTTTCATTGGACAGATTAGGCAATTAGTGTAATTACTTAATTACTCACGGCTCGGATATTACTGTACGGATTAGGATTTCAGTGAATTGGAGTTGATTTTTAAGCCCACGTCCTCAAACGGCTATATATAACATTAACACACCTGACCCTTAAAGAAAGTCATTCTTGTTTGGGGTTTCTGTTCCTCTTTCTTGCTTCTTTCTTGATCTCTCCTTCTTGCCGGTAAACCGTGTTCTTGGATTCCCAACAGAGAAGTACATTTGATCGATCAATCCATCAAGGATGAATACGATTCCGACGGGTTTCAAATTCCAGCCAACCGAAGAGGAACTACTACAGCATTATCTTTCCTGCAAGGTCCGTGGAAAGCCGTTGCCGTGCGAGTGGGTTGTTACTGATTGTGATCTCTACGACGAAAAGCAACTTGAGGAGGTTTTCAGGGCTGGAAGAAGCAGGGGAGGAGGTGAGCCCATGTACTTCTTCACCCCGCTGAAGAAGAAGGGAAAGGATGGCACCACTCGGTTTGATCGAACGGTCGGAGAGATGGGCTGTTGGCACTGTCAGGCGAACAGGGATATCTTGGATGGACGGAGAAAAAGCGTCATCGGGGCCGTGAGAAGCTTTGTTTTCAAAAGAGGAGAATCGAGTTCCTTGGAAAAATCACGCGAACGGTGGAACATGAACGAGTATTCTCTCGAGGGTGCGCCGCATTACGTGATTTGCAGCGTCACCAAGAAGAAAGAAAAGGGTGGCGAGAAGAGAAAAATTTGCCACGATCATGAGGACGGTGTGCCTGATCCTCAACCGCTGCTGAAAATTGCCAAGCATTATGAGCAGAGTTGTTCGGCTGATGCTACGGCTGCCATCTCACACTCTTTCAGCAACTCAGCAGTTCAGGTGCCGAATATGTCAAGTTGCCTTGATAGTGGTATCGGAGAAGAAGGCGCCAATTTTTGTGTGGCTGATCCTGCCAATGACTATAGGCCTCTTACTACCGCCTTTCTGTCTGCATATAATACTTTGTTGGCGGAGACAAATCAAGAAGTAGCAGAGCAGCTGCAATATGATAATTCGGATTACGGCATGTTGAACAGTGGTTACGACACTGCAGGAGCAGAAGCAGGTAATTTAGCATTGGCGACAATTGATGCGTCGGATTTTGAGGCTGGGTTTACAGACGAGGAGCTGCTAGCCATCTGTTCATCCCCCAGTGCCTTGCCTAAATAGTTTCCGGGCTGAGTAATTGTTTCTCCAATTTTGCCAATAATTATAGTTTCTGGGCTGAGTAATTGTTTATCCAATTTTGCCAATAATTATAGTTTACGGGTTTAGACATATGTAAACCTTAAGTATTTGTAAATCTTCTTAATTTCTTGATATCTGCTTACACTCAGTTCAATTCAATTCTTTTTGTTTGCCACAAAGTAATATCTTATGCCGTTCGGCGGAAGCTTTTAGTTGCTGCGTTGCTTTCTTTTGCGTTTGAGGACATATAGAAGAGTACATTTTAATTCTCCTACTTTATTTTTGTTAATGGATTGAGTTATCTCTGTTAGTACGATGCCTTAATGACTTTGCATATCCCATGTTTTCTGTTTAGCGTAGTAGCAACTGTCAAATGAAAATAGTCCACAGAAAGAAAAATCTGCTTCAGTCTGTAGTTTTTGTTTTTCTGTTTGTTTCTTTGGCAGACTCGTCTTAGGTGCTTACTTCATTCATATGGGAGGAGTTCTCAGTGAATGGACAAACATGATGAACCAACATTTTAGCTTTTGCATCAGAATGTATTCATGGCAATATGTCATGAAATTTCAACCAAAATACTGTTAAATGTATTAGATGACACAAAGCGGAAGCCGTTCAGTTTGTTTTTTTTTCACTCCATTTACCTACTGGCTGCACTCCACTTGTGTTGGTGGTTGCTTGTATTTGCTCGGCTGCAGAAGTCTCTTGAGTACATTATTTCTTTCGGTAAATGTTCCTACATATTAGGCCATGAACACAAAAGCTTACAACATAACCACACCTTCAACTCAATCTGAGGGATCTGGCAAAAGACATGCATCCTTCGCAACAAGGAAATTACTAAATATTGCTAGAACTGATCTGGTCATATGCGCTTTACGTTCAATTATCTTCATCTTCCAACATAAGCTAGCGCATATGACCTGATTACTAATGAGGAGAGATCAGGTGCCTACAAGCCAATGTTGGCTTCGGATGCAGCTCAAGTGTTGAGCACCATTGATGCAATACATGTAAGCATTGTAACCTGGAGTCAAATACAAGTCATTGGACAAAACCACGACAAAAAAAGAAGTGACTTGGACAAAAAGAAACGAACAGCCAAGCTGACACAATCTCAGCCACAGGTCCAACTCGGGCCTATATGATATGACCGATCAATAGAAATACTCCACTGTCCCTTCCAGGCGATCGGAAAATAAAGAAATGGCCTCGCCTGCGATAGAGAATATTCCAGCCCGGTTGTTCCGCAGTGTCGCTACTATTAAGTAATGGTGTCCTGGGGGTAGAGGAACCACACCAATCCATCAGTTGATTTGCTTTATAAAAAGAAGATCTCAATGAACTTCTATGAAATAGTTTCACGGGATTCAGCCAATTGTGATCTGTTGCTGAACTTATGCCAATTCCAAGAGCTCGAGAGACTTTTTTTGGATAGAAAAGTCAGAACAGAGAGTATGCAACTCATGTTTGAAACAAGTGCATTGCCAACAGTTTTCGTATTGAGTTCTCGGATAAGAAAGCACGTTATATTACAAGTCTCATCAAGTAGAATGTCTAGCCCAGAATGTGGAAGGAAAAACAACAAACAGCCAAGGGTATGTATATCTTCGGTAACAACTCAGTGTTCAAAGATTACGAACTTAAACACGAGTGTGGGGAATGGTTCAGGCAAAGACGGTGATGTAATGGGGTATGGTGCTGAAGAAAGTGTTGAAACAGTGTGTATCGATGGAGAAGTTGACATGTCTGTCAAATCACTAGCTGAAACTCCTAGTTACATTCTTGGGAAGGATCACAAACCATATTGATGTTCATGAGGAATCAGAAGCTGGGCTAACGAATCCAAGGCATGCAGGTACTGAAGATATTATTTTGCATAAATTACAAAAATGGTCCATTATGGTTGTCTGTTGTTTCCATTTGATTTCTTATCTAAGAATTTATCACAATAGATCCCTTACGTTGACTTCTGTGATCTATTAAGTCCGTCGTTAGCCAATGCCGTTAAAAATGGCCATTGATACTTTATCTTTGGACACGGGGTAGGGGTTGCCTCATCCCCACTTCCACCCCCCCCCCCCCCCCCCCCCCCCACACACACACACACCAAGCCCATCTGACAGGTTCTCCCATGGCTTTCAAATTTTTCCTTCACATACACACCGGCGACCGCCCATCACACACACACACACAGACGCACACACATTCGAACACACACACACAGACATGCGCGCGCGCGCACACACATCGACGACCACCTTTTGCCCATCTCACTTCTCTCTCTCACACACACAAAGCGCGCACACGCCAAATCACTGCCCCCCCCACCACTGCTCACCTTCTACTGACAGACAGCGTTGAAGCTGTCCACATGACGCCGACGTCAACATCGCCACCCACAGGCGACGACGACGCTGCCACATAATGAAGGACTTCAGGCCTTCAATAGCACTGTCTTGTTACTATTGCCTAAGATTCAAAGTCCCAACATAATGAAGGACTTCAGGCCAATAGCTTGTTGTAATGTGATATACAAATGTGTATCTAAGATCTTGTATGCTAGGATCAAGAAGGTTTTCCCTTACCTAATCAGTTGAAATCAGTCAACCTTTGTGGCCAACAGAAACATAGCAGATAATGTTCTCCTTGTGCAGGAATTAGTGAAGAATTATCACATAGAAGGAGGGTTGCCTAGATATGTCATGAAGATTGACTTACTTAAAGCTTATGACTTTGTAGGGTAGGATTTTCTCAAGATTGTCATGGAAACCATGCACTTTCCTCCCCTCTTTGTGGCCTGGATTATGCAATTTTGTTTCAATCGCCAGATTTTTAATAAATCTAAATGGGAATATGGAGGGCTACTTTGCAAGCTCCAAGGGCCTGAGACAAAGAGATCCAATATCTCCTTCTCTCTTTTTACCGGTAATGGAAGCCTTCTTCAGTCTCATGCTTAGCTATGCCAATCATCAAGACTTGTGTATTATCCCAGGTGTAAGGAATTGCAGATTCATCATCTGATTTTTGCAGATGACTTATTTCTGTTAAGCCAAGCTGGTACATCTACCATCAAAATGATTAAACAAGCCTTGGATGAGTTCCAATTATTATCTGGTTTATCTCCTAACTTGGCAAAGAGCTCCATTTTTTGTCAGGTGTCACAACAACTGCTAAGACTTTGGCTGAGATAGTTGGCATACCAGTAGGTAACTTTCCAGTTACCTACCTTGGTGTCCCTCTAATCTTAACAAAGCTACATTATAAAGACCATAAAGGCCTGGTGGAAAAGATTACTAAGAAAATTACAAGTTGGACTACAAAAGTCCTCTCATATGCAGGGAGATTGCAACTAGCTTTATATGGCATAGCCATGATGTAATTAAGATGTACTGAAGCAAAAGTAGCTTGGAAGGATGTATGTCTTCCAAAAAGAGAAGGAGGATAGGGCATAAAGAGGCTGGAAGAATGGAATAGAGCAGCAATAGCAAAACATTTGTGGCACCTGGCTCATAAGAAGGACTCACTCCGGGTTAAATGGTGCCATGTTTACATAATTAAGGAACAACACCTATGGACTTTCAAACCACTTGTGGTGTTATCTTGGACATGGTGCAAAATATTGAAGATAAAAGACCAGTTCTGTTAGTATGTCACACTACAAAGTGGAAAAATGGAAGAAACACTTGGCTATGGCTAGACATATGGTTAAATGGGAGAATTATAGTGGAGAAGTTTGGTCTAAGAGCCATATATGACTCAGGTTTGAGTTATAATGCTAAAGTCAGTGACATTATCCAAGGTAATGACATAAAGACTGGAAAATGTTGGTGAAATGGTCAATTGACTTAAGAGCTATCAACTATATGTTGTAGTCACTACCCCAACCCAACACTGAAGTACCTGATAAAATTGCCTGGTCCTTAAATCCTAATGGTAATTTCACTATAGAGAGTGCATGGGAAGGGATAAGAACCAGAGCAAATGTTGATGCAGTGTGGAAGCTTATATGGTTTATTGGGCGCATTCTTAGGTTATCACTGATATTATGGATCTTATGCAAAGGTGGACTCAGAACTAGGGTAAATCTTAAAGCTTGGAATGTGATCCAAGATGATAATTATGTGCCATGCTCTCAGGATAAAGATAATGAAACCACTTGTTTGCTCAATGTCCTTTTGCAAAGGAAATCTGGAACTTGCTTCTAAAAGATTGAAAGTGATAGTTCCAGTGATATCATGGCCTCAACTGTGTACTCAATTAGCAAGAGACTTCAGAGGTAAAAGTTTTAAAGCAAAGCTTGGAAAACTGACAATGGCTGCAGTGGTTTTCGGGATATGGCAGGAAAGGAACACGAGAAGTTTTGAAAAAAAGCAAACTAATGCTTAAGGATGCATGTATCCGGTCCAACAGTGGATCAGGTGCGGAGTCGACTATGGCTGGTAGAAGATGGTTAACACAGTAAGAAATCAAGAACTTTGCCAGGCCTGGGGGATTGATTCATGGATGGTGTCTACAAGAGAAGTAAGATGACTAACATGAACATAGATATGGCCTAACTAGGCCATTAAGGGATTGTAAATAATTGTTGAGTTGTATATGTTTGCACTTGATTGAATAAAAAGGACTTTTTGAACAAAAAAAATAATTAATTGCAACATCCTTTTTTCCCTTATAAATCTCTTATGTGTTTTCTTTTATTAAATATATGAATTCTTTTATCTTTATGTTAGAGAGGGATTTAAGAAATACAATCGTCAAAAACAAGTTCTAAGTAGTTTTTAGAGTATATAAGGCTTTCTAATATAGCCCTTACCAATCCTACAAAATCAAATAACTTCACTTATAAAGACCTCGTGAGAAATAACATTTGGAGACCTTTAATGACACTACACTAGCATGTGTGTTATATAGCTTTAGATCATATTTAACATTTGAACTACCACTTCGTCATTGAAGTTTTAAGCAATTTCTCCATCCAATAAAAATTGCCGGTATTCAATTTACCAAACGTGTTGTACAAGATATAAAATATATACATAACTTTTTGCTGTATATAAAGTAGATATTGAGGAAAGTAAATTGTATTCCACCGTAACATCATCTTCTTTTCTAAATCTCAATTTTTTTTTTGTTTTTCATTATTTGGACTTTTATTTTTATATTAGAGAATGCTTCTATAGTCAAAATTGATTAGGTACAGTTTTAGATTTGAATTAGTTTTCAAACTCTTTAAGTCTACTAATATTGCAATTACTAATACATCGTTACCTTTAGTGACACTTTCATGTGTGGTACATAGTTTTTATAAGACCTGTTTACATTAAAAACATCATATGCATGATGTGTTGTATGGAGAAACTATCATTGCATTTCATTGTGTTTTTTTGCTTCCTGTAAAATTAATTAATCTAAAAAATAAGGACTTCATCCATAAAAACACTTGGAGATCTTTAGAGATAGTAGTATATTTATGGCGTTTATCCTTTTTTAAGAATTAAAATACTAATAAACTTTTTTCCGTCGGTAATTGTGAAGATCCTATAAATGCCTTATTGGTACCAAACATGAATTTTTGTGGAGATTGGACAATGAGAATTGTTCTTGTCAATTTATAGCTTTTATAACCTATAAATGCCTTACTGGTAATTTTTTTTTTATGGATACTTATTTTTTCCCAAATTAATGTGATCTTTAAGTACCAAAATTTTTCAGGTACATCACACCAACAATTTATAGGCGGGGCGCATGTGACATTGAATTCATATCGTGCATAGTCTTAATTGGTTGTATAGTTGTTAAAATTAACTTATAATCTTTACTAAGTTATAATCCTTTACTCGCCTTGTTATTCATGTAAATTCACTAGCTATACACACAATATCCATTTTATTAGTTGTTAGGGCCAAGTTGAGTTGGCCTATATTCGTTTATTACAACTTTAGCAAAATCAAATATCCCATTAATATTTTTTTATTTACCTTGTGAAAGTTATATGCATCAACTATCTCTTAAATGGCACGTTTAACTTTTTTTCTAAATCTCTTGTATAATTCGTTTCTATATATCAATTGTGTGATGTAGTCACTTTGTTGGCCAAGAGGTCTTAAAGAAAATAGCTGGTTTGTATGTTATTTACAGTAATAACTATATAAAATACATAATATAAGAATTTTTTGCTGTGATTATGGTGTATACACTATAAACAGTCAACTTTTATATCACTTTTTTTCTTCTAAATTTTGTATGGTGTTTTATTTATTCAATATATAATAATAATAATAAAATTTTTCATATGTATATACCATAGAGTGATTGTAGGGATACAATCATAAAAAATGTTCTTNCTTTAGATTATATATATAGTAATATGTTTAGAGAATGTTTTTTGCGACACTTTTATGTTTAATACATTGATTTTTGTAAATCCTATATTACATTGGATGTATGATCATACAATAATTAGGAAAATATTGCGGTCAGTAGTCATATATACACATGTGTATATAATTTCTACAAATCCTATTTTACATCGCAAACATAATTCAGTTAGGAAATAAATTGGCGGTTAGGAGTTTATATATATATATATTCCCCCACTGCCCTCCTTACTCCTTCAAATCTTGAATACCTGCCATACACCCTATTCAAGTACAGGGCTGAGAAGTTGAAGATTGTTATGTTGAAAAATTAGGGTTGAAACCCTAATTTGGAAAATTAGGAGTTTAGATTGTTATGTTATATATACCTTGTATATACAATATGAGGGTAGTATAGATGTTTACAAAGTACGTATTGACGAAATAAGAAAAAAAGATATATTCTTTTACCGGGTCAACGACGTAAGGACACGTCTGATACCTTTTCAAAGTTGTTGGTTAAGGTCTGTTATATTTTGAAATTAATACCTTGACTGTAATTTTACCCTAACCTTAGGGACATAGGCATAACCCATCTACATGTCAATCGTATGATGTAGTCACTTTGTCGGTTGAGAGGTCTTTAAAAAGAAGAGCTGGTTTGTGCATTATTCACTATGAGGACTACAAATACTAGTATATTATAATCACATTTTTTCCGTGATTATGGTATATATACTAAACTGTAAGTTTACATTAATTGTTATATAACTTGTTTTGAATCATTAAAGTTAAGTTCTACTAGTGTTTCGATCGTATAATGCTTACTAATGCAGTTGTTGTTAATCTTACAAAATTGATTAATCTTTGGAGTAATGATCTAATAAAAGATAATTTTTGGAAACCATTATCAACACTAATATGTTTGTATACAGTTTTCAATCAAATTTAACTATTAAACTTAACACTTAATTCTTACTATTTTAGTTAATTACATATGTATATCCACTCTTTTGGTTGTGGACCATCAATAGAAAATGTCTAGTATTTTACTGATGGTCCACAACATTTTTGCACTAATTATCGTAGAAATGTTTTGGAATAAAATAAATTTTAATCAACTATTTCATCGTCTTTTTTTTATTTTAATCAACTATCACATTCTACTTCAGATTGCAACATAATGCATTTATTTAATTAACTACTGCATCAACTTTTTTATTTTTCAAAATTTCATTTCAATTCGTTTTTCATTATATGCATTTTTTTTTTATAGTAGAGAATGTTTTTAGTTACATTTCTATGGTTAATACATGATTTTTGTAAATCCTGTTTTACATTGAAAACATGAGCATACGATAATTAGGAAACATAATCAGGAAAACATTGGGGGTTAGGAATCCCATATTACCAAAACATAAGTAATTTCTAGGAATCCTATTTAACATTGAACACATAATTCAACAGTGGCGGTTAGGAGAGTCTAATATATATATATATATGCACCACTGCCCTCCTCACTCCTCACTTCAAATCTTGAATACCCGCCATACACCCGCCTCTTTTCTACTAAATTTGCTTGCGCCTCCGTCAGCAGCTACCCACAATTCTTTCTTGAATCTGATTGTTTCTTGAATCGGTTCAATCAAGTACAGGGCAGAGAAGTTGAAGAAGAAAACAGAGGAGCCATACCCGCCTCTTTCTTGAATCACTATAACAAAGTACAGGGCAGAGAAGTTGAAGAAGAAAACAGAGGAGTAATAAGTTTATTCAAGAATGGAAATATTACCGGCAGGGTTCCGATTTGATCCAACAAACGATGAGGTACTAATTTATCTTTCCCGCAAGGTCTCTGGTAATCCATTGCCCTGCGATGGCTGTGTAATGGAGGGTGACATATATGATGAGAAACAACTGCACCAAATTTTCAGTCAAATCAAAAGTAGAGGAGGAGGGCCAGAGTACTTCTTCACCCAGCTGAAGAAGAAGGGAAAGGAGGGGTGTAAGAGACTTGATCGTACTGTCGGCAAAAATGGCAACTGGCATGCGACCCAGACAAAGAAGATTCTTGATCAAAGTGGCGAAAACGTGGTTGGATTCTTGAAATCTTTTGTCTTCAAAGGAGAAGAAGAGGACCACTGGAACATGGACGAGTTTTCGCTCAGCAACAAGAACGACTATGTGCTTTGCCGAATCAAGAACAAGAAGAAAAGAAAATTTGGTTACTGTTCTGATGATAATGGTGAGGCTGCCGTGCCTGTGCCTGTGCCTGATCTTGAACCCGTCACCAAAGCTGCCAAGCACGACCGGTTCCTTACCGCCTCCACCTCCTATTACTTGAATAACCCGAGGGAAGAAGATGCGCCTTTGATCTCCCCTGCCAGTTGCAGTATTCTGCCGCCACCTATCTTTTCTGGACCGTCACTCACTGACTGTGGTACTGATATGGGGAAGGATGACAATGCCGTATGGGATGACATCCAGAACCCATTAGCCATGGAAGGAGGAGCATTGGATTCGTTGAGATCAGACATCCTGGCCGCTGAACAAAATGTATGCACCAACAGTGGTATGCCTCTTGCAGCTGCAGAAGCAGCAGCTTTGCCAGATGATGCTTTTAATGCATCAGCTATGGCTGATCTTGATGGTTTTGACGAGGCAGCTTTTGCTGATCTAAGCTTTCTTGACGCATTGATTGGTTCTCCAGATATTGCTGACGATAATTATAGTGGCGAGTTGTTCGACTCGAACAATTTTCAGTGGTAGAAAATGTATTTAACTGCATTGTGAACAATTTTCAATGGTTGTTTGCTGTATAGAAAACTCCATGCCAGATGGAGTCATGTACCAAGTATTTCGAGGGCAGTGTAGTGAGTTCCCGGGATTTAGACTGGCCCAAGATACTTCAGATTTTTGACGATCTAAGAGATGTAGGCCAACTGTCTGAGATTAAAGATCATTGAAAATTATGTTTGTCCTTCAACATGCAGTATCGTGCCATTGATCGATTCTCTGATTCTTGGTTCTTGTATTCAAACTGTATATTGGTTTGTTATGTCAGATTTGTTTAGCTGTTGCTCAATCAGGTTTGATGCTTATATATGGTTCTTGTTTCTCTTTGTTATGTCTGCTATTTCTTGTCTATAAATGCCTTCTTTTCGGTCTCAAGCTTATGTACTTTTTTTTTCTGATGAAAAACCTTTGTACTTGTACTCTTTGCTGTGTAACTAGAAGAGATGCATGTATTTATTAACTGCAATAATGTTCTGTAAAGCGAGCGACTTTTGTTCATTGCATGTCTCCATGAAGTTGGAGGCATTTGCCTCAAGCTGTGACATACAATGCATAGGTTTGCAGAGTAAACATGAAATAGCAGTCATAGAAGCTCTCCGGTAAGCAGAACACAAAAGAAGCCATTATGTATGATTTAGTGAGGCAATAGATGTCAGCAATCTATAGCAAAGAATCAAAGAAATTCAATTCAATTACAGGCAAGGTGGGGTGATAATCATCATCTAAAAGGAAACATCGTACTGAATTCTTCATGGAGTAGGCTGCGTTTTACTTGACTTTATCCACGTGAAGTACTAATTTGCAGCTTATTTGGTCAAAATGGGATGGATATCAAAAGCTCTATATTTTAGGTAGTGCAAAACATACAACTAATTTTGATCCTTAGCTACGAAATATAAACTTTTGTGTCACTATCACGTACGCATAAAGACGAGCCTGAACTAGAGGAGTTCCAGCTCTCAGGCGTGGCACATTTCGTGAAACGAGCTTATCAGGAGTTCTTGCTACCTTTAAAAAACACGAGCTCAAAAAAAAAAATTCCCCAGCTCTTACGAGCATGACCTAAGCTGGATCACGACCATAGCTGATAAACAAACACTAGTCCCAGCATGCTAAAGGAGATGAGAACTCGTCTCATTTACTGTCTTACTGTTATCAACCAATGTAACTCCATTTTGCATCAGATACTGGTTTATTACTGCAGATCTAGTTGGGTCAATATACTCTTTGGGTTATTTTTTTTTCCGGATCTGTGTTCCTTTTTCACTTTGGGTCGCCAAAGCACATAAGAACCGGTGGGAGAGAGAATTTTTTTTGATCTTCCAGTAGTCTCCTCGAAAAATCCTTCATCTCATGTAGGCGTAACTTCTTAATAAGTTACTTTTTTAGAATCAGCAGCACCATCAAAGACATCCTTGTACCTAACTGATTAAGAGCATTTTGGCTTTTTGATTAAGAGCTTTTCTACAATCCAGAGGATATAACCTGCAAAATATGTGAACTTGTGCATATAAGGTTAGGTGTTGTGGAACTAAACAGTAACATACGGCTTCACCATAAAAATCAGGCTTTTTTTGGCTGGAATATTGTATCAGGTTTAGTTACTTGCTTTCGTCAATGGTCCAAACTACTGATGATTCATCGAGTTTTTCCAGAGAAATTATGCCAATGGGGCACCAGCAGATTATCTACTCAGTGTTCCAGATTATCTACAGTTTGGTGATTGTGTTTTGGATCCACGTTTTGCTTATTCATGATTCCAACAAATTAGGTTCTCTAATGCCAAGAGCACCAGCAGGTTATCTTTTCAATTTTTGTTTGTTGGGTTCCAGTTAGCTAACTTTAGCACCTAAGAATAGTTTCGTTTAGATCTGAAATGTGCTGCAAGAAAATTGATCGAGACCTGGAAGTTCAACTTCATTATAGTAGGATAAGTTACTGTTTAATTTTGGAGGATAGAAGAGGAGTTGATAAATTTCTTGATTGGAGGCGACGCCACAAATGCTAAATTGCCAAAAGGAAGTATATCAGGCTACATCAGTTACTCCCAGTTATCGTTAGATTATCTACATTCAATGTGACTTGATGAAGCAATGTATGATAGCAACTCCCTGCGATGGCCAGTGGAGGTAATTCATAAACATAATCAACCTACAATCACCCAGCAGGCCTAGCAGATGCATTTTCACCTCAAAGTTCATTTACTTGGCTAGTTGGCTTAGCAGTTGTATTTTGAACATAAAAAGAAAGTCTACCCAGAAACTTTAAAGACATGTATTAACTTGTGTGATAGAATTTTCAAAATTACAAGAAAAAGAGTATAACTTAGGTAAATATAACACCAAAAAAATATGTCAACTCTTCTAGAATGTTTGAATACCAGCTTGAACACCTTCCTATGTCGAAGAGTGGGGTGAGTATCCATGGTATACCTGCAAAGAGTTGGTGAATAATGAATGACATTGGTACTGTTGAAAACCGAATCCCAAATTAAAAAACATGGAAATTAATTACTTACTTGGTACCAAGGCTATAAAATACTAGTATCAACTAAGCACATTTGAGGTATTTCAAAATCAAAATGAAAGAAATTCTCTCAAAAATCATACCTCGATTAACATAGTTGAGGTAACAGTTTGAGACATTAAGAATAGTCAGTGCTAATTTCAATTTCTTCAGTGCACAGCTTTGAAATTACAAGCAGATAATGAAGTCTAAACTTTTTTCATTGTATTGGCCAGTGGACTCCTCACCCAATTAATGTAGACACGTCACAAGCAGCCTCATCAAAGAGAAAGATGACAGATGATTGTTTTGAAGCCAGTGGCATCCATTCAGAGGAACCTCTTAACCGCCAATATGCACGCCACAACAAGGCGTGTGTCGAACAATTTTTAGCTGAATCATATAATAACTTAATCGCGACAACACCTCGAATGGGAACACTTTTGCTCCTTTGAACAATTGTGATGAAGACATACAAGAGATGATTGAAGAGCTTCGCAGTCTGGGAGATTCATATCTCCCTCAGTACAAGATGTTGTAGGAATTGTGGTGCGCAATTTGTGATCATATGATTCATTCTAGTTTTCCCTCTTTAAAACTTGTGTTCAAATTGCTAGTGTTACCAAGAATTTTATGAATAAATGATACTTCTTGCGATTCTTATGAAATTTCAGTAGTTGGTGCATATTCAATGCTAACATTCGGCATTATGCTAAGAATAACCATTAATTGTCGTTACATGGGGGGTATGAGGAAGATTCCTTCAACCCGGGTAGCAGCCAAAATTTTTCCTTATGCTAAAGAGTATGAATGTACGATCGAGTTCCATGCGTCATTATTTTCAAATATAGTTATAATGAAGAAGCCACTCAATTTTTTTTTGGCAATGTCCCGTAACCATAGTTTCTTTAACCTAAGATAACTTGCTAAGTAGTATGGAGTCCTCAATGAAGATTTTAACGAATGGGCATACTGTATGAAAGGTTGGTAGTTTTACTTTGAGGTTGAACGTTGCAATGATTGCCAGAGTTCCATGTTTGTGTTCGAAACTTAATAGGAAAGTTGATCAATATATTATGCTGTTGGTGCAAAATATGGCTTGCTTTGATAGATTAATGAGCTATAATTGTGGCGATAAATAATTTCATCAACAGACTTTAACATGAGTAACATGCATGAAAGATTCCCTTTTGCTACATAGGAGGTTGTAGGCAAAGTTATAGTTTCGTTTACCGCACGTTTATAGAGTTATTTTAAAATGTTTAGTCACGGTTTAAAGTCTTCTCTTTTACTTGCATTGTTATAACACTTCGTCTTTTGAAAGAGCTAATTGTTTAAGTGACTACCATGTCCTCCATGCTAGTTTTTGGTCGAGCTAGGAAGTCGTGACATTGGTATACTTGAGTTCTATGTACTCATTCTACTATATTTTGATTTAACAAGTTTGCACGGATTTGGTGTCCAAAGCCATACTGGCAGTTAGCTTTTGGGGTAAAATGATAACTTGTTTCATTAATAACAAAACTTTTAAGGGTATATACTTGTGGTTGTACTAGGGTTTAATTTCTTATGCTTTATGGGCTTGAAATCTTATGAGTTCAAAGTCAGGTTGAATCACGTGCTCGTGCAGGAGGATAATGTCGACTTAGTGGGTAAATTCATGAAAGATTTTAAGTAGCGGTGAATAATGATTCCGGCGGATAAGCATGCAACGAAGTTATTGGTAGGGTCAAAATAGGTAATCATATATATACGTGTGTGTGCGCACGCGCGCATAAATTAAAGAAAGACACAAATTCAACAATAAATTATAGCATTCCAAGAATGTTGAGTTTTTATAGTCACAACTTGATTACTACCTAATGTTAGTACATGAATACAATAAATGAGAACTAGTAAAAATTCGATTAAGTTTCATGCTAAACATGCTTCAATGCCATTGTGTACATAAGAGCTCTTATCTATCAATTCGATACCACGCTTTGGTTATTAATTTACTCTTGGGTAGGCTTCAAGCTAATGTTTGCTTTCTTGGGATATCCCTATATGTGGAGGAGCTGTGTATGACTTATGATCTTTGGGCTATAAGTGTATTGGGCTTAATTATAGTGGCACAACTAATTAAATTAAAGTCTGTTGGTTATATAACCTTTTGTTGGGAGGTTAAAGACTTAAGGTTGAATTAAAAACTCTTAAGTGGTCAGAGAGGCAAAGAGAGAAAAAGTGAAGTTTCTCTTCATAGAGAGAAAATTATGTCAGTCAACTTCATAGGCTTCATCAGAGGATCAAAAGTGGTGCGATTGACCTCAATTTTTTTTTTTTTGGCAAGTTCCTGAGGATATTGTCTTAACGTGGTCAGTTTTTGCATTGGATGTCTATAGCTTGAAATATAGAGATATGAATAGCAGCTCATTTTTTGGTACTATCTCTCTAATCTCTTTGTTGTGGTGAAGCAAGAGTATTATTTTCTTGATATTTTGATACTTGTCAGCCTCTACATTAAGCTAGAAAAGAAAAACCTTGTAACCCCGTTATTTGATATAGTGGAAGAATTATTCGGAGTTGGCCCGGGGTTTTTCCCTTCGCATTGAAGGGTTTTCCGCATTAAAGAATTGTTGGTTTTGTATGGCTAGTTGTATTATTGCTATTTGCTTGTTTGGTTTGCTTCTGCACACATATATCTTTATTGGTTATTTCGTAGAGGGCTAACACAAGAAGGGAAAGGTGAGGCTTTCCCCAATAGTGATATCAAGAGCTATTGGTTTGAAATTTGTCTTGTGTAGTCATGAAAATGTTTCAGAAGAAAGATGAAATTTAAAATTACCAATCGTAAATAACATTAATTTAACATTAGAAAAAATTGTCCACTTCTACTGGTTACAGAAGACGTTGATCTACTACTTTTTTTTACTGCCTCTCTCCCTTTCTTCGTCCTATGATCCATCTCTCTACTGGATATAACCCTCACATTCATGAATCCATTGCTCTACTTAAGCGCAGAGAAGGTTACCGAGCTTGGATTACCCAACTGATCTTGCAACTCCATGATCTTCTTTTCAAAGTAATAATTATACTCATCTTGCCTTTGCTCCTTAAAGAAACCATAGATATTCTTCGTATTCTTTAGTTGTGCATTCAACGATTCCTTTTCCTCCATGGATCGACTGGTATCAACAGGGACACTTTCTGACGTATCAGTTCATCTTTCTCACTAGCCATCTGGAAGTACTTTTGCTTCCATTCATTCGGTTTGAGGTCTACAAAGTAGAAGTGCTCGACCTCATCCTCTTCCTCAATGGGCCCTTCTAGGTCAATCTCAATAGGACCTTCTTCCTGCCCTTCCTCCTTATCTTGGTCCTCCTCCTCTGGATCCTTTTCAGGATCTTCTTTAGAATCCTCTTCAAAAGGTTTCTCATCGAACATATCATCTTCGATCCTTTCTCCAATACCAAGTTACGCATCATTATGTACCCCCGCCATATCCTACAACAACGAAGATGCAAACGTTGTCAAATATACCTTTATCGAAACAAACTCACATATCTAGCCACTACTATGGTTCAACTAAGTTATTAAATTTTTTCCCTAAGCCTCTTCTCAAAATTTAGGCTTTCCATCATACGTTTCTAAAGTCTACAGAATATAAGTCTAAGTTCTGATACCAACTACAATACCCTGAAAATCTGCGCGTTAACCACTAACTCGATCAGTTATACTAAGATAATAATATCTTTACAATCAAATGGACAACCAACATCAGAGCAACTAAACCGTCACTTAGTCATACTCATTAGAGCAACTAAAAAACAGTCACTTAATCATTCTCTTAGTAGACTGTCATAAATGAAACATCACGTCTAAGTCTGAATTTTTTTAAAATAACAATATTTGCCCACGCAGGGGTTCTAAGGGACAATTCAGTTACTTAAATCAACTCGCTCACTTCGCTCTGGTCCATACCCAAGTAACCTGTCATTGGTCATCAGTAGTAAAAAGAAGTAAAATGAGGGTGAGATTTTGAAAGCCCAGTAAGGTCAATCAAAGATTAAAACAACGCAGTTCGAATGATCTTTCATATACAGTCAAATGACAATTTTAAAAAAAATTGAATAAAACCACAACATTTCGATATAGACATTAGGAAGAGTATCAACTCAATCCCTCAAAATCAATAGATATTTCAAAACATTTCAGATACAAGAAAAAATAACATTTGACATTGTACATTAGCAGTACATATTAGTAAAGCCACCTCGGCAGTGCTCAGATATACTCTACATATGCATACGTACACTAAGTAATTCATTTAGGTACTAGTTTCAACCCAAACAGAACATACCATCCTTATAACACCAACAATACAGACAATCCCTATAATGCCTCAGATTTACTATCTCATGTCAATGTTCAGAAGAAATGCACATAAATCAATATATTGTATAAAGTTCGAATAAACAAAACGGTTGAGCAGTGATAAGAGTCTCAAACGATCGATTAAAATATTTTTGTAGCTTAAACGATCGCTTAAAAATTTGTAATAAATCATTTTAAAATATTTTTGTAGCTTAAAGCAGCATAAAAAGTTATAGTATGAATTCTCTAAATTTTTAATTTTTTTTGAATTAAAAACAATTTCTTTGAATACAAGAAAAGCCAAAAAATAGCCATTAATATTTCTAGCTCGAACCGAAGTCTCATAATTCTTATAATAGCTTTACAATATACAAGAAAAATACAGAAACTGAATCAGAATTAAAAAAAAAACAAAAAAACTATTTTAAAATTATCTATTACGCTAAATCAAATGCGATATGGATAAAGGTACCAATTCCAATCTAAAATTCATGAAACTCAAAGTGCAACTTATTTATAATATTAAAATGTTACTTTAATTTTTTTAGAATTAAATATGAATTTTAAAGACTCAAAACAAATATTAGAAAAATGAACTTGCAAACATTATTAACAATACTAAACGATTCCAGAAAAGCTGAAATTTTACCGCTAATCCTAATATTACCCTAAGAAACTTTTTCGTTAAAGTTTTAGCAATTTACTACAATAGTAGATATTCCACAATCACGTGGTACAACTAGATTAAATGACCTACGTATGTTGTCGGACAAACCTGAATCAAAACCACCGTAATTTGATACGGATCCTACGATAAGCGACCTAAACTTCTGTTTATGACAGGAAAATAGAAAAAAGGATATGACAGACTCTTTTTGTAAAGCTTGTCTGTGGACCAATATTTGGTCGCGCGGGAGGGGGGAGTGTACTAAACTTTTGTAGACTAAACTAAAAAGTAAGTTAAAATTACCTCTAGATGATGATGCCTTAAAAATCTTGGAAACACCTTGAGATGAATCCACTAAGTAATGTAGATCGCTAATATGAAGAGCGTTGTATGAAAATGAAAATGTTGAAGTTCTACTTAGAAATGATTTATCACTTCTGAGAATATATGGTACAAAAATTCTAAAGAGGCCAGCCTCCTTGAAATGTAGTCAAAAGGTTTTTTTTATAGAAGTATATGGCTAACCAAAGTGTTTAAATAACTTCTGAGTTTGAGATCTCTGATGGAGTCAAATATTTGATTGAAATTATAGATTGGACAAAAGTCAACTTTCAACTGGCCGGTTCATCCCATCATATTTTAAGTTTTTTTTTTTTGGAATTTTGGAAGATTATCTGCCCCTAATTTATATCCCTGATTAAACAAATGAGATGTACCAGATTTCAGAAATTATCTTCAATTTTAAATAAATATAGGAGATTTACATTCATCAAGAATTAATTTCAAGATATTTCTGAATTATCTAAGTAATCATAATCTTCTAACTGGACCGGACTCATACTAGATTGGACTGGACTGGACTCGACCAAACTGGACTGGACTGGACCACTTATTTGACTTAATTAAATAGATTATGCTCACTATATTATTATACCTAAAACCATAGTTAGGAACCAACTTTAATTATCAATAACGCCCAATAATAATAAATAAACAAAAAGACTCTAGAAAAGGAGTGTTCATATGTAATTTACTTTCCTTGAGAGTTTATTTGTTTGTGTCGCTGAAGTCAAATTTGAACAGACTAATATTTCTTCTAATTATTATGAGGACTTAGTAATTGGTGCGTACTCAATGCGGAAGATCAAATGAGATTGATGAATCGTCAGCTTCGTAAGCTCGATTCCCCTAAGTATCTTTCTAAAAAGTTAATGATGCATAAGCCCTTCTTTTCTGTTAATGTCCAGTGAACATCTACGCTTAGAGCTCTTAGTGTATACGGGGCCATGGGGCTAAAGATTATGGGTCCAAGATGAACCTTGACCACCCCTTTAATGTGTGCCGCAACATCGAATAAGGTCTAAGTACGACTGTACATATCATATATGCACATTGAGACAATTCTAGATCACCTCTATTTTTATTTTCATTTTTTCGCAAAAAGAAACAAGAGAAACTCATAGTTTTAACTGCAAACCAGCAGGAAAAGGTGAACATGGTCTCAAAACATGATGCCTAATTCATCATGTCTACTATGAGTCATGAAAGATACGTAAAGAAAGTGCTTGATATTGAGAACGAGTTTAAGTGGTTGTGCATCAATAATTATGGGCGACAATCATGCATGAAAGTTTGTAGCGTGAAAACAATATGTGTATATATATATATATATATATAAGAAAGACAGAATCTACAATAAATTATGATAATCTGCATATGTTTTTGAAATTAGTTCTGAGTATCGAATAGGTAGTAACGGGAATGGGATTTTGGAAACTTACGAGGAGTACCATAATTAACAGTAGATTTTGTTTAGTAGTCACATGTATGCTTACTTGTTTTTACACTACCAACCTTCATGCATGACTATCTGCCATAATTGTTTTCGCACCTAAAATTGAACTTGTTTTCAATATCAAGCACTTCCTTCAGGTACTTTCAAGAATCATAACATATTGGGTTTTTAACATCATCAATCGAACTTAAGCTTATATGCAATAATATTTCGTAGGTTCCTAACCGAACTTGATTATTAGGATTGAGGAGATGGTTGTCCCGTAAAAAACTAGTATGAGAAACAAGAGACCAAACCTAGTAAAATTACCAAAAAGATGAACTCGAACCACGACTAAATTTTAAAGTTAGTCCACAAAACGTGCGGTAAAAGGAAAACTAGCTTTCGCGGCGACCGCATATGTAATGAAATAGGATGTTTCTTGTTAGTTGTGTGCAAGTTTACTGAAAAGGTTACTTATTAACTTTACCATAAAAATATCGTATTACGTATCAAAGGGGCACCAGATTTATTCATTGTTATGATTAACAAATTACCTTCTAGCAAAGCGGGTGATCAGCATTAGTTCTATTGAGGGGTCGACATCGACATGGAACATGTCGCAACAACTACAAAAGTATGTACCCGTAACAAACCAAAATAACACTTCTATAATGTTCACTTAGGACCCCAATTACCATGCTGGGAGTTTCCGATGTAATTTATCCTTGTTTTAGAAGGAACATTCCATCAAAACCATCTCATATTCCTAGCTCATGACTAACTTTCCCAAAATGTGCACATGGAAGTGAGATTGTCATTAACTATTTAACAACTTCACTGTCGATTTACTACCACTATATGATGTCGTATATATACCAAAGTACAAACAATTTATGTAGAACTTGAAAATGGAAGGAGAGATATTTTCGACAAGTTTCTTTTTGCCTAATTGATTTCAGAAACAAATTTAATGGAGCTATACTCATGAAAAAGGAAAAAGTTCTCCATATAACATATAATTGTGGGAAAAAATTTGGCTGCTATCCCGGTTGAAGGAATCTTTCTCCTACCCCCTATATAATGACAATCAATAGTCTCTAATGTTTCTAGTGGCTTTTATTTTGTGACACTAAAAAAGTGCTGCTAATAATTGTCACTGAAAGTGTTAGGAGAAAAGTCACTAGAAACATTTAGCGACTATTAATTGTCATTATACACGGATTGAAAGAAGATTCCTTAAATCCGGGTAAAAGCTAAAGTTTGTTCATAATTGTGCAAATAATGAAATAAAACGTAGAAATCTTCAAGGTCGCTCCTTTCAATCCTCCACTGTCAATGATGCATCACTCGTAAAAAGGACCCTAAATTGAAGAAGAAAATAGTCGAAAATATGTAAATATTTACGACAAAAACCTCACCAAATTTCACTTTGGCATCGTAAGGAACAAGTAAACCAATTCTCTCAAGTTTAAAGAATAGTCTTTTGTGTTCGAATCAAGGAAGAGCCAAAGGACTTAATCATGCATACTGCGATTGCCTAGCAATATGAAACATAGGGAATATAGGGAATTAGTGCCAGAAACGTACCTTTGAGGAATGTTCTACCACACGTGCATTCAATCTAGGTTATTAGAAAAGAACGATTTGACCTTTGATGTCCTCAGATATTAAATGAAGGTCTAGCCTTAAAAAATATACTCGATTTACATTTCAGTTACCTAAATCAGATATCGAAGGGTTGAGAAAACGACTGTTTGAAGTTAGGGTTCTGCATTACCTGCCTGAAAATAGAATTTATGGTTTTCTATGTGCGAAAGGCAAAGGTTTGGCCTATTAACTTCCCTATAGTATGATGGGGTGGTGCTCACTATCTTCAGATTAGCCAGAGATAAATGATAGAGATCGGGCTTCCAAAGATATTAGCATTACCAACTCTACTGCTAAAATTGAATTTCCTGTCCAATCCTAGAGCTAGGATTTGATTACACCGTCTTAGTAGCCACAAAATTTGATAAATTAAGGGGAAAAAGCAAAAATGAAAAAATAAAACTAAAAATGCATGCAACACATTTGGCAACCGTTGACATGTGTTGGTAACAAATTTCTTCAAGATTCGACGTAGTCAAGGAAAAAAAAATTATCTGCAAAACCAAGGAAATCGTTACTTGGAGGCTAAGTAAGTTCTAGAAATTTACGTTGCACATTCTGGATTACAATAAAGCACTTGAGGGTTCGTTGAAAAGGAACAGTACGTACGTATCATAAAAAAGTGATTCGACGTAGTTATGTGCTACAATTGACATATATTTTGATCATATTAATAAGAATTGCACAAATGCCTAATTGAGTTTAGATTTAAAATGATGGGACAACGATAAAATTGAATTGGGGTGTCTACCCTTGGCAAAATAAAAAAGTAGACTACATATATATCATACATATCAACCTAGGACATGCTATGGCTTTGACATGAATATCGATATGATGACGAAGTGCTAAGAATGCATATTACTTGCACATTGAAAAAACATTGAGGCGTCGAAAATCACATTTCCAATAAAACAATTATTTAAATTATTAGGACTTCTGCACTTGAAACAATACATCATGTGGTGCCACTAAAATGAATAGCTTTCGGTATTGTGCCTCAGTCAAGTGGTCAACATGAAATAAATTTGGAGGAACACAAAGACAATATTGGAATCTCCAACTTACAATTGAATAAATACGTGGACAAGGTTTTACTCTTTTTTACTACTAAGACTATGAGATGAAGTCACGAGTATGTTGTATCACTTCAAGTTCTAGCTAACTTTTTCATCAAATAATAATCCAAGTGCTCACATTAAACAGTAGTTTACACATACCTAGATATTCTACTCTGTATTAAGCGAAACTCAAGTTAACAATGAAATATGTTTATGTCCTGCATTAAATGCTCTACTTTACTTCTACCTAATTTTGTAACAATATCATCTGGAATTGGCTCTTACCCATAAAGTTCAACTATTCATAGTAGTTGCTTCGAGCGTATGACGATTAGAATGATAGATACAACTGTAGTACCAAAACAATCTCTAAGTTTATTCGTAACTTATCGATTTCTTCTTTGTCACTGTGTACATATGGATATAAAGTTCACGACCGGAGCTCTTAATTAGCTTTGCTACCACAATATGCTTGTTCGCGTCAGTAAAAGTGACCACTTCAATTTGCATGCTTAGGTTCATGAGTTCAAAGCATAAGCTTCAAGGGTTGGAAATTATATAAAGTTACAAGGAAAATTACTTTATGAGCTCGTAAATAGTTGATGCGTTTGCCTTTACTCATAGAGACAATTCTAGATTACTTTCAATCTTTTGCCAAAAGAAATAAGAGAAACTCCGAGTTTTAACTGCAAATCATCAAGAAAGTGTAAGAATGGTCTTAAACATGATGTTTAAACCATCAAATCTGCTATGATTCATGAAAAATACGTAGCGAAAGTGCTTGATATTGAAAACGAGTTGAAATGGTTGTGCGAACACAATTATGGCTATAACAATCATACATGAAAGTTGGAAGTGTGAAAACAAGTAGGCAAACATATGTGAATAATAAGAAAGACAAAATCTACAATAAATTTCAGTAATCCACATATGTTTTCGAAATCAGATATGAGTAACTGTCCACTCGTCACTACCTTTTTTGAACTATATTAACCCCCCACCCGTAATACCTATATATCTCACTTATTAGAATCCATTAATATAGGCCATCACCCACAAAGACGATCCTATCTCCCAACATCAATAGTCCCCTTTAGTTGTTAAGGTACATTCATATCATCTCTAAAGATGGCTTCATTTGGCGAGAACAATCCCTCACACTTAACTAGGTGGGAGAGTCAACTTAATGTTCCAAGTGAACATTCAGGGATTTTCCTCCAAGGACTTGAAAGTGTAAGTGATCTTGCGTAGACCTAAAGTTAATGTTGCATTATATTGTTAAAATGCCTAAGAATTATTCTAGATCTAATTCTACATTTATTTGTTCCCATTTATCATCAAATGTTAAAAATTTTAATAGCCGCCATCACAAGAAACGAAAGAAAGTTACGAGATGGAAGTCATAGATCCCTTATCCTACAAGTTTCCGAACAATCTAAACATTCAACCAATGGTAATGGCTGAGGTAGATCTTTCATCCTTTTTAGTTGTTTTTGTTTTTGCAAACATCCTTTATATGATAGCCCTAGCTCTAAAAGATGTAAATTAATCATTTCTGGTAAACAAGAGAACCCAAAGGAAGCTAGATTTGTTCAAACATAGGAAATAAATATAAATATTGTTTTAAAAGCGATGTATATGGTACAACAATCCGCAGGTGATTTGCAATGGTAGCATCCGGTTAAGATGTCAAGCAGAAGTTTCACCATATAAATAAAAAGAGTGAAGAGCTTGATTGTGTATACGCGCGCGCGCGAAAGAAAAAAAAAACCATTTTGTGTGTGTGAGAGAGAGAGAGAGAGAGAGAGAGAGAGAGAGAGGGTTGGGTGTCAGAGGGATATAGGATAAGAAAAGGAGGAACAATATACCACCTTTGTCACCATAAATGGTTTGTCTTACTATTATGATTTACCCTACAGAAACAATCAACTTTTGAGGACTTATCGACAATTCCCAAGCCGACCACAAGAGGATCATCAAAGATTCTCTGTACTTCTGATCCAATAACAGTTCGTCTAGAGCAGTGCTGCATTGACTACATTAAAAGGTTGGATAAGGTAATTTCATTCTTCAACCTATGTCCTTAACCTATATATCATCTCCCTTTGTTTCTAAAAGGGAAAAGGTAGGAGAGCTTATGATTGTGATATTGGACAAAAAAACAGGCATTGATATTTAGACCATACCATTGTGTTGTACGTTTTTTAGTTAATGGTCAACTAACCTAACAGTTAAAACTTGATATTGTATTTTAGGAGCAATTGCGAGATGAGGACTCTATGACTCAAGGAACCAAGAAGAAGATCCCCTTAACATGGAATGAACGACTAGAAGGATGGGTGATTCAGTTAAGACATCGTCCGAATGGAAGAGTCGATAAGGTATAATAGTCGGATCCATTTTTTTTTATGTATTATTCTTAGTAAAAACTTTATAAATAAATATTGGAAAACATAATAAAAAACATTATGCCGCAGTTTTATCTCCACAAGAAGTCCTTTACATTTCGATCTTTGGTCGAGGTTGAAAATTTCATCGTGTATGGTGTTTGTCCGCATAAACCACCACATCAGGAGGAAGAAAGCTCAAGAGGAGCCTCTTTGGTGAGTTGAATCTTTACTCCATCTGTTTATTTTATTTCTTTCTTTTGGCTTTTGTATTTTGAACATAAAAAGAAAGTCTATGCAGAAACTTGAAAGACATATATTAACTTGTGTGATAGAATTTTCAAAATTACAAGAAAAAGAGTATAACTTAGGTAAATATAACACCAAAAAAATATGCCAACTCTTCTAGAATGTTTGAATACCACTTTGAACACCTTAATATGTACCTGCAAAGATTTGGTGAATAATGAATGACATTGGTACTAAACATAATCTCAAAAGGGTAACCGAACATGACAAATTAAAAAACATGAAAATTATGATAAAGAAAATTCTAATTAGTTCAGTGTGGATACATCGGATATCCCTCTACTTACTTGGTATCTAGGCTATAAAATATCAGCTAAGCACATTTTAGGTATGTCAAAATCAAAATGAAAGAAATTCTCTCAAAAGTCATACCTTATTTAACATAGTTGAGGTAACAGTGTGACACACTTAAGAATAGTCAGTGCTAATTTCAAGTTCTTCAGTGCATAGCTTTGACATTACAAGCAGATAATGAAGTCTAAACTTTTTTCATTGTATTGGCCAGTGGACTCCTCACCCAATTAATGTAGACACGTCACAAGCAGCCTCATCAAAGAGAAAGATGACAGATGATTGTTTTGAAGCCAGTGGCATCCATTTAGAGGAACCACATAACCGGCAATATGCAAGCCACAACAAGGCGTGTGTCGAGGAATTTTTAGCTGAATCATATAATAACCTACTTAATCGCGACAACACCTCAAATGGGAACACTTTTGCTCCTTTAAACAATTGTGATGAAGACATACAAGAGATGATTGAAGAGCTTCGCAGTCTGGGAGATTCATATTTCCCTTAGTACAAGATGTTGTAGGGATTATGGTGCGCAATTTGTGATCATATAATTTATTCTAGTTTTCCCTCTTTAAAACTTGTGTTCAAATTGCCAGTGTTATTAAGAATTTTATGAATAAATGATACTTCTTGCGATTCTTATGAATTTTCAACGCTAACATTCGGCAATACGTTAAAGAGTATGAATTGTATTATTTGTACGATCGAGTTCCATACGTCATTTTCAAATATAGTAATAATGAAGAAGCCACTCATTTTTTTGGCAATGTCCCGTAACCATAGTTTCTTTAACCTAAGATAACTTGCTAAGTAGTATGGAGTCCTCAATGAAGATTTTAACGAATGGGCATACTGTATGAAAGGTTGGTAGTTTTACTTTGAGGTTGAACGTTGCAATGATTGCCATAGTTTCATGTTTGTGTTCGAAACTTGATAGGAAAGTTTATCAATTATGCTGTTGGTGCAAAATATGGTTTGCTTTGATAGATTATTAGCTATAATTGTGGCGATAAATAACTTTATCAATAGACTCTAACATGAGTAACATGCATGAAATATCCCCTTTTATTACATAGGAGGTCGTAGGCAAAGTTATAGTTTCGTTTACCGCACGTTTATAGAGTTATTTTAAAATGTTTAGTCATGGTTTACGGTCTTCTCTTTTACTTGCATTGTTATAACATTTGGTCTTTTGAAAGAACTAATTGTTTAAGTGACTTCCATGTCCTCCATGCTAATTTTTGGTCGAGCTAGGAAGTAATGGCATTGGTATACTTGAGTTCTATGCACTCATTCTACTATGTATTGATTTAACAAGTTTTGCACGAATTTGATGTCCGATGCCATACTGGCAGTTACCTTTTGGGCTAAAATGATAACTTCTTTCATTGAAAACAAAAGTTTTAAAGGTGTATACTTGTGGGTTTAGTTTTCTTATGATCGCTATGTTTCTTGGTGACCACGAGAATGTGTATTTTCAGTTGTACTGGTGTAAAGTTTATGCTTTATGGGTTTGAAATCTTATGAGTTCAATGTCAGCTTGAATTATGTGCTCGTGCAAGAGTGATAATGTCGACTTAGTACCCAAAAATCAATCAGGTTTAGCTGTGTATGTACCTTTCCATTCATCGAGACACTGTCCTAGTCTTTTTCTTTTCGTGGTAAAAGAAGAAGGAAACTCTTAGGCTCTGTTTGACAGAGCTTTTTTTTTTTTGTCTTCAGTTTTCAAAGAGCAATTTTTAAAGAGCAGCTTAATTTTTTTTTTTACAAAAACAAGTGGGTGTTTGATAACCCTTTTTTTTTAGTTTTTTTTTTTTTTTGGTGTTTGGTAACCCTTTTTATTTTGACTTTTTTTTTCTGTGGTGGTTTGCGGTGGCAATGGTGGAGCGTAGCGGTGGTCGACGGTGGTGGTGGCCGGCAGTGGTTGTTGTCGGCGGTGGCTGCCGAAGTGGTGGCCGGAGGTGGCTGCCGGCGGCCGGAGATGGTGGATGCCGACGGTGAAGGTTGTCGGCGGGCAACGGTGGCTGTCGGGCGGCGGTGGTTGCCGGCGGCCGGAGGTGGCTGTTGGGCGGCGGTGGCTGTCGGAGGTGACTGCCGGCGATGGTGGCTAGAGGTGGCTGCCGCCCGGTGGTGGTTGCCGGCGGCCGGAGGTTTTCTGTCGGGCGGCGGTGGCTGCCGGAGGTGGCCTCCGGCCAGAGGAGGTGGCCACCGCCCACCGCCGCCCGGTGGTGGCTGTCGGCGGCCGGAGGTGGCTGTCGGTGGCTGCCGGGCGGCGATGGGCGGTGGCTACCGGCGGCGGGTGAGTTGTGGTGGAGGTCTCAAAATTTTTTTTTAAGTGAAAACGAAAAGAGCTTTTTCCTCTTTTTTTTTTACTCTACAATTTAAAAAGCCACTTTTTAAATTGAAAAAAAAAGTGGTACCAAACACTCCTTTAGGCTTTACTGTTAATCACTGTGAAAAAAGAGCTTGTGCTTAAGTCATCAATTTGCTATTGTTCATGAAAGATACCCTGGGTAAATTCATGAAATTGTAAAAAATTTAAAGGGGTAGTGATGAAACAATTATTATGGATAAGCGTGCACAGAAGTTGGGTAAATTCATGAAAGATGTTAAGTGGCAGTGAATAACGATTATGGCGGATAAGCACGCAAAGAAGTTGATAGGGTCAAAATAGGTAAGAATATAAATGAGAATAAAGAAAGAAAAAATTCAACAATAAATTACAGGATTCCACAATTGTTGAGTTTTTATAGTCACAACTTGATTACTGCCTAGTGTTAGTACAGGAATACAATAATGGAGAAGTAAAATTCGATTAAGTTTCATGCTAAACGTGCTTCAATGCCATTGTGTACATAGGAACTCTTTTCTATCAATTCGATACCACGCTTTGGTTATTAATTTACTCTTGGGTAGGCTTCAAGCTAATGTTTGCTTTCTTCGGATATCCTCCATGTGGAGGAGTATGACTTATGATCTTTGGGTTATAAGTGTATTGGGCTTAATTATAGTGGCACACTTAATTAAATTAAAGTCCATTAGTTATATAGCCTTTTGTTGGGAGGTTAAAGACTTAAGGGTGAATTAAAAACTCTAAGTGGTTAGAGAGGCAAAGAGAGAAAAAGTGCATTTTTTTCTTCTTAGAGAGAAAATCTCATCAGTCAACTTCATAGACGTCATCAGAGGATCAAACGTGGTCCGATTGACATCAATTTTTTTTCTTTCGTTTTTTGAAGTTCCTGAGGACATTGTTTTTACGTTCAACAGTCAATTTTTGTATCAGATGTATGTAGCTTCGAGTACAGAGATATGAATAGCAGCTCATTTTTTGGTATTATCTTTCTAATCTCCTTATTGTGGTGAACCAATAGTGTTATTTTCTTGATATTTGATACTTATTAGTGTTGTATGTGGAGCCTGATTTCAATCCAGAGACATTGCTACAATGAGGTAGTGACCCGAAAGCAAGTTTTTGTGAGGTTGTCCCACATTGCTTATTGAAAGAAGGTCACAACTTAACCCAAGTATATAAGTGTCTTGTCCCACATTAGTTATTTAGAAAAAAATCACCTCTTAGCTCTAAATAAATATACATGGCCGTGTATTGTTTTGGGCCAAGAGAGAAAACCACAACATAAAGTGGGGGTTAAGATTTTGGTTGTAACGCTGCCGAATAGTGAAATTGAAATCTGGTCATACTCCGGGGACGTAGCCATATTGGTGAACCTCGTAATTCTTGTGTTGTGCGTTTGATTTATTTTTTATTTAAATTTCTCGTTTCTTTGTTCTTCAAATGTATTGTTTCGTAGTTGCTGCGTTTCGTAACAACTGGCACCAGAGCTTGGGTTCGAGTTTTACTCACGTAGGTTCTACGTTTGAGTGGGAACAATGGCCGAAGAAGGTAAAGGAAAGATCGAGAAGTTTAATGGTATGAATTTCCAGTGGTGGAAGATGCAAGTTGAAGACTACTTGTATCAGAAAGATATGTATCTACCGCCGGTGGGAGAGAAACCTGAAGCAATGAATGTGAACGAGTGGACAATTTTGGACAGAAAGGCGTTGGCTACAGTAAGGCAAGTAGCATTCAATATCTCCAAGGAAAAAACTACTGCTGCTGTGATGAAAGCATTGGAGAAATTGTATGAAAAACCTTCTGCTTCGAATAAGGTATTTCTCATGAAGAAACTATTTAATATGAGGATGTCTGAAAATGGTTCAGTTGTTGATCATCTAAATGATTTTAGTGGTGTTACAAATCAATTGGAATCTGTCGGCATTAATTTTGATGATGAAATTAGGGCTTTGTTGTTTCTATGTTCACTGCCTGATAGTTGGAATAACTTGGTGACGACAGTGAGTAATTCTACTATCTCTGGAACGCTAAACACTTCATGATGTTGTGAGTTCTGTGATGAATGATGAAATGCGGAGAAAGACAATTGGTGATGGTATATCATCTAGTACTACTTTGTCCATGGAATCCAGAGGTAGACTGAATAACAAGCAGAATAACAGGGGAAGAAGTCCTACAAGAGGAAGATCAAAATCAAGAGGCAAGTCGAAGTCCAAAGGGAGAACCATAGTATGCTGAAATTGTAATAAGGAAGGTCATAAGAAGAATGATTGTACATAACCAAAGAAGAAAAAGGGAGCAGGGGGAAGACAAGGTGATGATGAAGGGGCAAACATGGTAAGTTCAAACGAACGGACATATGACGATTTATGTCTTTCTACTACAGTGGATGATAATTCCAAAGTGTGGTATGTAGACTCAGGAGCCTCGATTCATTGAACACCTCATAGGGATTGTTTCAGTGATTATGTTCATGGTGATTATGGACATGTGACTGTTGGGAATGGATATCGGTGCATCATTGTTGGAAAGGGAAAAGTTGAAATTAAACTGTCAAATGGAGGAACCCTAATTTTGAATGATGTTAGACATATTCCAGAACTGTAGAAGAACCTTATATCCGTCAGCGGGTTGGATCGTGAAGGCTATTTTGTGGCATTTGGTGAAAAACAGTGGAAGGTGACCAAAGGGTCGATGGTGGTAGCAAGAGGAGAAAGAGTAGGAACCCTATATACTCTTTTAGGTACCTATAACCACTATATATCTTTGGCTTCTACAGAAAATTTGAGGACTACATTATGGCATCACAGGTTGGGACATTTGAGTGAGAGTGGTATGAAAATTTTGCACTCAAAGAATGCATTGCCAGGGATGAAGAACATTCAGTTGGATTTCTGCGAGGGTTGTGTCTATGGAAAGCAAAAGCGGCAGTTTTTGGAAGGACGGTAAAGAGAGGAAGACTGAAAGACTGGAGTTAGTTCATACAGATGTTTGCGGACCTACTACAGTAAAATCTCTTTGAGGTAATTTCTACTTTGTTTCTTTTATAGATGATGCTAGTAGAAAGACCTGGATATATGCCATCAAACAGAAATCTGATGTTTATCACACTTAAGAAGTGGAAAGCTCTTGTTGAGAATGAAACATGGAACAAAGTAAAATGCCTAAAATCTGACAATGGGGGTGAGTATCGTGATGGAGGGTTCCAAGAATATTGTTCCAATAACGGTATCAGGTTAATAAGAACTGTTAAGAGGACACCTCAACAAAATGGCTTGGCAGAGAGGATGAATCGAACCATCATGGAACGAGCAAGGTGTATGAGGATACATGCTTATTTACCTCTACAGTTCTGGGCAGCAGCTGTGGATACTGCCGTATATTTAATTAATAGAAGTCCAGCCAGTGCTCTAAATGGTGGTATTACTGAAGAAGAATAGTCAGGTAAACCAGTAAATTATTCTTTTCTGAGAGTTTTTGGATGTATTGCTTATGCTCATATTGATAAAGAGGAAAGAAAGAAACTTGACTCTAAATCTCAGAAGTGTGTCTTTCTTGGATATGGAGTTGATGAATATGGTTATCGTTTGTTGGACTACGAACATAACAAAATCATCAGGAGTAGGGATGTCATATTCGATGAATCACTGTTGTATAAGCATAGGTTACAAGAACATGGAATTCAAAAAGAAGACAAGGAATACATGGAACTTGATGAGCCAGAAGATGAACAGATACCCAGAATAAAAAGTCTAGAAGTCCTTAATGAGACAACTGATGCTGCTGAAATTGGAGCTGGTGATCAACAACAAGTGCCAGAAACTCTTAACCTCAGAAGAAGTAGTCGGGTAAGGAAAGCTCCTGACAGACTTTGTCTTCCACTTGATTATATTTTGTATACTGATTCTGGAGAGCTAGAATGTTATCAAGAAGCGATACAGGATGAATCCAGGTTACAGTGGGAGCAAGCCATGAAAGATAAGATGACTTCAGTTGAGCAAAACCAAACTTGGGATTTGGTAAAGCTCCCTGCAGGTAAAAATGTTTTGTACAATAAATGGGTATATAGGATTAAAAATGAAGCCGGAGGAACAAAGAGATACAAGACAAGATTAGTTGTGAAAGGGTATCGACAGAGGAAAGGTATTGATTTCCAAGAAATCTTTTCTCCTGTTGTGAAGATGACTTCAATTCGTACGATATTAAGCATTGTAGCTATAGAGGACTTACATCTAGAGCAGTTGGATGTTAAGATAACATTTCTCCATGGGATTTGGAGGAAGAAATCTACATGCATCAGCCAGAGGGGTTTGAAGTCAAGGGTAAGGAGGGAATGGTTTGCAGGTTGAAGAGGAGCTTGTATGGCCTAAAGCAAGCTCCTAGACAGTGGTATTTGAAGTTTGACAGTTTCATGAAGCAGACAAACTTCACTACATACGACTCTGATCACTGTGTTTATTTTTAGAAGTTTAATAATGAGGACTTCATTATTTTAACTCTGTATGTAGATGATATGCTTGTAGCAGGTCCAAACATGGGAAAGATTAACGAACTCAAGAAGAAGTTGGCAAGTACTTTCTCTATGAAGGACTTGGGAGAGGCAAAACAACTTTTTGGCATGAGGATAACCAGGGATAGAAAACCGAAGAAGTTATGGTTGTCACAGGAAGAGTACATTGAGAAGGTTTTGAGGAGATTTAACTTGCATGCCTCTAAACCTGTGACGACTCCTTTAGCAGCCCACTTTAAGCTTTCAAAGGAGTTGAGTCCCAAGAACAGGGATGATGAAGAATACATGGCACATGTACCGTACACCTCTGTTGTAGGAATTCTCATGTATGCCATGGTCAGTACAAGGCCGGATATTACACATGTAGTTGGAGTTGTGAGCAGATTCATGACAAACCCAGGAAAGGAACATTGGCAAGCAGTGAAGTGGATTCTCAGGTATTTGAGAGGAACATCCAGGTTCTGCTTATGTTTTGAGGGTGATAACATAGATGCGCAAAGGTATGTAGATACAGACCATGGCGGTGATAGAGACAACGGGAGAAGCACCATGGGATATGTTTTTTCTGTAAGAGGGACTGCAGTAAGCTGGATCTCTAAGTTACAGAAGATTGTTGCATTGTCTACAACAGAAGCAGAATATGTTGCTGTGACAGAAGCAAGCAACGAAATAATTTGGCTTCAGAGGTTGTTGACAGAGTTGGGATATGGGCAAGTAGATTGTAAGCTATGGACTGATAGTCAGAGTGCAATACATCTTGTCAAGAACTCATCATTTCATTCGAGGACCAAGCATATTCAGTTGAGGTATCACTTTATACGGTCTCTGTTAGAGGATGGACAACTGAACTTGGAGAAGAATGAAGGCAACAAGAATCCCACGGACATGTTAACGAAGGTGGTTGACAGGCAAAAGTTGAGCTTATGCTCAACTTTGATTAGTCTTCGTTGAAGCTTCTTGGATGAGTATGACTAGCATTTGTGTGGAGTTTCAGCATTGGAGTTGTATCAGTCTCCAAGTGGGAGATTGTTGTATGTGGAGCCTGATTTCAATCCAGAGACATTATTACAATGAGGTAGTGACCCGAAAGCAAGTTTTTTGTGAGGTTGTCCCACATTGCTTATTGAAAGAAGGTCACAACTTAGCCCAAGTATATAAGTGTCTTGTCCCACATTGGTTATTTAGAGAAAAATCACCTCTTAGCTCTAAATAAATATACATGGTCTTGTATTGTTTTGGGTCAAGAGAAAAAACCACAACATAAAGTGGGGGTTAAGATTTTGGTTGTAACGCTACCGAATAGTGAAATCGAAATCTGGTCATACTTCGAGGACGTAGCCATATTGGTGAACCTCGTAATTCTTGTGTTGTGCGTTTGGTTTATTTTTTATTTAAATTTCTCGTTTCTTTTTTTCTTCAATATATTGCTTCGTAGTTGCTGCGTTTTGTAACAATGAGCCTCTACATTGGCCCATGATTTTTCACTTCACATTGAAGTGTTTTCCGCGTTATATCTTGTGTTGGTTTTGTGTGGCTAGTTGTGTTATTGCTACTTGATTGTTTGGTTTCCTTCTGCACACGTATATCTCTATTGGTTATTTTGTAGAGGGCCCGCACAAGGAGGGAAATCATGTGCTCGTGCATGCAGGAGTGATAATGTCAACTTAGTACCCAAAAATCGATCAAGTTTAGCTGTATGTACTTTTCCATTCATCGAAACGCTGTCCTAGTCTTTTTCTTTTCACGGTAAAAGAAGAAGGGAAATTCCTAGGCTTTACTGTAAATCACTGTGAAAAAAGAGCTTGTGCTTAAGTCATCAATTTGCTATTTTTCATGAAAGATACCCTGGGTAAATTTATAAAATTGTAAAAAAAACCTTAAGGGGTAGTGGGAAAACAATTATTGTGGATTTGCGTGCACAAAAGTTGGGTAAATTCATGAAAGATTTTAATGGTGGTGAATAACGATTCTGCGGATAAGCACGCAAAGAAGTTGGTAGGGTCAAAATAGGTAAGCATGTGTGTGTGTGTGTGTGCGCGCGCGCGTGTGAATAAAGAGACAAAATTCAACAATAAATTTATAGCATTCCAAAAATGTTGAGTTTTTATAGTCACGGCTTGATTACTGCCTAATGTTAGTACACGAATACAATAAATGAGAACTAGTAAAGTTCGATTAAGTTTCATGCTAAACATGCTTCAATGTCATTGTGTACATAGGAACTCTTATCTATCAATTCAATGCCACACTTTGGTTATTAATTTACTCTTGGGTAGGCTTCAAGCTAATGTTTGCTTTCTTGGGATATCTCTCTATGTGGAGGAGTATGACTTATGACCTTTGAGTTATAAGTGTATTGGGTTTAATTACAGTAGCACAATTAATAAAATTAAAGTCCATTGGTTATATAGTCTTTTGTTGGGAGGTTAAAGACTTAAGGGTGAATTAAAAAACTCTAAGTAATCAGAAAGGCAAAAAGAGAAAAAAATGCAGTTTTTCTTCCTAGAGAGAAAATCATGTCAGTCACTTCATAGATTTTTCTGTTTCTACCATATCTCCCTTCCAACTCCATCAACTTCCAAATTAAACAATACAGACTTGAAGTATTCAAGAGACCCCTCACATTAATTAACAATCCCATCGGCAAGGATTCTTATCTCCATAGCCGTTTTTTTTCATCTTTCTCTGGGAAAGCTTCACCAGGTACACTCAAGTACTATGTTGACTTACCTAGGACCACAAAACATACCTACTTCCAGGAAGCAAGAACAAAGCTTCATTCACTCATCTCCATGGAATTAATGGACACATATGATCCCAACCAACTTTTCCCACCAGATCATTCTCCTTCGCCTGACTTAATAGAACAACCCTCCAACAATGATCAACCGAACCCTGATTCGCCGTCACTGAATTTAATACCCCCAATTTCTGACCAAGAACCTTAAGACCCACCTTCCCCACCTCCTCAAGCCCTTTATGTCCCCCAATTTTCCCTCCCAATATCCCCAACGACATACCAACTCGCAGAAGTGCAGTAATTTCGTTGAATGAAGCTATGGTCTTGGGTGAAAAGGAGACCAAAAATAGAGTTCTCATGGGTTTCATTTGCGACCTCAAAAAATTCTCGGAATCAAGACTTCAACGTCTAATTGGAAGGAATTCGAGACTTCAAGGTGGAATCAGGGTCGAGAAGCTACCTAATCTTTTTCTTTTCCATTTTGAATTTGCTCATGAAGCACAACTCGTCCTTAATAATGGACCTTGGACGGTTAAGGGGGCATTGTTACGGATGTAGCCTTGGTTGGATCACAATGGTTACTCGATGATACGTTTCACCTCCATGGATCTGTGGGTTCACGTATATAACATACCAAGTGATTGTTATTTCTTACATTTAGCTCACCAAATCAAAGATCTTATTGGCATTACGATTCGTGTCGACTAGGGAGAAATACGCACGAAATAGACCGACTACTTCTGCGTTTTGGTGCGTTTGCCAATAGATGAGCCGTTATTCTCTAGGGTTTTTCTTCTTCTACTCAATCAAACAACTACTTGGCTTAGCTTTAGCTTCGAGAAAGTGTTCCACGTATGCTATCTTTGTGGTCGCTGTGGGCATACTGCCGAGCGATGTTGGAAATCAAATGACACAATTCATACCGCCTTTACACATCAGTTCCAACATCTTCAACATCTCTCCTTGAATTCCCCCCATGTTTGAACTGGGATTTTGTTTGGACTTTGCCAAATACCAATTTTAACCGTACATTGAGGATACGTACAGTTGACACGCCCATCAAAACGAAATTGCATCAAACTTTACATCTTATTCACCGCCAGTTTCCTCGGAATCATCAGGTGATTCAGACTACTTCTCACTGGACTCTTGGAATGACGATCAGGTGGACATATCGGATGATCATCCAATTGAAGAACATAATCAGCAAGAACCCATCTCATCGGCATTTTCTCATATATCATCTCCGATCTCTGGACCTGAGGCCATGGATGAGGGCAGTGGAGCATCGAATGAGACACTGTACAACTTGGTAGCTGAGGGGGATGAACAAGAAACAATCAGTATTGACTCGGATGACAACTCGGCCATGGACCAGGTGGTACCTAGTGTGTCCACGTGTTCCACTCTCTTACCAACCACCCGACACACATCTGATGGAATTCCTCTTTGGAAGCATGGTTAACAAACTGGCCAGTTGGTGGCACAAGAACCTGGTCTTCTAACCTTGATCTCCAAGCTTCGTACCCAGTGGGCCCTTACACACAAAGAGGTTCTGGACCAACTCCTCAATAAGGTGGGGATTTCGCTAGTCAACCCGTACATTGAGTAGCCTTCATCGACAACAGTGACTTATCCTACCGTTGAATCCACCAGATTGCAATCCATAACACACAACTCCCAGCCACGAACCGAATCATAACATCCCCCAATAATCCCATTTTTAAATCCTACGGCACATTCAATTTCCTTCAAACCGGTTGAAGACACCTCGCTACCCATCCCGCCAGCATTGAGGGGTGACCCCTTTCTTCCATATTCAGGCATTTACACTCATAGCTCCCATTACAACACTCAAAGTGAAGTCCTACCTATTCCACAGGCTTCAAATATCCGAACCCTTAAACTAGCACATATTCATCGATTAGAGGAAAACAACCCTGCATTTGATGGCACTCGTTCAGTCAGGCCTGGGAAGGAACCAATGCATAAGGCCATTCCACCAACTTTCATTACCTCGCATTCCAACCCTACTCCAAAACTCCTTCTTCGGCGATTAACGCTGCCACACCAGGGAAGTCTATTCCCAAATATTGGCAAAACAGAAAAGAAGAGATGGTCAATACTTCTGATAATTTAAAAAGAATCATCAATCTGTTCATCAGTTATGGTTTGTCTGTGATTACATGTGACCAAGGTTTAACGGAAGTTATTTAGAACTTAGTGGCTAATCTTGGACAGGAAAATCAAGGAACAACCTTGCAGAATCATTTTTATGCGTCTACCTATGATGAGGCATTTCCGGACGATGTTGAAGACACCCAGCCTCTCTCTGTGGACATTAGGGATGAAGAAGCGTAACAGATTGCTGGTGGAGATAAACTGATGGCTGGACTACCATTGCAGGAAACTGAATCAGATGATACTTTATTACCGAATTCGAATGAGAACTCTCTTACTCCAACTTGCTCTAATTTGAGGTAGGGCAAATGGTTAGAGCTTCTGAATGATTATGACTGTTCGATTCATTATCATCCTGATGAGGGTAATGCAGTGGTTGATGCTCTTAGCAGGAAGAATACCGGGAACCTAACAACATTGACTACGAGATAACCTCAGTTGTTAGAGGAGATGAGGCAATCAAACCTTAAAATCTAGCGTCTCGAATATAGTGCAGTGTTAGCAGCTATGCATGTTCAGTCCACATTGATTAGCAGGATTAAGATGGCACATGCGAACGACCTAGAGTTCGCCAAGATCATTGGAGGTGATGGAAGTGGGAAACAGATTGAGTTCGAGGTTAATTCTAAGGGCATGTTACATTTTGGCGGTCGATTTTATGTCCCTAATGATGAGGCGCTTAGGTGATTGTTGTTATCTGAGGCGCATAGTTCACATTTTTCAGTGCACCCAGGAGGTACCAAGATGTATCAGGATCTTCGAGAGCATATCTGGTAGTCAGTAATGAAGAGGGACATATTTGTGTCTCGATGTTTGGTGTGTTAGCAGATAAAAGTGGAACACCAGAAACCAGCAGGAACTATACAGTCACTGGAGATTCCTGAGTGGAAGTGAGATTACTACATATTTTGTGGGCGGTTTGCCCAATACGGTTTGGGGTTGTGATATGATTTGGGTGGTGGTGAACCGACTCACCAAATCGGTGCACTTTTTACCTATTCGAGCCAATTTCATCATACAGTAGTTGGCCCAATTGTATATTGATTCAATCTGAGGCTTCATGGAGTACCTATTTCGATTGTGTCAGATAGGAATTCTGCGTTTTACTTTGAGATTCTGGGAGAGCTTTCAGAATGCTATAGGACTGACTTGAGATTTAATACTGCCTTTCATCCCCACACAGATGGCCAATCAGGGAGGATTATTCAGACCTTTGAGGACATGCTGAGGGCTTGTGCTATTGATTCTCAGGGTAGCTGGGATACCTATCAACCATTGATTGAGTTTGCGTACAACAATAGTTATCAAGCCAGAATTCAGATGGTACCTTTCGAGGCTTTGTATGGTCAGAGATGCAGAACTCCATTATGCTGGGATGAGGTTGGTGAGCGTCGGCTTATTGGACTGGAGTTAGTTTAGGTGACCTGTGAGAAGGTTAATCTTATTCAGTCACGTATAAGACCATCACAAGACAGACATCGTATGTATGCCTCTAAGCGTATGCGGGATTTGGAGTTCACTGTTGGCGACCAGGTTTTTCTGAGGATTTTTTCTTGGACATGAGTGAGGCGCTTCGAGAAGAAGGGCAGGCTCAACCCCAGATTGTGATACCCCCAACCCTAGTGACGTCACCAGAGCCTGGTTGTCAGTCATGACTGTATTATAAACCCGGTTGATACAGAGCAATTCTAAAACATCCTTGAATATACATAAGGTTTCATAAAAACCCATTCGTACAAAAAAATTCATCGTAAAGCTCAACAAGAGCACAACAGAAGTATTTACACAAAATGTCTAGTTCCCAAAATACGTATATCATCGTCTTACTTTTCTGTTCACTGATTAAGCGCCTTGTCCTTCCCTTTCCTCGAAGTTTCCCCTACTTCGCCCTGACTGCCTGAAACATTTCAGGTAAGGAATGAGCGCAAATCACCCAGTAAAGATAATACGAGGAACAACGCAGACAACGAAGTGACAGCCTTGGGAGAAATGATAATCAATCTCAACGATATCAAGAATCCAGAATTCCAAAGGATGACACACCATCAATTCAATGAATCAATCAACATGTTTTCTTTTTCTTTTAGCCAGACTGAGCGGCTTTAAGGCCCAACAGAACAACATTATCACCACATTTAATGAACTGTACTGACTGAACCGACTGACCGACTACCATGCATGTGAATACCAAATCGCCAAATTAAACATCAATAAAATACAAGCCATTAAAATCACAATATTATAGTAAAGTCAAATGCAATGCAGACACAGACCGGACTGACTGGACTCAATCGACACGACTGACTCGAACCGCGCGCCCTACATCCTGTCTGCCGGTGATTACGTTTCACTGGCCCTCCTTTCACATAATGTCCCGTACTCCGGGATGTTCATCTCAGTCTCAGACAAATAAAAGAGACAGCAAGCACAAGAAGGGAACTCACAAAGAATGTTCGTCCCCGAACCACGTTATCGCCAAAGCACACACATTATAACAACTGGACGGACTAAGGGAACAGGGTCCACCTTATGTCCTCGATCAACAAACCCCTCAACAAAAAATTCCGATCATGCACGCGACCGGGGTTCAACAAGGTAGCTTGAAATTATCAGTAACACACACAGAATAGACTAGGGAACAAGCTAGTCGAAAACCACAACGACATTTCAAAGCACGAGAGGTACTGGCACAACAACCACAAATACCTCATATACACCAGAAAATGTTCATCATACTTCACACTATCAATGAGGGGTATGCCACAAAAAGCAAATTCGTAGCATACAGAGAACCGTACTATCCTTACCTGGCTGGCTTTTAGCCGACGAGCCCAACAGCTTCAAAGCGCCGCGAGCGGCGTCACCTAATCAAATAAGACCCTACTCGTTAGTCACTGATCATCATAATACAAAATTATTTTATTTTCATTTATCAGCTATTACCGTGTTCTACAGCGGTCAGCTACTCCGACCCCACTGCCGGGTCTTTACCCTAGCATAGCACCGCACTAGTGCTGATACCCTTCATTTAGGAATTTTAACCCGTTCCCCGCTTCTCGTTATTCTAGAACGCTCAATTAAGGTATTCACGAAGTTTGGAGTTCGCGCTGTAAAATTACCATAATACCCCCTGTATAGTGGCAATTTACCAAAATGTCCTCGGGGTCCACTACCACTCCCATCACCTCAAATCAACTTCAAACAACCTTTCAGGTGTTTTACCACCCTTCCGGACTAAAAAGTCCTTCGAAAAACTTTACCAGGAGAATTACCAAAATACCCCTCTCTGGGTGGCAATTTACCGAAATGCCCCCATGAGGGTTCCCGGCACCAAACAAATCTCAAAAGCACTTAAAATGTTATTTTTATCTTCCGGAAGTCATTCTCAAGCTAAAAAGTATTTTAGAAAAAAATTTCCCGAAAATTTCCAACCGTTATTCAGACCGAGCGCTTAAAAGCCCGTTCGGCCAAAAATAGCGAACGACTTCGGAATGGCCCAAAATCTTGGGAAAAGAAACTTCTTAACATCATTTTCGCGCGAAAATCGCGCTAGTTTGGTATTTAAATTACACTGTGAAGTTTCATAGTTCCCCGTATCGGTTAACCACTTTCCGGTCTTCGGAAAAATCTGAAATTTGTCCATGATGTAGATCTCCTAAAAATACCTAGGGTCTTTCTTTTGCACTTTGGCTAAATATGGCTATGGCTATTTTTAAAAATTAATGGAAACCTGCCTAAATTAATCTCCTGTTTTTAGCGACAATAACTAAAACTGTTTGGATTCAGCACCTACCAATTCACCTTCATCACACCCACATCTCCTTCAACCTCAGCCGAGGTACACACACTGCATACCCTTCAACCACCTCGAAAGTACTTCTGCAAGCGTGTGTTTACACCTAAATACGCACTTAAACACACACAGTTATACATGAATCACACATAACTACTCGTAATACGCACACAATTAAGAACACACACACACACAGGCACCTAACGCACACACAGGAACGCTGAACACACACGCAAACTCACATTCGGGCACACCCAAAATCCTCCCAATCTCATCCAATTCAATTATATATGACACTAATCCTTCTAGACACCAAATTACACCACAACTATTCCCAATCCGTCTCCTGCGCACGAAGAACGCACACACTGTGCAGTAAACTCACACATACACGCATACAACTAAATTTTACACCCGAAATTGAGACATATCCAAATTATAGAAACTAGTTGAAGATTCACCTTAGGAGAATCAAGCTCAAATTCTTCCCGCTTGCTCTCTCTCTCTCTCTGCTCTGTTTTTTTCTTCTTCTCTGTTCTTGGTTTGTTTTCGTTTTTTTTTCTTTTCCCTCTTCTTTTGTTCGCCCGAAAATTCACCCATCCATTATTTAAATATTTAAATTCACTTAGTCACCACCCTAGCACGAGGTGGCAACCGGTAAGAAATTCTCCTTGAACACTTGACATCTGGGCATGCTTTTCGAAATTTATGAATTGACCCCCAATGATTTTCATATTTATAAAATGACCCATAAATTTTATGTAATTAACTTTTTGCCCCTCTAGATTAGGAAAATTTCACTTTGACCCCAGAGCTACACTGACACCTCTTCCCACTTCCTGTCACTTAATTAATGCCAATACGACGTTACTCAATAAAATAATTCCCGTTAATTAATCAACTTAGTGTTAAATAATTTTTCGATACGTTCGGGGTATCACACAGATATGCCAGTACATATGAAATTCTTGAGAGGATTGGACCAGTAGCTAATCATCTGGCATTGTCTCCAGATTTGGCTCATGTTCACAACGTTTTTCATATGTCAGTTTTGAGGAAGTACGTTTATGATCCAACTCATGTGTGACAGCACTGTCCCAATGATATTCAGACAGAATTGAATTATGAGTAGGTGCTAGTGAATATATTAGAAATGTGTGATCAAGTTCTTCGAACTAATGTGATACCATTGGTAAAAGTTTTGTGGAGGAATAATACCTCAAAGAAGGCTATTTGGGAGTCAGAGGATACCCTGCGCAACACTTATCCCCATCTGTTCGATACTGCGGGTATGTGAGATTTCGAGGACGAAATTTTTATAAGGTGGGGAGAATGTAACACCTGTTGAATTTTTCTAGTATGTTAATTTATTGAAAATAGTTGTTCTGGGCTTTTTCGCAATATTAGAAAGTTTTGGGTAAACTTTAAAAATTACCTAAAGTTGAAGGAGGGTTTTGGCAATTTTCCTTTTTAGATTCTTATATATATAGCTATTATGGGATTAGCCGTCCCCAACTTTTCTCTTCTTTTTTCCGGTAAGTACTCTAGCCCCTTTTTTCTAAATTTATTCAATGGTTTTTAAGGAGCTGCTGTGAGGTGTTTTTGGTGGGTTTATGGCCGTGAGAAAGGGGTGCCTACTGTGCCTACTGTGCCGTGAGGGCACTGTGGGTGTAATTTAAGGAGGACACAATCATGGCGGCCATGACTTTATATGCTCGTGAACATGTGTTGTGGGAAAGAGGGGTAAAGGGAAGAAGGTACTGCCATATGGCAATACATCTGCGTGTATTGTGTGCATTTAGTGTATATTTTGTGGGTGTTTTTATGGGTGAGACATTGTGAGTGCAATGGCTGCCGTAAGGACAACCATGAGTGTGTGTGTATATATGTGAATTTTGGGTGTGTTTTTGTGCTTGTGTGAGTATAAAAGCGACTGCCACGAGGCAGTATATTATGGTATTGTGTGTTTTGTGTGTGTCGTGTGTGTTCATATGTGCGTACATATTTTGGGTTTTGGGTGGGCAGTGAATATGTACTTGTATGTGTGTGTGCATGGTGTGGTTTATTGTGTGCATGAGTGTGTGTTTATGTGTATATGTAGGGCTGCAATTTGGGCTGGTTTAAAATGGGCTTTAATCAACCCAACTTATACATAGACAAATTTTAACCCACCAAACTCAATTAGTTTCAAAATGGGTTGGTCTGAGTTGGGCAAATATTTAAATGACACCAAAATTGGGCTAAGCTCGTTAAACCCAAGGTAAACCATCCTAACCCAAAAAATAAAAAATACGGCAAAATCCCTTTCAATCTCTCCTTGCCTAACAGTCGGCAGAGGCAATAGAGAATTTCTTTCCACTGCGGTAGTGTTGTCGCTAGCCGCTCCCTCAGCAGCCCACCCTACACCAACAGGGGCCTCAAGAAGAAGATCCTCCAGTCACTTTCCAACACCTCGACGTCACCAAGACCCTCGCCTTCACTCAACTCTGTCGGCACCATCTTCTTCACCGGCATCGGCAAGTCCGACTTCGTCACCAACAAGATCTCCCAAACCCTTGTCTCCCTCGGTGTCAAACCCTCCTTCCTCTCCCTGACCTCCACGATGACATCGACTCCCTCTCCTCGTCCGACAACATCGTTTTCCTCAGTAAGAGCGGCAACACCAAGGAACTCTTGTGATTGGCACTCTGAGGAGGGCCAAGAGAGCATATCTGGTGGCAGTGACGTCGGGGGAGGGGAGTCTGTTGGGCAAAGTTTGTGATTTGGAGGTGCATTTGCCCTTGGAGAGGGAATTGTTCCTTTGATCTGGTGTTGGTACGATACTGATGGTGTCTTTTTTACTGTAATGTTGGCTTATTGCTTGTTTTCCCCCTAGAGTACTTTGCCCAAACAATATTGCTATTTTGAGGAAGATTATAATACAAGACTATGTACTTTTTAATTGGAATGGAGTTTATTAGTTATCTTTAATGTTCGAGCTACGTTAATCCAGATTGTTTTTTTATAATATTGTAATTTATCATTTGACTAGAGAAATAAAAAAATTATTTATCAAAGATTAAAATATTATCTAATAAGTCAAATATGAGTGGTACTAGTCTTTAGATAATGAAACGCGTTGAGAAAAACTATTCAGTCACAAATGAAAGATAAAAGATTAATTAAATGTTAGTTGGGTTGGGTTGATACTGAACATGTAGCATTTTCACTTGAATTGGGCTGGGGTGGGTTTTTTTTTTTTTTGCAAAAAGGCCAAGATGGGTTGGGTTGAGATGGGCTTTTAAAAGGTTAAGTTTTCTCGGGTTGGGTTGAAACCCAACCCAAACCGTCTAAGTTGCACCCCTATGTATATGTTGGGTGTGCGTGAAGCTGCCGAGAAGGCAGCGTGTGTGAGTGTGTGTACTATGTGCGTGGGTGTGCTTGTGTGGGTGTGTTTTAGTATGTGTTTATGTGTATATGTGTGTGTGTGCGTCATAACTGTAACACATGTCTGTGTGTGCGCGCGCGCCCATGTTTTGTGTGTGTGTGTGTGTTGGGTAATTGTGGGTCTGTATGTAGAGAAGAAGATGATGATGAAGTGGGAATTGGGTACGTGCAGATTGAGTGGAACCATGTGCTTACGCAGGTGTACCACGGGTTCGTGTTATGTTATGCGTGTGCGTTGGCTAGTGCACAGTGATTGTTAGCATGTGAAATTTAGCAGTAGAGTACCTGGGGCTATATTAGAATTTCTGGTAAATTTATATAATTTTCTGAAATCATATGTATTTTTAATATTCTTTGTAATTTCGGATTTTTAAAATTTGTTTGGAGTCTTTTAAATACGTGATAAATTCTTAAGAAATTATAGTAATGTTTTAATAGTATAATAAAGTCAAATTTTAGGTTTGATAATTTTTAGAGTTGATTTGGTATCATTACCTTATCGCATTGTATATTAGCAAAATAAATAACTTAAAAATAGATTTAATGCCTTTTAAATTTTGATTTTAGTTTCTACAATTTTTATTTAAAACTTTTACAAAAGTTACGGGACTTTGATTTGAGCTAGAAACAATTATAGCTATTTATGGGTTTTTATTCTAGTTAAAAAATTATTTTTAATTCTAAAATACTTGAAAATTCAGAAAAATTGTATTTTAATTTTATATGTTGTTTTAAACCATAAAAATATTTTACGAGAATTTACTATCAACTTTGGTTTGTGATTAAGCCTTGAGGAGTGTATCGAGTTTTCTGGCTAGGTTGGTCGTGTGTGGGAATGCTTTGAGTTGCGTTATTTCAGGATTAGAAATGAGTATTGTATGGGTAGTTCATATTAGGATTATAGTATAGTAGCGTAGATTGTATTCTGATAAATAATTTTTTCGATTTAGGTTAATTCAAAAGATTATTGATCGAGGTTGTTTAGTTTCGCATAGCTTGAATCGAGGTAAATGATTCTATCCGAAATCCCATTTTATCATATTGACCTCGTATGTTTATTTTGAACTGTTGTCGAATTTCATTAAACTTTATTCTTTTAATTGTCATAAAAATGTTTGAATTGCCCATGAAACCCTACCTTGAACCTTAAAATGATGGTTTGGAACTCTTATTAATGCTCATATGTTTCTTTTGAATCGAGCATTATACAACATGTTCTTCAGAATATTGACATGAAATAGTAATTCTGAGGCGTTATAAGGATGATATGTACTACGGGTGTTATAAGGTTGGTTTGTTCAGTTTGGGTTACAACTAGTACCTAAGTGGACTAGTTTTATACATATGCATATGTACTCTGTATCTGTATCTGAGCACTGTTGGGGTCACTTTGCTAATATGTACTACTCATGTTCAATCTTATTTGTTTATGTTTTATCGTATCTGAAATGTTTTAAAATGGCTATTGATTTGAGGGATTGAGTTGACACTCTTCCTTATATCTATATCGAGATGCTTTGATTTTATCTAAAATCTTTTTTAAATTTTTTTCATTTGACTGCATATGAAAAATTGTTCGAATCGCACTGTTTTAAACTCTTGATCGACCTTACTGGGCTCTCAAAAGCTCACTTTCATTTGATTCCCTTCTGCAGGTTATGATCTCTAGTAGGTTGTTTGGGGATGAGTTTAGAGCCTGAGTAAGGAGCTAGATCTATATATGATTATTTTGTTTAGTCGGACCCTTGCATGGATGAACATTGTTTAGCTCATACAATAGTGAGTTTACGAGTTTTCATTTATGACCATTTATTTTCTAAAAAAAAGTTTGAAATATTGCACGGATTAGATGCTCTAATACATATTCGAAGTTGTTTGCTGAATTGAGGATTTTATCTCACTAAGTGATTGATCGAGCAAGCGAGTGTTTTACGCTCCGAAAGTTTGGGGTGATGATGCTATGAATTTTCGGGTTGTTACAGTGTAAGATTACAGGTATTGAAGATGTGTGCTTAAAGACCTTCATTGGTTGCAAGTTGGTTCTAAAAGATGTTTGACATGTGCCAGACATTACACATTATTTGATCTCGACAAGAAAACTTGATGATGAAGGATATGGAAACCATTTTTATAATGGTCAATGGAAGATTAATATGGGCTGCATGGTTGTTTCCTTGGGAAAGAAGTGCAGTACTCTTTATATGATGGAAGCAAATCTCACCAAGAGTGTAGTGAATGCAATTGATGATGATTCGACTATAGATTTATGGCATAAGATATTAGGCCACATGAATAAGAAAGGCCTAGATATTCTCACAAAAAAAAAATAGCTCCTACCAGGAATGAAAGGTACGTCCTTAAATCTTGCGTGCATTGTTTAGCTCGAAAAGAACATAGGGTTTCTTTTAAAAGAAAACCTGCATATAGAAAATCTGGTTTGCTAGACTTGGTACATTATGATGTATGTGGTCCCATGAAGACTAAATCACTTGGTGGTGCATTATATTTTGTTACGTTCATTAATGATCATTCTAAAAAGGTGTTTATTTACACTTTGAAATCTAAAGACCAAGTGTTAAATATGTTCAAGCAGTTTCTTGTCCGTGTTGAAAAAGAAACAGGTAGAAGCTTGAAATGCATTAGGATAGATAATGGCAGAGAATATAGAGGGTTGTTTGACCGCAATTGCAGAAGCCATGGAATCAGACATCAGTTTACTCCTCCCAAGAACCCTGAGCTAAATGGTGTAGCCGAAAAAATGAACTGCACCATTGTAAAGAGAGCGAGATGTATGCTCTCACATGCAAAGTTGTCTAAATCTTTTTGGGGTAAAGGAATGAAGATAACATTTGATTTAATTAACTTATCTCCATCAGTTTCTTTGGTTGTTGATATGCCAGAGAGAGTATGGACAGGAAAATATGTTGCTTATGAGCACTTAAAAGTATTTGGATGCCGTACATTTGTTCACATTCCCAAGTATGAGAGAACAAAGCTTGATGATAAATCCAAGCAATGTATCTTTGTGAGTTATGGACAAGGTGAGTTTGGATCTATGGGATCCGACTACAAAGAAAATAGTTAGAAGCTGTGATGTTGTGTTCCTTGAAAATCAGATTGATGATTTTGAGAAACTTGTTGACAAGCCATAGCCATTTGTTGATGGTTTGCTTGACAGTGATGAAGTTCCTCCATTTACAGTGCAAGAACACGACGAAGAAGATGTATATGATGATCATGATCACATTGAGAATGGAAATGATGTTGTAGATAATAATGAGGCAGATCGATAAGGACTCCCGATTACCTCCCATCTTATGCATACTAAAGAAAATCAGTCGATCTAGAGCCAATGGAACCAGCGCATGTTCAGTTGAGAAGATCTACTAGAGAGCGGCGTCCTTATCATAAATACCCTTCCACTGATTTTGTGCTACTCACAGATGAAGGAGAGCCAGTGTTACCATGAGGCTATGGAACATGAGAAGAAAAACAAGGGGTTGAAAGCTATGCACGAAGAGCTGAAATCCTTGCATGAGAACTACTTATGAGCTAGTAAAATTTCTTAAGGCAGGAGAGCATTCAAGAACAAGCGTGTGTACAAATTGAAGACGGAAGAAAATAGCTCAAATCCACGGTACAAGGGTAGATTGGTTGTGAAGCGGTTCAGTTAGAAGCAGGGAATTGATTTTGAAGAATTCTTCTCTCCAGTTGTAAAAATGTCATCTATCAAAGCTGTTCTTGGCTTGGTTGCTAGCATGGATTTGGAACTTGAACAACTTGGTGTGAAAATAGCTTTTCTTCATGGTGATCTGCAGGAAGAGATCTACATGGAACAACTAGAGGGTTTCCAAGTTAGTGGTAAAGAAAACCTGGTTTGTAGATTGAAGAAAAAATTATATGGGTTGAAATAAGCACCCAGACAATGGTACAAGAAGTTTGAATCATTCATGGGGGAGCATGGATATGGGAAGGCAACTTCTGATCATCGTGTTTTTGTGAGAAATTTTTCTGATGGTGATCTTATCATCCTTCTACTTTACGTTGATGACATGTTGATTGTTGGCTATGATGTCAAGAAAATTGATAAGTTCAAGAAATATTTGAATAAGTCATTTGTTATGAAGGATTTGGGGCTAGCAAAACAAATCCTTGGCACGAGAATTACTCGTGATAGAAGTGTAAAGAAGTTGTGGTTGTCACAAGAAAAATATATTGAGAAAGTGCTTGAAAGGTTCCACATGGACAAAGCCAAGCAGGTTGCTATTCCTCTTGCTAATGATTTCAAGTTGAGTTTAAAAAAACTTCATTCTTTTGAAGAAGAGATGAAGAATGTTCCTTATGCTTCAGTTGTGGGAAGTTTGATGTATGCTATGATGTGTAAATCAGTGGATTTCGACGAGTTGGGTTCGATTTCGTTTAGTTTTCTACCCCCTTCTTTGACTTACTGTACAGTGTTTAGTGCGTGCAGAGAGCTGTAAGTGCAGTGTGTGTAAAGTGCAGAGTGTGTATGTGTGTAAGGAAGGGGGAAGGCTTTAAGGCAGTCGTGGAGTGAGTGAGTGAGTGTGTGTGTGTTTTTTTTTTATGTGTGAGAAGTGTGTGTTTGTGGTGTCTATGAGCTGAAAGAGGGGCTGCAAGGCAACCGTGCAGTGTGTGTATGTTTGTAGTGTATGTGTGTGTGTGTGTGCAGCCATATGACTGTGTCTGTGTGTGTGGGCGTGTATTTGTGTGAAAGATGTGTATGTGTGTGTATTATGTCCTTGTGTGTGTGTTTTTGTGTGTAAACGACGTGTGTATAATGTGGGTAGACGTGTGTACGAAACCTCTGTGTGTGTGTGTGTGTGTGTGCAGCCATATGACTGTGTCTGTGTGTGTGGGCGTGTATTTGTGTGAAAGCTATGTATGTGTGTGTATTATGTCCTTGTGTGAGTGTTTTTGTGTGTAAATGGCGCGTGTATACTGTGGGTAGACGTGTGTACGAAACTGGTGTGTGATTACAGTGTGTGTGTGTGTGTGAAAAAGTGTGTAAGTGTATGATTTTAATGTGTATTGTGTGTGATTTTACTGTAATTGTGCCTGTTGTGTGTGCAGGTGTAATGTGTCAGTGGTGAGGCTAACAAGTGTGGTGTTTCTTGTGTGTGGTCTGAGTTTGTGCATAAAGGAAAGGAGAAAAAGAAATGGACATGTCCATTAGCATGGTACCCTGTGCTTGCATAGGTGTACAAAGTGCACGGGCCTGTGCTCAGTACGTGCTTGAGATGGCGCACAATGGTTGTTGGCTGGTGAACTTTTGCACCAGAGTACCTTAGGCTATATTCAAAGTTCTGGCAAGGTTTCATAATTTTTTTTAAATTGTTTATTATTTTTTGCAAGTTTGGATCTTCTAAAATTCTTTTGGAGTCTAAAGTTATATTAAAATTTGGAAAACTTATCATAATGGCTTTATGGTATAGAGAAGTCCCAATTGAAGTTTGAGCAATTTCAAAGTTGATTCGGTATCTTTATCCATATCGGATACGATTTAGCAAAACGAATAATTTAAAAATAGTTTAATGCTTTTTAAATTTTAGTTGTTATTATATATGTATATCTATGCATACATATTTACATATACATATACGTCTATTATAAAGCTATTATTAAAATTATGGGACTTTGATTTGAGTTAAAAATAATTATGATTATTTATGGGCTTTTACTCAAAATAATTATTATAAAGCTAATATAAATAATTATGATTATTTATGGGATTTGAGTTAATAAAGCCAAATGGTTACTATGAACACAAATCGGCCTAGAATGCAAAGGTGAGGGGATATGATTTCTAGTTGGTGAGCAATTTGGCTAAGGTAGAAAGCGTGATGATGTTGGAAGTTTCTTGAAAATATTGTTTAAAGAATTGGATAAAGTGAGTATCTGAGGGATAATGACCCATGGGATAAAGGGTATTGCACGAAACACTAGGCTTCGTTTGACAAAACTTTTTTTTTGGTTTTCAGTTTTTAAAGAGTAGCTTAATTTTTTCTTTTTTTACAAAAATAAGTGGGTGTTTGATAACCCTTTTTTTTTTAGTTTTTTTTGGGTGTTTGGTAACCCTTTTTATTTTGACATTTTTTTTGGGTGGTTTGCAGTGGCGGTGGTGGGGCATAGCGGTGGTCGACGGTGGTGGTGGTCGATAGGCGGCCGGCGATTGTCGCTGCAGTCGCCGGCAGTGGCTGCCGGAGGTGGCTGCCGGCGGTGGGCAGTGGCTGCCGGCCAGCGGTGGTGACCAGAGCTGGCTGCCGCCCTGCGGTGGTTGCTGGCGGCCGGAGGTGGCTGTCGGGTGGCGGTGGCTGCCGACGGTGGTGGCCGGAAGTGGCCTCTGGCCAGCGGTGGTGGCCACTGCCCACCGCCGCGCCCGGTGGTGGCTGCCGGCGGCCAGAGGTGGCTGTCGGCGGTGGGTACGTTGTGGTGGAGGTCTAAAAAAAAAAATTCCTCTTTTTTTTTTACTCTACAATTTAAAAAGTGGTTTTTTAAATTGAAAAAAAAATGGTTACCAAATGCACTTTTTTTTTTCCAATTTTCAAAATTGAAAAAAAAAAGAGCGTCATACATGGCCTAAGTTATTCCGGTGTGTCCAACTGAACCAAATAGTAACAAAAAAATATATAGTGGCTAGGGCATTGAAGCGACCAGCAGGCGGAGAAAGCCAAGTAATGAGCTACTCCCTGCTAGTACAAGATATATCTTCTACTCTAATACCCAGTGGTATTCCAAACCAGATGGGTCTAATCCTAGGGCATTTAAAAAAAAGGTGTGTGGTATCTTCCATGTGGAGTTTGCATAACGGACAAAGGTCACATGGGTGGATGTTCTGTTTCAGATTTGAATGTAAAGGTAACCTATCCCATAAAATTTGCCAGATCAGGAAGCAAATTTTGAGCAGTAAAGGAAGACACCAGAGATTGGTCCAAAGAATGGCATGGGCAGGACTAGGAGGGTAAGGAAGCTGTTGATGCGAATTCAATGCCAGAGATTTTTCTTCATATAACATTTTATATGCCGAGGAGACCGTAAAATTTCCATGCACTGTTGGACCCCAAACTTGTTGGTCCTCAAAATCAAGCTTTGGAATATGTATGGCCAAGATACTATTGGCAATTGAAGGAGAGAATAAGTGCTCAATCTTGTTTCGATCCCATCTTCCGTTCTGGATCAAGTCACACACAAGATCTGTATTCAAAACACGATGACCACTTGGTAGTTGCAGCGCCCGATCTTGTGAGGGGATGCCATTTCCAACTTGCCACCTAAGGCCAGTTAAAAGAGTCTTCCGTCCGCAGAGAATACCTCGCCAACCATTTGAAAAGTTGCCAGATGCCGCAGAGGAAAGAAAGTCCTGTCGAACACAATACTTACCTCGCATTACCTAGCAAGAAGGGATTCAGGTTTGACCCATAATCACCATGCTATTTTGGATAGTAGAGCTTGATTAAAAAGTCTTGTGTTCTTGAAACCAAGGCCGCCTATGTCCAGGGGCCCATAAAGCGCTTGTCAGTTAATCCAATGCATTCCTTTATGATTATCATTACCTGACCACCAGAAGTTTCCCAACAAGAAGTCAATCTTATGGAATACATTGGAGGGGAAGAGACATACCTACATGTGGTAGATGAGAAGGGATTGAGTATAAATTTAATTAAAGTGGCACGTCCTGCTTTATTAAGGAGGAGGCCTTTCCAGCTAGCGCACTGTTCTCTGACTTTATCAATGAAGTCTCTAAAAATATCTTTCTTTTTGGTGAGAATATCAAGTGCGCTACCCAAATAAGTACCAAAAGCCTCTGTCATCTGAAACCCCAAACATTGGGCTACTCGAGTAGATTCGCTAATCCCAGAATTAGGGCTCAGCATAATAGATGATTTGGCAAAATTGATTTGTTGTCCCGATTCAGAACAATAGATATAAACAATACTCTTTATAATATCAATAGAATGCGGAGTAATCTTCGTGAATATCATGGCATCATCAGTGAAAAAAAAGATGATTAATGGGAGGACTGTGCTTGCCAACTTGAATACCCTGAATCAACCCCATATCCTGGGCATGTGTCAGTGCTGCTGAAAGGCATTCGGCACACAAAATAAAAAAGGTAGGGAGATAACGGATCCCCTTGCCGGAGCCCACATGTAGGTTGTATGCGCTTGGATGATGATCCATTTACCAACATTTCGTAGGTGACTGTAGACACACACTTCATAATTAAATGAATAAGATGTGCGGGAAATTGTATTTTTCGAAGGACTACTTCAAGGAAATCCCAACTAACCTAGTCATATGCCTTGCTCATATCCATCTTGAAAGCTCCCAAAATACCCTTCGATGGTTTAGCCAATCTGAGCAATAAGGATATTATCTACAATAAACCTTTTAGCAACAAAGGCGTTCTGGAACTCAGAAACAAGACCACCCAAGGTGCCTTTGATCATGTTGACAAAAATCTTAGAAATGACTTTATACATAGTATTGCAGAGGCTAATTTGGCAAAATCAATAGGCGTTTGAGGGTTCTTACATGTGGGAATTAGAACAATAAAGATTTATTGATTACATTGAGCATATGCCCAGAACGTAAGAATGACAGCGCGGCCGCAGTAATCGGTCTTTCCATAAATTCTCAACATTGCTGATACAACAATAGCTAGAATTCCATCCGGACCTGGGGCTTTAAGCGGTTTGATTTGAAACATAGCCTGTTTAACTTCGGTGGCAGTAAAAGGCCGATCCAAAAAACTTTTTTGTGTTTCCAAAAGAGTTACAGAAATTCCTTCGACAATAGTCATGTTGGCATTTTGAGAGGTGTTAATGTTCAAAGGGCAGAAAATATGTTAGAAATGATCGACTAGGCATCGCTCAATATCCGAATGGGAGTTGTAAGTAGTACTACTTGCATCTCTAGTGATGAAACGGACCACTTGAATGAGCCAGCACCAAGTTCTGGAAAAAAATGTGGGGGTGAAGAAGAAGATGAAGCTGGAAGGAAAAAGCTAAAGGCGGTTTTAATGCTGGATCATCTAAACCCGCTAGGTGACCCTCCTTTCAATTTCAATTTCAGTTGTTGTGCACCCTTCTCATTATTTTTACGCTCTAGCATGTTAGTTTTTCTCAGTTTGCTCAATTTTCTCCTTATACTCAAAACCATGAAGAAAAGGAAGCATATTAATCTCATACAGTTAGATGATGCTAGCATTAGTAGTCGAAAAAAATCAAAGTGGGGATTTCTTTTACTTGTTCAGTTGTCACCTACCCAGTAATGCTTCGGCTCTAGACCACTTTAAACCTCCTCATTACCTGATCAGGCTAAAAAAACGTAAATCTTTCCCTGCCCATTCTGAAACCTGCTTCATAGAATGTCTTCTGGACCGGGAAATTCTTGACTCTTTTATCCCTTCTCGAATCCTTGAGAATATGAGTACTAGAAAAAGAAGCCTGGGAGCCAGGGATAATTCTTTTTTCTTAGCTTCATCTCCCTGTCCGGTACATACATTAAATAGGGTTTCGGGTGTTACCCCAAAGCAACCCCTTCACCATCAATGAAGCTTCTCTGCTGGAACTGTCGTGGCCTCGGTCAAGCCCGAACAGTTCGTGCAGCTCTCAAATTGACCCGTGCTCATAAGCCTCACTACCTCTTCCTTCAAGAATCAAAACAGAAGGTTTCAATCATATCCGAGAAATTCAGGAAGCTTGGTTATACATCATCTGCTGGTGTTGATCCAACTGGAATTCTTGGCACGAAGGGAGGCCTATGGGTAGGATGGACTGAAGAGATCAATGGGTCTATTATTTATCAAGACAAAAATCTCATCCTTGTTGAATTCTTTACCTCCCTCGAGACTTCCTGGATCTCTGGATTTATTTATGGCCACCCCAACCTCGCCAAACGGAAGCTCACTTGGGCACGTCTCTCGAATGTCATCTCCACTTGTACTAAGCCTTTAATGCTGATAGGAGACTTCAACCAAGTTCTATCTTTTTCTGACAAATCCGGCCCAAATTTCACTTGCATTCCTGGGCACAATCTTCTGAAAGATTTTTTTAATCTTAATCTTAATCATCTGACGGATATCTATTGGGTGGGCCCCCTTTTCACATGGACAAATAATCGATTTGGACCTTATTGTACCTATGAAAGATTGGACATATGTGTAGCACAAGCCCTTTGGTTATCTATTTTCCCAAATGCTCAAGTCCATAATCTTGGTATACAAACTTCCGACCATGCCCCGTTACTCTTAGACACAGATCCTCCTCGGTAATTTCTCCTAAGGCCTCAGCGTTTTGAGATAATATGGCTCAAGCATCCCCAAAGCAGACAAATTATTAAACAAGCCTGGTCTATGGAATGTGTGGGATCGTCGTTAATCCAACTTGTTGTTCGGGGTAGAAACATGATGAAACTTATGCGAATTTGGAACAAAAAACGCTTTGGAAATCTAGGGGCTCATATTGATGATGCCAAAAAGCAACTACAACACTTTCAAAGTCAGCTTCCAAGCCCGGATGCCCAGTACATGGAGCAATAGACAAGGACAAAATTGGACTGGCTACTATATTGTGAGGAAACATTTTGGGCTCAGAAATCGACAATCAAATGGCTTCAAATGGGGGATTAGAACACTAAATTTTTCTACACGTCAACTATCATTAGACGTATCCAAAATACTATCACAACCCTATCAGATGAAGCTGGAAACCACTTTTACTCTCATAGCTCTATATCTGGGTGTCTGCTTACGCATTTTAAGAAGGTATACTGTCCTGCCCTCGAGACGTCAACAAACCAGTCCTCATTAGATTGTGTGAAGGATCTCAACACATATCTTCTACCTCATCAAATTGGTTGGCTGAGCAGACCTTTCACTAGTGCTGAAGTCAAACAAGCCCTCTTTGACCTAAACCCAGATAAAGCTCCAGGGCCCGATGGTATACCAGCCATTGTATATCAACAATGTTGGGATTTTCTTGATAAACCAATCACCAGAGCAATTCTATCCTTCCTTCGATCAGGTCATATCCTATGGGAAACAAATAAATCTTACCTAATCCTCTGACCTAAATGCTCTCCACCTGTGACCCCCAGTGATCTACGACCTATCTCTCTTTGTAATACCATTTATAAAATCATTGCAAAAACTCTGGCAAACCGTATCAAACCTTTCCTTCCTTACCTCATCTTCAACCATCAAAATGCCTTTGTGGGTGGAAGACAGATCAACGATAATATTCTTATTGCTCAGGAGCTCACCAACAAAATTCGGTCTTTAAAAAACCAAAAACAGATTCTCGGGGCTATCAAAATGGATATGAGCAAAGCTTTTGATCGAGTGGATGGAAACTCTTCGAAGCAGTCTTACAGCAAACTGGATTCCCACCTCATATCATTCATCTAATCATGGAATGTGTTACCAGTGTGTCATATGAGATTTTGCTAAATGGATCACCATCGGAACGATTTCAACCGAAGTGTGGTCTACATCAGGGTGATCATCTTTCACCATATTTATTTATCCTATGCGCTGAAGTTCTATCAGCATCTCTGAACAAAGCTCAAAGTTTTGGTTTAATTCTGGGGATCAAAGCAGGTATACAAAGTCCACCCATAAATCACATGTTCTTCGCAGAAGACGCGATGTTGTTTACCAAAATCAATCAGGCATCTTGTCAACATCTGAACTTAATCCTTCAAAGTTATTGTACGGCTTCTGGACAACAAATCAATCATCATAAATCTTCCATCACGCTGAGTCCTAATGCCAGTACAGAAGAAACATCTTTAGTTGAACAATGGCTGGGACTTCCGATGGCAAGTACCTTTGGAAAATACCTTGGTAGCTCACTAGATTTTGTCTGCAACTGAAAAAGATTCTTCCAGGATCTTATCACCAAGGTGCAAAACAGATGTGCTGGCTGGAAAGGTTGTTTACTTAACAAAGCTGGAAGAGCCACTCTCATCACATCAGTGCTTACGTCTCTACTTCAATATCACATGCATGTATTTTTCTTCTCAAAATATGCAAGTAAAGCAAATAATTCAATTCTTGGTAGATTTTGGTGGTCAGGAGATGAGAACAAGAAGGGTATTCACTGGCTCAATTGGCATACTCTCTGTGCTCCAAAGATAATGGGGGGTCTAGGATTCAAGGACAGTGATACTTTCAATCTAGCACTGTTAGCCAAAACAAGCTGGAAAATATGGACAGAACCCGATAGCTTAATTTCCCGTATTCTACTAGGAAAATATTGTACGAGATCCACCTTTCTCTATAGCCCTAACCAAGGAAAGTTTTCATGGGGCTGGCGTAGTATTATAGTGGGCAGACAGATTCTACATTATGGTCTTCGATGGCAAGTAGGCACGGGCACTCAAATCTCTATCTGGAAGGATTATTGGATCCCAAATTGTGATACCAAGCCCCGCTATGATGGTACTGACTCAACAATAGCGTCTGGTACTGTGAATAGCCTAATATCTAATAGAACTTAGAACTCTAGCCTTATCAGTCATCTGTTCGCCCCTGATATTGCGAAAAACATATGCTCTATACACATCTCTCCCCACCTCATTGCAGATCAACAGCTATGAAAATTCACACCCTCTGGTGTCTACTCAGTCAAATCTGCATATCCAGTGATCTACCAGTTGAAAACAGAAAAATTACAAAGTTTAGGTCAACTCTCGTCCCTACCTGTACCGGGACAAAGATTCTGGAGGCATATTTGGTCTTTGCTAAGTCCGCATAAAATGAAAATTTTAATCTGGCAAATCTTATGGGGTCGACCGGCTCCCCCTAGAATCGAAACTCTGACATTTTAATATCCTTTCTTCAAACATATGCCCTCTATGCCTCAGCGGGTCAAAAACGTTAGATCATCTCTTCTTAACATGCCCCAAAGTAAGACTGATTTGGTTCGGAGGTCCTGCTGGAATAAAATCTAATGCTATCACGTGCCCGTTCTGAGAATGGCTCATCGCATGGATTGAAGAAACCAAACTTACAAGCTCTTATATAAATCGTACTTTTTTTATAATCTCAACCATTTGGAGTATCTGGATCCACATGAATAACCTTGTTTTCCGCCATACCGATTTTAACCCCCCCCCCCCCCCACGCGGTTATTTGCTATATTCGAGCGCTCACAAAAAATATACAAATCGCCTGTGCCAAACCTAACAGTAAATTAGCCCTAAGGGCAAAAACCCCACGGTCAAAACAACCTTGCCCTTTTATTTTGCAAACTAGCGTTCCATCTTGCACATGCAATCCAAAGGAACCTTTTCGGTTATTCATGGCAGTTTGTTTTAACACCAAACTGTTAAAAGTTGGGGTTGGCATCTCCTGTCGTAATAATCTACTCCAACGGTGTGGCTCAGCTGCTATTTCCACTATTGCCTCCGATCTTATGTCCGCACTAGCAAAATGAGTTTTAACTGTAGTCTCATGGGCAGCACAAAAAAAATTCCTGCATATCAAATTACAGACTAATTCAAATTTTATTCTCTCTCAGATGACGGACACTGAAGATATTTCAGAACAGGTAGCACCAATTTTATATGATACTTGTCATGTCATTACAGATATGCACTTTTGTAGTATTGACAGGGCTACAGTCTCGCAACTATCAGAGGCCAGATTCCTAGCAGCTTTTGCATGTCATGCTCGAATAGCCGTCTATCAAGACTGGGTACAACACATTTTGCTGCAATGAGATCTCTCTCTCTCTCCATCTTTTGGTTATTATGTACTATAGCGAGAACTTTATCTTATTGATGTCACTTGTTTTTTATATTCGTATGCTTACATGACGACTACGTCATAATGTCTGTAAAGCCTTAAAGGCTACCTCTGAAAACGTTTGTAATCCCTTAATTATCTATGTTATTCTCATGTTTATATAAAAAGAATGCAATTGTATCTTTGATTTGGGTATTTAAATTACCAAAACACTCCTTATTCCAGATCCCCATTTCCTTCATCATAATAGAACCCCACATAACAACTTTAAACAATGGTGAACCTTCAACTGACTGGCACTAGGCATTAAAATTAGTACGCTTACCCATAGGGTGTTTTAGCCACATGGCCTCAAACCACTTCGGGCGTCGTAAGTGAGGCACGGTTGGTTGAGTGTCGAGAATTAAAGGGGCGTGATCAAACGATTGGATGCCAAGATTTGTGAGGGTAGCATGAGGGAACAAGGAAATCCAAGCAAGATTTGCAAATCCACGATCGATGCGCTCATAAGTACAAGTATGATATTGGTGGTTATTTGTCCACGTAAAAGAGGGGCCCACCCATTTCAAATTCATTAATTGATAAGATCTCAGCATCTCTGCTAGGTTCTCATGCCCCGGTGTAAGCCGCGTATTTGAACCTGTCTTATCTAAGGGTAGTAAGACTTGGTTAAAATCCCCAATTAGTAAGAATGGAGATCTAACAGTTGATAATGCTGCAAATATTCTTTCTCATGTCTTCTTCCGTTTCATCAGGATAGGATGGCCATAGATGAAACCCGACACCCAGGACGTACTATTGGTGCTTTGAAAGTAAACAAGACTGAGGTTTTTATCAGTATAAAGAACACTTCCTTTCAACTCATCCATCCAACCAACCCAAAGGCCTCCTTTTGTACCAGAGGGCCCCCCCAGATCAACATCAGTTGCATATGAAAACCCCAGCTTTCAAAAAATTTAAGGTAACAAATTCAATTGGTTTCTTTATTTCTTGTAGAAAAATACAATCGGGTTTATAAACCCTAGTCATCTTTAATGCTACAAGAACTGATAAGGCGTGACCTAACCCACAACAGTTCCAGCAAAGTTGTATGATTGGGAATGAAGGCATTGTTGAGAGACAAACCCCGAAACTCTGTTAGCCGTCATGACAATTGAAGTAATAAAAGGATTGTTTTTACGAAACATAGATATTTTGAAAGGCGAAAAATTAGCTATAGGATTCTCAAAGGTTAAGGCGATATCCATTCCCGGTTTAGGTTTTAACTAAAAGGTCGCCAAATCACCTCACCGGACTTATTTCAGCGTCTTTTAAGCCATGGCGACAACCCAAGATTTTACACGGTATAGGGTCAATATTCAGTCCGCCCATAGATCCACACCATGTACATCCCGATCAAGTCTATTCAAGTTTAAAAACCCTAGTTTGCACCGTTTGGCAACCGGTTTACCAACCAACGACGGCCGATTAATTATTGCCTTACTCCTTTTACGTTTTAGAGCATGTTGAAAGGAACGACATAGCAATCATGTAATATAAATAAGGTAACACAACAATAATGGATAACAGATGCATAAGAGAGATCTTTGATGAACCTGGTGATGGTGGATGATTATCTGAGATCTCTGACCGGGGTTTCTTGCCACCACTTTCATCGGCTAAAGTATAATCAACAGGACAAGGGTTTGCCAGTGTGAATCGACTTTGAGATATTCAAAATATGGTCGTTGACATAAAAATCCTGTGAATCATCCCTCTTTCTTGCCAGTGGAAGATATGTGGGATCAGGCATTGATTCTTCCCCATCAGATTCATATTCTGGAGCTGAAAATCCTTTGTACACCGACAGCAGTAACAAGAGATAAACACACATTCGTACGTGCAATTCAATTTAACCCAACTGGCCCCATCAAACAACTTAATAAAAACAATAGGAATCAGGGTAAATCAACAAAAACACAAATATTGATACGAAGATAGTCGGTAGTTTACACGCGCTGCTCCGACTAATCAATCTCAAGGATGTGTCCGGCAGCCCACCCAATCCTTTCAGCTAGCGGAAAATGATAACAATCGCTTGGGATATTGCTAACCTGCATCCATAAGTCCGCCGTCGGGATTTTTACTGTAGCATAGATCACGTGAGGAAACCATGGTTGGAGCAGCAACAAGGCTCCAAAAAAATTCCAAGGACATTATTTAGGACAAGCTGGGCATTAGTCGGTGTCAAAAATTGGAACAAGAAAACTGAATGGAGATTGTGAACTTGGATAGGTCCTTACAAGAACCAGCAACCTCTTAACCGCTTCTGAATTTTCTTTTGTGAGAAAAACTGCTTGTCAATGAACTTACCTATAAGCACCATGTCTTTGTTCACACGCTCATTTTGAACAAGTAGCGGATTGAGCAGGATCATAAACGTGCGTAGGTCAAGATTGTCCCTTCAAGGACGTTTAAATCATTATGGTATGGGTCATCCATAATGATTTATTTCTTTCAATTTTCCGTAGCTATCATTGAACTCTGAGTGATTTGCTTATGGCATATACCTATTGCCATTGAGAACTTGATATTGAGCCTTATTCACATATTGAAATTCATATCGATGCTTATCTCTTATTTTATGTTGAGCATTGAATTTGTATGTTGATTTATCGACTATTGTTCTTCGGCATATTGGCATGAGAGTCTGCTCTGATATAATATAGTGACAGTCTGTATTGGAGGTGTTATAAGGTTTGGTTTGCTTACTGTGTGGGACGCATGCTAGTACCTTGATGGACTAGTTATTGTACATATTCATATGTAGTTTGTGCTATTGTGTATTGTCTATGTCACTCTGCTAAGTGCTCATTTCAATATCGTTTGAAATTGTTTTATCGTATCTAAAAGCAATTTTACTAATATATGATAGATGGGATTGAGTTGAAACTCTTTCCCATATTATTATCAAATAATTGTGACCATTTTCACACTCTTTTGAAAATTGTCATCGAATTGAATATGTGAACCGTTTGTAACCACTTGGTTTGGTTCTTGAGCGACCTTATTGACCTCTTAAAAGCTCATCCTTATTTGATTTCGATCCCTATTACATGTAATGATCACCAGTACATTGCTTGGGAATGAGTTTAGAGCCTGAGTGAGGTGTTGGAATATCTTTTATTGTTTTAATTGGCAGAACCCCTGCTTAGGTAAACATTGTTTAGCTCGTTCTGTAGAGAATTAAAATTTGGTCTTTTTATTTACGACTGCATATTTTAGAGAATTCAAGTTATTGCACTGATTAGAAGCTTATATATATATATATATATATATATATATATATATATATATATATATATATATATATAAATGTGTCTATTTGAGTCAAGGTTATTTTTATGTCATTAAGTGATCGATCGAGCGACTGATTGCCTAAGCTCCGGAAGTTCGGAGTCTTAATACTCCAGATTTTCAGGGTGTTACAACCCATAAACAACGTCAAGAAATCCGTCATCACTCAAAACCCATCATTACCATCTTTTCTTAATGATCACCAGTACATTGCTTGAGAATGAGTTTAGAGCCTGAGTGAGGTGTTGAAATATCTTTTATTATTTTAATTGGCAGAACCCCTGCTTAGGTAAACATTGTTTAGCTCGTTCTGTAGAGAATTAAAATTTGGTCTTTTTATTTACAACTGCATATTTTAGAGAATTCAAGTTATTGCACTGATTAGAAGCTTATATATATATATAAAGGTGTCTATTTGAGTCAAGGTTATTTTTATGTCATTAAGTGATCGATCGAGCGACTGATTGCCTAAGCTCTGGAAGTTCGGAGTCTTAATACTCCAGATTTTCAAGGTGTTACAACCCATAAACAACGTCAAGAAATCCGTCATCACTCAAAACCCATCATTACCATCTTTTCTTACGACAAATTTGGACTTTGAAAATTCTTTGTACAAAATAAACTTATCATGAAAAGTCTAGAGAAATTAAGTTGTCAGAATCTCGAAATATCATGGACTGTCGGATACAAGTGTAAGGAGGTGAGTATTTGAAGGATTGTTGGAATTCTTAGAACTGCCGGCGAATCATTTTGGAGGTTGCGGAATATACGAGTCTTCCCTGTTTGCGGAATTGTTCTGTGAACAAATTTGTTTGAACAAATGTTGGTGGTGATAGGTTTCTAGCGGTAACGGATGGTTTGCGTGACCATTTTTCTTTGACATTGATTTCGGGTTCAATGCTTGTACAAATGGATACAATATAAATTGGTGGGTGGCAAGTTGGATCATAAGCTGCTTTAATGGTAGAATAATTAAGAAGGTGGTGAGTCAAAAACCAGCTGACTTCTGTGACTTTATCAATTAGTCGTGTAGTTGATTAAAGCAGCAGGCTCATGTATGTTTTTGACTAGGTGAAATGACAAAATTTTTTTCCCTTTAAATAGGTCACATGTTTATCGTTAGACAAGTTAAGAAGCTCTTGGTGAATGCAAGGACTATCTTGGTAACAATAGTCAAGATAAATAATAAATTTGGAACAAATTAAAGGAAGTGAATTGTTCAAACATTTACCAACTTTTTTTTTAATTTGGAATGAAAGTAATTATTATATAGGCCCGTACGTTTATCATATTCGTTTGTTTTTTTTTTTCAATGATGATAAAAGAATCTTTTTTGTGTACTTTTTTATCATTTTCTGTTTTCATTTTGGATAAAATTACTTTTAGCTTTTTTCACCTAAACTTAATTAAATGTAGTAGCTAATTTTTTTTTAGTGAAAATGATAAAAGTACATGAGCATATTATCTAACTAAATACGAAAATTATGAAAATAAAAATCTGAAATGAATACAGAAAACGAATATGATAAACGTACACATGCAGCTAAATTTCTTTTCTAAGTTTTTTTCCTTTCAGACGCAGTCACACGTGAGTGATGTGATTACTCAATCGAACGGTAGGAAGTCGAGATAAAGACGAATCGGGACAAATGAAAGAATGAGTAGGATGTCACTATTTACACATTTACCCCAAGACGAAAAGTATAATTTTCCAAAAAGGAAAAATAGTATGCGGCGGGCTGGGCCGCACGTGCTGCAGTGTGTAGTGTGTCCAACCCCTTTAAGAACTAGGGTTTTCTCCTTCTCATCGTAGAGAGATTCCTCCTCCTCCTCCTCCTCTGCTGCTCCTCTCCATCTCCGTGCAACGCTTCCTTCAAATTCAACTCCTCAAAGATCCAATCGAACCCCACAAGAAAGGGAGGGGAGAAGGGTGAAACATGACGGGGAAGGCGAAGCCGAAGAAGCACACGGCGAAGGAGATAGCGTCGAAGGTAGACGCGGCCCTGACCAACAGGGGCGGCGGCAAGGCCGGGCTTCTGGACCGCACTGGCGGCGTCAAGGGCGGCCACGCCAAGTACGAGTGCCCGCACTGCAAGATCACCGCCCCCGACGTCAAGTCCATGCAGATCCACCACGACTCCAAGCACCCCAAGATCCCCTTCGACGAGTCCAAAATCAGCAACCTCCACTCCACCGTTGCAGCCCCCGCCGCCGTCGCCGCCGCCGCCGTGCCCTCCTCTTCCTCCGCCCCCCGCCCCGGGGTCCGCGGCAGCCTCAAGAAGTGAAGTTACAATAATATGGACAAGTACCACCCTCTCTTGGATCGGCATATATTTGAAGTATTTTCAATCTTACGAATAAAACTCTCTCTGTTAGTTGTACTCTATGACGGTTGTCTTAAGAAGTTTTTAATGGGTCTGTCTGTTTGGTTATGGAAAGCATGTGTTTCGATGGTTTTAGATTGTGCGCATATTTCGATTGATTGGTCGTGATTACATGCAATTTTTCGGGTTTCTGTTCATCAGATAGATGGATATACATGTGCTTGTTTTTGCCATACGGGCAGACAGCTATATTATATTGTGCTTGTTTCGTGTGTGGCCTTGATCTTTAAATTCTTTTAGTACTGCTGGCACGCTACTTCTTTTCAGGTTTCTGTTATGAGATAAGTAGATATGTACGTGCTTATCTTCATGAAATCAGCTATACAGATATGTTAGCTTGTGCTTATTTCATGGTCCTGATCTTTATTCTTTTGGTGTTGACATGGGATTTTTCAAGGTTTTGCTATCAAACAGATGGATATGCATGTGCTTGTGTTGACGAAATCAGAGAGACAGATATGCCGATCATTGTGTGTGTTAGTGCGTTTCGATGCTGGTTAATTGTTGTGAGCGTATGTCTTTAGTATAGCTGTCGTTCTTTGGTATTTTGAGTTTGCAAATTTTCTGACTATGGAGTTGTGACATTCATAGAACTTCGCATATAGGAACCTCGGAGATCCCAATTTCGGGTGAGAGCCTGCAGCAACCCAAAGTTTTAGTTTAAAGATTGAGATTCCTGATAAACATTGTAAATGAAAGCATATGGAAGAAGTGTTTGGACCTACAAGCATTTCTGTACACATCTTAGTAAAGCACTTATTCATATCAATTAGCATACCTTTGGTGCTTTCATCTCCTCGCAGCATTTACTAAATCCGCACAATCTTCTGGTCCTTGGTTGCACACAGTGGTGCAGAGGTGGGGCAGCGGTCGGAAGAAGCCTATTTATCTAGAAGAGTCAAAAAACTGGAAGCAGCTTCCTTCAAAAACATATTACTGTACTAATATTGTTCCCCTGACCTATGTTCTGTACCTTGCAACTCCTGTTCAATCGTTGTTTCGTGTATATTGTATCTCTGAATGGTGCTATTGTCCATCTTTTTTATCCCATCTTCGGTCCAGTTTTGCAAAACTTCTTCTTCAGATGGCAGAGGAATGATGCATTCGATGAATCTTTTTCTCAACTTGTTTATGATGACACTAAGTTGACGTTTGAAACCTTTGTAGTGTTCAGTTTATGTCTCAGTTCTGAAAACAGGAAAGAAACATCGTTTCTTTTTGTACTTTTGGAAAGAGTTTTCATTTCGATCTTGTTTTTGCAAACTCCAAAAGTTAGCTTTGTCAGGAACCACCATATAAGCCGCCTCCACCACCGCTGCCACACAAACCCCTTTACCTCAACGACCACCATCAACATTACCACATCTTCACTCCACTTCAGACACCATTATACCCTCCGCATCCACCAGTCATAATTAACACCACCATAGGTTCTGTCGCTGCGACCAACTATGGCCCAAGTTAGCTCCTATTGTTCCTATCTATCTCCAGGTCTGCGACGGTATATATGTCGTCTAATATGTGATATCCTTGTCTTCATACCTCCCATTCATCGGTAGAAGATTCTATTTGGACTTGTTCAAACGGGATTTGTACATGTATTGTCAATATTGTCAATGCAGAGGCATTGACTACGATGAAAGGAAGTTCCAGTGATTGCATTACTCCATGGTGGTTGTAGTTGGTGTTGGGTGGGTGGTGGTTGATTTTGTGGTGGTGATGGTGTTTTGTGGTGGGGACTGGGAGTGAAACGAGGAAGAGAGAAACAAATGGTGAAAAAGTAAATGCAAAAGCTGATCACACTTGAATTATCTCATTTTTTTAGGCAGAAAAGAAAATCAAACCTAGTTTTGTTTTTGCTCTATTTAAGACTGGAAGCAGAAACTGGAAAGGTCATCAAACGTTCCGTAAGTTGGTAATTGAACAGTTTGAATGACATTAAGGAGTAAACATCGTTTGCCATGTTAGAAGTCTTCTTTTTGGTCCAAGTTTTACCGTGTTATGTGTGGAGTTTGATTTCATATAGCAACGTCAATTTATCGACCTTGGGGGCTCCGCTTGCCACTGAGCGGTGATTATGTAGTTTTATCCACTAGGGCGGTGCAGTGGGAGTCTGGGTTTTGTATTTCAAGTAACTGCTGAATATTGAATGGCAAACTGGTCATGCTCTGTGAACTTGGCCACAATCGTGTTCCATGTTTTAACACCCCCCCCCCCCCCCCCCCTCTCTTCCCCCTTCTCCTCCTCCTCCTCTTTTCCAGAGTAGACTAGACTTGTTTCGTATGCTTGCCGCTTGCCTTAGTTATTGATGAGATGCTGTAACTTGCTTTCTGTGCATGCATTCCTGTGTTTACATGCCCACAAGCTTAATTTCATGTTACTTTTCTAGTTTTGTTTATTTGTTGCTTGTTTCAGATTAGGTACTTGTGTCTCGCATTCACAAGCTTTCACATGGAACTGTCTCTACTATGGGAGATCATATGGATGTTTCATGCAGCATGATTCAGATCCAGTTAGTGAGTGACAATAATTAGTTGCAAACTTGTTTTGAGGTCCACGAAAAACACATATGTTGCAGTTAGTTCTTAAACGATTTTGAGAGTTGTTGGGGCTTGTTGATGACCAATTATCTGTCTTGTCTCGTTGTAGAATTATCTGGTCATATTCCAGAATTTGATAGAAGGTAGCATTAACAAAAAAGATGGTAGAAGTTAGAAAAAGCATAGAGAATTAACCCTGCTCAGGAATTTCTGCTAGATAGAAGTAGCGGCATTGAAATGATTAAGGCATGTGTAGCAACTCCGTCATAGCAGTAAAAGCAAAACAGTACTGGGTCAATGATTATCTGCTGTAATTGATCTACATTTCCTTTCCTTTTACTTTTGTAATTTTGCTTATATTATTGTAGGTCTTCGTACTATCTGTTGCTTTTTTACATGACAAGCATAGTCATGACCTATGACTATGACCTATGACTATGACCTATTATGTTCTGTAAAACTTATCTTTTATTTCGATGTAATTTTCTTTCTACCAAAAAAAAAAAAAAAAACATGACTAGGATCGCTTTTGGTTTGTGGGTAGCATTTTTTAAAAAAAAATTGGGAAATTTGTGAGAACAGTAATTCATATATATATATAACTCCGGGGGGTGGGGTGGGGTGGGGGGGAATTGAATTCGGGACCTCGAGGGCCCTTGCCAACTCCACCACCCATTTGGGTTTGCGGGTAGCATTTAGGTTGTCTTTGTGGCATGCTAATTAGGTGTTGCGTCTGCAACTGTTGTCCTGCAAGCATTGCACTCTTATTTCCAAAGAGCTCCCAACTACGAATACGTGGTTGTTACTTCTAAATCTTTCTGTATAGAAAATAAGATTAATTACAAGTAATAAAACCCTACAGTTTGACAGTTTGTGTGCATTTTATCTTATTATTTGAATTTTGGCGTAATTTACCTCACTGTTTATTAATTTGTGCTAAATTTTATTAGTTGGTCGGGTTAAAGTACAATTTCTTGCACACCCGTCAAAATTCGACGGGTAAGATGGTCATTTCATATTGTTTTTCCACCTTGGTAGCCAACATCAGCATATCAACAACTACTTTGGCCACGAGACCGATAGCAAACAAGTATTGGGAGGGAAAGATGAAAATGATTTTGAAAAGAGAGTCAAAGAGTGCTTGAAATTGTCGGGAGGGAAGCGAATAGGGACGGGGGATGCGCCCCTGATCCGAGGATCCCTACTGTTGGTCCGCAAACCAGCGATGAGTCATAATGCCCTTTTTTTTAAAAGGACAAACTTTTGTGATGAGATATCACTCCCAAATGAAAGATGATAATGTAAAGGAGGTATTGAAAAAAGTTTGGGAATTTTTGAACGTGTATGCTATTTATTTTGAATTTTGGTGCAATGGCATTTCGGGGCATACCGACTGCCCTGGTGTTTGCCGATCCAGTACCAACAGGAACAAAGGATGGTTAACCGATTGTCCAAAACTTTTTCCCGCCAAATCAGTACTTAAACATGTTGAACACACATACACACAGACGAAGAAGAAGTAGGTTTGGAATATCAACCCACAATCCTTGAATTGTTTCCAAATCTTTAACATTCCACTGAAACTAATTACCCTAACATGTTCACCTCAAAATTTTCCCAAATTTTAAAATTAGGCATACGGCTGAAATTGAATTGTAATGGGTTCAAGTAGCAATTCAGATGATGCCATGTTTTACTGCCACTGTGGAGAGTCTTGACCCTTACATTATTAGATAAAACGTAATCCGGGCAGAAAATTTATTGGCTGCATGAACTATAAGGTAAGCTGTTTGAAAATTCAAATTTTGTTATGCTTTGTAAAAATCCTAACTAAATTTCTCCTAGGAACATTCATGTGGACACTTCGAATGGTTGGATCCGGAAGTCTGTGAACGAGGAAAGGTCTTTAGTACAATGGTGTTGACGAAAGTTGATGAATTATTGGCAGAACAGTTAGAATATGAAAGATCAATTGAAGAACTAGAAAAAAGGAACGAGCTTCTTTTGGATATGAACAAGCTGTTGCTTGAGAAGAATGAAGTTGTTGGGAAGATAAATGAAGAATTGAAGGACAAGAAATTTGCTGCTGAGCACATGACGAGGAAGATAATGCTAAGGAAGCAAATTTATTTGGCCATGTTTGGGTTGATATTGTTCATTTCCATCTGCTTGTTAATTAAGGGGAATGCGAATGGAGGAAAATTGTTGTTCTTAGCCTAAGGTAGCATGTAAATGGCCATGTTTCTCTTGTCATTTGCAATAGATAAGTATGTAATGTTGCTCTGTTTTGAGTCTTTTTCTGCTTTTGTGTTAAGTTTATTAATCTAACCTATGCAATGCCAATGAATTTTCCATCACAATTTGATGTTCAAGAATCCTAAGTTACACAACAACAATGCCTTATACAAAAACATTATCTGTCATTTGCATTTCCTGGTCAAGTTACAACAGATGTTCACAGTGTTACACAAAAACCAACTATCCACCAAGACATGACTTATATTGACTTATACAAAAACCAACCATCCACCAAATAATATAACCATCCACCACATCACATCACATTTACGACATAAAAGAGCTAACTTCAATGCTGAACGCTAGAAATTTTTTTTGTGACGTTGTTGCTTTCCCTTAGACTCCCTTGTAGCTTTTTGTAGAGCATCGAGTGTAACAGTTGCTTGCATTTTCCACTTCATCCTTAAGCCTTGGATATTAACTCCCCCCATTGTAATTGGTTGCTGCTATGCCTGTGCTTGCATAGGGTTAACACCAATAGACATAAAATGTGTATTCATTGACCAAATTAGTTGTATTCCATTGAGGTGATGGTGATGTACTCTCTTGTGTTGAGATGGCACCCACCTGTTAGAAGTTAGACTATAGTGAATTACTAGAGAGCATCACAATCACTTACATAAGTATGTTAAGTTACATAATGTTATCTCAATCTCTCTCTCTTCACTTACTGTGCCAAGCAATACACAGCTCCTTTTCAACTGTAAGAATACAAGCCAACAGTTACAAGAATTATTGCATAAGTGATTCTAGCAACACATTCATAGAAACACTTACTGTTTGGCCCTGTTTCTATTTCTATGCATGGGGTGTACCGGAGGCATTGAGGGAATTACTAAGGGAGTTTTCAGTGGCGCTTGGTTCCCTGTTGGGCTTTGCTGCAATCAACAAAGAAAATAATGAATAAAGAGAGATGATTGCTGCAATTAACCAAAAAAATAATAAAAAATAAAAAATTACACATGCAGGAGTTGAAGGCTTACATTTGATTGTGCTGACCTCCCAGGTTGAGATGATTGAGCCTGTGCAGTTGGCTGACCCCTGTTCTAGCTTTTCTTCAATTCTTGGACATAAAGGTGATCATGCAATGTTTTCCTTATCTTCTCTCTATAGGTAGTAAGCCTATTCATCAAGAAATCCCTAATAAACTTAAGGCAAAATATAATTGGCTTGTCCTTTGCATCTATGATACACCTATGAAAGTTTTCACATAAATTATTTGACAATATATCATATTTAGTGTTTGTCCTAAAATGTGACCTTGACCAATGAGCAGCAGGTTTTTCACTTAACCATATACATGCTTTCTCACAACTATCTTTTGTGCTTGTCATTCTCCTATCAAACTGCTCAATTTCAGTAGCTTTTGAATAACCCCAAAAGTGCAGTTTAAAGGTTTCTCCTTTGAATCCATGGCCAGCAACCTTCCAATTACATACATGTGCTTGGCACAATGCCTGTGTTCTGACTGTGGCACAACTGCTTCAAGTGCATTCACTAACCCTTTTTGTTTGTTAGATATAAATGTATAACCATTGTCATTAGTCCCTAAATCCTTCACAAGAATTTCTAGAAACCAAGTCCATGCGCTAGTGGACTCAACCTCAACAACTGCATAAGCTATTGAGAACATACCATTGTTGGCATTTATGCCGGTTGCCGTGAGAATCTTCCTTTCACATGCCCCTTCTAAGTGGCATACTGTAGGCGGGCATATACTGATCTTCACTTAATCCACATGTTACATACCGTAGGCGGGCGTATACCGATCTTCGTTGAATGCGGGGTCCCTGATCTCGAAGAAACCCATCGCTTATGCCTGTTGCTCATCGTTGTAATGCTTCAATTTGAGTTCTAAAATCGTTTTCTACAAATGCCGGCTATATCACCAATGTTCGATGATTCCTCCGTTCGTCATTTTGAATTTAGGAATGAAATAAAAGTGTGCAAGGGAAGTTTGATGACTTGAAGAGACGTCTCAACGTGTATGGAAGCTGATGTGGCTACCAATAGAGGTGTCAAACGGGCCGGGCGGCCCGCGGCCCAGCCCGGCCCGGCCCGGCCCGCAGGTGAACAGTGCAGGCCCGCAGGCATAAGGCCTTGGGCCTGGGCTTGGACCAGGCCTGGATTTCCAAAAAAATGGCCCGGGCCAGGCCCGGCCCGGTTTTGGCCCGAAACAGGCCCGGCCCGTTTTCGGCCCGGATCTGGCCCGATTTTGGCCCAAAATCAGCCCTATTTCGGCCCTATTTCGGCCTGCCCCACCTTTTTCAAAAAAAAAAAAAACTTGCCCTCCCCTTTTCCCTCCCATTTCCACTCCTAATTGCCGTGACGCAATGATTTAAACCATGAACCAAGCATACCCGACATGACTTGACAGTCAAGTCAAGTCTTGACTTGATGGTCTAATTTGCCAATAAAAGCAGTTCAAAGATCCCAGCAAGTTTAGCCTTATATAGCGTGTATTCTCTATCAAACTTGGTTTCAGTTGTTCCTATTTCCTGTTAACCCTGCCGACTGGAACAAATTTTCCCTTGGTTTAGGTACAAATTAGTACTGAAAAAAAAAAACTAATTAAAACTAGAAACGTGCCTTAGCCTCCGTTCACCATGCGCATCTTTATCCAGGTCTTCCAGTAAGCTGGTTGGAGGTTTGTCAAGCATCCAAAGTTCGACAAGAATCAAAACACAAGCCTTCGCTAATTTGTTTGCATATTGGTCTCTCGCAAATAGAAAATAAATTTCCTTTGTTGAATGCAATTTGTATCCAACAAGGAAAGATTGGCTTCAACTGTATGATTATTGTTATATCCGTCTACACTTATGCCAATTAAGTAACAACAAATTATTTATGGACCTACATGTCACTAACAATAAACAAAATTTTCTTCTACTGCCGTAATTGGAGCAAAATGTTTCTTCTAGGTGTAATTAACGAAATGGTTTAAATTAGAATATTTGTTGTTACTTTACTTGCTTATACACATTATTAAATTAGAATTTGTGTACATAATAACAAGAAAATATCGCAATTAAAGTTTTTATTTTGAATAACCGGAGAATTTAAAAAAAAAAAAAATTTGGCCCGGGCCCGGCCCAAGCCCGGCCCTAGATATTGGGCCTAGGGCCAGGGCCTGGACTGGGCCTAGGTTTCCCTTAGGCAGGCCCGGCCCGGCCCGGCCCGGTTGGCAGCCCCACTGGCCCGGCCCCGGCCAGGCCCGACAGCAGGCCCGATGGGCTTGGGCTGGGCCGGCCCAAGCCCGGCCCTTTGACATCTCTAGCTACCAACATGGTTTAGTGCTTGAATTGACCATCTTACCCCTCGAATTTTGACCGGCATCCAAGAAATTGGACTTCAGCCCGTCAATTGATAAATTTAGCACAAATTAATGAACAGTGAGATGAATTGCGCCAAAATTGAAATAGTAAGGTGAAATGCGCACAAACTGTCAAACTATTGGGTTTTATGTGTAATTAATCCTAGAAAATAAGGAACTAAGATGCCTCATAGTAACAATTTTTTTATCATGTTCTTTCTATAACTGCATATCAATTTTATAAGTACCAAGACCAATTTCAAATTTAAAGACCAAATTTATTTAAATATCATTTATATCTTAAGAAATCGTTGAACATTCATGGTTTTACAAAGAGAGGCAAAAAAGGAGAACCTCTCCCCTCTATCTAACCTTCTCTCTCCTCCTCATCCTGTGTCTGTTTTTGTCACCACCGCTGGTGTTCCCGGCGTGTGGTCAGGGGCGGACGAGGGGGGGCTGAAGCACCCCCTGACTTTTGGGAATTTTTTTTGGTTTTTGGGAATCGCGCTGACCTCGTTCCCCGAGAGAGGCACAATCGACTCTCTCTCTCTCTCTCACGGTCTCACCGGTGGACAGTGAACCGACCGGCAACAGATCCCACCCACCGGCCACCTTGACCTTCAGTCCTTCATAGCTTCACTCCCCTTCGCTCCTTCAGGCAGGAGCTTCGAGCCTTCGACGACGACGAGGGAGTCACGACGGAGTGACGCCGTGAGCGATGAGCCCGTGACCGGACGACCACCTCCCGCAGTCCTGCGAGTCCCGCGACGCGCCGACGCCCTTGAAGAACCAGATCTGAGGTCAGACTGAGATCTTGTCATCTTGGTCTTGCCGTCTTGGATGCTGAATTGCTGATAATATTGGGCAGTTTGGGCTTCTTTCAAATTTCTGGTATGACTCTGCACGCGTGGTGAAAGTACTGTCTATATAAGTAATATAACCCAAAATGATTTTCTATTATTAGATTTCTGATCTCTCTTCCAAGATCAAGTATTTGAACAAAAGCAGAAACCTTTATGTAAGCATTCAGTGGTTATTGCATGTTTGCAGTTAGGGAGGCTTATTATGTGGTTTTTATTTGAAAATGTTTGTTGTTAATAACTTAACAACGAATAAAGCGTACACAAATAAAAAGAAGCGTAAAAAAAATTTCACTTTATGTTGCAAATTGCAATTAACAGTTTCATTTAGATTGGGGTTGAAATTTCTTGGTACTCTGTAGGTGCAAATGATTACTCAACAGACATTTGATGTGCTCCAGTTCTTCCAATAAGATTTGGGCGCTGCTGAACTTTCCGTTTATGGAACTACTACAATGAACAAAATTAGAAGGGTAGAATGAGTGATATATTTATTTGGACATTAAGAATACAGAGACAACTACACTACTCGGTTAATAAATTAAGTATGGATACTACAAAGGTCGAACCTCAACGTCTCTAAACAAGCACCTTATTATTAGGTGTCAATTTTGTAGAACTGTACAAGCACAATTAGAAGTATTAATTAAGGAAAAAATAGTAATAATGTTGGCAACAAAAGTGAAATATTAAGACAATGAAAATATTACTTTTTGTATGCTTTATAAGTGCACTTTGTTTTTAATATTATTTTAATTAAAAATTTGGTAACGGACATATAATTTTTGCACCCCCTGAAAAAATGTTCCTGGTTCCGCCCCTGCGTGTGGTGATGTGGTAATCAATTAGTTGTTTCGATTTGGGTTTGTGCGAGATTCGGGTGGTAAAGATGCTAGGAGTTCCGTTGTGTTGGTGGTCCAATTTGAAGATTCGTTGTAGATCTCGCGCCGGAGATAGGTTGGGCTTCGATGGAAGGGTAATGTGTCTGATTCCTTGGGCTTCATCTTAGCTTGATTGGCTTGCGGTGGGTTGTGGTTTGGGTGATTTTACCGTTCGTATGTCGTGTTGCCACGAGTTGGAGAAGGCATGAATATGAAGTCTAGGTGTATGTCCTTTCTTCTAGGGTTTATTTCCCCCCCTTCCTCCCTAGTTGATCCCCCTCCCCTAGATCTAAAAAGATGCGTTGGCTGTGTTGTTGTGGTGTGGTTCTGCGTCTGTGTTTTTCGTTTGATTAAGCTTGGTTTGGCCATCACAGAGTCACGGGGGTGCAGCTTTACGATGAGTTTGTATACTGATTGCAGCAGATTGTGGGAGATCACAGTTTGCCGCTGGTGAGGGTGGTATATTCTGCTGTATCAAGGTGGTCGCCAGTGGTTGTGAGGGAATACTGTCGACCTTTAGATTCGGTTTCTTGTTGGGTTGGAAGGATTTTCGTTTGATTTTGGTTGATGTTCCATGTGATCAGCGGCGGCGTGTTAGTCGGATAAGGTGGTTTCTCGGCACCAGAGTGGGTCACGGAGTTCGAGGACACGTGGCATCCGCGGAGACACGTGTCTGGCACTGGGAATGCAGTTGGCAGTTTGTTGGAGTTTTTTAATTGGTTGTCTTTTTTAGTTATTATCTTGTTGTTTTTCTTTATTATTTGTTCTAGGTTATGTAGTTAGTCTTTATCTCGTATTTATATTTATCTATTTTTGTGCACACACACACACACACACACACACACACACACACACACACACACATATATATATATATATATATATATATATATATATTAGTTTAAGACCGTTGTTGTAGGGTTTATTTTATGACAATGCCTATCGGATGGATGTCATCTTACTGTCTTTTACTTGCCTTTTGATATGTTTTGTAACCTTCCATGTTTAATCTTATTATGTATTTCTACTCTAGACTCGAAAAAAAATAAAATCGGTTAGAGGTTGTAAAAGATTAATAACTATGTCAGCGATTCTATCTCTTGTTAGTGTCATTTAATATGAGCATGATGAGTAATATCGATCTCAATTGGCATATATGAGCTACTTCATTTACTTGGGTGAGCATTTAAACTGTTAAAACAAATCCAACCGTCAAACGAATCGACCAACCGACCAACCAATAATGGCTTTAAAAAAGACTCGGTTTGTTTTCTTTTTTCCCAAACTAATGTTCAGTTCGGTTCTTTTGAAACCGTTCTGAACCGAACCGAACCGAACCGAACGAAACCAAATATGAATATATGCAATTAAAAATATTTAAATTTTGATCTAATATGAGTTAGTATTTAGTTTTTATCATACTTATTACAATTCAACCAAAACATATAAAAGTGAACTCTACCCTAGTTTCAATAGGTTGTACCATAATTTCGGTAGGTAAGCTCTAATTAACTTGTGATTATGTTTATCACAAACGCTAAATAGTCAATGGATATGGCACAAACAAGTCCCATAATTAATACAAGTCCAAACCGATCAATTCGTCCAAATCAATCCGTTTGATCCGTTGAAACCGAATTGCTAAAACCGAACCGATCAACTCGTTGATTTTTCCTTTTCAAACTAATGGTGATTATTTCATCTTGATATTCAGCGTCCAAACTCAACCAACTAAATTGTGTTCACCCCTACTTGCATCATCCACTTCATCAGGAATCATCTCAAAATCAACAAATAAGTGATCCGGGTGATCGGAAATCCTTATGAAATTATGCACAGTACAACAAATTATACCCACAAGAGGTGGTGGAGTGGCCAAGGACCTTGAGAAATAACCTCAGAGTCCCGAGTTTGAATCGCCGTACCGATGAGCCATATAAATAGCAGTTGTGACTATTTAAAAAAAAAACATACAATAGGTTTTTGTGTGTGTGTGTGTTTTCAACGGATATGGAAGCATATATATTTCAATAGTGGAAGCGGGCCTTTAGGACCGCGCTCAGTTCCTGTGTTTACATGTCCACAAGCTTAATGTCAGGGTGGCAAGCAGCGCATGGACTATTTATGAAGGTACTTGGGGCAAGTAGAAAAAATGTCGGGTATTGATCTCAGCGTCGCATATGAGAATGACCATTGACATTTGATCCTTGTCAATGAAACGTTGTACATATAATCATTGACATATGATTCTTGTCAACGGAACATTTTGCATACAACTTCAGCCAGCTCTTACTATCATCATACCACTAAAAAGCGTGTACGTAGGTTTAAAATATATGAGTTCAAGCATGTTATTAGATATCACGACTCATTCTTTTATGCAATATCATTTGCTAGTAGTGGTCCTCGCAGCTGCAGTTTGGCAAGGACACATAAGGAATCAGTTCACGATGGCCCCGTTTCTTGCAAACACAACTTATTGAGCTATTGTTGATGTCTGGTAAGATATTGGCTTGCCATAGGATCTATAACGGGCAACGACGTTAAAACTGCTGCTTCGATTTGTACTTAGTGCACTTTACGTCATTTGGTTGTAGTAGCTCTTGCTTTAGCTTATTGCACATTGTATTTTCGTATGCTCGCAGTTGGGTTATGGTATTTCTTGTTCTACTCTATTGTACTTCGTCACATCCCCTCCCTAAGCAAATAAATATATACTGTTTTAAAAGTAGAATTATTTAGCTTAATCTAGGCACTTTAAGAGTGGATTAATTATAATGCCAAGGTTCGCAAATGTGAAAAGGTCCTGAAGCTCATGCAGTAGGAACCCTTTGAAGAGTATCATCTTCAACTCTTTTCATTTGCTTGATAGAAGTGGGTGTCACCAATCCCTACACACAATGCGCACAGTAAATTTTACAGCTTGTGTTTGATACCACTTGGATCGGCCTAAACACCATATTTATAAAAGTTTGGATCTCCCTAGAATCGGCCGAACAGAGGTTAACACCCTTAAATTTATGTATGAAGGCTAATCTGAAAGAAGCATAATTTTATGAATGAAGGCTACTTTTTATAAGCCTGCACACCTCTGTCTGTGTATTGGCAAAACAATCCTTGCGGCACTGAGACATTCAACAGATTCTTGCGTTGTAGTAAACCACTTCTTTTCGTGCCCGTGCCCCCCATCAAGGCAGAAGCTGCAGATTCGGACGCCAGGCGGCTCTAGATTCAGGGGCTCTTTCTATAGCCGAACACGAGGGAAAGATCGTTTATACCGATACTGACAAGATCCTTTTATCAGGTAATGGAGATACTCTAAGCATTCCATTTTCCAATAGAAACACTTGTATGCATCAAAAACCCCAGGTTGCACGGGGTAAATGCATTAAAAAGGGACAAATTTTAGCGTACGGCGCCGCTACAGTTGGTGGCGAACTCGCTTTGGGGAAAAACGTATTAGTAGCTTTTAAACAAACCACAGAAAGAGAAAAGGCTAGTTTGCTTCTCTTGCACCACACCCCTGGAAACTTCCAATAGCTTTGTGACTTTGACACACATCAAGATTTAGCCATTAGGGGGTTCGAGTAGAGGTATATGAAGTGCATCCCATGTGACGTTCCACTGCCTGATATTTGCGGGTATTCCTTTGGGAAAAACAGCCAAATTCTGTTCACAGGACAATAGAATGACACTTAGTACCAACTTCAGTCTCCAGTATCTTGTTTGGTTTACAGGTCGACTTGCTGTTAATAATCCGGAAAAGATGCCCATCATCACCAGCGCTAGAAGCAGGCAGATTCTGAATCGCCAATATCTTCAGCGCTGGTAGCAGACAGATTCAGAGTCGCCAATATCTTCAGCGGTTGCACACGAGTCTTCTCTAGTTACAGTGATGCTTGAAGCAGATGGGCCGACAGTTTCTGAACCATTCCCATGCAGAAGCTTTGCCCTCCTCTTTCTTCTACTTTGCTGCCATCTGCTCAATGTCTCTGAAAGCTCTTTATCATCTCTACCTCTCTCCTTTGCTTCTTTGGATACTTCGACGGCCATATGTACTGGCCGTCGGCTACTAAATCCTCTTGTCACTACTGGAAATATGAGCGGTCTGAAGCAACAAACAAGAAGCACAAGTAGCATAATATATATACTTAACGATGTCCAGACATAAAATGTCCATTTCCAACTACGGACCAATTCTTTCCTCCAAGGGAGCTCGGATTTCAGGTGTATCTCAGCTTCATACACTTGGGGAAGAAAATTAGTTTTAGCCCGCGGTATCATGGATATTCTGATAGCTTCAGTTCTTGGGCTCCTTTCCTTGTGCTTTAGCAAGAGGATGCTTATCCTCTGGGTTTCAGCCGTAATTCCTAGCAACAGTGGTATGGCCATAAGAAATGTTCGCATGAGCCGAACTGGGAGGCTTCTAAAGTGCAGTATGCATGGATGGCTTGATCTTGCTATTACATTCCCATTTGTTGATAGGAGCTCTGCAGTCAACTGATCAAACAAGTGATGAACAAAGATTCAGCAGCATGGATATACAGTTCTCAGATGCCTAAAGCAGAATCTATGGTCACCAAGAAAAAAGTGTTCCTTTTGATACAAACCAGGATCTAACTTATCGCAACCACAAACACAAAGAGTCTAAGGCATATCAACCAAGAGGGTCCAATGTGGCACAGATTGGCATAGGATTCAAGGTTACTTGCTTTCTTAACATGTGTCCCACACAAGCACAATGATAAACGGAATATATAGAGTTCACATTATTCGGAGTTGCATTGTCTCCTTAAAAACGTATGATACACTCAAATAACTAAAAACCTGGAAGGGCAATTGTTACTGCCAAATGACCTTAAAGGGGAACAACCAAGTAGCCATATATTTGAAGAGAACGGAAATTTCGAGGCTTCGTAGATAGAGGGGTGGAAGAAAGTTAGGGAAGACGAAGAAGAAAAAAGAGGAAGCCAACATCTTCCATGAAAAGCAAACTACTGTTTACTTCCCCGAATGTATTCCTCTACAGTAGAGGTGACCTACATAGTAGACGTCCGGTAATCAGCAATCACAAATCTGCTTTTCTGAGCGCAAACATACATGTAACAGACTGGTGGTATTGCGACAAGCAACCTCCATGAACGATCTCTGAAGCTTTTCAGTTTATGAGCATTGGTTGCCTCTATGTCTGTCAAATAACAATGGCAAAAGGAGGCCCTTCGATGCCGCTTGGGGAAGGGAGGGTATGGGGGGGGGGGGGATGCGTTGATGTACACAGCCACTTTAGTGAAGAGGTTGTTTCCAAGAATCGAACCCGAGACTTTGTCACAGTTAAATAACCTTATTACACCAAGGCTCGCCCTCTTCAAACAACGACAACCAAACAGTTAAATATTTACAGGAAATGATCAATAATCAGATTTTTCTACTCTGAGAGGCTTTGCCACTCAAGAATTGCAGACGCTTTCCAATCCTTTTCCCTGGATGTCTACTCATGCCGCATAAAGCAAATAAAATCTCTTTCTTTTGGGTAAAAGGCAACAGCAGCTAAGAAACTATTCCACGTGCTGGCGAACACTGCTAGCATCTTTCTCCAGCTCATCCAGCAGATCCACGACACACAAAGACCAGCCATCATAGCTAGTTTGCCTACAGGAAAAAGTTAGATTTCCTCCAAACGAACATTGCCAAACATTTCCGCTGTTTGGCCCAAAAGTTCACGAACTTGAGTGATGGATCAAAGATGGCATAACCACTTCCAGCATATCAGTCTCGATTAAAAAATCTTCCGAAAGCCACTATCTGGCTAACCTTAAGACCATTCGGGGGTAGAGTATGATGCGCAAGCCACAGAAAGTGCTTCGCTTTGAGATGGCCCCGTAGCAGTCCAAAGGTTTTCCCCCAGAATCAACAGGCCGCCTCTGGTGGTGAACTCTTTATAGTGAGGACGAAAATAAAAAAAAAGTATTTTTTACAATTATCTTCCTCTGGAAGAAGAACGACCACCTGGAGCTTAGATACAAGCGCAAGGGGAAGCAAAAAAGACAACTTTCAGCTGTTCACCTCAGCAAGGTGTCGTTCTAACCACTTTCTCTGAACGCCCTAGTGGAAGCAGAACATCATTCCAATGGCCAACTACATCACCTAATTGAGCCCTATGGCCATAATCAACTTCCCACCCTAGGCCTCCACAAAGCACTTCAGACTTAGTAGCGGGCTATGTATAAAAGACTCCTGATTGTATTGGACTCTGAAGACCCCTCCCTCTAATTAGATATTCACTGCTTAAAACTTGCTCATATAGAGGATCCTTAATTTAGAACTCTGCACCCTTGGTCATTATTGCTTGATATAGCATAAGAATAAGACAGAAGAGAAGCTCTAACCAATTTGGTAAGGCTATTTAATCCTTCCATCGAAAGACAGGAAGCCCCCAACTAGTGAGCAAATTTGAACTTTTATACGTTCTTCTTTCAGCCAATAACATAAACCGCCGGCTATGTTTTGTTCACCAATCATGGAAAGAAATCAAGACAACTGGAACCTACCTAATACATAAGGTCCTCAAGAGTAATGCATACCTTTTCTACCATGCTACAAATAAACTATCAACCCCGCTTTCTATGTGTTTGATCCCATGCCTTGACAGTTCCATTCTGCTGTAGCATTTGAGTCAGAGGTTTGTCTATCTTAATTCTAGCTCAGCCGTCATTACGTTGTCGCCTAATGGTTTATTTTCTATTTTCTTTTTTAATTTGGTTGCAGATTCATAGGGGCGGGTGCATGGAGAGGGGAAAGGAGAGAGAAGTGGAGCCCGAGAGGGGTGGGTGGGTTGTTAATGAGTTTTTCTTATAGCCAAGGCGCATCGAGGGGAGTAAGAGAAAAAGTGAAGACGTGTCCACCAACAAGGTTTTTATGCCCTTATTTTATAACAACAATTTTCTTCTATGTGAGAGCTCATAATTTATATCAAGTAACATTTGCTTTCTGTTTTCCAATCTTACCGTCATACCATAAGGGATTAACTAAACCAGATTTGGGAGGATTTTCTGGATACTCTTCTGAAATCCCGATATTGTTATCCAACTTTGAAGTGCTAATTCTCCATCACATAAAATTCTGCAACCTTAGATTTGTGTTCAGGGAGCTAAAAGCTCTAACTTTCAAGATATGTATGTATGTATAGTAAGATGATATTTGGTTTAGCCATTTGATCACACTCACCTTTCTTTGGATAGAGATGAAATGGCCAAACGGTGAAATTCAATCCATAAACATTCGGGATCATCCCCCTCTCTCCCCCCCCCCCCCTCCCCTCCCGCCCTCCCCCCCCTCCTTCCCGAAACACACGTGCACACACACCAAAGGGAAATCAGTTTTTTTAACTGGTACCCAGCAACTTTACTATTTAACCTCTTTAAAACACGTACCATCAAGCCCGACTTGTACCTGAGTAGCCGCTTTATCTTGATGTTGACTTCAAAAGCGGAGTGACGCTTAGCCTTGTACCACACCACATCCTTTGCAACAGACTCCAAAACAATCTTATTGATCTGCATATTCTTGTCCTTCCCAGTTGATATTGCTTCAATAATCTGAACCAACGAAAGCCCCTCCAGCTTGTACTCTGCCAAGCTGCTACTCGACCATCAAAATCATTCGCTCTAAAGGTGCACTCTTGGGGATAATAGGACTCTGGTTTCTGGCCAAAATAACTAGTTCAGAGGAACTTTTGGACATTTAAGGCTCTAGATTCAACTCTGCTAGAGAACCAAAATTGCCGTCTTTTCTGATTTTCATCTTATCTAATGTAGTGAGTTTCAGTTAATTCCGGTTTGTATAACCAATGGTTCTCTCTTTCTTGGGCCTAGTATATCCATATTATCCATGTCCCCCAACTTTTTCAATGCATAGGTTGTTCCCCCAAATGAAGTGGCTCAGTTCGCCAACCATTGTAAAGAGAGTGGGTACCAACAATTCACCCACTGCAACTCGAGATGCTTAACCTAGATTAATTTAATCAACAATTTTTTGGGATAAAACCCGGACCTTGTCATTACTCATCAAGGTCATTTGGTTTGATCAATGCCCAGTAAGTAAAAGACTCCCTCCGTTAAAGAGAATTCGAAAGCTAAATTATTTGCGAGTACAAATCTCCATCATCTCTAAACAAAGATCGACACCTCTCTTAAGTTCCTACTGCATCAGGAATAGACATTCATAAACAAATTTTCCCTCCATGTTTTTTTTCCCACAAAGTGCACCTACTTCTCTTAGGTGGGAAGCAATTCAGACATCATCAATCGAAACTCACCAATCGAGCAAAAGAGCAACAATAACAAACCCAGGCACCAAGACTAAACACTAGACACGGATCCATTACTAAATTCCTTTCACGGCGACGAGCTATTCAGCAACAACTTCTCACAAAATTAAGCCGATAACTATCAGCATAAGTTCTTATCAGCAAGATAGAATCTTGACGTGCTAATTACTATCCCAAATTTTTCAAGGGTTTACAACTAGGAAAGGGACAACACACAATGCAAAATATTAAGCTCAGCTGACAAAAATAATGGAATACCTGAAACATCCCAATTTCTCTATTGAAGTCAGATTCAGGCATCAAGAGGACCAGAGTGACGTAAAATGTGTGCCCAACCGGCACACCCATCACCCTCTTCCTCTTACCGTACCGAAATCCTTCAAACCCGCCTCCACCACCGCCACCAAGAAAATCAAAAACAGCCTTGGGGTGCTCATCAGCATAGTCAAAGTGCAAAGTCTCCCTCACGAAAACAGGCTCCTCCAGCCACAGCTGCACCGAACCAACACCCAGCAAAACCGCCAGAAACATCACAAAAACCAAAACAAGCCCCACGTAGGCCGCACCCAGGAACCCGAACCCCAGTTTCTTCAACAAGAGAGTGCCGCCGTAGACCACCTTCGAGGGGACTTTTGTGGCGGCGTGGACGGCCGTATTCACGCTCTCCTTTGCATCCTCCGCCGACTCCGAAGCAATGGACATGAGAGAGATGAAGGGTGACAAGAGGCAAACCAAGCAGTCGTATATAATGTCTGCTTGTAACGAAACGAGCTTCACGAACCACATTGCTGGGTTGGGTATGGGGAGTTTGTTTTCCTCCTCCACCTCCTCCTCTTCGAGATTCATGGAGGCTGGCTGTGGTGGAACGGTGGTCGACGGCGACCTGAAGAGGCGGAGACGGGTTTTGAGATGGGTTTGCATGAGAGAGGTAGCATAGAGAAAGCGGAGAGAGAGAGGCACTGCAAAGTGGCTGCCTCGCCTCCACCTGTTCGTATGCCGAGGGAGAAGTGGTGGCATGCTTAGCGTGGGTAGGTGACAAGTGTTCTTTTTCTTTTTCGGGTTAATTGCATTCAGCCCCCTCGTAGTTTGAGAAAGTTTCAAGAAGACACTTATGCTTTTATTTTGTGCAAATGGCCCCTTTGGTGCTTATTGTGTTGAATCCGTTGAAAGTCCTAACAGAATAGAGGAATTGTTTAATCTATCCCTTACAAATTTGTGCTCCACCATAGTCCCATTCTTCCCAAAATTCTAACTCTCAAAATTTGACTTTGCAAATAATCAAACCAAATCTGGTCATTGTGGACAAGACTACATTGGTGGTGGGTGTGGCGGACGAGGGTGGACTGGAGGGGTAGATACAGGGGGGGAACCAAGAATTTTTTTAGGGGGTGCAAAAATTATATCGAATTCACCAAATTTTTTTTATTAAAATAACATTAAGAACAAAATGCGCTTAAAAAACATACAAAAAGTATTATTAAGTTTCACGAGAGCCATTAAAGACTCTTTACAAGTACAACACAAAAAAAAATACAAATTATAGTCCAAGTGTTTACAAATAATCAAGGCATACTCTTCCAACAACTAATTAAGAATTGGCAAGCAAATTAACCAAGCATATTTTTTAAATCTCTATATAATCGCTGAAATTAAACTAAAATTAAATTAACCAAACATATATATTCTAAACCTCTATATAATCACTGAGATTAAACTAAAATTAACATATTAAACTAAAATTACATATATAATTACTAAAATTAATATATTAAACTAAAATTAACATATTAAACTATTACCTCACAGAGTCACAGTAGAAGTCGAAGAGCCTCGTCGCCTGAGCCTTCATTCGTCTTTGTACCAAAGCTGCTATTTCGATAAGGAGAAAGACCCTTATCAAAGTCAGTCGCGGTTGGCATCAGTTTGACGGTTCCAGATCTGGTCAGAGTTCCAACCGTCAGAGTGAGTCACGATTGTCGCCTCGTCGCGGAGTTCCAGATCTGGTCGGCGTCACGGCGCCGCGGTGAGTCGGTGACCGGTGCTCACTGCTTAATGAGGTCGACAGGTCGTCGGGGTGAGTCGGTGGCCGTCGTCAAGTCGTCAATGGTCACGGCCTGAGTTCAGTCCTCACCAACAGTCACGGTCCTCACGGTCACGGAGAGAGAGAGAGAGAGAGAGAGATGACTGTCGACTGGTGCGGGGTCTCGGGGAACAGGGTCTGAGTGCAATTCCCAAAAAAAAAAATCAAAAGTTCAGGGGGTGCTTCAGCCCCCCCTGAGTGGATGCATGGCCATGTCGTCAACCGTGATGGAGACCGACGACGAAAGTAATGCAGAGAAGTTGGGTCAGTGGCCATTGGCAATGATGGAGAAGAGAGGGTTGTAACAATGGGTTTCAGTATCCTCAGACGATCAATTGTGGTTAGCATTGGCTTTGACTTCTGAGGATGTGCCTCGACCAACTGATTTTACCATTGACTGTGGCTCTTAGGCAATATTTCCTTTAGTATCCTTTGACAACCAATTTTTGTTACAGTTGGCTCCGACTTCTAGGGGTGCACCTTGTGGCTTAGCAACCAATTGTTGTTATCGTTGGCCCCAGCTCTTAGTCATAAGTTTTTTTGTGCATCTAGAAAATCGATTGTAATCATTGTTGGCCCTGGCTTTTAGATGTGCCCTCTATTCGTGTCTAAGCGACCAATTGTCGTTATGTTGGATCCGGCTCTTAGACATGACCTTTAGTATCCTTAGACGACCAATTGTTGTTACCGTTGGCTACAACTCTTAGGCATAAGTTCCTTTTTGTGTCCCTAGATGACCATCTGTTGTTACCGTTGGCTCCCGCTTCTAGGAATACGGCCTTTATTTGACAATCAACCGTTTCCGCGCTTATTGGCCCGGGCTCCAGATAAGTCCAATCTCAGTTTTCTTATTACTCGACAACCAACGTCTTCCAAGATTTCTTGGTTACAGCTTTGAGCAATGCCCTTCTTTCGAACTACGTTGGTATGGTTCCTTTTCGAAGGATACCCAAGGAACCTTACAAAGGCCCGACCTCATATCTGTGTAAGTCCTCGAGTTTGTCTTAGGTCATTGGAGCTGCCTTGTTTCCGAAACAGGACACAAGAGGTTCCTTTTACTTGATGAAAGACTCAGACTTCCGAGGAAAATGGTATTTTTTATATTTGTGCTACAAAAATGAGTTGTGCAAGGTGATGTTCGCTCGTGGGCGAGCCCCCTCACCAAGGGGCTCTGTAGACACCTCATTTTTATAATATTGTTTTATCTTTTTTTGTTGTACTTTTTATTGGGCCTTATTGGTAATTAAGTTTATTATTATTATTGTGGGTTTAGGCTTAGTGATATACTCTTTCTGTTTACTCTTCTTACACTTTTTTTTTCTATTTCTCTCTTCACATTTTATCCTCCACCAATCCTTTTTGCTCTCTCCTGGCCCAATTTCTTCACTCCCTCTCTCTTTCTCTCTTTTGTGGTAAAATGAGAAACTCATAAAGTAAAACTCAAATCCTAAATAAGCGTGCAAGGTAAATGTGATCAAATAAAAAGGGACGGAGGGAATAATGAGCATATATAATTCATTTAAAATCCAATCACATGAGTTGTCCATTCCCCAGTCACGATCCTAGTTCTAGTCCAGTTAAGGTCCAGTCCAGTTGGTTAAACAAGTCCAATTACTAAGGTTTAACCCCAGTTAAGAGATCTTGACTTAATTGAGATGACTTAAAGTTGATTATGATTAATCCTTGATTTTTTTAACTGAGATGTAACTGGAAATAATTCTTGAAATCAAGTGCATCCCATCTGTTTCTTGAGATATTTTTACCCAATTTACGGCAATTAATTTCCCCGAAATTTAGAAGAAAAAATCTTATATAATTCGGGGTGAACTGGCAGGTTTTTGACAAATTAGCCGCTAAGTTGACCTTTTTTGTTTTGTAATTTTTTTTTCTTCGATTTAGGTCATATATTTTCTTATGTCTGAGATATTAGACTTGAAAAAGTCTACTTTACTATTTTCCATCAGCCCCAGACCACTATAAGTTAAGCCATGGGCTATAGAAGTAATGACTTCCAGGTTGGCTTCTCTGTAGAAATCTTGGACATTTCTTTATGAGATTTGGTGCATTATCTCTAGTGGGAACCCTAAATAACATAGAACATAGTTCCTAACTCATAATCCCTTAGTCTACTTTCATCGTGATCCATCTCGACATCATCCCAAGTCATCTAAACTATTATCATCTCGAGGTAACTTTTAACTTGCTTTCTAGATTAGAAGAGTCTAGAGTATATCCCTTCCCCGTCACAATTTCTCAGTCCAACATTTAAAAAGTTACAAAAAGAGTTTCAAGTCCAATTTTGTTCCACTAGAATAAGTTGTGTCAAAGACTGAGACTTAGATCACCTCTCGTAGGACTCAGTCATAACTACATGGTTTTTATTTCTATTTGAATGACTGGAGACGTAGGCCATTCGACCCTCGATGTTAGGTTCAAACCAAAAATTGTATGTTAGATTAGAGTTTATTTCAAGCATTCTTAATACAGGTTATATAGGCTAAGAAATCATAAAAACATAATAGAGACCGTTAAGGTATAACGGGCGCCTTCACCTTGTCATTATATAACTAAGGCTCTGTTTGAAAACGTTTTCGTTTTCAATTAACTGGAGAAAAAAATGCGTTTGACACACAAATTTTATTTTTTTTTCAGTTTTGAAAACAAGGCTGTTTTTGAAAATTTCTATTTAGGAGTTTTGGATTTTTAGTTTTGATTTTTATTTTAAGACAACCACCACCACCCTCCCACCACCACAGCCATCGCCCACCGCCAGCGACCACCGCCGGCCACGGCAGCCCGATATATATATATATATATATATATATATATATATATATATATATATATATATATATATGGAGCTGATCCGTTGAGAGCGCGGGCAAAATTGAAGATCTTGCAAACGCGATCTGGCCGTCCACGACCAATCTGTGGATGGTCCAGATCTTTTTTTTACGTTTTTTTTCAGCCCGTCCGCTATATTATGTAGCGGACGATTTTCTGACAAAAATACCCCTCTACTGTCCGCTACATTATGTAGCGGACAAGATCACATATTTGAATTTGGTCTTATTTCTTCTGTTTTATTGGATCTGGAATACCATACTAGCACCGAACACACTCTGTTTCTCTCTTCCTCATCTAATCTCATCTCATCCTTTCTCTCTCTCTCTCTCTCTCTCATTTTTGGCAAAGGATGACGAAGGCTTTTGGATTTGTTCTTGGTTTGCGTCTTCGTTGGCATCATCCCTCCAGCGGTGTTGTCGGGCGGCGTTGGGTAGTGGAGGCGACGGCTTGGATTTGGTCTTATTTCTTCTGTTTTATTGGATCTGGAATACCATACTAGTGCCGAACACACTCTGTTTCTCTCTTCCTCATCTAATCTCATCTCCTCCTTTCTCTCTCTCTCTCATTTTGGCAAAGGACGACGAAGGCTTTCGGATTTGTTCTTGGTTTGCGTCTTCGTCGGCATCATCCCTCCAGCGATGTTGTCGGGCGGCGTTGGGTAGTGGAGGCGACGGCTTGGGCCAAAGACGTCGTCATCCATCTGTCATCGTCTTGGTTCATCGGCGTCGTCGTTAGGCAGTGGTGACAGATCTGGAAAAAAATACATCTACAGAAAAGGGATACGGCGGAGGTGGAAAGATGCAGTGGCGATGGGTGGCAGCTTGGGTGCGGTGGCGACGGCTTGGGCCAAAGACGTCGTAGTCCGTTGTCGTCGGCTCTATCCATCGGCAACGTCGCTGGGCATCGGCTCCTCTTCTCTCTCTCTCTCTCTCTCTCTCTCTCTCTCTCTCTCTCTCTCTCTCTCTCTCTCGTCGGCCACATAAGGCAAGTGTACGCGATTGTGGAGAAGGAAGAGGACTAGGCGCGGCAGCGTGAGGCGATGTAAAAAGCGGCAACGGCGGCATCTACGGCGATGGGTGGATTTCGGGACGGCGAGATCTTAGATAGATTAGATTTAGATTTAGATTTGGATTTGGGTTTGGTTTCGACGGCAAGATCACAGATTGGATTTGGGTTTGGTTTGGGCTTAAGATTAGATTTGGATTTGGATTAGGTTTGGGGTAGCGAAGGTTCAAATGGTGGTGGTTTGGGGAGGCAGAGTTCGAATGGTGGCGGCGATGGGTTCAGTGGTGGTTCGGGGAGGCAGAGTTCAGATGGTGGTGGCGATAGGTTCAGTGGCGGTGACAAAATGATGGTGCTGCCTAGCTGAGAGGTTGTGGTTTCTTGCTTATGGTGGAGGGCGGTGGTTCTGCCATGCCCATCGTTCTTTCATTTTACGCCATCGCCAAACACTGATAAGGTTTTTGGCAGAGTGTGCCTTTACAGAAATAACGTCCGCTACATTATGTAGCGGACGGATACGGTACCTACATAATATAAGGCCCTCAATTGGCGACGGAGGAATTTGAATGCCGAGGTTTTTTATCATCATCATCCGTTCTTCCCTCGTGTTTTCATTTGGAATTTGAATGCCGAGGTTTTTGCGCATATGGGAAACATATCCCATGATTCCTGCAAATTCAAGTTCTCCTCCCATCACCGTGTAGAATGCCATCAAACTGTAACTTCCGGCAATCAGAGAGAAAGAGAAGAAGAAGAATAAGAAGAAGAAAGGAGGGGAGAGAAGGATGAGACAGAAAACAAAAAAGTGGTGAGAGAAAGAGTCGGACATTGATGGGAGAGAGAGAGAGAGAGAGAAACATCAAACGTGTCAGAAAATTAATAAGGAGACAGAAAGAGTCAGTAAAAAAGTATTGCCTCCGTCCGCTATATAATGTAACGGATGGAGATGGAGGGTATTTTTGTCAAAAAATTGTCCGCTACATAATGTAGCGGACAAACTTAAAAAAAACATAAAAAAAAAGTACTGCCTCCGTCCGCTACATAATGTAGCGGATGGAGCTGGAGGGTATTTTTGTCAAAAAATTGTCCGCTACATTATGTAGCGGACGGGCTGAAAAAAAATGTAAAAAAAAGATTTGGACCGTCCACAGATCGGTCGTGGACGGCCAGATCGCGTTTGCAAGATCTCCCATTTTGCCCGCGCTCTCAACGGATCAGCTCCCATATATATATATATATATATATATATATATATATATATATATATATGGGGAAAGCGAATATAAGGCTAGCCTCACGTAAGTTGCGTGAGGCTAGCGGCAAAAACTACGTAATTTCATTAAAAAAAAAGAGGTCAGAGTTTAAACAATGAATTTTTTTCTTCTCTTTCTCTTTTTTTCTCTCTCTCTCTCTCTCTCTCTCTCTCTCTCTCTCTCTCTCTCTCTCTCTCTCCCCCCCCCCCTTGTGCTCCTCTAGTCTTAGCAGGCACTCTTTCTCTTCTAGGTATTGCTCAAAAGCCATTACTACATCACATTATAATTTAAACGAAGGGTATCTTCCCTCTTATGCTTTTTGTATGCAATGTGATTAACAACAAGGGACTATTAAAACAAAAACATAAGTTGTGCCCAGCAAAGTGCACTAAAATCTTTGGCATATTTTTCTGTGAGAAACTGTGAAGATTCTTCACCTGCACCCTAATTAAACAAAAGATGTCCAATATGGAAGAAGCAAGAAATCATCCGCAAAAAAAAAAAGATAAAGTTTGATAGCTCGTACAACAAAGGGGAAATGCAAAGCGAATTTTGGGAAAAAGATGCCCGTTCTCTCGCTACTGTAGTAGAGAATTGCCTCACAAGGGATCCGGCAGCAACCATGGCATGTTTTTCAACAAGTACTCCGTCCAGCAGTGTTGCACCCATGCTGAAAAATGCCTCATCCTCGACGGTAAGACAGCACTATGACCTGTCCAGTTCAACTCGAATTAGTGTTCAAAGTTCATGATGATGATGATGAAACCCATTGAAAACTCTGATTGATTGCTTTCTTGCTCACCCACAGTATTGGATTTGGCTACATGAACTAGAAAATTATGGCAGGAAGATGGGTGACGGTGGGTGTGATTGTGGCCGGCCCAGTAAGGTTGGGGCAGTGGGTTGCTAGGGCGTGCGACAGAGAAACGGGGAGGGGAAGAAAGTTTTTGGTGGCCGGTGCTGGAAGGTGGAGCGGTGATTGGAGACGGTAGCCGGTGCAGGAAGGTTGGGCGATGGGTTGCTTGTACTGTCACGGCAGGATGATGGGTGACGGTGGGTGTGAAGGTGGCCGGAGTGAGAAGGTTGGGGCGGTGACTTGGGAAGTTGGGCATCACCGGAAGGTTGGGCAGTGGTTGCTAGGGCCTGCGACAGAGAAACGGGGAGGAGAAAAGGGGAGAGAGAGAGAGAAAGAAAGAGAAAGAGAGGAAAAAAATTCACTGTTTAAACTCTGACCTCTTTTTTTTTTAATGAAACTACGTGAGGCTAGTCTTATATATATATATATATATATATATATATATATATATATATATATATCAGCAGTGTCCCGCGGTGTCCAAAATCTGATTTTTTTAAAATTGCAGTGTCCGGTGTCCCGGTCGGTGTCGGTGTCGGACGCAGTGTCCGTGCTAATTAGTCGAATGGTAAAGAGCCTACTCCTAGTGAAAACGAAAGATGACATCTTTGAGAACAAGGAAGTTGAAAGGTTTAAACACTAAGAGTAGAACAAGTTTGGTGTACATTGACGCCTAATCAGCAAGTTTTAGAAGTTGAAAGGAATAAACACACTAAGAGGAGAACAAGTTTGGTGTACATTAGAGTAAGGCTTGGCAAAGTGTAACTAAGCCTTAATTAATCTCACTTGATATATGAAGGATCATCTTGCCATCCTACTAACAAGAAATAGCTCTATTTCTATATGCAAAGCAAAACATTGAACTCAAATTCATGGTTCGGCAACAGTCCGATGTACTAGTGCTACTACAACTGCCAAGCCAACTAGCCAAGTAAATGAACTTTGAGGTGAAAATGCATCTGCTAGGCCTGCTGGGTGATTGTAGGTTGATTATGTTTATTGGTCTCTGATTGAATCACCTCCACTGGCCATCGCAGGGAGTTGCTATCATACATTGCTTCATCAAGTCACATTGAATGTAGATAATCTGACGAGAACTGGGAGTAACTGATGTAGCATGATATACTTCCTTTTGGCAATTTAGCATTTGTGGCGTCGCCTCCAATCAAGAAATTTATCAACTCCTCTTCTATCCTCCAGAATTAAACAGTAACTTATCCTACTATAATGAAGTTGAACTTCCAGGTCTCGATCAATTTTCTTGCAGCACATTTCAGATCTAAACGATTTTTGCAGTTAATAATTTTCTTGCAGCACAAGTAAAACGCAGCCTACTCCATGAAGAATTCAGTACGATTTTTCCTTTTAGATGATGATTATCACCCCACCTTGCCTGTAATTGAATTGAATTTCTTTGATTCTTTGCTATAGATTGCTGACATATATTGCCTCGCTAAATCATACCTAATGGCTTCTTTTGTGTTCTGCTTACCGGAGAGCTTCTATGACTGCTATTTCATGTTTACTCTGTAAACCTATGCAATATATGTCACGGCTTGAGGCAAATGCCTCCAACTTCATGGAGACATGCAATGAACAAAAGTCGCTCGCTTTACAGAACATTATTGCTGTTAATAAATACATGCATCTCTTCTAGTTACACAGCAAAGAGTACAAGTATAAAGGTTTTTCATCAGAAAAAAAAGTACATAAGCTTGAGACCGAAAAGAAGGCATTTATAGACAAGAAATAGCAGACATAACAAAGAGAAACAAGAACCATATATAAGCATCAAACCTGATTGAGCAACAGCTAAACAAATCTGACATAACAAACCAATATACAGTTTGAATACAAGAACCAAGAATCAGAGAATCGATCAATGGCACGATACTGCATGTTGAAGGACAAACATAATTTTCAATGATCTTTAATCTCAGACAGTTGGCCTACATCTCTTAGATCGTCAAAAATCTGAAGTATCTTGGGTCAGTCTAAATCCCGGGAACTCACTACACTGCCCTCGAAATACTTGGTAAATGACTCCATCTGGCATGGAGTTTTCTATACAGCAAACAACCATTGAAAATTGTTCACAATGCACTTAAATACATTTTCTACCACTGAAAATTGTTCGAGTCGAACAACTCGCCACTATAATTATTGTCAGCAATATCTGGAGAACCAATCAATGCGTCAAGAAAGCTTAGATCAGCAAAAGCTGCCTCGTCAAAACCATCAAGATCAGCCATAGCTGATGCATTAAAAGCATCATCTGGCAAAGCTGCTGCTTCTGCAGCTGCAAGAGGCATACCACTGTTGGTGCATACATTTTGTTCAGCGGCCAGGATGTCTGATCTCAACGAATCCAATGCTCCTCCTTCCATGGCTAATGGGTTCTGGATGTCATCCCATACGGCATTGTCATCCTTCCCCATATCAGTACCACAGTCAGTGAGTGACGGTCCAGAAGAGATAGGTGGCGGCAGAATACTGCAACTGGCAGGGGAGATCAAAGGCGCATCTTCTTCCCTCGGGTTATTCAAGTAATAGGAGGTGGAGGCGGTAAGGAACCGGTCGTGCTTGGCAGCTTTGGTGACGGGTTCAAGATCAGGCACGGCAGCCTCACCATTATCATCAGAACAGTAACCAAATTTTCTTTTCTTCTTGTTCTTGATTCGGCAAAGCACATAGTCGTTCTTGTTGCTGAGCGAAAACTCGTCCATGTTCCAGTGGTCCTCTTCATCTCCTTTGAAGACAAAAGATTTCAAGAACCCAACCACGTTTTCGCCACTTTGATCAAGAATCTTCTTTGTCTGGGTCGCATGCCAGTTGCCGTTTTTGCCGACAGTGCGATCAAGTCTCTTACACCCCTCCTTTCCCTTCTTCTTCAGCTGGGTGAAGAAGTACTCTGGCCCTCCTCCTCTACTTTTGATTTGACTGAAAATTTGGTGCAGTTGTTTCTCATCATATATGTCACCCTCCATTACACAGCCATCGCAGGGCAATGGATTACCAGAGACCTTGCGGGAAAGATAAATTAGTACCTCATCGTTTGTTGGATCAAATCGGAACCCTGCCGGTAATCTTTCCATTCTTGAATAAACTTATTACTCCTCTGTTTTCTTCTTCAACTTCTCTGCCCTGTACTTTGTTATCTTGATTCAAGAAAGAAGCAGATTCAAGAAAGAGGCGGGTATGGCTCCTCTGTTTTCTTCTTCAACTTCTCTGCCCTGTACTTGATTGAACTGATTCAAGAAACAATCAGATTCAAGAAAGAATTGTGGGTAGCTGCTGACGGAGGCGCAAGCAAATTTAGTAGAAAAGAGCAGGGTGTATGGCGGGTATTCAAGATTTGAAGTGAGGAGTAAGGAGGGCAGTGGTGCATATATATATATATTAGACTCTCCTAACCGCCACTGTTGAATTATGTGTTCAATGTTAAATAGGATTCCTAGAAATTACTATGTTTTTGTAATATGGGATTCCTAACTCCCCAATGTTTTCCTGATTATGTTTCCTAATTATCGTATGCTCATGTTTTCAATGTAAAACAGGATTTACAAAAATCATGTATTAACCATAAAAGTGTCGCTAAAAACATTCTCTAATATAAAAAAAAAATGCATATAATGAAAAACGAATTGAAATGAGATTTTGAAAAATAAAAAAGATGATGTAATAGTTAGTTAAATAAATGCATTATGTTGCAATCTGAAGTAGAATGTGATAGTTGATTAAAATAAAAAAGACGATGAAACAGTTGATTAAAATTTATTTTATTCCAAAAAATTTCTACGATAATTAGTGCAAAAATGTTGTGGACCATCAGTAAAATACTAGACATTTTCTATTGATGGTCCACAACCAAAAGAGTGGATATACATACGTAATTAACTAAAATAGTAAGAATTAAGTGTTAAGTTTAATAGTTAAATTTGATTGAAAACTGTATACAAACATATTAGTGTTGATAAAGGTTTCCAAAAAATTATTTTTCAGATCACTATATTAAAGATTAATCAATTTTGTAAGATTAACAAAAGAAATATTAGTAAGCCTTATATGATCTAAACAATAGTTAGAACTTAACTTTGATGATTCAAAACAAGTGGTATAACAGCTAACGTAAACTAACGGTTTAGTATGTGTTAATTACGCCTAGGTCCCTAAGTTTAGGTTACAATTACAGTCAATGACACTAATTTCAAAATGTAACAGACCTTAACCAACAACTTTGAAAAGGTATCAGTTGTGTCCTTATAGTGATGTGTGCTGGGGTACAGAATTTGAGGTGGTTGATCTTGGGAAGGTGCATGTGGTTGATCTTCAAAAGAGGAGTTGATGTTGTAGGGTTTGGAATATAACTGGCATACCTTGCAAGCATGCAGCATCATGCATCAATAGTAGGAGAATGGAAGTATTAGATTTTGTGGATGTATGCTACAACAAGGACACATACTTGAAGACCTATGGTGGGGTCATGCACCCAGTGCATGATGAGTCCCAATGGCAGCCTGCTCCAGGGGATCCTTTGCAACCTTTACCATTAAGAAGGTTGCCAGGAAGGCCAAGAAAAGAGAGGAAAAGGGCTGCTGATGAACCTGCTAAGGAAGGCAAGAGGTCATGCACCATAAAATGTGCAATTTGCAAGGAAATTGGGCACAACAAAAGGACCTGTCAGAAGGCACCTGTGAGAGGCATTAGTAGGGGCACTGCTGCAGCTGGTGGTAGCCAAACTGGAGGCAATCAAGTGGGAGACAGTCAAGTTAGCATGAATATGGATGTAAGTATACTAACTGTGGTTTTGATTTTGGTTTACTGTGATTTAGTTTACTTTTGACTAAATGTAGTTTTAAATTTTTGAACAGGGAGGACTTGTTGTGGGGGATTCTAGTCAAGGAACCATGCCTTAGCTGCTGCTAGTGTGTAGCATTTTGTGTACATATATAGTGAAGATTCATTTTGTGAAGATCATTTTGTGAAGATTACAGAAACTGTGCAGATTCTTTTTGTGAAGCTTATTGAAGACTTCGAAAATGGTGTTGATTACTGTGACTGAAGACAAGTTTTTGAAGTTAAAGTCACAGTGGGAATAGGTTAACTGTAGGTTACAGTTAGGTTGACTACAATATTCAAATTGTAAACTTTAGGTTTTAGTCAACATTAATGCTTTTAATCATGTTTGTCAACATTTGGATGATGTAAACTCTATTTGCACAATGTTAACATTTGGATGATGAATGATGAATGGTGTTCTTATTGAGCTAATGTGTACTCAGTTTCAGTATGTTGCTCAGTTTTGAGATCTTACTTATTTGCACAGAATGTGAAGTGTGTTAGAAGCATTGGTTAGGGCAGGTTGTGCTTGTGTTTGAGTTTGAAAATTGCAGTTGGTAGAATTTATGCGTGGTTGGAGCAGGTTGTGTATTTGAACAATCATACTTTTGAGCATGTTGGTAGTTATGTTGGGGACTTGGTTTGTGTATTGTCTTGGAGATTGAATTTAGCAGGTTGTGACTTGCATTTTGTGGTTGGACCATTTGAGTAGGTTGATTGCTTGTGCTCTTTGTGCAATGTGCACAAACCACAAGCCCACTTAAGAAAGCATAGATACTCCATTTGCTTAGAAAATAGATAACCAACCTCTTCATTTGCCTAGAAAATATATAACCAACATGTTCATTTCCCTAGAAAATTTCATTGCAGCCATAGATACTTCATTCAATATCATTACATGAACCCTAGAAAATTAGAGAGTATCATTTCTCTCATTTGTTGCAGTACATAACCATACACCACATTCCTCATTTGTTAATGACAAAAACTATCATCAACATACACATCCATGAGAAAATTAAAGAACTAATAACCAACATCTTCAACATTGCTTGATTAGACTCAATTAGCTGTAATTTTTGACTCCTTACAGCTTCATTTGCCTCAAGCAAGTGCATCTTTGATTCTTCATTGGTTTCATGCCTTTGAATTTCTTCATAAACATCAGGTGAACAGATGATTGACCTTCCACTTGGCTTCAATGTTGCTCTATCAGGATTGCACCAATTAAACATGTTACATCCACCACTTGCACAAGTGAAGAACAACTTCCCCTTGCTTGGCTTCTCATCAGATTCAACAATTCTAAGACTTGCTCTCTTTCTACACCAGCAACTTATGTAGTTAAACCTTAGATCCAACCATTCCTCACTATTTCCTGACCTTGACATTTTTTGGTTAGAAGGGAAAGAATGAAGTGAAGGAAGAAATGGAGGAAGAAGGAGAAAGAAATGGGTCTGCAGAAGAGAAAGAGAATGAAGAAGAAGAAGAAAAACCCTAAAGGGCAATATAGGTTTTATTCAATAAAAGGAGGGCAGTTTGGGGATGAAAAATCCAAAAAGTGATGTGTCAGAGAATCTTTAGACAAAGTTAGGGTCCCCGTCAATTTTGTGGGGCTCCGTGAAATACGGGTACAAACCTGGAGGAGCGGAGTGTAATTTTCAAAAGATAGGGGGTCCGTGTGTAATTTAGGGTAAACCTCAGGAGTGCCGTGAGTAATTAACCCAAAAAATAATTAAGATACTAACTTTTTATGTTTAAAACGTGAGATATTGAAGTTAGATTTGACGTATATTGTGATTCTGACGTATTATAACTAGCTCGAGAGGGATATGGGTTGTCCAATCTTCAAAGAGTAGGCCCCTTTTAGCAACACTGCAACATCTGCTCCCAAAATGGTAGCTTGTCATGAGTTTGTCCCGGACTGGGCTTGAGAGTCGGATTCTAATATACAACTCTTTGAATCTTCCTTTTCTTTCAATGGTGAGGGCAATTTAAGTGCCATTGCTAAGATTAAGGGAAGAACATACAAACCTCTTTACCTAATCTGAGATGGGATCTCCTTATGTTCTCTATGAAGCCACAATAGCCCTTGCTTCTTTTGCTTCTGGAAGCCGCACTTCAGAAGAGCAAAACAATAGATCTCGTCTAGTTAACTAATTAGGATTTTGGAACTGTTGAGTCCCTTCCCGGTGGAGATAATCACAAAGAGCATGGAGGGTCAAATGTAGTGATTGAGTTTGTAACCCCATTTGTTTTTATTTGTTCTTTATCTTGGCTTGTATCTGAAAAGATAAAAAAAAAATTAAAGCTTGTTGGTCAGGCGTAATCTTCCTTTCATGTTCCAGTTTATAATTACTTTAAGTTTAGGCGGCCGCTAACAGGTGAGTGGTGGTCTTATATTGTTGTCTCTTAATAAAATCGGGGACATGAAATGTCATGTGGTGGACTGTAATAACCCCGTTCACGGCCCTACCCCTTGACAATAACTCCCTCAAAAAGGCTAGTCAATAAGAGGGTGTTTGAGATTGATTCTAAACTGGTCAAACCTGATTAAATTCAGATTAAATTAGGTTTGAAGTGTTTGACAAAAAAACGTAAACTGATTAAATCTGCTCGCTATGCTCAAAACTGATTAAATCCATAATCCTCATTTTCTTAGATTAAGATTTAATCAATTTTGAAGAATCAGATTTGACCAAAAGAATTACCAAAATATCCTTGCATATAAATAGACATTAATTGCTCCTTTTCAACTTGAGAACACTATATGGTAATTTTGCCACACTAAACCCACTTTAATCACTTTTTATCCAAACACCTTCAACAATTGTGCTTAAAATGGATTAAAGCTGATTTTATAAACTAATTCTGATTTAATCAAAATTTACTTTTAAGAATCAATCACAAACGGCTTCTAAGTGCTTTAAGGGGGCATCAAGAGGATCTTACGAGGTCAAAGTCTTTCTTTACCGATAACAAAGTGCGATTAGATGTCATTACAAGTAGCCCATGACCTTTACTAGCAGCCGATGTAGAATTTTCGTCAATCCTTCAAATGATGTATCAAATATAAGCAGTCTAAGGTTAGTATTGTATTTTGTTATCACCTGCCAAGACATGAGCTCCCACACATACTTACTCATAGAATGGTGAACTAGTTAAAAAAATGCTGGAAAAGAAAAAAGGGTTAATTACAAAATTGTCCCCTGAGATTTACACGTTTTTGCACTTTGCCCCCGTGTTTACAACTTTTGCAATAATGTCCTTCGAGGTTGACAAAACCGTTGCAAATAGGTCCAAAATTGGACGGACGTCCAATTTTGGACGCTAAGTGATCATGTGCGGTGCACATGCCATTTTGACATGGACAAATTTGTAATTTGCTACCCATCTTCCCCACTGATCTAATTGAGAACCCCTCATCAAGGCTTACATATGCCCTTACAGCTCCTCCAACTCAAGCTAGTCAGGTAAAACCTCATGTTTCTATCCCGTCAAATTCAAACGAAAACCGCTCTTGAAGAAAATGACGAACTACTGGACAGAAAACAGAGAAAACATATGAACATGGAAGGATATATTGGATGGTCAAAGTAATTGCTCAGCGTAGGAGGTCCTACAGAAGTCTGAAGTCTACTTCCCTGTTTCATTGCTGTGTAGGTTCCTAAGTACTCCATTCTTCCATTCTGTGGTTGAAAGATCCATGGCATCTACTTCAGATATTTTTGTTTTGGTCGATGCAGAAGTCATTCTGTTGCCAGACTTGATTTCCACTTTAGATCATGTTTACAAACTTGATCACAATTGGCTCCTTGTTGCGTCAACACGAAATGTATCCAACTTCCCATTGCAGTTGGATGCAAACGGAAAACATTGGCTAAGAGGATTCTTTCTAGGGGAGGCAGATCTGCAACTTGGTGGCGTGTAGGGGATTCTTTCTGGGGATGCAGATCTGCAACTTGGTGGCGTGTGAAGAGGTGGACCGGGTTGAGCGGCACGAGACCCTAGCTCAGTGGAGGGCTCGGCTCGACTCGGCCGGGTTCGGGTCTATCCATCTGGGCTCCAACGCATTCAAGCAGGCTAGCATGTTGCTGGCCCTTTTCGCCGGTGGGGATGGGTACAGGGTGGAGGAGCATGATGGGTTGGCATTCGAGGCCACTCATCACCACCTGGGCCTAAAAACTCAGCTGAGAGACCGAGTTCACTCGGAGAGACTCAGTTGGTACCAGTGGGGAAGATGGGTAGGCAAATTACAAATTTGCCCATGCCAAAATGGCATGTGCACCGCACATGATCACTTAACGTCCAAAATTGGACGGACGTCCAATTTTGGACCTATTTGTAACGGTTTTGTCAACCTCGAGGGACATTATTGCAAAAGTTGTAAATACGGGGGGCAAAGTGCAAAAATGTGTAAACCTCATGGGACAATTTTGTAATTAACCCAAGAAAAAATGGGTATCAATAAAAGAAAAGAAACATTAGCGATGTTAAGAAGAGAGATAGAGAGAGAGAAACGGACCGAGAAGGTTATATATTGGAAATGTTGGAGAAAAATAAGAGATGAAGCTGACCGAGAAGACGCCAGATTAAAGTTTTATCTCATTTTCGCCGGATTGGCAGATATTGCTTAGAGGGTGCTTAGAGTTGGTAAGGCACGGAAGGAAGATACCGATTCATTAATAAAAAGGTTTGGAAGTCCAAAATCCTTTCCCATATGACTTATAAGAGTTCTTATTGAACTGCATGAAAGTTCTAATAGATATTATGGAGTAATTTCGGGTATGCCTCTAGAGTCTGTATCTTATACCCTTTGAGTCCCTTTTATTTATTATATTTTTTTTTGGTGTTTACTTGGTCATTTAGTAAAAAAAATTGCATTCCACGAAACCTTCCGACTCTTAAGAACGTAACTCGATAAAAGAGGCCAAAAAAGAAAAACATATCCTTCTTCTAAATATGCCCCCAAACAAACTGCACCTTTGGATTTAAGTGAAGTCTTGCTTTGGGGTGCCCGAAAACTCCCATTTTTGTGTGTGTTTGTGACCCAAAATTTATATTAGCATAATCAATTATATGCACATTCATCAAATCCGAAACCAATATCTATATTACTTATAAAATCTATATTACTTATAAAAGTATGAAAGAGTGTAAATCATTTTTTGGACAAGAATACCCTTCATATATTTTTTAATCACTCAATTGTCATTTCAAGTACAATTAACGTGTCTAAAATCTAGATTCTTTTAACAAGTCCACCTTTTTCACTTTAATAAAAGTTACGATTAATAGATAGATGTCTCTTCTACTTCTCATAATACTTTCATTTATATATAGATTTATTTTAATGTCCTTTACAACTTGATGCTTTGTATAGATTTATTTTAATGTCATTTACAACTTGATACTTGGTGTAGAATAGGATGTGAAACACATGAACATAGCATCTTATATACTAATTTCAACAATTTTTTTTTAAATGACCATTAGTCGATAATGGTTTCTACTTACTGTAGATGAATTTCACTCTCATTTTCTCTTAACAGAAAATTGATTCTGTCTTTTATGTTGGTAACGAAAATCTGTAATACACTTCAATGTAAAAGAAAAGGCAAAAAATTGGACATGCTTAAATTTTTTTGCTCTCTTGCATTTTGATGTAAGACCTAATATTGTGTGCGTACGCGCAATGTGCACGTGTGTGTGTGTATAGTGGATATGTGTAATTTATTTTTAGACACAAATGTCCTTATACACTTTTACATATTACATCAACGCCTTTCAAATGTTACCACCTCAATAATTACTGGCTTATCTCAAATCGCTGTCACGTTCCCTTTTCATGTAAACGAATCTACACCTTCATATATCTCCCATAATTTAATTATTTGAACTTCTTCGTCTCCACTATGTCAAGCGGCAAGATGATTCTATATCCAAAGTTTGTTTAGAGATAACTTAATTCTATATTCTTAAGCCCGGCTGCTTAATATAACGAAGGCTAATATCCTTTTTGAGTATGTAAGTTCGAAACGAGTGTTGATTTAAGAGTTTATTTAGGTTCCAATTCTACAGAGGTAAGCTCCCAGTCCTCTTCTAATATTTACAAACTTTGACTTTTTTAGGAGGAGGCATGATAATTATAAGGTCTATTTTAGGTGTCAGGTTTTACCATACATATAACATTATTATCAGCACCAAGATTCTTTTTTTTTTTTGCCGGGACAAAATTGTTCTACAGATAAAATGGTGGGAGTCAAGCCTTTACTTTTCAGGATGGGGCATTTTATTCGATATTAAATGACTAATAGGCAGCACGATTGACAAAGATTGTGTCTAAGTCGTTAATAACTTTAAAAAACATCACATGTATTAGATATGGAGAGCTATCGAATATGGAGCGACACACCCAACCCTCCAAAAAAAATTATTAAGATATTATTACAAAATTGTGAAAATGTAAACGTTATTTGACTACATTTACGGCTTGAATCTTCTATTCTTGTAAATTCTCGCTTCTGTAAGTTATGCCTTAGAGGCTTAATCAAAGAGAAAAGTGAAGGAAAATCATTGCTAAGAGGTAAAAAAATAGATAAGAGAAGAGAAAATTCTTTGTGAATCACAAAAACCAAAGAAGCCTATTCATAGTCTCGCAAAAATAGCCATGGCAAAAAATAACTTACAAAGTTATAATTTCAATCATTTGCTGTTGAGAAATTACCACACAATAACTTTTTATTTAAAAACGTTAAAGTTACATGTCAATGACTCATTTATAATGAAATAAGAACTGCATCGTGCTTGAGATCCTAGCCAGATACTTTTTTTTGTTTATAAAATTGAACATGTTTTTTGAAATTTGTATGACATCGTTATGATTTCTAGCGGTTTTCTAAAAGCAAAGCACATTATTGTTTCACAAATCTGATACAGTTACCATCCCTCATACTATCTTTTGATTATATTCTTACTCCAAAGTCCCATCAGTCATCCACTTGATTTTTTTTATACCATCTTCTTCTAATTTAATGAGGATAACTACAAATTATTCAAATCAGAGGCTGTTTGAAAATTATCGAGATAAAACACACACAAATGTGGAGAACCATACTTGTATAAATGACACGGGTTGCAATCAGTCTATGTTGGTAAAGTACTTATTTAAGTACACTCACAAGACACACATAAAAATAAACCAAAGCTTTTGAAGTAAATTTTGTGAAGAAAATTTTGGCAGGTTACAACATAAGTAGAAAAGTTAACGAGACTAAATAGTATATAAACATTCACATTAACTAAAAATGGAGATCACGAGGGCCAAAAGTATATACCATTTAGCCTAAGTTAGCGTTCGAGAAATACAACCATCACAATCTTTAATAAACGAAACACTTTTGATATTAACTAGACATCCAACACTCTAACTACATTGATACAACATGAATGTATATCTCTATCTCTAATATAAGTGCAGTCTTTTCCGATTGACAGGTAGAAAATGGGAGGGGTTATTAAAATAGTTTGGCCACTAAGTTTATCTAAAGAGACTGTAACCCTTGATCTCCTGAGGTTGTTGTTTCGTGGCTTGATAAATTTTGACATTAAATTATTTTTCGGTCTTAAATGTTATATATGTGGTTAAAAAAGGTGATTGACATGTTTCTTCCATGTTTATAAATGCTTCTATGAGCAAAATATTTTGACTTGCGCTCATATTCTCATATGTCAGTTGGTTAGCAACCAATATGTTAAATTGCATATGTACTCTCTTAATTTTTTACTTGATTTTTGTTGTGATGCATATTGATTTTTCTAACTATGAACTCTTTAAATATTGATGTTCACATGCATCGTACGTGTACTCAACGAGTATCAAGAAAAAATGCCGCTCAAATCATCTGTCACCGCTCCAAACTTGTTACCACCATCGTTTGTTACAACAAATTTGGTCACAAAATGATTCTGCAAAAGGGGAAAACTCCATTCATTCTGCAACTTTCAAAATGATTCGCCGGCAAGTTTTTAAGGAACTTCCAAAAATCCATCAAATACACTATCTCATCCCCCACCCACACACACTTGTATCCCATGGACCGGGAGATTTCGAGATCCTGACAAGTTTATTTTTCTAGTTTTTCGTGATAAATTGTTTTTTGCCAAGAACTTTCTATTACCAAATTTGCAGTAAGAAACAGTCATGTTGTCAGATTTGGAGTGATGATAGAGCTTATTTCTCCTTGACGTTGGTTCCGGGTTTAACGATATAATGATGGACTGATGGATGAAGGCGGTGAGTCGAAAAAGGCAGTTGACTTTTTTAGTGAGTGACCTAATCAATAACTCGTGTAATTGACTCAAGCAACACACTCGTGTATGTTCTTGACTAGGCAAAATGACATTTGTGTCCTATAGAATTGTTTACTTGTTTATCTTCTGATAACTTAACAACCTTTTGTAACAAATCAAAGTACGAGAATCATTTAAACATTTAATAACGCTAGTCAAGATAAAAATATTTTGGAACAAATCAAAGTACGAGAACCACATTTAAACATTTACTCCAAACATAAATGGCCAAAAGTGCAATTACCCACTTAACTTTTTTACAATTTTTCTCTTAAAAATAGTCATATGTGAGCACTTAACCGAACGGAATGACTATCCTATCGATGGAAGTCAACATAAAGGACGAATTTGAAACAAATCAAAGGACATATACTAATTAGATATTTACCCCAAGCTTAGGGGATCTTTTGTTTTAAATAAAAACAAATGTGAATACTTATGTTTCTTCTTCCCTTTTTCTTTTTTCTTTTTTTTGGTTGCTTGAGTGACATACTAAATTTTAGTTTTCTTTCATTGATTTTTATGACATCGCCATATGAGAGAGTGTAGACCCTTCTTACAATCGAGATTGCGCGCAGTCAAAGATTTCCCGTCAAAGATAAGCACGTCAAACTTAAGAGTTTAGGTCTGGTAGTTCTTAAGTGCTAGAAATGGAGGTGTCATCAATAACATTCACTTCAGTGGTTCTTAAAAACATTTAACTCACGTGAGTTTGGTTAGTAAATTCCTTTTATTATTTCGAAACAGGTTCCTAATTCAGGTCACCAAAAATAAAAAAAATAGACAAAAAGCTAACTGTATTTGGATTCAGAGATACCAACAAAAATCGAGGTGAAGAAACTACGGAAAATGAAGAGTTGTATAGATTTTCATATTGTTTTGGTGACAGGTTGAGCCTTATTGCTGAAACCAGAAAAGTAAGGCGGTCAAATTTTTAAGAGCTTGTATCGTGTAGTGCTACAAATTAAGGTCTCCTTCCTTCGGTAACAACACGAGATACTGAGGTGCCCCCCATTTGTTTGAAAGTTAAAATGATTGTTCTTAGTTGTATTTTTGGGAGGGGAAAAAAAGAAGTGAGGTTGGTAATCATTTTTCTTTTCATTACTTTTTGCTTGTTTGCTTGGATTCGATTCCCAAATTAGGCCGAAAAAATTCAAGAAAAGAAAAATATATCGTTTGCTCTTCACCATCGGATATTGTCCCCTGGAACACTGGTCTGCACCATGACCGTCGTCCAAAGCCATACGGCACCATGACTGCCGGTCACGACCAAATCAAATCTGTGTCCAATGTATTACATATCGAGAGGAAAAATTGCGCGCGCGCGTGTGCATGTGTGTGAGAGAGCGAGGCGGAGGTGTGAAATCTAACAGTGTTCCATAATGGAAGCCAAATAGTGTGACAATCTGGACATGTATTTTCATGGCATGATGAGGATCCCAGCGAGTCAAAAGCAGTGTGAAGTGCGCATAATAAGAGGAAAAAGCAAGGCTCACTACCAAAGCACAAGGCAACTTGACAGTTAGGTGGTACAACCACTAAGAACGCGATCTCTTTTAACGAAGGCAATCGTAGCTCTGGCAGCACTAGGACTGGGCAAGAAACAATTACTAAGTTTGTCGCAGATCTAAAAACAGGGTATCATCTGTTAGAATGATACCAGTGCTCACCTTTTCTAATTTTTCCAAGGCTTTCATCCTCCAAATCGAATAGTCTTGGAAGTCCAAACAAGAGAGACAGAGAGGAGAATAAAAGAGGGAGAGGGAGAGGCAGAGGGAGAGGATGAGGGACCATTCTACATTTGTTTGGTTCATATAGTACAGGAGTTCTGCAAAACATATCTCGGACAATCATTCAGTCAAATGGTTCTTCCCATATTATATACTGAAATTGAAATTTTCTGGGACCATCAGTCTTTAATAATGGATCTCTCCATACTATACAGTCAAATTGAATAACGGGGTCCGACTACTGTGCAGAAGCAATGTGCAAAGGATAATTGTGTAAAAAATCGTGTGTATGTCAAAGGAAGGTATAACTAGAACCAAAACTAGCAAAGAGATAGTAAGCAATTCCTACAAGAAGCAATAGTGATCACAACCCTGCTAACTTGACTTTATCCGGGGCTTCTGGACGCTCTCTTCTCTGTACAGCAAGCGCCTCTTCTTTGAACCATACCCTTGGTACTGGTAGATGATGCTGTGAAGGCAATGCCTCAGGCATGAAACATCGTATGTCCCCAGAAACCTCATGTCAGTGGCCCTCGATTTTGTGCCTGCAATACGCTGGTACTCTTCCAATATTGAAGACAAACACCAATTCTGCAATTTTCTGAGGCAACCAACAACGCAGCCTGTACGATGCTGCAGCAAAAAGGACGAAACGGTGAGATGGTAGTCCCCTTCAAGTTTAAAATCAGAACCTCATGACCAAGAAAGTTCCCCAACAAACAAAAGGAACATAAGACAATCTAAGTACTAAGAATCTAAGCAGGCAACTCTGGCTAATGTTAAAGCAAGCCAGAATCTGCCAAAAAATGAAGGTAGCTGAGCTATAAACATTTTAGGAAGATCAAGAATAATATGACAAAGTATGCACTCAGTCAATTGGTATTTCAGATAGACTGCGCGTATGACACAACCTTTTTTGGGCTACCGAGAAAACAACAATGGAAACGACAAATAATTGAAGAAGATGATAGACAGAATTGTACGAGAAGGAGACTAGACGGATCAGACAGGAAAATAGATTAACGCCACCTTCTCCCTTCCATTGTACAACTAACTAACAATTGAAATTAAGAACAGACACCTTTTCTTCTTAACTTTCAGCCACTAGTCAAATGTGCTTAATTCTTGCCTTCTTTTCCCAATCAAAGGTTCAGCACCAGGACCCTCCTCACAACATAACAAACACGTATTCTACTTCCGCTGGAATGAGTGGCTGACCCAATGAACTTTTAAAACTGGCATGGCTTAGTATTCTCCTTTACAAGAATTTAGAATTTATCTCAAACTAAACACCTTTCTGAACTCTCCAAACAACAGCTTAGGCCAATAAGATGGTAAACGTTGGGGTTAATGTGGTCACGAAGGGGTGGAGGGACGGGAGACGCACCATATATCTACTGTCGAATTTTGACTTCGAACTATCATCAAGTATAGGAAAATTACCACCTCAATTTAGGTTATTACTACAACAAGGGCAGCCGCTGTACGCACTCCACTTACTTTTGCCTTATCATGACCAGTTCGCCCTTTTTTGGAAAACAGCTATCCTTTCAGACTTACTCCATGAGACAGGTTATAGCATCAAATTTCCAGAACCTTAGTTTTCATCTTACTTAGAGAAGTGGGTGTTGCTTGTTTACCACTCAAGACGAGGCAGCCGCATGTTCAAGAAAAAAATAACCAGTTTCATCCTAGAAGCCCAAATAGCAATATTTTTGCTTTACCATCGGCCAAAATTTTGCCATGTGGCTTAGTTTTAACGACATCCATGGTTCTTCAAACCCATATTCTCCATGCTCTTCATCCCAATTTCATAAAGGAATATGAGGGGATTTAGATTTTCTGTTAACAATTGAGGTCCCAATTTTTTTAATCCGTTTCTCTTGTGTGTCCCTTTCTAAATACTTGACAGTCAGCGTATAGACACATGTTGACAGTGGTGTGCTAGGTTGAAGCTGATATTTGCAATCTACAGGAGGATATGCCTACCAAGATCTCCAACAAGCCTGGGTTGTGAAGACGATTATTTGGGTGACAATATTCTGTCAATACTCTCCGATCAAGATCAATGCTCGGAATCAACGGGGGGAGAGAAAAGAGAACGAGGAGATGAGAGAAAAAGTGGAAACACAAGAGGATATATACAAAGTATACCCGCTTTACAAGAGCAACCATTGTTTTATTTTGTCTCCTTCATGAGAAACGCTAAGGAAAGCCCCTTAGCATTAAGAATCAGGCTACAATTGGATGGTCCCTGTTTTGACCATCCAAACTTTTGTCTTAGTCAAGCGTCTTTAAAAGTGACGATGAAAACACCCCCTCTCGAATCGCTCTGCTATAACTCCCTCTCTTGCCAACAGCCACAACTCCAAAAGAACCATCATGTCGCCACTCCAAAATCTAATACCCTCCCCACCCCCATTTACAAAGTGGGAAGCCCTAACTAGCAAATCTTCAGTATAATTCCGTCAGTGGTACAAATAACCTGGTGGCGAGTTATGATGCCCAATCTGACGGTCATTGTGGCAATGCCGTGGTGGTGGTTTTGTTGTTGTTGGGAAGGATCGCGAAAATTGGTGGTTAGGATTGTAATGGAGGAGAGGGAAAATTGTGAGATGGTTAAAAGGGAAATATTGAGGAAAGGTTATAGAAAAACTGGTACTTCAGCATGCTTAAAGGCTCGACGGCATATTGTTATGCTGTCTAATATGGTTTACAACTGAAGCCTTTTTTGAAGTGCACAGGAATATGGACTTCAAAATTCTCTTAAGATAGACAAATGATAAAAAAAATTGTGGAAGTATAATCAAATAAAGCTCACCATTCTAACTTCTGAAAATTTACACTTTCATACTTTTTGTAGTGGTTACCCACTAAGGAAACTATCTTACTTTGCCTGACTTCAAGATTCAACTTTGACCCTCAAGTACCCCGTGCGTGTCTCGGCCATGTCCCAGCCGCACCCGAAATTTGGAAAACTAATTACATAAACAAACAATTTTGGACACGCACCAAGTGCACACTGACTCATATGTCTCTATGACCTTATAACAACAATGGTACTCAACGTTTGGGTAATGAGCATTCTAACCATCCCTCGTTAACACACACCACAGTCGACAGACACAAAATAATCACAGTGCAGACCTGAAGGATGCATCAGATTTAATGGTCTAAAAGTGATCATCACATAAAGGTCAAAATCTGAGCAGATTCTACTAGGTAGCTAATTTATTAAAAGCTAGTTTTTGACATACCTTTCCGCGTTTGCAGTGGATCAGAACTGGATGATTTCGCACATCTAGACAAAATAACCCAAAAAACGATATCAAGAAACGGAAACCTCTAACAGATGGATTCAAGAGAGACAGTCAAAAGGGCATTGTCAATTCTGTGCTGGCGATTACCAATTAGAACTTTCAGAGCCTCCGTGATTGTAACCCTGGGAATAGGCACGGAAGGCTCCTGCACAGGCGAATAGTGATCCACATGGTATTAGCATAAGCCAATAGTGATCCACACGGTATTAGCGTAACAACAGGAAAACTAGAGCTGCGTCTGGCACGAAGAAAGCATCGACTTATGAAGTCAACTCCCTCTATAGCAAACACATCTAGATGTATCGTTACAATCGAATTACACTACTTAATTTCAATGTACTGACAATTATGCGTCACGCTAAGTCATATACAAGACCAGACCATACAACCTTCATCCATGTTCTAACCATAAAAGTTCTCTTGTATGCCTTCAATATACATTCAAAACAAAGATTTTGCAAATTATATCAGAACAATTTCCCACAAACTTTTGAGAAACCTTTTAGGATCCCTACCGCTAGAAACGGAAAAAATCTTCATAACATTACATGTTACCCACAATGTACTTACAAGACACCTTCATATACTTTTCTACGCCGCTAAAAGGTTCATATTTTGTCGTTAACACACTCTTGGGCAATAAACAATCGACCTCTAAATTCTAGATGGAATTTACCTTGGTCCCATCAATTCCAAATTGAAAGAGCTTAATCCCGTGGGCTTTTAGAAACTCCAAATTCTCTTCAGGGTAGGGCTCGGGACACAGATATCTGCCCCAAAAAAGAAACTACAATAAGAAAACCCACCTCAAAACTGACAGGAAATACAAAATACAGGATAGAACGAGACAGTGTATGATAAGAATGGGTGCCGGGCTAACATGATGGACCGGAGATTAAGGGCTCGGAGAAAGGGGAAATTGGAGGGCTGAGGGAAGCCGGATCTGTAGACGCAGCGATCCTCGACGGTGGAGAAGTTTGGGGGCGGGGCCAAAACGGGGTCATCTCCTACAGCTGCCTCTTCTTCACCTCCCACCATCAAACCCATCGCTTCAATTTTCTTGCCGTTAATGCATTGCCATGACCATGATGATCCAAACTGGATTTGCTAGAGAGAGGGAGAGAGGAGGAGGAGGGGGTATTATATGAGCAGTAACCAACTCTGTTTGTTGTTCGTTAGGATTCCTGTTACTAAAATTTTGGTATACGTGTGCGGCTCGTTTAATATTTTATTCTAAACATTTCTCATATATATATATATATATATATATTACTTTTAAAAGTAGAGTTAGAATGTGTTTTGGATTACTAGTTTCAAATTATAAGAAAGTTTAAAATTCTTTTAAAATTTCAAAATTCGTAAAATTAATTAATGGTTGACAACTTTTGTATGACTATAATTGGTCGTCAAATGAATAAGCTATAAATGAATTGGTGGGACAAAAAACAAAAAATAGATGACTTATATTAGAAGGAAAGGAAAGGGTGAGTTATGAATGATCCAAAAAGTTGAAAGAAATGTAGCGCAAAAATGAGCTTGAGGTTAGTTCTCTTAGGATTCGATTGGCAAACGGAATTGGAATTAGAATTTGGAATTGCAATTCAATTCCAATTCTTATGGAATTGGAATTGATTTGGAATTGAATGAAATTTGTAATTCCATTGATTGGTTAGCACAAAAAATTAGATCTAAGAATTGAAATTGCTAAAGTCAAAAAAATAAAAGGTAAATATTCAAAACGAAAGTTTTAAGTTTATTTTTTTTATCAAATTATACCCCACGCCACCCTACCCAACAAAAGAAAAAGAAAAGAAAAGAAAATACACGTAAGATGACTAAGTACAAAATAAAAAAAATGAGCTCAGTAAAATACACATGATGAGACCAAGTATAAAATAAATAAATGAGTCAATTTTTTTGTTCTTTAAAGATAACATCAGTCAACATTACCACAAACCCAACTCAAAAAATATTCAACCAACAACCACCATAAATCCACCATAGTTCTTGAGAATGCACCGCATATTACGTTGTTTCAACAAAAAAATAGCTCCTAAAGAGAAATATTTCTGACATACAGTAATAAGATATCCATGAGATATACAATAATAAGAAAATAGATACTAAAGAAATAACATTTTAAATAGATAATTAGCTATTGTATCAAACTCCTCGACCACGCCTCGCTTGATATTCGGCGAACATGTCCTTAGCTAAATTCTCCCTAAATGTTGTCCATTCAGGCGTAAGTCGGACAGATCTTATAACTTCCTCGTCGCTCGTGTCATCTCGAATTTGAGCAGCTGCTAATTCTGCATCAACCTCAGCTAATAATCTTACTTCTTGTCCCATTTGCTCCTCTCGTATGAAATTGTGCAAAATACAACATGCATTGACTATTCGAACCTATAATACGAAGTACAAATGCTAAAAAGAATCAGATTGTCACCTGTTATATACTATATATGTATGCACAAAATTATAAACCAACAAGCTACCACTCATAATATCACCTGTGTTTTTACATCAAAGAAAGACGCGGTTCTAAGAATTGCCCACCGTTTCTTCAGCAATCCAAATGTTCTTTCAATCACATTCCTTGCGGTTGAGTGACGAAGATTAAACAACTCCTTATAAGTACTTGGATTATTCCCACTAGCTGCCCATTCATTAAGATGATAACGTGTTGAACGATAAGGAGCTAAAAAACCAGGTCCATTTGCATATCCAGCATCAACCAAATAATATTTTCCTGCATTGTAGAATTTGCATCATAGACTTGAATTAATCCATTCAAATTCTCTCTAGTATTGAAAAAGACAAACAAGTGACATACCACGTGGCACGATAAAGGGGCGCACTCGAGTTAGGGCATTCCTCAGTACCCTAGAATCTGATGCAGATCCCTCCCATCCGGGTAATACATAAACAATTTTCATGTCTTTATCACAAACTCCGAGGACATTAGTTGCAATTTGTTGCTTCCGATTTCTGTATCTACCCTGATCTTGGCGAGGAACGGTAAGAGGAACATATGTTCCATCTAAGGCTCCAAGACAATTCTAAATAAAAGCACAAAAAATATCATATTAAATCAACTATACAAAGCAATACATAATCTACATAATCATAAAGATCGTCTTTCTCACCTTAAACCATCTCCATTTTTCATCTTCCACAGCCTCTAAGTTTGCCTCCGGGACTTTGATATAATCGCCAGTCAACTTAAGAACCGCTTTTAACACTTTACCAAATTGCCTACTAATAGTTTCTCCAGAACGAATGTAAAATCCTTTTATTACACGAAATTTAGTATTGTGAGCAAGAACATGTAAAAACATGGCTACTGCTTCTTCAACATATACACGCCCGCAATCACGCAACCCTCCTTTCGTACGTAAGATACCACAAAGTTTAGCAAATGAATTTTTAGTTACACGTAACTGGTCATAGCAATTATCATCACTTCCATTGTATAAGCGCCTCAATATTTGCTCCCTTAACATCTCCGAGTCATCAGTAGGTTGTTTCTCAACATATTTTTCATGATAATAAATTGCTAAAGATGCCACGGATACTCCAATTCCTTGTAACATTAGCCTTCTCCTTTTCGCTCGCATAATCCCATCCTCGTCATTTTCGTTGGACGAAAAGGATCTTAACGTAGTATTATCCATATGACAGATACAAAAGCACTCTTAGATACTATCAAATAGTTCTACCAGTTCTGCACATAAGAGCAAGTATATATTAACCGATAGATAAAAATGAAAACTGAATTGGTTGTAACCATGACTTCAGATTTGATGTCTTAGTAAGGACATGTGTCCTGGCATTTAGAGTTATATCCAGTACAGAAACTACCTCTTTATAGCTGGAAAAGTCCATTGAAAAACTGCCTAATCAAAGCCTAACCCTGATGTTACACCACTGCCTAACAATATATACTAAACAAGAAGATAAATGAGTTGTCCCTTTATTTGGGTATCTAGTGTAAAATGGTCTAACCAAAAATAATAACATAACATGAACTATAGATCAGAGCTAAAACCCCACTTAGAAGGATCATGCATGACAGAAGGAGGAAACTAAATTAGTTTAACAAACTGTGCCACTTTTGAGATCGAAACTTTACATGGACTAAAGAGTTCAACTTCTGTCAACAAAGAGCAAAGGGAAAAAAACTGATTTCAATAAACCAAAGAAGTAGACTTACATGGTTGCAAAGAGCTGGTACTGTCCAGAAAAATGCTGCCAATATTTCTAGTACATGATCTGGCTGCTTATTCCTTTACATGCTCTCACACACCTGAATCAAACATCCATTCACGCAAATTCATCATTTGACATCTCAGACAAATAAATAGCCAGAGAAACAGAAAGACAAGGAACTAAATATTGTCCTAATCTTTCTTTATTCTGAATTCTGGCACCAAGTCTACTAAACCTTTCCAATAAAATAGCTCCTGCGGTTTACCCATACGGAGCTACACCGAAAAATCACCACACTACTACCAATTACCAGCAAACTAGTGGTCCTTATAGCTAATACCTCAGCTCATATGTGCAGCCAACAGTTTAACATTTCAAAACTAACCCAAACCAACTAGTCAATCTTTGTTTCCCCCCTGTCCCTTTCCCTCTTTTGCTCTACCACCAAAAAAAGCACACAAAGCAGCCAAACCAGCAATAATTGCCGTTATCACGGCCTGAATTTCATTCAACCGACTCCGACGGTTCGCAACTTCCAGATCCTTCACCAGATCCTGTCTCACTTGTTGCAGCATGTCCTCCGCTTGTTGCATCGCTTGGTCCACCAGATCAAACTTCTGGCGGAAAATCTCGCCTTTAGACCCCTCAATTGGCACACCTTCTACCTCCTCAGCAGCTGTGCTGCTCGTGTTCACAAATTCCTTTCCCCGCTCGATTGAATCTATCAACTTCTGACTCACAACACCTCCTTCTACCCCACACTACCATCTCTGGCCACACTACCATCTATGACCCAAAACTCAAAATTAAGATTCGAAATACATAGATACATACCACAACAAAGGCCACGACACCGAAATCGCCGTCCCTGCCGTAAAAAAAAGTAGATCGTTGCCGGCGCCGCTGCCGTCAAAGCAGCAAATCTTACCGCCGTCGCCGTCAAATAAGTGGATCGTAGCCACCACCGTATGCACAATAGATTTCAGCTTCCATGGCGAGGTAGAATCAAGAGAGAAGGAAGAGAAGAACTGCCATGGTGAGGCTGCATCTGAAGAGGAAGGAATAGTGTCGGGCAGAGGCTACGAGTGGAGAGAGAGAAACAGTGACAAAAATAATGGGCTGGAATTGCAAATTTGATGTTGGGCCTTAAGAATTGGATTGTAGGCCTTAAGGTATGTTTTTAATTTCATGGAATTGGGTATGAATTGTAATTCCAATTCCAAATAAGTCATCCAATCAGCAGAATTGTAATTCATAAGGTCCAATTCTGAAATCTAATTCAATTCCAAGGCTAATTCCGTGATCCAATCGGACCCTTATGAATTTGATAAAAAAGTAATTTTGAGTAATCATTCAAAGTACTTTGAAATTTTTGACCAAAATAAAATTTTTAGTTAAAATATCTTATTCAAACACATTCTCAGTGACACAATGTCAAAACGAAGGTAGACATTGATTTTTTATTTTTTTGACTTTTTTTTTTGAGTTTTTAAGATTGAAACAACATATATAGATATTGATTTTGCTCCATATTCATATAATAGTTTAACTTAATTCAAAATTTTCTTCGACAAATGTTAATATGTACCTGCTTTTAACTCGTGTCCTAGGAGCACATGTGAAGGAGTAATTAAAAGGCTCGAATTACCTTAATTTTAGTAAATTTTGAATGAGTTATGAGTGAGTATTAAATAATAGTTTAGTTATTTGTTGTATTTTTTGAGAGAAGATTAGAAATATATACCAAGACGAACTAAGGGAGTTACAAAACATGCCGAAATGAAAAATAAAAGACTTACAGATGACATCCCCATCCGATAAGAAGTGTAACAAAATAAAGCCGTACAAACATATAAGTTTTTTTTTATGGAATACAATAACCAACTAAATGTAAAATAAAACCCTACAAAACAGGAAAAATTAAACTAAATACAAGATAACTACGAAAAACATAGCCAGTCTAGTAACACCAGCAATCTTCTGTCAACCCCAACCCAAACTCCAAACACGTGTCCCGCCATGCACTGTTGCCTCGATCTCCATGCACCGAAAAACGCCACCTTTTTCCGGCCATCGCACTGCTGCCAAGCCCCTGAAGACAGAAAAGTTAAACCTCGAAGGAAACCGTCATCGGAACCCTCACCGGCGAACAAATTGCCAACAGACCAGAACCCAGCCGTCGCACTATCAACCTTCGTCACCCAACAGCTGCCAAACTAGCCTAGCGCAGACACCTACAAGCAGATCGGATAACCTCTCCACCTGCAACCATAGAAACACCAACCTTTCTAAATCTAGGGGGAAGGGGGACAAAAAAACCCTAGAAGAAAAACCTAGATCTAGACTCACCACTCCTTCTCCAACCCAAGGCAGCCCGACGAACCCCGACGGCAAAACCCACGTACACCGACAACCGCAACAAATAACACTCGAAGTCACCACAATCCCATCGCAAAACACCCAAGCAACCTAGGAGCCTGACAGCTTACCTTTCATCCATCACCAACCAATTTCCAACGCCGAAAAATTAGGACGACCGAACCGTTGACCGAACCGATCGAAACTACCTGTCAGGCCGCCGCCGCCTAGCTCACCGAAGCCCCAAAGATCCCTCACAAAGACCCTAACAAAACATCAGCTAGACTACCATGTCACCACCTGCTGGGGAAACCGGCGGTGGTGACAGAGAGGAAAGTATGAAAAAGAGGTGCTGGGGAATATGATTTTCACTTAAATCACCTCTATGCGAGAGAGGTGTTCGTACTCTAGTCTTCTAGTTATTCTTTGTAATGACTTTCACTTTGTTAACATTTGTTTTTGGGGTATCTTACCGCTCTTCTTACTTTTAGCGAGACTAATAATTTTAATTCGAGAGTGATATGGTATATTGTTATATGGACTGCACTTTCTAATATGGTGTTTTATTTGAAGTTACTTTGGAAGTAACGGACAAAGTAATCAATAATTATAGTGTGAAAGAACAAAATAAAAAGGAGTGAGGTTATCAAGCCACATATGCCAAGAAAAGGAAGTTCCTAAATATAATACCTAACATAAGATGGGCACTAATATTCAAGAAAGTAAATATAACGTTAGATGATGCTTATTCAGGAAAATAAATAAATTATAATGTCACATGATGCTGTCAAGTGTCAACCAAAGGCCATGTCTTTTGTATTACTAAAGGCAAACGGGGCAGGCTATTGCTTAGGCAAAATCCATATCAACATAAACTTGGAAGAGGTTATTATCACTCCTTCAATATGGTATTCAACATTTTTTATTTGTCGCTAAAATGTTAATACTTGTTACTAAAATATATTTTTAGTGACAAAAAAAAAGTGAAAAGCCTATATGGAGGTGCAAATACATCAATGCCGGTGAAAGTGGTTGTGCCTCATTAAAGACTCCATATTAGGTGCCTCAAGACCCGTGGACCTACTTATTTAATCAATAATTGCTATTTAGATGGAATTACGGTCATTAATATTAAAATTTCATTTTCAACATTGTCTTCGAAACTATTTAGATCGATTGCTTTTTATTTTTAGGATAAATTACACTAAACACCCCTGAGGTTTTACGTAATTACACTCCACTACCGCTATCTTTAAAAATTACACTTCGACCCCCCGAGGTTTGTACCCGCGTTACACACAACTACACACATTTAACGGCAAGCCCAACTCCGTAAAAAGATTCCCTGACAATTACTTTATGCAATTTTCATACCCAAAATACCCCCCCTTTGTCCTTTACTCACTTGTCAGGTTTTCTAAAATTTCAGTCAACTCCACAAATTTTAAGTGAATTAGGGGGTTTAATTTAGCCAATTTAGGGTTCAATTAGTTCATTTCAGGATTCAATTAGTTCAATTTAGGGTTCGGTTAGATTAATGCATTCAATTTGGGGTTCAATTAGTTTAATTTAGGGTTCGATTTGATTAGGGCATTGAATTTAGGGTTTAATTAGGGTTCAATTACTTCAATTTAGGGTTCAATTAGGGGGTTCTATTAGTTGGGTTCGGTTGAATTAGGGCATTCAATTAGGGGGTTCAATTTGTTCAATTTAGGGTTCGATTGGATTATGGCATTCAATTTAGGGTTCAATTATTTTAATTTAGGGCATTCAATTTAGGGTTCAATTATTTTAATTTAGGGCATTCAATTTAGGGTTTAAAATTTATGGTTCAATTAGGGTTCAATTAGTTCAATTTAGGGGTCGGTTGAATTGGGACATTCAATTTAGGGTTCAATTAGGGGGTTCAATAAGTTCAATTTAGGGTTCGGTTGGATTAGGGCATTCAATTAGTTTAATTTAAGGTTTGATTTGATTAAGGCATTCAATTTAGGGTTTAATTAGGGTTTAATTACTTCAATTTATGGTTCAATTAGGGTTCAATTACTTCAATTTAGGGTTCGGTTGAATTAGGGCATTCAATTTAGAGTTCAATTAGTTCAATTTATGGTTCGATTGGATTTGGACATTCAATTTAGGGTTTAATTAGGGTCCAATTAGTTTAATTTAGGGTTCGATTCGACTAGGGCATTCAATTTAGGGTTTAATTACTTTAATTTAAGGTTCAATTATGTGTCTAAGTGAATTAGGTGTTAAATTAGAGTTCAATTAGGGCATTCAATTTGAATTAGGGTATTCCCTCCAATAATTTCCCAAAACAAGTTTTCCCTCCAAAAATTCCCAAAAATAAGTTTTCCCTCCAAAATTCCAAGAAAACAGTTTGAGGGGCATTCATGTCTTTTTGCACTGCACCATTAACACTGTAAGAGAAAAAGTTACTTTTTGAGCTGAGTGTAATTTTTAAAGATAGCGGCAGTGGAGTGTAATTACGTAAAACCTCATGGGTGTTTAGTGTAATTTACCCTTATTTTTATACGGAATTTTTTTTGTAGTTGTCATGTTTATCGGAAAATAGTTACAATCTTTTGTATAGCTATAATTAATAGTCACTAAATATTTGAAGTGACTTTTCTGCTAACACTTTTATCAATAATTCTCAACAGTATGTTTTCGGCGTCATATAATAAAAGTTACTACAAACATTTAATAACAATAAATTCGTTGTATATAGAATTGTACCTATCTTCCTACAACTCGGATAGCAGTCAAAAAAAAAATTCACCTGCACATCCATACATTTTTGTTTTTGCTGATTTTTTTTATACCTTCTTTATCTTCGTCACTTTTTTTTTCCATCTATGAATACCAACTTCCACGCATTTATACCATGAACTGGAATAGGCAATGAGTGGAACAACCCCAGATTAATTCAGCCTTCCAATTTTTATTTTTTTTAATAAATATGAGAATTGTATAGATAAAGTGTTTTGAGTTTGCCAAAGGCATAAACACTACAAGAAAAATGTCTTTTAGCGACGGAATTTAGCGATGGAACGTGTTCCGTCGCTAAAAGCCACATTTGCCGACGGAATTAGGCGATGGAATTAGGTTCCGTCACTAAAAACACTAGAGGGGTCAAAAATTAGTAACTAACATATAGACCCGATACAAATTACAATTAAGTAACATGCGGAGGTCTAAAGATTACAACACATTCCAATTAAAATACGGACACCATGATGACCTCGTTGTAAGTACAAGCCTAAGTCTGATTAGAGACCTTCCTACATATTGCAATATTTTTAGCAATAAAACATGAAATTTCCTTTCTCACGACTTGGGGACCAAAATCCTAATTTCAATTGCCATTCAAAAGCAATTCCTAGTCCACCTCAAAGTACAGAGAGAAAAGGAAAAGCTCATAATCAAGGGCGGCGCACGCCTCAACTCTTGGCAGGCAGATACTTGCATGTCCAATCACGCCTAGACAAACGCCCAATTCTATTCTATGTAATCAAATGCCCAATTATCGTCTCCATCAACGTCTATTGTGCATGTGATTTCTTTTTTCGGAGCAGAAGGGAATGTGGTGGTTGTCTTTGGTTAATTGGCGGTGACCGATTTGGCAGCTTAGAGGGGAGCTCTCTACCAAGACGTGCTAACAATGAATGTGTTCAAAGGGGTTGGTCAAGTTGATTTGTTACTAACTCTATGTCAAAGGACCTTTTGCAAATAAGTTAAAGAACAAGATGTTGTTGTCAAATAAATTATTCTCTAGGTAGTCCCTATGCGTTAGGTTTTTTTAAAATAAACTTTTTGTTGTTAAAATGATTCTTTTAACCGTAGATACAAGATATGTCAGTAGCCAAAATAATAATAATAATAAGGTATGGGAGAGATGTCAATTCATCCCATGTAGATATTTAGGTCAAAGACGCAGCTCGTCAACAATCTAAGTGTGTCTAGTCCTTTGTTCAGTTCACAAAGTATAGAGTGTCAGGATGCTATTTACTAGCAGACCTTCCTAATGGTCCGAACGGGTAACCAGCTGACGAGTCACTCCATTTGTAAAAGTTATTTAGACTTTTTGATCAACTGAAGCTGATTTAATCCCAATTTTGACCTCAAATTCTCCTCTTGGTGAGAGTTACTTGCCTCTGAAAGTTTTATCATAGTTTTCGGCATAGTTACACGGTCGTTCTGCATTACAATATTCCACGATTGTTCAACTTAAATATAAGGAAAAGGGATAGAAATATACGATCGAGCACACTTTCAAGGACATAACGGCGGGATTTCAAGACAGAATAAGAACGCTATTACTGTCTTAGTTGACTGGGGCCAACATGAACATGAAGGAGGCATGCGCTCAGGGCACGATCGAGGAGGCATACCTTCCTAAAGGGTATAACTTTTAACTTGGGAGAGGTTACCACATGAGTCACCCCAGTTAAAATAGCTTGTCCAAAGTCTACGACCACTACAATTAACTTTGATTGGACCCACTAATGTTAACTGGATCCTATTTTCGACCCCAAATTGTCATATTGACACGATTTTTTTTGTCTCTAAAGGTCTTTTAGTAGTTTCAGGTGTAATACATGCTTGCATTGCACCATAACCTTTGGCGTGCGTTATCCTAAAAGCTACCGCAAAGAGATATAAAATCTAGCAGTCACTGTTAAAAAAAGTTAAAACCGTTTGATTTCGAGATCGGGAGGAAACAATATTTTCCTATTAAGGGATGAGGCGCAACACAAAGGAGATGTGTACTCCGACTACACCAGAGCCTTGGACAAGTCAAATCCTCTTGAATGGAACAATTGGGATGTGGACCCGAGATGACCCTTTTCTACCCAAGTTTGAGACCGGACGGGAACGCAATTACCATACTAGTGAGCAGGGCTCAAACAAGAGGAGGCATGCGTCTAGGGAATGTCATACTTAAGAAACATTCTTTAAGGTATAACGTCTCTGTCGCAATGAGTTACCAAACGAGGCATCCTAATTCAAAAAAAAATTATCCAAAGGCCTACGAACCTAGTTTAACCTAAAATTGCCCACCTTGCAAGAGTCACTTTCCTTTAAAGGTCTTGTCGTAGTTCTAGGCATACTTATATGCTCGTAAGGCATCAAAACGTTCCGTGAAAGTTATATCAAAAAATAGGACAAGCAGAATTAAAAAAGTTCACGTTTTAATACCAAATCATGCTGGAACTTTTAAATTTTGGGATATGGTGGGAACGTTATTACTGTCTTTGTAAACTGGGTCCAATAAGAGGGTGGTGTGTGCGGATTGCTCTGTATTGCATGCAGACCTTCCAAAGATTTTAACTTTCCGTATGGGAGAAGTTACCGGATATGCGAAAAACTTACTTTGTGTTCGTCTACGACCTTTGCAATTATTATTAACCGAATAGATTAGAACACCAATTTTGACCCAAGTTCCTTCGTGACAAGTGTTACTTGCCTTATCATAGCTTTAGGCGGAGTTATATGCTCATTTTGCACTAGAATGTCTCATTAGTGATTTGCTGAAAGCTTGGCCTGGGCACATGGAAAGAAAGGCATGCGTCTACTTTCAAAGTGCGATAGATATGTTGATTTCGAGACCAAGCTACTCTGTCTTAGTGAGTGTGCAGGGTGTAACAAGAGGGAGTTGAGGCATGAGCAAGGAGGAAATGTGTTCATACTATTATTATATAGGGTATTCATGGTAGCATACACGAAGATTGCAAAACCATATCAAACATTGTGATGTTTGTCAACAACAAAAGTGGTAGATATATTCATCTTCAGTGTGTCTTCTTTAACCTTTGTAAATGCCCTCTGAAGCTTCGGTTGATATTGCAATGGGTTCCTTAATTTCAAAGGCAAAGCTACAATTTGCTCAGCTTATCGATCTTCTTTTTTATCATGCACGTGCATAAATCACACGGTATCCCAAAGTCAATTATGTGTGATCGAGGTTCAATTTTTACAAGTTCATTGCGAGGGAAGTGTTTCGATTGCAGGGTACCAATCAATTTCAACCTTTCATCGGCACATCACCCTTATATAGATAGGCCGCTAGACCGGTACGATGGACATGAACTTCTGATGTCACACGAGTAATAAACCTAAAGAATGCGCACATCAAATCCAACGGAGCATTTGAGTATAAACTGGAGGGGACGACGATTCATCCCGTTTAATTTTCCATGCCGCATGCTTGAAGAATTTAAAGAGGTTGACTCATGTCCAAATTCAGTAAAAACTACACTGAAGTGTATTAGAGGAAGAAGACACCATTTCATCCGCTCAATAAGCCATACTGAATCGTCGGTGGAAGCAGATCCGTGAGGAGGTCTTGGTTCATTGGTGCAGGTACTGTTCTCGTCTTGTACTGCAGAATGTAGTTAGGCATTTGAAGCAGGGAGTTGGTGCCTCACGTTGCAAATTCTGTTATGCTGGTTTAGCTCAAAACCAACTGGTCTGGTAGTAAAATTTAAGGGTTGACTTTCTAGGAAAAAAATTTGGCATCTGGTTGAAGAAATCTTCCTTCCGCCCCTTATATATCGATAATTAATTATCCCTAAATATTTTTACTGACTTTTATTTATTGACGTCAAAAAATACTGTTAAAAATTGTCGCCGAAAGTGTTAGCTGAAAAGTCGCTATAAAGATTTAGCGATTATCGCTATATACAAGGTTGGAGAAAGATTGTTACAATCCGAATAGCAGTCAAAATTTGTTCAAATTCTAGTAATTAGGAGTAAGGAAGTCTATAGATTCTAAAAAAAAATGGGGCACAAGAGAATAACAACAGGGTTCACTCTAAAATGCGAACAAGGCTACGAGCTCTCAAAGAATGTACCGCATGCTAAAGCTGCCGAGAGCACATGCCTTCTAGATTGCCATTGACTTTAACATAATTCTGAACCATTAGGTTCCGAATATTTAGAACCGTGGGAGGAGGGAGAACTGATGAGATAGAAGCAAGAAATAAGACAAACAGAAAGTAATCTTATATTATATACAAGCGTCCAACAATTGCAGACAATACGTACTTTTGGTCCACAAGTGTCTAATATCTTCAACTTGATTAAACATTAAATGGCTGATCGTCGTTGGTGAGAGGTTAGAGAATATTATCACTGCTAATAAATAAAAAAAAATACTTTCACTCACGGACGATGATCCTCATATGTACAACACGTAAAATACAATAATAAAAAAATATAGCCAAACATATTTCAACTATAAAAGATTGACACTTTTAATTTTAGTCACAGCGAAAAAATATTTTTTCGTGAAAATTTTGTGTCGCTTAAACCGTTACGAGAAGATGACCATATTCGGTTTCACGAAATTGTCACTAAAAGAAGACCCTATTCCTTTAACACGCCGTGACAAAGCTCCCGCAATTTGTTTAAGCGGAGTGGTCAGTGGATGTTTGTAGGACGTCGAGTCCACCGACTCCTTCTATTGCAGTATACAACGTTAAAAAAGTATTACGTTTATTACAATTGACGACTTTAGAGGATTCACCCAAAAAAAAAAACACTTGGGCGAGACGACTTTGAGATCCCACAACGTACGTGTGCATTATTACTGTGGGAGAGGGAGCGAGTGGGACGCCGTCAAACGGGGCCGCGCGTGGGAGGGAAGATGTGGGTCGGTTTGGAGCACAAGCGCGGGCGGGTTGGGGGGTGGGGTGAAAAGGCAAAGCGAAAAACAGATGACTGGCGTGTGTGCTAGTGTGTGTGTGTGTGTGTCTGTGGATGGTTGGTTTTTATTCTCCTCTCTCCCTCTCTTCCCCCTTTGTTTGTGGAGAGGAGAGAACGTTTCACCCTCTCTCTTTCTCTCTCTACTCTCTAAAGACTTTCGCTCTCTGTCTCTCTCTAGACTAACGCATATATACCGCCGCCTGCGTGTGTGTCTCTTTACATTTGATAGCCGGATTGGCGAGGTGAGGGGCCCAGCTGGTTGGAGGGAAGATGGAGGTTCCGGCGGGGTGGTGATGGAGATTCCGGCATGGATTTCGGCACCGTAATTCCGATGTCACGAGCGGCGGTCACGGAGGGCCCCTCCTCCTTGTCTCCATCACTGGATGAAGGTCGGTCGGTCGGTCGGTTAGTCAGTCAGTCAGTGCGTGTGTGTGTGTGTTTTTGTTGGGTGTTCTGGTAATGCAGCTTAGTTTGACCTTGTGTTTGGTTACTTTAGCCTTGAATCGGTCGTGTTTTTGGCTTTGATCAGTGCTTGAATGTGATCGCAGTGTGGTGAATTGCTTTGGTTTGAGTACTGCTTTTTCGGCTTAATGTTTTTGTTGTGTTACTGGATAATTATGTATCTGTGTGGATGTTAATAATGCTTAGTGATTTAAGATTGAGGGGACAATCTTGGTCGCTCTGCTTTTTAGAAAGATAAGTCAGATGATGTTTGCAGTTTTATATTTGTTGCAAAAGCCAAATGTTATTTGTTAATGCTTGCTTGTGTTTGGGTCCGTACCCTCCCATGTGAGTGTTGTTGTTGTTGTTGTTGTTGTTGTTGTGTGTGTGTGTTATGAACTATATTATGGTTCATGAGCTTTGTTAGAGGTTTGATGTTTCATATGTCTTGGTGATTATGAAGTTACTACACATTCCTGACATTTTGTTGCCTCCATCTGTTTCTTTCCCTGAAGAACGACGGAAGAACAAAAATGCAGGAAGAAAATAGTTTATATCATAGTTTTTGTTTATTAATATATTGTGTTACTATATCCAAGGAGCAGCTTGTAATATTTCGTGCATCCAACCTTCAATTTCTGAAACGTTTGCCTTCAGCAGAAGCGCTCACAGATAAAAACAAAGTTCATCTTCATTTCAATGATTTATAATTGGAGAAAGTTTATGTTGGGTTGTGGGGGGGGGGGGGGGGGGCGCAGTATTTGACTTATGGTTCCGATTACTTTTAGTAGTGATAAACGGACTGAACTGACTCCTCCAATTGTGTTTCAGACGCTTTGTGGCAAATGAACTTTAGAGCGAGGGAAACAATGGAATCTGGACCTTATCCTGTTCGTGAAGGAGAGCCGGACTGTTCTTATTACATCCGAACGGGCCTGTGTAGATTTGGGACGACATGCCGATTCAATCATCCTCCAAACAGGAAACTGGTAAAGCCTGCTGCTAGTTTGGACTTGTCAACATATTAGTGTCTGTACATAGTCAAGAGGGATTTACTTGTATCTGCATTGAAACCTTATGGTTATGTCAGCGCAATCTATAGATGCAGCTGATGGGGTGAGGAAATGAACCGTGCATTATGACATGTTCCTTTGAATCTTTTTTCATGGGACAATATTGGCTTCTCAAAGAGTCATTTGAAAACAAATATAATAAATATATAGGTCATGTGTAGTTCATAGCATGATTAAATGAAACCGTTTCCCAACTTCTTAGGCATTCATATTTATGAAGCTTTTTCTTTTTCATCTTTATCTTTTGCGAACCGCAATGAGTTTAGGCTCTCTCTAACAAAAGGATTTCTAGGAAATCGTGATTGCTGCACACAAAAGGACAGCTTTTGTGTAATCATACACACACGCACCATACACTCACTGTGTAGCATTCATGTGCTCCTTTCTACGCCTATTCATTTTGCATGCATTGTCTAGTGCTGTTTCAGGGGGAAAACACATTTGTTTTGCCCATAGATGCAACAACCTTTATCACGTCTCTTGCAGATCAAACAACAACAGCAAGTCTGATAATTCATTCAATCATTCTGGTTATCTACCGATATGTTTGGCATATGTGGTAGTTTAATGCCAAGATAAAGAAGTTGATATGCACATATACACTGACCTTTCACATACTCTTTGTACTCACATAGATACAACTAGCCAATAGCTATCTTTATGCTTTATCATGTTAATCCACTACATTACTTTTCTTACAGGCTATTGCCACTGCAAGGATGAGGGGAGAATATCCAGAAAGAATAGGACAACCTGAATGTCAGGCATGTACACATTATCTACTTTTAGGGTAGAATCTGACTCAACTGGTTATGTCTTCAAACGATGTGAATACACTCGACAGATACACTCTGTGCTTAGGGTCATCAATTCTTTTATGTTTCTTTTCTCTATATATCCAACTTGCATAGAGTAATCACGAGTCATACTCATGAGGTGGCTTTTTCAGTATGATGAAGTTACTTTCTTTGATGTGAAGGAATAACAACTTGAGATCCTTTCTTCAGTCTTTGAGCCAACCTTTCATTAGAAGGTAACATAATTAAGAGGAAGGTTGTCATGGAGGTACATAACCCTGATGTATTGCGCAGTGGTTTTGGGTTATAAGAGAGCTTTGTCGCAGGGAACTTCTTGGGTCTTCCTTGGATAGCCCCTTGTAAAGATACAAATTGAGGGATGGGCTAGTTGGTAGCTTTGATAAAAGGTCATCTGTGTTGAAGGGCCGTACTTTTTGCAGTCTTTTTCTCTTCTTATAACTTCTTTGATCTAGAGCAAGTTGGATAGACTTCTGATAGATTTTCTAGTGGGGAGGCATCGCGCAGGCGGGGTGGGGTGGTGGGTGTGGCTGGTTCAGAACATGAGGCAGCTAAACCAGGCAAAATTTTGTGTAATTGTTATTCAACAGGGTGGTTGGGTATCTTTTACTCTCGGAAATTATTCCAGGAAATTGTGGGGGATTGTGATTCTCTTAGGTCAGGGAGTTGATGTGCCGAATGTCTGCTAGAGGTTTGTTGCATGAGCTTTTTGGTATTGTGGAATATGGGGAGGACTTAGTAGTCTCAGAAGTGTTGGTGACATAAAGAGAATTCATGACTATAGCTGCAAGTTGTTGATTTGTTTAGCTTGGCTTGCGATAGGCATGGAGGCTAATGAAAGAGGATACCACTTGAAGTCCATCTTGTGCTTTTCAAATTGCACGAGTGTGGAGAAGAGGTGATAAAGATAGTACAAGAATCATTTAAAGATAAATTTGAAGGAGATTGAACGTGCCTGATTGTGTGAGGTAGAGAAGGTGATGTCTCCCTGTTGCAATCTGGGAAAAAAGCTCCATATTTAGGCTATTACAAGGAGTTGCATATTGTTGTTGCTTTGTTCCAGAGAAAACGAACAGTTTGGACCTTGGAGAAGGAAAAGTTGTTATTTTTGAATAAGTAAAAAGAATATAATAGGGAAATTGGAAAAGTATTAGGAAATGGGAGATTATATAATCAGGGGCAGTAATTGGGTTTTGTAGACTTAGCCGTTTTACAACTTAATTTTCACATTAGTGTCATTAACTCAGACGAGCCAAAGGTTTAATGTTTCTAGGTAAATTTACGTGGTTAGGGCTTTTCTTCAGGCTTTGGGACTCCATTTTTCATTATAAAAAGAAACGTTGGAGAGAGAGACTTCAGGCAGATGAGGAGTTTCTGTCAAATAGAAAATCCTATTGTTGGTAACATATAAAAGGAGTTGATCCGTTGACAGTACTGACAACTCCCCTAAGTTTCCAGCACTGATCTGGCCGTCCATTTGCGACCTTGGACGTCCAGATCTTTTCTTTCACGCTTTTAAGCCGTCCACCCAATAATGCACCAGAGAAGACCTTTTGAATTTTTGCCCCTTTGGTTACAACGTGTAATATCTCCTTCAGTCCTATTATGGGGTGGACGGTTGCTATTGGTTTGTATATCGATGTTGTGTTTTCTTCTCTTTTTTACCGTTAGCCATTTTTCCTTCACACACGAACACACTCTCTCTGTTTCTTTATTCCCCTTCCCTCTCTCTATCCCCATCATTCTCTCTCTCTCTCTCTAGCCCTAAGCCACCGCTCCCACCAGTTACCACCACCAGCAACCCAACCTCCGCACTACCACAGATCCATGACCACCACCATAGAGAGATAACCGAACCACCTATGCATATTAACAACTGCCATTATCAAAACCCCCACCACTCTCCAATTGCCATCATCGACCACCACCCTACCTACAACCACCCACCGCCGAAAGCCACACCGAGTCACCGACGTGTCTGGATCTATTGTTTACGTGTATCCTTTTTGCAATGCTGGCTCAGATTTGATTTGGTATTGAAATTCCCTTCATCCTTTTTTAACCCTAATACCTAATCATTTATCTGATATGATTTTCATGAATTTTAGTTTGTGGAGGGTCGTGGTGGGTTTGTGGTGATCGGTGTGGGTTGAGGTGGGATGATGGGTTGGTGGTGGTGGTAGGCGGGGCGATTGGTTGCAGTGTGCATGTGTGTGATATAGTGCGCACATATGCTTGTTTGTGTGTATGTCTTGAGATTTGGATGGTTTTCAGTGGAAAATTAGTGGTTGGGTTGGATGAGATTTCAATTTTACTTGGGGATTTAGGTTGGATTAGGTTGAAAATATAAGGCTTAATGGTGGTGGTTGGCGGTGACTGCGGTGGTGGATGTGTGTTGTCTTCCAGACTTAAACCCAATCATTGACTTGGATTTTGCTAGTTTTGGTTTATGGGATGGCATGGTGATTGGACTGAAAATGAAGAACACACAACGCAAAACGCATAACACAACACATATACACAACAAAAGCTATCCGGCCCATTATAGGGAGGGCAGAGATATACTCTTTTCCCGTAAACAAAGCGGCAAAAGGTAAAAAATCTCGTCCGGTACATTATTGTGCAGAATGACTTAAAAAATTCCAAAAAAAAAAGAAAAAAAGATTTGGACCGTCAAAATATCGTGTAGACGGCCAAATCAGAACTTACGGAAGTTGCTGACGCTGTCAATGGATCAGCTCCCAGTCCATACACGATCTGTGGACAGTCTAGATCTGTGGTCGAGACCTTTTATTTTTTGTCCCTTTGTTTTGGGGGAAAAGCACGAAAATGTAACCATCCACCCTATCATCAAAACTTCTAAATAGCCAACACCACCATCCCCATCCAAAGGAAGTTCTTACACTACCAATTGCATGCCCGTGTGATAATAACTCGAATCTTTCCTTGCCTATCATCGCCGGCGGCAACCACTACCATCCTAATCGGCAACGAACCAACCACCATAATCCTATTAAAATCCAACCCAACCACCAATTTGCACTAAGCACCTTAATGTGAAATACACATTACATGCAAAAACAACAGACACGCACACATAAACACACAATTCTATATTTGTAAATGATTTGGGTGGTGAAGCTCAACCAGCTTTTAATAGGTGGGATTGACGGTGGTCTTAGAGGGGAATAGATGGTGATTAGTCCCGAAATTGTGGTTGGTGAATCAGTGATGGTAGCGATCGTGGTGGTTATCGGTGATGAAGGTGTAAAAGGTGGTGGTTATGGGTGATGATGCTATAGATAGTGGTGGTTATAGGTGATGGAGGCTGATTGTTGAGGCGGACGAAGCAACAAATCTGTTGCGTGACGGAGGACTTCGGTAGGCAATGTTGGGGTGATTGAATGATGAGGGTATGGGTGGTGGTGATCATGGGTGACGGATGATAGTTTGGGGGTGGGGTGGGGGTGTGTGTGGAAGTTGGAAGGGTAGAAGGGTTGTGGGTGGAGACAGAGGAGACACGGTGTGTAGATGTGGGGGACGATGCCCCTCCTCGTTCTGCAGTTGCCGCCCACGACGGTGACAGTGGAGGAGGTGGTAGCGGCGACGGTAGCAGTGACGGGCGGGGACAAACCACGATTTTCCTTACCCAGATCTCTTCTTCACAAAAATTGATCCAAATTGAGCTGCCTTCAATGCAAACGTTGTGACCCATTGATTTTAAATATTCTTCGTCCGCCCCATAATAGGGTGGATGGTTACATCTTCATTTTCATTTCCCTCAAAATAAAGGGGCAAAAAGGTAAAAGGTCTCGTCCGGTACGTTATTTGGTGGATGGACTTAAGAAAAGGCCAAAAAAAGATCTAAATCGTCCACATATCCAGCGCTAACAACTTTAGTTGTCATAGAACAGCTCCATTTATAAATATATATTTGTGTGTGTGTGGATATATATATACACACGCACATATATATATATATGTGTGTATATATGTGCGTGGGTATATATATATATATATATAGGGTCGTGATCCATTGCTAGCGCTAGCAAGTTGCTAGCGCGATTTGGCCGTCCGCAACATAATGTAGCGGACGATAATTTACTGTTCGTTACATTATGTTGCGGACGGTGAAAAAAATTGCTGTTGTGGCGCGCGATCTGGCCGTCCATTCTCGCCCGTGGACGGCCAAATCGGTTAAGTTGCTAGCGCTAGCAATGGATCAACTCCCATATATATATATATATATATATATAAAAGAAAGTGAATCTGATAAGGCTTACTCGATAACTTAGAAAAAAGCCTTCAAAACTACGTAGTTTCATTAAGTTAAGTATTTTCCATTTTGCAACCAAGGACTCCTTGTTTATATGTAATTCTACCCTCCAATCACCATTTTCAGTACCACCAACAGCGCCGACGAGCCACCTTCTCCATCATCGTCGCCTGCTTCCCATCTTCCCATCATCACCGCATCTGTCTCCAATGCCATCCACCTACAACCACGCCCACCACCTCGACCACCACTGAAATCCTTGACCACCATGCCCTAACCACCGTTCGGCTCCGGTGGAATTCGCCACCATCGTCGCCTCAGTGAAATCCCCGATCTGCACAAAGAGGTCGAAGGAACTTCGATTGGGTTTCGGTATCTTTTTCTATCACCATTTTCCTGCCTCACCACCATAAGTGACCTCTGCAACTACCGGGTGATTTCAGATCATTGCAACAGATTGATGGTGGTGGTGGTTGACATGGATCTTCGTGGGTTGGGGGGGGGGGGGGTTTAAGAGTGTTATAGATGTTGAGGTGTAGATAATAGGGTGCTTTGATGGCGTTGTGGTTTCAGGGGTCAGTGGAGTCATGATGAAGCGATGGTGATGAAAATGTTTAGGATTTGTTTTATGTGAAGGTTGTGTGGAATGGTGGGGTGGTGTTGTTGACCAGGCTCTTCCTGATGGCGACACCGTTTGGCAAATCAGCAATGGTTGATTATGTATATTTTGGTTGTGGTTATTTTCAGAGTTGGTTGGGAATCTTGTGGACGTGGTGGTCATGAATTTGATTAGAGGAGGTTATTAGTTGGTGTTGTTTGGAGGTGGTGATGTGGTGGTTGCTTTTTGGTGGTTATAGGTGGTGCACGTGGGGGTGGCCTATGGTTATCTGTTGTGTTGAAATTGTATTGTATTTTTTTTTGGTGATAGAATTAGTTAAAACTAAGTAAAACTACGTAGTTTGAGGCCTTCTTCATCTAAGAAGGCTTCTCATCATATTCACTTTCCTCATATATATGTATGTATGCACGCGCGCGCACACACAAATATTTATGTATAGTTCTACATGTATATGTATAATGTAGATGTATGGGAGTTGATCCCTTACCACTGCTTACAACTTAACTCAAGTTGCCAGCACCATCTGACTGTCCATCCATCGCGGATGGACGGACAGTACGGGATGTACGGGATTTTGACAACTTAAACCTCCCCGTCGTCCGCTACAAAATGTACGGAATTTTGACCAAAATGCCCTCGCCCTGTTTAACTTAAATTGGAACAGTGCCTGTCCACTACATGATGTAGAAGACTAGTGGGACCCTAATCTCTCTCTCTCTCTCTCTACCCCTCCATTTCCCTATCGCCGGCACCCCCACTAATCGCAACCCCAACCACAGCCACCATGCCCTTCAATCAGCAGCAACACCCACCCACCGCCAGCAATTTTACAACATATCGCCACCGTGCCTAACACGTCTAACCTCCACGACCGCCGTCGCACGAGCATCACCCACCACCCAGCACCACCATCATTTTTCAGTACCCACCACCCACCCCACCAAAGTACTAGCCATCGCACCACAACGACCTGTGCACCTTCTGTCAGATCTTTGCTCGCTGACATTGCCTGTAGCCAACGCCACAGCCCACCACGAAAGCCACCGCCAGCGTTGCCAAGTCAACTGCAAATCTGCCTTGCTCTAATACCTGACCACCACCGCCAATTTATAGTCCAGTGTTTTTGGGTTTTTTGTTTTTGTTTACCGATTTGTTTTGTCTTTTTATCCCATCTTGAGTGCTTGAATAGCAATACTTGATAGATGATGGTGGTGGCGGAACTGCAATGTGAACGGAACTATTTAATGAAATCTAGTAAAAACTGATTGGCAATGGTGGGTATGAAGGTGGTGGGAAGTGTTTTGGGTATGGTGAATTTAGACAGTGAGAAGAAAGAGGATAGAGACAGCTGCAAATTGGAGATGGAGATTTGGGTCCTTAGTCGTCCGCTACATTATGTACCGGGCGGGCATGGTAGCGTCCTTGGGCAATTTTGTCAAAAGTACGTCTGCTATATTATGTAGCGGACGACGGGGAGGTTTAAAAAAGAAAAAGTCGAATGTGGCCTTCCATCTGCGGAGGATGCCCATCCGGATGGCGCTGGCAACTTAAGTTACCAGCAATGGCAAGGGATCAGCTCCCTATATGTATCTATATGTGTATGTGTGCATATTTGTATATCTATATGGATATATGTATGTATTTATCTATGTATATTTACCGATGCGTGTGAGTGCTATAGCAATCTTACACAAGCGTACCGCATCGGCGAACCCCAGCATAACATGCCACACACCTCGACTCGTACCCGTACGATGTAACCAGGTAAACCATGTTTTAGGTAACACTGATCTGGTTGATGGTGCCTCTGTCTTTGCTGGTGTGTTTGGTTACAATTACATTCTAATTTGCGAAGGGCTGCAGCTCAAACATGTCTACTTTACCCAGCTCAAATCTTTTCGATTTCCATGTTGGAGGTTGGAGAAGGCTATGGATCATTTGTTAATATTGTTCTTGTGGGCCTTCTTGTTATCGTTAACTAGGGTTAATTGTTGGAGTTGATGCATTGCTTGGTTGAAACAGAAAAAAGACGCTTATGAGGCTTTGTATAATTCATTCTTGAGGTAGGAACATGTTTCCTGAGATCTTTGTGCTCCTGGGTCTCTCTGGATCAGGAAGGGTTATTTTGTAGCCCTTGTTGTATCTTCTGGTTTGTATAAACAGTTGATTATTTGTGTTTAAGGCTTGGTCTTGAATTTTGGTGTCAGAAGACAATGCCTGTCTCGTAGGTTTTGCATATTAAGCAGTCTTGTCATGTCTTTTCATTAGTCGGTAAGGAAGGAGGGAGAGAGATGGTGGTCGGCCTAGGCGGTGAAGGAAGGGGAACGGTGGGAGCCGATGGTGGCATTTGCCGCTCTGTGTGAGATGTGGTGGTGGCGGTGTTTGCAGCTGGTGCTGAGTCCGCTTTCTTGCTTATGAGATCCATGGGTCTTTAGGAACGTTTATACTAGCTCCTTGTTTACTCACCTGATGCTCTCATAGACCAGAAGAAATTACACCTCCTTTTAGTTGTGGGATCCAATTGAACCCACAGAACAGTTCAAGGACTCGACTCGTCTATGAGTAGCAATTCATGTGGTTTTCGCTTAGGAGGCTCTATACATATTTTTCTTTTGGATAAGGGGGACACTAAGTGCATCATACCTGTTTTTTTTTCCATTTCATTATCGTGGCAACTTGGACATCAACTTGTTTCGTCATATTGAGGTTGGAGTACTAGACCGCCTCTTTTTGAGATCAACTCCCTACAATTAGTGGTTTTATTCTGTCAAAGGAAACAACGATATCGTGGTATCAAAAGATAGATGGTTTGACGTCTGATTTCATTAACCTGTGCTCTCATTCAAGAATGGGCTTCTAAGAATGGTTGTTTTGTATCCTTGCATGATTTTATAGCTCCGAGAAAACTGAAATGTCTAGTTTTTGAATTGGATTAAAGCTCTTATTTGGCTTTAGACACTCTATTTGTTCAGGATATACTCTTGGTACATATCTGAAGCATAGATGTCCTGATCATGTATATTTTGGACTGATATTCAATCCAACAAGTTTGTTAAATAACTTGTGACCTATCAACCAAGTCTAATAAATTGAAGACCAAGCAATAGATGGTATAAGCCTGCACATAGTATCTGTACGGAGTTCAATATTTCTTTTCTGCAAGTTCAATGAATAAAGATTCTAATTAACATTTTCTTAGCTTTGTCTATCAATTTTTTCTTTTTTAATGTTGTGTGGCTAAAGTCAGCATTGTCAATTTGGAACTTGAGCGTTTTATGTTTACTGCAGACACCAGTTAGTCTTTCAGACGATTGACCTGCTATATGCTTGACATTATGGTTTTCAAAAATTTGCCAGTACTACTTGAAGACAGGAACTTGCAAGTTTGGAGCGACGTGCAAGTTTCATCACCCTAGAGACAAGGCTGGGATTGTTGGAAGAGTTTCACTAAATGTCTTGGGCTACCCACTTCGACCGGTTTGGAATATTTTATTTCTATGTTTTTACTTGGCCAATATCAGTGAAGTTACTAATTTCTTAGATGTTGACTTTCTAAATCCACTGCTATCTTATTTCTTGTTATTGTAATATTTTGGTTGGTACCGCATAACGTGAACAAGTATCAGCTAGCCTTTGGTATGTGCATGGAAAGTTGGCATAGTTTTGTAAAACAGAACGGGAAAAGGAAGTCATCATTATATTCCGTGTATCACAAAGTGACCATGGTGGATTGTGAAACATTTGGCTTAATTTATAGTTGGGATCCAGCTGAGCCAATTAGTTTTGGACAAAGGCTTAGTCAAGTTGAGTGAGATTTGAGGTCCACATCTCTGGCTTTTGCGGTGTTGATAAATTGATAATTAGTCATCATTCCCAAAATTCATGTTAAAGAAACCAGGAATGCTCTTAGTAAGCTCATCTAGAACCAAAGTTGACAGATGTACGCTTAAAGCTGACCCTTGATGAAGTCCAATTGTAATTCGAAATGCAGTCATTCCATCAATTGTTCTCACACTAACGGTTGCTCTATCGTAGATATCCTTAATCACATCAACATACTTGATAGGCACTCCTTTCTTTTCTAGAGCCCACAATATAACTTCCTTGGTACCTTATTTTATGCTTTTTGCATATCTGTAAAGACCATGTGAAGATCCTCTCTATTAATCTCTTCATCAATCACCTATTCGAGAAAATAGCTACAATGTTGGATCTCTTAGGGATGCGACCAAATTGTTTCTCAAATTTTTTAGTTTCCCTTCTCAGTTTATGTTCAGTTATCCTCTCCCAAAGCTTCATAGCATGACTCGTGAACTTGTGAACAAACCTCCACTTGTATCAACAAATTAGTCATAGAGTTCTCCAAAATTATTTTCAATTTCCTCTTCATCTCTTACTAACCTCATCTTCTTTTACTAATAACTTCAGAGTCTCATTGTTAATACATATAAACGATTTAAGTCTCTACTTCTCCTTTTTCTTACCTTAACTAGCTTGTAGAACCTTTTTCACCCTCTTAGTACCTAGTATTTGGTATAAACTTTCATAAGTCTTGCTCTAGCCTCTCATACTGCCTTCTTTGCTTCCTTTTTAGCCGGCTTATACTTCTTAACATTCTCCTTATTCCTGCATCCATGCAACGCTTTCTAACATCCCTTCTTAATTTAATTGCTTTATGGACCTTCTCTTTCCGCCACCAAGTTCCCTTAACTAGAGGGCCATTGCCTTTGAACTTTCTAAAGACCTCTCTAGAAACTCTCCAACCACAAGTAGACATCTCAATCCACGTTATATTAGGTTTATCATAGCCTTAAAAATGCTTAATCAACATACCCTTAAAAAATGCTTAATCATTCAAATTCCCTAGTTTGCGGATGTCTCTCATCTTTGACCTTCCTATTCCAACTCTATTATTTATGTCCAGCAGCACCAGGAATAACCTTATAATCTTTAGATAACACACTGCCTACTAAAATTTACGTAATCTGAGGAAGAAAATCTGCAGTATGACCCACTACTAGAGGTTATTAAATGTAAGTCTCTTTTCTTAGAGAAGAAGGTGTTCGCTATTGTCAAATCAAAGGTCTTCTCCTGATTCATTCCTATCTCCAAAATCAAATCCTTCATGTACCATCTCAAAGTCTCCACTAGTTCTTTCAACATCTCCATTTAAACTCCTTCGACAAACAACTCATTCCCGCGGGTTATTCCTGTGCAACAACATAAAAATCCTCCCAAATTCCTTCTTGATAGAGTCCGCTAGTCCTATCCGAGGGGCATACGTGCTTATATTATTCATACTCTCCTTTCTTATTACTAACTACTAAGTAATATGATTCTATCAGCCTCTTCTTGGCGTCTACAACCTCATTTCCTGGGGTTTTATCTACTCTTATTCCTGCTCTACTTTTATTCTTAACCTTGTCCGTGGACCACAACTTACAGTCTGCTCTCTCTAACTCTGTAGACTTTTCTGCTAATTACCTGGTCTCCAGAAGACACCCTCAAAATTTTTTACTCTGATTCTGCTCATCTGCTTACTTGTTAAAGAACCTAAGTTCGGACTTGGTAACCAAGTCTATGATTCTAGTCTAACTTCTGTTCCGCACTTGTCCAGTGCGGTTCGGGAACCCACATGCAGGCGCTGACACAATGCCCCCAAAATACCTGGAGGCAGGTGCGATGCATTGCTTAAGGGAGCACCCTGTTGTTTACCAAAATTTCACCGGATTTATGATGATATTGGGCTATGCAGCAATTGTATTTGGAGCATTATTATGAGTGCGCTTCTAGCCATTATATTTTTTAAAACAAGGGAATATTTTTGAAGGAAGTACTCGTCTAGAAACATGTTCAACCTATCATGGCCCCATTTTAAGAAATCAAAATTAGAATATTTAGAAAGACATTCCAACCTATAAACTGTGTTGTATCTGCCAGTATATTATCACATGTCAGATATGATCACGCTTACTTTCTCTGCATGCCCATGCCTCTTATCTGAATAAATTGTATATTGATTTTATTTTCCTTCTTTTTTCTACTTCATGCAGAATGACATTGAGTGTGCTTATTATTTGAGAACTGGACAGTGCAAGTTTGGAAGCACTTGTAAATTCCACCATCCTCAACCGTCTAATATGATGGTCTCGTTTCGTGGTTCTCCTGTTTATCCTCCTGTCCACTCCCCAACAACTCCTGGTCAGCAGTCATATTCAGGAGGGATCACAAACTGGCCCTTGTCCAGAACTTCCTTCATTACTAGTCCACGCTGGCAAGGCCCTTCGAGTTATACGCCAATGATTCTACCTCAGGGGGTGGTGTCTGTTCCAGGATGGAATGCATACAGTGTAAGTTTTCCCTCTTCTTTTGTTCGTTCCTACTTTTTTAGCAAATGCTCAAAAGTTTGGTGGCCTTTACTATGTATGCTGGTTGGACTGGAGGGACTCTATGGATACTTGTGGTGTCTGTGCAGTCTGGAAGAATACAACAGCTACCCTTCTGCTAGACTGCCTTATCCACCAAACTCAAATTTCCATTGTAAATCATGATTTTTATCTTCCTTGTAAAGCTTGTGCAGGCTTGCAAATAATGTAGGGATAATATCAGCTAACGCTTTAAATTACGGGGTAATCTCAACCAAGTCCATTATCTATGGGAAGTATCATATCTGTTCGCTTACCGGATGAACTATAAATGGCCTTAAGAGGTTTAAGGAAATGGCCCACTTAATCCCTTTTAGCTCTCATCTCTCTTCTCCATCTACATTAATCTTTATCCATCTTCTCTCTCTGCCAGTCACTTTGCCCAAACACCATCCGAGTCCTTCAGGCTTCAACAACCCACCATCATCATAGTGGTTTTCACAAGTATATTTACTTTCATACCCATCGTCTATCTCATCTACTCTTCCTTCCCATTTCCATCTTCTTGCTCATTGTAAACCACCATGGCCATGCCCCATCTCAGTGTCACCACCGCTATATGTGCTTGTGCTTGCGAGGGTAGATTAATTAGGCTCGTGGTTTCACTTGCTATATATTGCGATTGGATGATGAAACTCTAGGTGGAAATTGGAGGTATTGTAGAGCAAGAAGCGGAAGTACAAAACCAAGCAAAGAAGAAGTTGATGAGATGATTTTTGGTGATGGATACACTTGTTTCAGCAAGCAAGAGGGAAAAGAGAAGGTGTCAATAGTGGTGCTGTGGATTGGTTGGCGGTGACTGGTTAGAATGGCTGCGAGTGCCTGGTGTATTAGTGTTAATGGGGTTGTGGTGATGGTGAGGGTGAGGTGAGCCATGGTGGCGGTGGAGTAGAGGTGTGCCAATTTTATTCATCCACGGGCTTAGATTAATTGATGAAAAGGTGGGCTGATTCTTTCGCTTTCTTTTTCCTTAAGTGGGTTGATTCTGATTGCTATGCTTAAATCTCTTTAGCAATGATATGCAGGTAACTATTATGCTTCGTTCCCTTCTCCATGACATGGTCATTGGTCAGTTGAGTCCAGGCATATCATAGCAACTTAATTTAGCATCTTAATGAACTGACCAATAATAGGTTTTACTCCGTTAGGTTTGATGAATAAGTGGCTGCATTCTAGGTTGGTGATGCTTCCATGGAAAATGGAAGTTGACGGGAGAAGGGAGAAAAGGAATGAGAGTATAGTGTACAACTCCTGTATTTGCACTTCCAGAATACAGTATGGCCGTATATGCTCGAAAACCTTATAAAAGACTAACAGATTGCTAACATTTGGCCATGGTTGCAACAGAAGTTTCAGATTCTGGACTGTCATGCAAACTTGTAAAAGACATGGGGGTTGACTGATACTAACCCTAACCTTAAGGGGTTTAGAGATATTATCCCATGTATTGAAAATATAAATGAAATCTCTAAATTCACTTTTCTCCACCTCAAAGCAGATGGATGAACTTTGCTTGCAATTTAAATTTTTTTATCAGACACTTCAATGCAGGAATCTTTACTAGGTTAGGGAGCTAACAAATTCCTAGTCTCTTTCTGGAAATTTGCTCAAAAGGTATTCATTTAATGGAGAGAGAAGGTAGAAGCAGAAAATGGAAAGAAATCAATTGCTAATCCTTAACAATGTTTTGGAATGCCGTAACATAGGCCCATAAATTCTCTCTTCTAAATGGTGTCTCGAAGCCTCTCTGCCTTGGCTACATAGGAACATGAAATTCCTATCAAAATATTTTAGGTGTATTTGATTTGCTATGCAAGAGGCAAAAATTGTTATTAATAGCTCAGAAAGGAAAGCACAGTGGTGATTCTCTGAAGTATTAATAATTGTCAAGTTAAACCTTTTTGTGGCCATGGCTGCACAAAGTTAGATTTTGTGAAGTTTAAAATGCAGCTACTTTGTATTACTCTATGATGATTGTTTACTGGACTTCTTTATTACGACCTTGATAAACATACACACAGTGCAACCGCACCATATCTGTCTTTTAGAGCTTTGGGCAAAAGGACTTTTGTTAACTTATGCTTGCTTGCAAACGTGCTTATAGAGACATTTTTACAGGGTCTGGGTTCACTTTCATCTCCGGAGAACCAACATCAAGCAGCTGGAAGCAGTCAGATGTATGAAACTTCACGCCAGAATGAAGTACTTAATGAAGGACCTCAAGGGTCATATTCTTCATACCGTACTAGCTCTGTACCTGTAGGATACTACACATTGCAGAGAGATAACGTATTCCCTGAGAGACCTGGACAACCTGAATGCCAGTTTTACATGAAGACTGGAGACTGTAAGTTCGGTGCAGTTTGTAGGTTCCATCATCCTAGAGAAAGATTAATTCCTGCACCAGACTGTGTCTTGAGTCCGATTGGCCTTCCTTTACGTCCGGTTAGTTCTCTCTTTGGTAGTTTCATCTTTTAATCCTTTGACAGTACCTCGAACTACTACATTTGGTCTTTTATGCATTTTATGGTATTCATGACCTAATCTGCTCCGGGCCTTCATTATTCTTTTAACATTTGTGAGACCGTGCAATTGTCCTTGCAATTCTCGTGATATGGCTGACCTTCATCCCAAGTTGTTCGGACAGTTTTCCCTTCAGTAAATGGGGGACTTTTCGATAAGGAAGCCATTTGCCTATCAATTTGGAGAAGTATGGACCTGTTAGTATTGAGCCAAGTGCCCACTTCCCAGTGCAAATGGAATAGCGCATATGGATGCAAGTGCTCAAAAGTGTGTTTTAAAATTGTCACAACTCCAGGAGTGCCTTCACTGTGCCTAATTATTTGGAATTTAGTTTCTCAAATAACCTTAAAATACATATCACGCTAATTACAAGGAATAATCGCAATATTGCATGTATGTATGCAAGTTCTGTGGAGCATATTATTGTTATATCCTGCCTGGTAGGCAAAATGGTTTAGTTGGCATCATGAAGGGATCAGCTCTTCAATGAATGATGTTGTTGGTTTGACTTCTGCTGCTTAAACATTTCGAGAGCACACACTATTCGATTTACGTAATCATAAATCCCCAATTGATGCTGCGCGGTCACACATCTAACGCGGCATATTTCACAGCTTGCCTCGCTTTACTGCCGCGTTGGTGAGCTGGTGACTTGTCCAATTCATGGATTGGGTAGACAACTTTGCGACTTTGACTATAAAGGTTTGCGAATTGATAAGATTCGAACTGAGTTCACTGCCAAATTGCGATTTTTGTGCGTTTTGCCACCTAGGTATTCAGTACTTAGTTGCATGCTGCTAGAAAAAAAAAATGAGGTTCTCAGTGAACCTCCGTGGTAGATCTGTTATGGGGTCCAGAACTGCTATAATGAAGAAAAGATGTTAGGGTAGCGATCCTAAGGAATAAGATCACGCTAATCATGCTGCTACAGTACAGAGTTGGATGCACTACTGAGCAGTTGATGGGTCTGGATTTTGGTTCAATGAGGCCACCATCATCTGTCAACATTTCTTCAGGATCATCTTCTTTGTCCTCTCTTCGGATGATTGGAATGTAGATAGAGCTTAGTAGAGGTACTCGAAGCTTTTAATGTTTATCACAGATGAAAGAATCCGTTCTCTGCCTAATTGCTGCAATGAGGAAGCTTTGGTTAAGTAAGTTGTTGGTTTGCGTTCTGTTTGCCAACTTTGCATTTTTGAACTACTCCCTGCATGCCAACTACAAAATGAACATCTCGCTGTGCTTACAGTCAAAATAGGGATCAAAACTTTTAGTTGGATGTTGCTATCTCTATGTTCCACACAAAACAGGAAAAATGGAAGTAAGAAGCTTAGTTGCACAAAGCGGGGGCGGGGGCGGGGGCGGGAGCGGGAACGGGGGCGGGGGAGCGTAAGCACCAAGAAGAATCTGAGGTTGGGAGCGGCTTGAATAAATAAATGCGTAAATAGTATTATCATTTGTTTAGTATAGTTTACATAGCCAGCAACAACAAACAAGGAGGCTTTAAGGACTTGAAGGAAGAGAGAAACAAGGAATTGAGTTGAAAAGGGCTTGATTTTCAGGTATTCTCTCACTTGTTCCATGCATCTCTATCCAGCTAACGGGATCGAGTTCCCGTATTAGCTTGGGACGAGATCCCATGGAGCTCCTAACTTGGGATCGCAAAAGCGAGTTTCCGAGAGAGAAACGTCACCATATTAGGAGTTTCCTGCAACTAAGGTAAGAAGTGAAGAAAGAAATTGCAGTCCAACTGAAATTTGGTGTATTAGTGTGTCCTGGTAGGTAAGATATTGGAAGGCAATGACCCATGTCCTGATAAGTAATACACAAATAAAGCGGAAAAAAAATTAAAGGTATGGAAGTAAGTCCAATTTGTGTTGGCGGAGAAAAACAATTTCTTGTGGATATTTCCGGTTTTGCAATAAGTTTTTGACTGAGAAATTATTTTCAACAGGGAGAGCCTTTGTGCATTTTTTATTCTCGTTATGGAATCTGCAAATTTGGTCCAAGTTGCAAGTTTGACCACCCTATGGGAGTCTTCACATACAACCTCTCAGCATCATCTTCAGCGGATGCCCCAGTTGTTCGGGGTCTGTTGGGATCATCATCAGGAACTGGTGCATTAACAATGTCTTCAGAAGGTCTCGCTGAAGCAGGCTCTGGTAAACCCAGACGACTTTCACTGTCAGAGACAAGACAAATGCCTTCTGGTGATAACAACATCGACTCAGAGGGATAAGGATTCCTCAAAATGTGGGCTTATCTTCTTTCCAGTCTCTTGGAGGATAGTCAAGAGTGGTCTGTAAATTCATTTCCACTGCTGGAGATGTACAGATTCATGTCACTGCCAGTCTGTTCTGAAAATTTAGTCTACAGGCTTGGCTTCTCTAAACTCTATTTTGCTGCATTGTATAAATCTACGATATTGTCACATTTGGTAAAACCAAGTGCGAACATATACTCTTTGTAACAAATCCCTCTTTGCAGTTTATGTGAATTATTAAATTGTTCTCTCTCACTCTCCCCTCCGTCCACCCCAAGAAAAGAAACTTGTATAAAGTACATCTTTTGCAACTGTTGACAGCTTCAGACTGGGTCTTCGCCACGACGCCACTATTCTTTATTCTATCCGCCTTTCATGCATGCCTTTTTCTTCTTCTTGTTATCTTAGTGATTGATGTTGAGGGTTCTATTGTCAACAAGCATTTATTGTTAACTGCAATTGCCATTGTGTATTATTGTTCTTGTCTTACCCTTTACTTTTTCTGAGTCTAAAGTTTGCATTTTGGTTGACTACAGATATTTTGAAGGCATCAGAAATGTTAGAAGGATCGTACTCCCTGGATTTAACTATAAAATGCGTGAACCTCAGAGCTTGTTTCGGTATCTTTTCAGTACACAGCTCCTCCCAGGTAAGCTTACACATTCCTAGCTGTAGTCAAACTTCAAATGAGGTTGTGCCACCACGGAGGTGGTTTGGTATGAAAGACTACAATATTCACATTCCAAAGAGTCACAGTGAAAGCCAGATCATTAGTCAGACTAAAGAGCTCACCCTGAGGCAATGTTGTCCATTTCTCCACTACATGTAAAGATATTCAAGCCGGTTCATGAGTTTTGTATCCTTATATTGTGTCTGTTAGTGCATGAGAACTTAACAGGTTCACACATTGATTTTGACTATAAAGAGTGGCTGTGGCTTAATGTATGAGATTGTAAAGTAGCCAATTGTTACTTATATTGAACTGCTCGAAGTGAGCTCGGACAAGTCATACCGTCTTTGGGTCCTCCTGGGCTTGAATTGAGCATAGTCAAGTACTCATGTCAGCCCGACTTTAGTACATCCAGGTCTTGTCAAGCTCGAGCTTAGCTGGTCAGCTCAGGTGTTTCAACACTTAATCGCACACTTCTGTATTAGTGTTTTCAAGATGAAGCAGGTATTCCGGAGAAGGTACGAACTGCGAAATAAGCTTGAGTAAAGTGAGTTTTAAAATCTCCGTGTCCTGTATTTAAGAGTTCTCTTTGTTATTAGTGTGATAGATTAACATCTGTTTCCTCGTAGTTCTAGCTTTCTTTCCTACTATGATATTAACGTGTCTACTATTAGAAACATAAACTGGCATTATGGGTACTTGGTCAGCCCTTCCTGTGTGAGTGTACAAGTTCCGTAAGCAGTTTTTGCTGAGTCACGAGATTTTGTACCCTTTCGCATTCTATCTGAAAAACTTCTATAAATTACTCATGTCCAAACCTGATGGGTCTCTCCTCAACTCTTCTCTAACATTTCTTTCCTTGTATTTGATTTAGATCTTCTCATAGATATATAGGTTCTGGATCTAATTCATCGAAGTACCAGGAACTATGTAGCCTGATGGGCATTGTTCAGTAAATGTCAGGTAGCAGTAGAAGAACCATGTTATAAGTTTTTGGTATATTTTAGATTGACGTTTCATAATGGCAATAGTGAGTACATCAGATCTACTGCTGAATTCCCATTTCCTTGCTTCTTCAGCATTGTTCCAATGATCCTCAAAAGCATGAGAAAGATGTATCCACTTTTTAGGCTACCATCTTGCCAGTCAGTTATGTTCCCTATTTTTACGTCACTTGTAAGGATACGCGCTTGCAGGAGAAAGAGAAACCTCTTCGGTCCTCCACATAATGAACACGCGTGCAGACACAAGACGAGGCGCACACAGTTTGGTTGGTCTTCATTTCTGAATAACCTTCTTTGTTTACATTTCTGAAAAACCTTCTTTGCCATCTGCAGAATAATGAACAGTCTCTATGGTGCAAATGCTTGATGATCATACAATTCTACAGTCATGTTTTCCTCGAGTTCAAGTTTTCTATCCATGTGCAAGTCTGAGGAAGAGTTGAAGATCAGAAGGGACTTGGCCGAGGAAACTATTACTTCGAATCATTCCAGTATCGTGCTTATACATCTCTTGAATATGAAGGCTCGAAACTCTGTCAAAGCTAATACACATCTTTTTGATACGAAGGTTGGGCTTTTGCTAAAAAACATTGGAAGATTGATCCTCAATGTAAGTATGGAGTTTGTCAATATTCGAAAATGGAGTAATATTCTGAGTTGTTCTCAGAACTTTAGGGCCCATATTTTTATCATTTTCATTTTCATATATATATATATATATATATATATATATATATATATATATATATATATATATTTTGCAATGATGATAAAAAAAAAATTCTTTTTTTGCGTATTTTTATCATTTTCTGTTTTCATTTTGAGTAAAATTACTCAAATAATGACAAAAAACTGAACACACTTCAGAGATGTTTTCAGTTTTTTTCACCTAAACTTAACCCAATGTTAAAAAAATTAGTTAATTTTTTTTTGGTGAAAATGATAATAGTACAGGAGCGTATTTTATAACTGAATACGAAAATCATGAAAATATAAAACGAAAATGCTGAACATATAGCCTTTAGCATTTCTTATCCATGTTTATTACTCTTCTTCGTTCATATTCGGGTCAAACGGGATGCTATATGTCAATTTATCAATATCTATCTATACCATATATAAAAGCACAAACGTGTTAAATGGCTAAACTCTTTTTCTTCCCCTAAGAAACCATCTTTCATTTAAGAGCTTGTTTTGAATTGTGGGTGTTTTTGACTTTGGATATGTCTTCAAATATCCCTCTTGAGTTTGAAGGCTTATAACGATTAAGGGTGTTTTTGACTTTTTAATACAAATTAAGGCTCTTTCCTTTAAATACCTGAATATTAGAGTTTGTTGAAATTAGTGTTGTTTTTTACTTTTAGCTAAAAATTCCTATTTAAAACTTTTCAGTCTAAAGATTAAGGGTATTTTTGACTTTTAGAGCACATTAAGGCTCTTTCCTAGAGTTTGTTGAAATTAAGGGTTTTTTTTTGCCTTTTTAATAAAAAAATTCCTATTAAAAACTAGGGCAAATTATACATATGTTCCTGAGGTTAGGATATAATTACAGTCAAGGACAAACACTTTTAAAATGTAACATACCGTGATCAAACACTTTTAAAATGTATCAGCCGTGTCCATTCATCAGGGTTCCGTCCAAAAAGTGTAATTTTTTATAATGTCATCAATACGTATTTTTAAAATGACGATACTACCCCTTGTACTGTATATACTGAATAATTAAGATTTCAAGCCATAATTTAAAGTCACAATGTATCACATTGCAAATTTGCAAAATAGGATTTTGTTGAAACCCTAATTTGCAAATTAGGGTTTTGTTTTTTGTTTGCACACAGTGAAGGTCTTGCGCGGCAATGCCCCACCACAACTTCCTGCGTTCCCACCCTCTCTCCCCTCCGTCGTCACCCTCAACTGCATCGAGGACACTGCCCTGGAGCAGGAATACCTCGTCGGCGTCGCCGGTGTCGAGCACGTCCCGCTCAACCGCCTGACAGAGGCCAGGATCGAGTCCGCCGCCGCCGTCCTCCTCCACTCGCTCGCCTTTCTTCCCCGCGTCGCCCAGCGCCGCCTCCACCCCTGGCAGCTGGTCCACTTCCTCCGCTAGACTCACCTGCTCTCGCGCTATCTCTTTTGCCAACCGGAGAAGTAAAACTAATAGGAGAAACACACTGGTAAGAGTGACACACTGATACTAATTTTCGGCCAGTAAAAGCAATCTGAACCCAAGGGCAAAGAAACTCCAACGACTGACACTAATTTTTGGCGTCCCTTTCGTCCTGTTCGGCGATTCCTTCGTCTTCGGCATCGACGATTCTCAGGCTGCCCTTCATCCCATCTCCCCTTAGTGGTGCCATTGTTGTATGTGCGTGTCTGTAACATTGAAGAGGAAGACATGGGCAAATCAAGAATTTCAATTTTATTTAGGGGCAATTCAATTTTCGTCAAAATCGTTATGTATTTTTGTATTCCGTCTGGTCAACGGACATAAGTGTAATTTGTCTAAACTATTATCCTTGCCTGTAATTATACTCTAACCTCAGGGACATAGGTATAATTTGCCCTAAAAACTATTTAGACACTACGTCTTCTCCATCATAGTTATTCAGACACTTCGTCTTCTCCATCATAGTTGACAAAGAAACATCTAGGCAGTAACTTATTTTTCTGAGGCACGTACCTAAGGTATTCTTTAATAGAAAGCTTGGTTTAATAATTTTGTCACAAGTTTATATCTTTTTGATCCAATTTAATTGAAGCATCGATACATATCTCTTTTTTCAATTATATCTTCAATTTTCATTAATCTTCTTGGCAACCTACCTACACATATAAATACCGAATTAGAATTATAATTTAAGTTTCAAATATGTTGCTTACTTTTTTTTCTTTTCAGGACATGTTATCATATTTATGGTGCTTTGGGTGGCTTATGGTTTAGTATCAATCTATGGCATTCAATAAAGAAGTATTCGAAATAAATTTTAGATGCAGCCAAATATAATAAATGGATTTGGAAAATGTTACTTTTTATTGGTGGACATATGTATGTATTTTGCTTCTGGATATATTGACATCAAAACAGGACAAGAAGAAAATGGGGCAAATTACACCTAGAATTCCTGAGGTTTATTATAATTATACTCAGCTCCTTATAACTATTTTTATTAGACTGAACTATACTTTTTTCTTTTTCAATTGACAGAGTAAACAGAATTTATAAACAAACGATAATACCCCTCATAAAATAATAAAGGACAAATTACACCTAGAACCCCTGAAGTTTATCATAATTACACTCAGCCAAGATCTGACCAGTTCATCGTCTCTACACTGGCCAGATCACTCCACACCCACCACTAGGGGTGAGCACGGTTCGGTTTGGGGGTCAAATCGCAAACCGAACCGTTACCCCTCGGTTTGAAAATTTGTGAACCGAACCAAACCAAACACCATCGGTTTGGACGGTTCGGTTTGCTCGGTTTAAACGGTTCGGCTTAGTCCGTTTGGATCGATTTGCCCACTTAAAGACGTTGTTCCTTTGCACACTACTAATTGAAGTTATATTTTTTCTAAATTGCATGTAATCTTGTTTCATTCGATATATAAGTTCTCTTTGATGAATGAGAAAGAATGAGTAAATATAAACTAGATATTGGTCACAAAATTTTTGTGTTCTAAGTGTTGTTAATATTTTCGTTTCTTTTAACTTTCAAGATTTGTTTATTTAGAGTTGCTTAGTACCTTATATGTGTAATTATCAATGAAATGTTACTAAAAATAAATTAACATATTATAGATCGGTTCAGTTCGGTTTGGAGTCGGTTTAAAAAATATGAATCGTGAATCAAACCGAACCAAGGTCGGTTTGGAAAATGTGAAACCAAACCGTTGAGATCTTTGGACGGTTCGGATTGAATTGGTTCGGTTTGAGCGGTTCAGATCGGTTTGAACGGTTTGGTACTCACCCCTACCCACCACTGTCCTTCCATCACCATAAAAAACATACTCACATTACCAATCTACACCACTGCCTCGCTACCACTGCCTAAAACAAACTGACCACTGTCGAACTTCACCACAACCCCAATGATCACCAAAAAACTTAGATCCAAATAGGCATGTATTTACAAGGGGGGGTTTTTGTCGGCGGAGCAATCTTGGTCAACGATGTCGGTGGCGGCAGTGAGACGGTGGTACCAATGGCAGCTTGACCCAACGTTGCTGCTTGGTAGAGAGAGAAAACTGGTGGTCTTGGGTTCGGATCTGTTTAGATCTACGGTGGGTGGAAAATTGGTGGTGTGACAGTGGCTTGAACCAACGATGGTGCTTGATGGATAGATGTGTCAATGATGGGTGGGGATCAGTAATGTGGCGGCGACTTCACCCAGTGGTCGTGTGTGGTGGATAGATATAATGGTGGTGGGCGGGGGATCGATAGTGTCGCGACGCTAAGGCAGGGGATCGATAGTGTCGCGACGCTAATGAGAGGGGAGGGGAGGGGATGTGGGGAGAAGGAGGGAGAGAGAGAGATGTAGATAGGTGGGGGTCGGGGACTGAATCACCACAACCACAAGGCGGTGGCTAGGTATTGGCCTATTAGGAAGAAAAAAGTGTAGGTACATGTAATAAAAATAGTTAGTAGGCGCTAAGTGTAACTATGATAAATCTCAGAAGTTCTAGGCGTAATTTGCCAAAGTGTATTTTGGGTATATTATATTAAATATATAGTGTCATAACTTCTTTTTGACATTTTCCTAACGGAAGTCGATACCATGTAACACGGTGACAAATCACATGGAGTGAAGTGTAATAAAAATAGTTAGTAGGTTCTCAATATAATTATGGTAAACCTCAGGGATTCTAGGTGTAATTTGCCCAAGAAAGTTTTACTTTTTCCATGAGATTTCAAAGTTTACTTGGGAAGTGTTTGGTCAGTTGGAGTCATTAGTTTTCATATGGTTTAGAGCAAAAGTGTGAACAGAGCGATGATATTTGGCATCTTTAGTGAAGTTTTGAGTATTTTTTTCATTTTCTCACACATATTTATTGCAAGTAGCTAGGCGGCAATACTTTTCTTCTGAAGTAATCCTTAAGCTTGACAAACTATTGTATCACCTTAGCTTATTGTCCAGGAAACTTGTTGTTTGGGTCAAGAAATTGAAGAAAAGAGGGGTATTTTTTAATTAATAACCAAATAGTTTACAATCCATAAACATATTATCTTTATGGATATCTAATCACTGCATTTTGTTTCTAGTTTTGGACTGTTGTTTACAAGGATGCATGTTACGAGTATTACGATATTGTATTCTATCTCTGCAGGGTGCTATATAACAATAGCCTAATGGATCTTTCCTATTGTTGTTAAAGCGTTGGCGTGATGAACAACCTCCGAAGAATAAAGCGTTGGTGTGATGAACAACCTCCGAAGAAGACTAAAAGTGTCTTCTCAATTCACCGTCTTATCTTTTAAGTTAATCAAATGACTAATAAAGGAAAATAAAAAAAAAATAAAATTTGACTCAGGATTGTCCGATTAAAACTTCTAACCTACAAAATAGGAGATTCGGATTTAGAGTATAATTTTTATGACGAGAAGGTGTTCGGCACTCTGTCATACCCTAAAATTCTCTACTTGTCTTTAAGTGACCTAAGCTAAAGCTAAGCTTGGTTTGAATTCGACAACGAGTGTCAAATAGGGTATATTGGACTAGTCGGGATCAAAACCTCGTTGCTCGATCGACCCTACCGGAGGCGATTTACATCTCAGTATACGATTTCTCAAAGACCAAACTCAAGTCAATTTTTTTCTAGTTAAATTCCTTAAGAACTCTTATGGGGCTAAAAGTTTAATCCCAACAAAGTATTAACCTAAGTAGAATTTTAATATTAAGCATTCTAATCCAGATCAGCCTATTCTAATGCAAAGTTTTACATAACTATTATTTGATTTTTATCATAACAAAACTAGGTCGTGGAAAGGGAAAAGAAACTAATCTAAGGCTACTCTAAGATATTCTACCAAAAATAAAAATAAACAAGAAAAGGGAAGAATTTATACCTCTAGCCTTGGTTCGATCTAGATTGCTTGACCTTCAGCTCGCGATTATCCACCATCGAATGATGAAAACCACTCTTATATGGAGAAAATAAAATTCTCTCTCTCACGCTTTCTCTTTTTTTAACCTAGCTCTCAAAATATGCAAGTAGAATTTTCTCTCCCATTGAACCCCTCTCTGGAGAGGCTTGTGGCTGTTTGGTTGCAGAAAAGCTGCACAAAGAAAATAAATTAAACATGCAACCCTAGTTGCCAAAATAGCTTTTAGAACACGTTGTGGTCATTATGAGTTCCTTGTTATGCCGTTCGGTGTTACTAACGCTCCAGCAGCCTTCATGGACACGATGAATCATGTTTTTAAGCCATACTTGGATTCCTCTGTTGTAGTGTTTATCGATGATACTCTTGTCGACTCCAAGGACCGTGAACAGCATGAATACCATCTCCGGGTAGTGTTGCAACTGAAAAGAAATTGTACGCAAAGTTCAGCAAATGTAAATTTTGGCTCGAGCAAGTTTCCTTTTTGGGACATATTGTATCTAGTGCAGGTGTACCTGTAGATCCGAATTTTTGCGATTATTTTTTAACAGGAGTTGCTGAACAAGGGAGAAGTAATTCGACTCATTCACATCCAGATCATGAATGTTTGGAATCCATATTATGCAAGGAGACATTGCTTTTGCTATTTCAAATTGAAGGGTGATATAAAATCACTTAGGAGGCGCTTTCACATCTTCTTAACCCGAAATGGCTGGGGAGAGGAAAGGTCCCTTTTTTTGAGGGTACTCCCGGGAACAGATCCAGTGGAGACGGGGTGGGGCCTGTAGCTCTAATGTCAAAGAGTTGAACAATGAAAATAGATGGCAAGTGCCTGATCGAATTGATCGGGTCATGTAGGAACAAGGTTCAAGTCCGCGTGCCTGTTGAAGAATTGATCGGGTGTTCTCTCCTTCCTTAACTCTAGCTGCCTTTTGCGGGAGGTCAACCGAACTTACCTTGCTCTGATTCCGAAAACCAAGACACCTGAAACGCCTGCGGACTATCGGCCAATCAGCCTCTGCACCGGAGTTTACAAAATCATTTCCAAAGTGTTAGTCAATAGGTTGAAACCTATAATGCCTGATTTGGTATCACCCTTTCAGAATGCTTTTTTGTCTGGTCGATGTCTCTCTGATAACGTCTTGCTTGCGCAAGAACTCACTGATTGCATTCAGAAGCGCAAAAAATGGGGATTGTTCTAGTTGCCCTAAGATTAGACTTAAGCAAGGCTTTTGATAGGGTTAGGTGGGAATTTGTGAGGGAGATCCTTTTGGCCTTATGTTTTCCTTCTAACTGGGTTTAACTGATCCACCAATGCCTATCCTCGGTCTCTTATGCTATTTTGGTTAATAGGGCACCTACAACCTTCTTTGACCCCGCCCAAGGGATTCGCCAAGGGGACCCCCTATCATCGTATCTTTTCTTACTTTGTGCGGAGATCCTCTCTGCCAGCCTCCGTCGGGGAGAAAGAGAGGGATTGTTTTAGGGCATTAAGGCTGGGAAATACTCACCATCAATCTCACATCTTTTCTATGCTGACGATATATTCATCTTCCTGCGACTTTCTAAAGAGGCGCTGCGTGACATTGACGCGGTTAAAAAGGTTTTGAACGACTATTGTCGACTTTCTGGGCAATGCATTAACTGGAAAAAATCTTCTCTTGTTATTAGCCCTAATGCAAGCTCTGAGAAAAGGCTTCTTATTGAGCGGGCGTTTGAGTTTTCTGCTTCCTCGGATTTTGGCAAATATTTGGAGGTATTCAATTAGACGTGGCAGCGAATAAAAAAGAAATCTTTCGATCTATTGTTCAACGGGTTCAATACCGCTGTGCACATTGGCTTGGACTTTTGCTGAACAAAGAAGGGCGTGCTACTCTCATTACTTCAGTTCTCTCCTCCCTGCTCGTTAATTACATGTCTGTGTTTAAATTCCCAGTGGTTGTCTGTACACAACTGGATCAAATCTTAGCCCGGTTCTGGTGGTTTGGGGAGGCTACGCGTCACTCTATTCATTGGTTAGCGTGGCCTTCCCTGTGTCTGCCAAAAAATCGCGGAGGATTAGGTTCCGCGATTTTCGTCTTTTCAATCAAGCCTTACTTACTAAGCAGGCTTGGAAACTTTGGGCCGATCCCCAAAGTTTGGTTGCCCGGGTACTTAAGGGTCGGTACATTGCTCGACGTCATTTTCTTCAACTTTCTCAGCCCCGTTCATGTTCCTGAGTTTGGAGGAGTGTTCTTCTAGGGCAACGTATTCTTAAGCAGGGAGTGCAATGACAGATTGGCTATGGGCAATCGATTTCAATATGGATGGATTGGTGGCTGCCTTGCGCCCCGCCGCATACCTTACATCAATATCGTACTAGTACTAATGCCTCTTGGATGATCTCCAACTTGTTCATTGCCAATACTTTCACCTGGGACTTAGATACGCTCCTGCACACTCTCCTTGAGACCATTATTCCCAAAAAAATTCAACTTCGCTTATTACCGTCAGGCGCTCTAGATCGCTTATTCAGTTCTTTTAGTCAGGGTGACAGCTGCTCAGTTGTTACTATTTACCACTTTTTGGCTAAAGGACTCATCACTGCTTCTACGATGACCACCACTTTTTGGTCTCGACTTCGGAAACTTTCAATCCCAGAAAAGTTAAAATTCTTCTTATGGCAATTCAGCCATGCTCGTCTGCCTCTATTACCAGAGCTTCTGAAACGTCACTGCCTTGTTCAAGTTTCATGTCCATTATGTTTATCACAGCCGGAAACACACAAGCATCTATTTCTTGACTGTGAACGGGTTAGCCTAATTTGGGAATTCTTCCTGGGTCGTAACGCCTTTCCGCGACCTGTTACCTCTGCCTCCCATTGGTTCACTCATTGCCTGCTATCAACTCATACTCCTGCCAGCAGTGCCTTGCTTCGAATTGTGTGCATTACAGTTATCCTTTGGTACATCTGGCTAGGCCGCAATTCAACGATTTTCGCTGGGAAGGAATTTTGTACTGGCTTGATCATTTCTCAAAGTCGCACCTTACTGCACTGCATTTTTGGCACGTCCACATTCCGTTCTCGTTGGCACCGTGTGAGGGATCCCTCTCGGGAATGCCCATCGGCTCTCGTCGACTGCTACGAACATTTCTACCACCCGTTACGTTACATTTATTTTTCTGATAATTGTGCCTGTCCTTTCTGCTCTATTTCAATTTTAGGCTCACCCGCTGACCGCAAATTCGGGGTGGGCCTAGTCCTGTTCAACAGGGGATAGACCCCAATTGGTGCGACCATTGATACACTCACAGCTAGGGACGAATTTGATGCATTCAAGTTAGCGTTAAATATCGCGCTCAATTGGGGTTTAAAACTACAGCACTATCATATTATCTTCCTCTTCCCTGATTGTTCTTTTCTGATGCAGTTGGCAGCAAATTAAAGACTGCACGACTTCACCGGGCTTTTTGTGTACAGTTCTACCTTAACTACAAGGGTTTGCACTCGGTGCTGGCCACCCAAGAAAAAGCTACTACTTTTCGGCTTTCATCATCCTTAGCGGCTTTTGTCTCGCAATCTAGTGGGCTTTGCCAGGAGTGGGTTTCTGGGATATAACCTGTTTGATGCAGGGATGCTGCGTTGATCTCCTTGTGGTGTTTTTTTATTCTTGTAGTCAATTTTGTTTTAGTTTTTAGTTGATTTTGGTGACTTGGAAAGAGGCCCCAACTATGGGGTGTTGCTTTCCCTCTTGTATATCCGACTATTTTATATATGGGTATATATTTATGCTCTTTCTCTATAAAAAAAAGGGTTAAAAGAAAACAACAATTTGACCTTGGATTGACCTGTGATGTCTTTAAGATCTTATATGAAGGTCTAGCCTTCAAGAAGAAACTCAATCTAGGCACCTCAGCTGCCTAAATATCTAGATATCTGAGGGTTAAGAGCACGGCCATTTGAAGTTAGGGTCTGCGGCACCTGCCAGAAATTGGAAACAAAACGTGCTAGAGGTTTTAAAGAGGAAAACTTTTTTTTTTGTGCAAATCCAACGAAATCATATCTGGAAATGAATTTGGACCTACAGGATTATGATTTTGCACTTGAGGGTTCATTGAAAAGGAAAAGCACCTATGATCACAGAAAAAGTGGTTTGACATGGTAATATGCAACACTTGACCTATATTCTGATCAACTAAGAATTGTGCAAATGCCCGATTTAGATGAGATGACATTAATACGATGGAAAAACGATACAATCAAAATGGGGTGTCGGCACTAGGCATAATAACAATATAGTCTAGACGCGTGATATCAACCTAGAACATGTTATGGGTTTGACATAAATATTAATATGATGAGGAAGTGATTACAAACGCAAATTACTTGCATCTAGAAAAGTTTGTGTCACAAGTCGTTCTTCCGATGACACAAAATTGCAGATTATTAGGACTTCCGTACTTAAAACAATACACAAATTGGTTAGCTTTTGGGATCTTGACTAAATTAGTGGTCAACATAAAGTCTAAATTTGGAGGAACACCAAGATCATATCGGACTCTCTAAGTTATCGTTAAAATAGTACAAGACAAGACAAGATTTTATTTTATTTCTTTTACTACTAAGACTTAAAGATAGAGTCACGAGTACCTTGTATCACTTAAATCTGAGCTATCTTTGCCATCAAATAATGATTTTAGCATGGGACAAGTCTCTTTTTTTCAAAATAAGAACAAACACTATTTATAACATACTGAAGCCAAAGAAAGTGGGTTCGTACTTACGTGGAGGTGCCACAAAGGCTGCAGTCCGAGTCAGCTTCCAAGTATGCAAAGTGAGAGACAGTGAGGACGGAGTAAGGGCAGAGAGCAAGGCTTCCAGACAGGCCGTAAGGAGTGGCAGTGCTGCGAAGGCAAGGCTGAGACGAACAGGGCCGGCAGTTGACAGTCCAAGTCAGGGTCCGAGTCGGGGTCCAATGTTACGGTCCAAAGTTATGTCCAATTTTGTGTTTCTCTCTCTAGAATCCAAGAGCTCTCAAATTCTAGAGTGAGAAAGTGATTTTTGGGGGAATGAAGAATTCTTTTTTTGAGTTGTAAAGTTCACTATTTATAAGAAACAATGTGCTTATGTTATAAAGTGCCACATGTCGTCCCCTGGGAGTGACACGTCACTAGGAGGGTCCCAAAATACCAGTTCTCCGTTGGACTGCCAGTTCCTAAATTCGCGTTGCCTGCCTCACACAGCGTCGCTCTACCTGTCTGAGAAGACTGACCACACCACGGTAGTATGATCAGAGTAAGCCCGTTGCCCCAGCCACCGATCCAAGCCCTTACTGAATCCCACAAGATGCGTCAAGAGACGCGTGGAGAACCTGACAGCGGTGAGGGTTACCCTTATAGCCAACTGCCAGGTGGACTAGGCGCGATGCCCTCCGAAGACCTACTCCCGTCCCGGAGTGACCCGTGGGTCATTGTCCTGGTGGTGTCAATGATCGACAGTAACATGAGTGGACATAGTCACAGCTCAGTGCTCAGAGTCCGCTGCGAGGGGTCCTCGTGCCGGAGCCCCCCGTGATTGAGACGGCGATGGCTATAAGGTTGTGAGCCCATCCCGGTACGAGGGCCAAAGCCCCCCCTTGTGATTGAGACGGTGATGGCTATAAGGTTGTGAGCCCATCCCGGTACGAGGGCCGAAGCCCCCCCTTGTGATTGAGACGGCGATGGCTATAAGGTTGTGAGCCCATCCCGGTACGAGGGCCAAAGCCCCCCCTTGTGATTGAGACGGCGATGGCTATAAGGTTGTGAGCCCATCCCGGTATGAGGGCCAAAGCCCCCCCTGTGATTGAGACGGCGATGGCTATAAGGTTGTGAGCCCATCCCGGAAGCATGTAATATGATTGTGGCGCATGGGCGCGATGCCTACAACACGAGACAATACCTGGTGCCGGGGCACATGTTATGAAAGTGGCGTATGGGCGCGGCGACGAACGTCGCAGAGACAATACCTGGTGCCATGGGCACATATCATGGAAGTGGCGCACGAGCGCGGCGACGAGCGTCGCTGAGACAACATTTGGTGCCAGAGCATGTGTTATGAAAGTGGTGCGACGATGAACGTCGCGGAGCAATACTTGGTGCCGGGGCACGTATCATGGAAATGGCGCACGAGCGCGGCGACGAACATCGCAGAGACAATACTTGGTGCCAGAGCACGTGTTATGAAAGTGGTGCGACGACGAACATCGCGAAGCAATACTTGGTATCGAGGGCACGTATCATGGAAATGGCGCACGAGCGCGGCGACGAACGTCGGGGAGTAATATTTGGTGCCGGGGCACGTATCATGAGAATGGCGCAAGGGCGCGGCGACGAACGTCACGGAGAAATATTTGGTGCCGGGCACGTATCATGAGAATGGCGCAAGGGCGCGGCGACGGACGTCACGGAGCAATATTTGGTGCCGGGGCACGTATCATGAGAATGGCGCAAGGGCGCGCGTCGAGTGTCCTGAAGACATGATGTGAGCTAAGTGTACCTGTCATAACAAGATAATGAATGCAACATGTAGTAGTGACAAAGTTGGGAGTGATGGTATGCGGTCGTCGGCGATGGGTCATTCGGCGGTAGCGCGCGACTTTGGGCGACGGGCATCGCGGGAGCGGTGTGCGGTCACGGGCGATGGACGTCACGAGGTTGATGCACGACGGACGTCCCGAGGTTGATAGACGACGGACGTCGCGAAGTTGATGGACGACGGACGTCGCGAAGTTGATGTACGAACGGACGTCGGGAGGTTGATGTACGAACGGACGTCGCGAGGTTGTTGCACGACGGACGTCGCGAGGTTGATGCACAACGAACGTCGCGAGGTTGATAGACGACGGACGTCATAAAGTTGATGGATGACGGACGTCGCGAGGTTGATGTGCGAATGGACGTTGCGAGGTTGACGCACGACGGACGTCGTGAAGTTGATGTACGAACGGACGTAAACATCGCGGAGGTGCAAAGACTCGAAAAAACAAGTGCGCGCAGGAAGGGAGGCCATAGGCCAAACATTGGGGGGAAGGCCAAGGCCACCACCCCTGGGGAGGCCGAGGCCGACCCTAGGGGGTGGCCAAGGCAAAAGGCCAACTCCTATGAAGGGAGGCCAAGGCCACTCCCACCTTCGATGAACTTCGGTCGCGCCGACGGTAGGTGTTTCGATGAGCAATGGAAAATCTAGAAGTTGCGTTACGACGAGCGTGCTACCAAGAATCGTACCCACATGATGAACAAGGTGCCAGAGTCACGTCCGAAACGTACGAAGCGAAAAAAGTACGAAAAGGACTTTGTGCGAAAAGTGAAGAACCGGGGGGGAAGGCCAAGGCCAAACCCCCATGGGAGGCCGAGGCCGACCCCATGGCCTTGGGGGAAGCCGAGGCCGACTCCATGGTCTTGGGGGAGGCCGAGGCCGACCCCATGGGGTTGGCCAAGGCCTTTGCCCCTTGACCCCATTGCTCCCGTTGCGCCGTCAGTCGACATTTTTGGTGAAAAGATGTTTGGGTGGTCTCGGTGTGACGATCGCGCTAGCATGAGTGACGTCAACATGAAATAAATCGTGCCTAAGTCGCGCGGAGCGAAAAACGCACGTGACTTGAGCGTGCGCGCGCGGACCGGTTCAATGCATTGGAAAAATGCACGTTGTATATGTCGACGTGTTTGCGTGAAGCGGGACTCCTAGTGAGCCATTGGGTACGACCAGAATAGGTTGGGAACACATACTATTTGGTTTGAAGTTAACATCTAAAGCTAGTGGCCTAGGTACCTAGTCGGATTAATCAAGATCAAAACCTCATAGTTTCTAATCCTAGAGGAGGCTATCTAAATCTGGTACAATGGTTTTATGAAAACATATATATCGATTGTAAAACAACTTTATTATCAAAACATATTTGTTGAAGGCTGGGAGCTGAGTAATAGAATAGCAATCTGACGTAATATCCAAATATCAAGCTTCGATCGCTAAGAGCCTTTTGCTAAATGTGCGAAGGGTTCCTAGCGATCGATATACTTTCAGCCATTTAATACTTCTTTTTGCTTGCTTGTGGCATAACCCAACTTCGATATACTTTCAGCAATTTAATGCCCAAACTAAGTACAGTATGAGTTAAGTACTCTTTTAACTATGGAAGACTGAAAAGTAAGACCATGTCAGTAGCAGCTAGCTAGAAAAACAAGTCGATAAAATTATGTCAAAATATCATCATCATCGTAGTATATTTGGTCGTATGTTTGCTGCAACAGTAGCTTCATACAAGGTTTGAGGTTTTGATAACACCGCAGCAACCATACTGCGAGTAGAAGTTAATAGCTAGTTTCTGCATGTTAGCATCAGCCAGCAATCTGGCTAAACAAAGTCCAAAAAGGTGGAAAGAGGAGAGGTAATACACGCCCGAACAAGCCAGCTACCAAGGGGATGCAGCGAGTCTTTCAAAGTTACGCTGAGCACTCAAAATACCCTCACGTAAGAAAGCCCTCTTCGATTCCAACGTAGCAATCTCCGCATCCTTAATCTCTTTCGACGTCGTAGCCAACACAAGCTTTTCTTTAAGCTGCCTCATCTTTGCATTAATTTCATTGATCTGTTTCTCGAGTTCAGTTTTCTCAACATTATGCGCCATGATATGAGTCTCAACTTCCTTTGACTCGGTTTGTAGCTGGCCTCCCACATCTTTATTTGACAACATCTCATTCAAACGAGCTTGAACTGCTTCTACATTAAATCCGTGAACTTCCAACTGTCCGAGTGTCTCCAAGTAGCTATCGATGATGGTTCTTGGACTTGAGAACTGTAAATTTGATGCCTTCTCCACAACAGTGGCAAAGGTCACCATACCACTTATAGCCAATCCTTCACGAGACTCATCTTTACACTCCCGCAAAGGAGAGAAGTGTGGCGTTTGTGGCATCTTCTTGTATACTTCCATAGATTCAATTGCTTTCCAAAGTGGAGAGCACTTCAGAAAAGGCAAGCTTTGGTTCTTGTTCAAACCATCATCGCTGGAAGCAATTAGAGGAGATGACACTACATCATCATCTCCTCTATCAGATTGGTCAACATTTCTAACAGACAAAACTCCTGGACATAAAAAAGCTATAAAAATATTATGATAGTTATAAAGAACTTTAATACTGACAGATGCACGATATGATGTCTATAAAACAAACTAGCTTACTTGAGTCATCAATATTTGTGTGACCTTGCATCCCTTCAAGCCACGTCAACAGGGGTTGATCATCAAATATGTCACTAGGCATTTCATCATTAACTTTTTTACTGTTTTCCTTCTCAACTGCTTCAACAACTTCATACGCTTCTTCTCTGATAGCATCTTGAGAATCTGAAGTATGCAACAAAGGTATTAATGACAGAAAGCTGGAAACAAGATGGAAATTTATAATCCATGTTTTTGCATGGAACAGATAGGGAGAAACTATTGCTTCGTTTGGCCACCACTACTCATCTCATGGTTTTAGAAAACCAAAAGCACATATATTTATGCTTCAGCAACTTTTCATAGCCACCATTTACTTATGGGACTTGAAATAGTAGACCAAAACCTGCAAGGACTCCAGTCAACACATGTCAAAGCACTTACACACAGAAACCGCAAACAGGTGTGAGAATCTTGCATATCGCTTTTTATAATAAACAATCTTCTATAAGAGAGTGAAATTTCTGAACTGCTTATCTAAAAGTAGCTGTCAAAACATTCAAATTTAATATCAGCTATTAAAAGAGTATAAAGAAACTAGTCATCCACAAACAGTATTAGAAGGACACTGATGAAACAAAAAATTCAGAAAACCATTCAAAGTCAAATATACTGTCCAAAATAGACTTTCGACCTTGGATAAGAGGTACAATCTCCAAGATTGTGCTCTTTCGTCCTTGTCTCTTTGACAAATTTTCATTGATGCGACGAAATCTTCCTCGCTCTTCTCCTTGATTTGGCTGCTTATCCTTCTTCCCCAGAGACATTTTCAAGATGCTGTCTTTATGCCTGTGTAGACAACTTAAAAGTTTGTCATCATCTGACGGGAGCTTCAGATACTCGCGAGAGAGCTGAAAGTGGTATTTGTTAGGAGAGCCTTCCTTTCTAGAAAATTTCACCACCGAGGTTTGTGGCACAGCGTCATTTGTTTCACAATCTACTACAACCATTTGATCTGGAGCACTTCCAGCTCCGTGGTGCCTACCTACAGGTAGAATGGTCATTTTTTGTCTCTTAGGTATAAAGCTCGACAAATTTGATGATAGCTTCAAGTTATACCTTCCATTGAACATATCGTTTTTTTGATCGGTAATTCTTGCACTCCTTCCCTCTTCCGACTTTGAATGCTCTCCCCACCCTTTCATTCATTAATATCATACAGAAAAAATAACACAATATAATCAACAGTAAAAGATAGTGCGGAAGATTACTATTGTTCTTAGTATTGAGGACAAAGATGTACCGAAAAGAAAAACTAATATCCCGAAAGAGAAATACATCAAAGCTCACCTACTTTGCAAGCTGCAGTGATGATCTTTATTGTGGTCACACGACAAAAGAAATGACGAAATTGATTATAGCAATGCTGCTGCATTTTTACATGAAACAATTTATTTATTGTATATGTACAGGTGTTTTGAATCCTTTGCTTCTGCGGCATGTTTTTCGTTATCCCTATTTATTCGACTAAAAAACAAACCCAATTTCGGCAGACTAATGGCACACATCCCAAGGAAAAAGCATAACTGTAGCCACACCACAGGAGAAAATCATAGCACCACTAAACTTATGCTAATGCCAAAACTGTTCCGAGGTTTCTTGCTGCTGCATCCGAATTGCAATACATAGTTTATAGAAAATATTACGAGGGTTCAGTGATGCCCACAAAGAAATAGGACCCAAAATTTACTCAATTCACAAACCACTAATTGTAACAGATCCAATATCTACTTAAAGGTGACATTTTGTACCCAAAACAAATGCGCTACCACCGCCGTATGGCTGACCGGCGATTACTAGCGATTCCGACTTCATGCAGGCGAGTTGAATTCAAATGACATTTTCAAATTCTTTTTAAAACAGCAAACCCTGATGTTACTAAAAGAACAAAAATTCTCAGGACACCTGCAGTCGACAGAAATATATGCAACTGACCAACAACTTAAGCACTAAGTACAAAATAAACACCAATGACATTTATTATAGAACTAGAAAGACTTCAAATCCCTATAATGACATCCCAATTAGCTCATGGATTCTATGACAGCCCCTCCCCACCCCAAATTTCTATCTAATGAGTATGTAGAGGGATTTCTAGTCTCCACTTTTCTCCTTTTTTTGTGCGCGTGTGGTGTTGAAGAGGCTGGGGGAAGGGGGGTGGAGATTTGTTCTTTGACTTCTTGCTTTTACTTTATCTCTTGTTCGACATTCGTATGTAGTCGATACGGCAGTTCATATATTTCGTGATTAGTTCAAAGTCTTATTTGTTGGCGTGATCTACAGCAAAAAATGAAATTCCTAACTTGTGCAGCAATATGACCTTAAAATAAGCAAAATTGTCAAATGACTATCAAAATGACAAGCAACTTCAACATGCCTACATTTGTTATAATATGTCACTGATGAGTACTATAGGTGCAAATGCAAACTCTTATGCATTTCAAAGCCATATATCATCATATACCTAGAAAGTCTTCTCTCCCCCCCTTCAGTTCACATGCCTTACCTTAATGACCTCTACTACTGGATTCATTAGCTGCAGCTTCTGATTCATCATGAACACCAATGATGCCTTCTGATCCTTGCTAAGAAGGTGATTAGGATTTTCAGCTAGTGAATTGACAGACATGCCAACTTCTCCATTGATACACTCTCTTTCAACTCTTTCTTCAGCACCATACCCCATTACATCACCATCTTTACCTGAACCATTCTCCACACCTTTGTTAAGTTTGTAATGTTCAAACACTGAGTTGCTAACTAAGAAATACATACCCTTGGCTGAAGAAACAGATCTTTCAACTTGTGATTTTCCCTTTCTGATAGGTCTGGCATGTGGTCTCTTTGCACTTCTCTTCCTTCTGCTAACTTTAGGTGCTTCATTTTCCAGTAAGCCAACTTTTTGTTGCGTAGTCTCCTGCACAAGTTAAAACAAAAAAAGGAACAAATAAATTGGGCCACCTTTATTTCACAGCGAAAGCTATACATGAAGAACTATCTCATTCAGACAAGTACTTCGCAAATACAAAACATTGCCATATAAAGGAGTATATGGTAAGGAAAAAACTAAATGTATGAGCAAGAGCAAAAGCACCATACATTTGTCCTTAGGTGTATGCATGAGTTTCCTCATGTACAAGACTCGGCAGGCAAGCTGCATAGTTGGCCCCGATCTTTAAATCTTTGGTCCGAAGTCTATGCTAGATGAATTCTGACCTTGACAGTTTCACAGATGAAGTCTATGCATAGTCTTGACATTTTGTTGATACTTAATGCCAGAGGGAAAATGAAAATGTATAAATTAAGATTGTTATTTGTACTGATTTAGTTGCCCATCATTTACTTTCAAAATTTGATTCCTGAAGTCCCTCTTTTTACTAAGGTTGAAATGTTTTTAAGCATTTTTGGCCCCCCTCGATATCACATTCTGGATCCGCTATAAATATTTAGATGCAAAACATGTGTTACAGTATAGTATGGTCAAACACAAAGTCCAGGACATAAGAAGCATACAATAACTGGGGTTCCAGAAGCCAAGAGGGGTTGACAATAAACCATAATTCGAAACATGAAATCTGACTCACAACTTCTCTTCCCAGAGGGCTTTTAGTTCTCTCAGAAAGCTGAGCAGCCATCATTGCTCTTCTTGACCAAGCAGTTCCTGTATCTCCAGTAGCGTGAGTGGCAAATGCTGCAAAACCAGAAAGTTCTGCTCTAGCTGATGCAGGTGTTGGCGTAACAGGCAATGTGGCCTGAGCTGCATTTCCTTCACTCAACTTTTTCAAGGCTCGTATAGAATCACTATCAGAGGCTTCCTGCCTCAATTTCTTCAAAGTTGAGGTCATGCGATGAGAAGGTGGTTTCTCATTGCAAGGAGTTGACTGCTCTATCTCATTCAGGTCAGGTGTTAAGAAAGCAGGTGTTATCAACGAAATGGCCATACCTGTATGTTCCTGGTTATCCGACAAAGGGACTTCAACTTCCTAAAAACAAAAAACACATGCACAACGAGAACATAATTTATTCGCTGTTAGTACCTTCTCCACTCTTAAGGGAGCAACTGAGCTAGTCCAAATACATTACATTCTTTTTTTCTTTTCTTTTTTTTTTCTTTTGGAGCAGTAATAAGATAAATCTTTACAACTAACTTGTAGTGTACAGTACACAAAGCCCCTCCCCTCTTCCCGGCGCATGATGTCACAAAGAAAACTAGAAGGAAAACTACTTCAGGTTGAACCATGCAGTTCTGGAACTTTAGCAAGATGTCAAATATTAAACTACTTGTCGTAAGACATGCAAGTATAGCAAGACCATTTGGAATTAGCTAAGAAGAACCTTTAAAGTTGCGCACAAACAATACACAATTAAAAATAAGTCAAGTCACTTTCACTTACTGAATGCATAATTGCATATCCTCTGGAGTCATGGGATGGAATTTTTATGTTCTCGGTGCCCATCAGGTCTAAATATTATGTAGAATCATCGCTCACATATTTCTTAACCAGCTATTATGAGATTGATTAGAATAGCAAGCCAATAAATTGCAATGTTATTCATTTCATCTAAACATGGCTAAAACTGGACTAAAAAATGCTGGCCTTGGTGTGATATTGATTATTGCCAACCCAAGTAGTTGTTTGCCTAAGCATACAATGTGGCATTCATCTAGATGGTACTTGGTAGAACTCCACTGACTACGTCACTAAGACAAAATACTATAAAGGATGCCCCATAAAAAAATTATCTAACCCAGGCAAAGTATCCAATAAGTTCCACCAGAATATGTCAACCACTGGAAATACAGTCAAATTTGACCAACATGCCTGTCAAAAGCATTAGAAACTGAACATGACTATGGCGGGTGATCTATCAAGTCAGAATAATGCAACATGTTAAACTATTTTATGTCGGGTTCTTTTACTCTTCATTCACATGGCTCTTGAGGAGCAGGTATTGCCCTTTCCTTATCCCTCCCAGCCAGTTTATTTGAAGACGAAGCATCCATCAGGTTATGCTTCCCACAATCCAGTAAAAAAAAGTGGCCACTTTTTGTCAGGGTTTGAGAAGATGCATTTCATGCACAAGGGAGGGAATGGCATCCTATCAACTTATACCAGAAGTGTCATTTTTCCATACACTACATTCACTGACAGCAGGAAAGTAAGGGGCAGATCTGTGGAAGCGTGGAAAAGGAGGAAGGAATGGCACCATTTGAGGCCAGAAAGACCAATATGACTGTACAAAAGTAAAAGAATAAGTACGAAAAATTCATACCTGGGAACCAATAAACCATTTTCCATCAATCCAGTCCATGCGAGGCCGTATTTCTGCGTGACTGAGTTCTTTCTCCAGCTTGGTATGTTTGATAAGGACAACATACCTCCTATCTTCAAGAATTTTGACAATATTTCCGCTCCACCAACCAAAATCATAGAATGCATCTACTTTTTCCAGCAAAACAAATTCTTTATCCTCTAAACGAGGGGGGCAAGGGCGTATATGGTGAGAATCTACTGTTGTTTCAGTTTCATCGCCAGTTCCTAAGCTCTGATATTCCACCAAGAATGTATTCTTTCCAGTTTCTCTCAGGACAGTTGCAAGGTGCCATGTGTCACGAGAATGTTGACCATCAAAAGACACTTCTACCGCTGTTCCTGCGCTAAACAAGACTCCAATCGTTCCCTTTCAAGAATCAGAAAAAGAAAACAAAAAAACAAGTATTAGTGATGACGTTAGAAACATGACTATGAAGCATAAGGGAAGGGATCATCATTGCACATGAAATTAGACGATAAGGTGAACGCATGCACATTCCAATATAAACATTACATTAGTCGCAGAATGCCACAGAAAGCACGTGGCATAGAAGATAATATTGCTTCGAAGGTATGCTTCATGTTCTATTTCACTTCAAAGCATTATATTGCCTTCGAAGAGCAACCTGCCAACCTGCATATTAACATGCTAATTGAAACTAATCTATTCTAATATCAGAATCAAAAAAGGCGCATCATTTGTTTCAAGCCTTACAGAAGTCACTACCTAAGAAACTTTCAAGTATAGTATTAGAGGTTGTAAAAGATGATAAGATGCCTTTTCTAAAAAGAGGTAAGTATGTGTCAACCTTGTTTGGGTACCATTTCGAAGTTTAAAAGAAAATAATCAAATAGGATACAATATATCATATCTTTAATTCAATTTATTTACGAAAAGCGCAAAAAAAAAAGGCGCTGCAGCATACACCAAACAAAATTACCTACAAACGCCTGAAAAGGCTTATCGATTAAACGTCTTCAGCCTAAAACAACAGAGTATGTGAAACAAAAGCTTTAAAATTAAAACTAGACAACTCCATGTTGTCAAATGCTCTCATGGTCCTTTCTCAGCCATATGCACCAAATCAAGCAAACAGGAATAAAGTCCCAAATCTTTGACCTTCTCCTTTTATACAAAGAACAAACACCTCAAAGTGTCCACCATTTTACAAGGCTTCACCCAAAGAATTCTGAGCAAGCAAACAGCCAATTCACCATCCCGCTTACACATGTAACACCAATCAACATGAGTCTTCTCCCTTCTTCTGAAATCATCCCTTCTTCTGAAATCATCCCACGTCAATGATGTATTTCTAGCACTTGAAGCAAAAAAGCAATTCAAGTGGAGCCAAAGCTGGCAATGGCTTTTCAGTGGAAAGAGGAAGCCTGATTATTGGGAAGAAGAGAGTACGATGACTTTATAGAAAAGCCTCTCTTCGAGTTGCCTTTCCAAGTCACCATATGGTTTGACCCTGCTCCACATGAACAGAGTAAAGCAATGACCACAAAACATCTCCCAATATTGGAAAAGCCTTTGATACATTGGACAGAAATAGAGCCAACGATTGGACTAAGACAGCAAAGCGTCCTTACTATGAGCAATAGTGAAAAGAGAAGGAAATGATAAACAAAGGGCCACCAAACCCCCAACCAAAACCGATTCATCATACCATCAGTCACAGAAAGGATCTCAAACTCCACAAATTCCCACTTCAGACTCTTGTAAAACCTATGAGAGAGAAAAGGAGCCCATCAATCTGAACCCTCACGAAATTTTCCAACAATAATAAGTTTCCAAAGAACATATAGCGCCAAAGGCATTTCCAAGCAGATCCAAGTTAAAAGTTCTCAAACTCAAGTAATGGTAGGGATCTCAATATTAGTCCCAAAAGTTGTATTGCAAAATGACGTGCCTCAACATGGTATTGTTTGAAACAAGTTTTCCATTACGGTGCGCAGTTATTTCAGACTGCCACTGCCACATCTTATTGGAATCAATTTTTAGGTCTACGTTGGGACCTTAATCATTACTCAATCTTAGTCTCCCACCCATCCCTGCCCTGATGCATACGTGAGCCTGATACCAAAAATGGTAGTCCTCGAAGATCCCCCCCACAGGAAATCATATTCCAATCTTTCGAGCCTCGCCCCGGCAAAAGCAGTAATCACAAAGAGAGAGATGAGATATGTAGGGAAGTTCGATAGTGTGCTTTAAATGAAGGTAAGCCTACCACCTTACGAGAGAAACTGCTTCTTCAACCATGCGAGCCTTCTTGCTAAGCGTTCTACCACGGTGCACAAGATGCTGTGTCCTTAACTTAAAGGGAGGCCCAAATAAGATAACATAAATTTCCCGAGCTTGCACCCCAATAAACAAATTTCAAAAGCATTGAGAGACCCCATGTTATATGAAACTTTGGATACCATTTTTCAACCCTCAAAACATGTGGGTTGGATTCAGAAGGATTGGTAATAATAATTGTAATCACTAATTTTTCGGGATAAACAACTGTGGTTTTTGTAAAAGGAATCTGAAAATGGTAGACAAGTGCAAGCTTTCCATAAACGCGAGACAATGAAAATGCTAGCATAAACAGTCTGAAAGTTTGCAAACTGCCAAACGGAGAAACTCAACTAAGAATTAATCCACCAATTAATGATGAGGCCGTTTATGAAACATACAATCACCATCCAATTTATTGATACTAGTGGTATTTTATAAATCTAGCAGGCAATTTGAACCTAGAACCTTTTTAGTTGTTGCAGTAGTGTCAATTGCTCACTGCGATTAGATAAATGGACGGCAAACAAAAAATGTTCAACGCACATCGAGAAGCATAAGGGTAAAGCACAAACTGGGTGCTGTTAACTCTTGCAGCCATATATCATCCCAAACCCTACAGATTGTAAACCAAACTCATCACGCTTTAAAGGTAAAGGCACAAACTTTGTAGGTTTGGTTACCCAAAGAATTAGAAACGGCAAAATTTCCACAGATGACTCGAGATGTGATATATGACACAGTAAACCTAAATCTTAGCACATAAATTGATTTGACAATAAATCTATTTGTTCTTAATTTTGTTTCATTCGAAATTTTACCATTAATTCCATGGCCAAATATAAATGAATTAAGTTTTCGAATACCAACAATGTATGTACATGGTAGAAGGGAACTGAAGAACACAAATGCCGTCGTCGTCAACGGAAAAACATTAATTATCATGAAGATAAACATGACATCGTACAACGCCAATATGATCTGAATGTTTAAAGAACCAGCACCTCGTCTTAAGTGGGGTTATGCGTCCAGTCATTACATAATACCAACTCATCCATCTGTTACTTGCACCCCCTAATGGTTGGGCCAAATCCAACAATCACACCATGTGCATCTATAACCACAATGGGCAGGGGCTAAAGTAATGCCAGTGAAAAATTGTCCATTATTCTTTCAGCCAAGCTATGTCGTGAAATCCTTCAATAGCAATCACTGCTCTTGCTCTCAATACTCACTCTTGCTCTCACTCACACTCGCTCAATAGCTTAGGGTCATGAGTTTGCGCTAAGCTATGAAAGACTAATTTGCCCCTTGTTAAAGCCGGCATGTTCACAGGAAGGATAAGTCCAGCCCACCATGAGCATAGAGAACCTCTATTCGAATTATGGGAAGACTGGCTTACAGCATGAGGATCAGAATAGAGAATCTCGATCGAGTTATGACAAGAGGATGAGACTAGAGAAGCTCAATTCGAATTATGGCACTAGGGCGGCACTAGGAATCAGCAGTGGATCATATGAATGCTTGTCCTACTTTTACTCCGTATTCGCAGTCACACTAGTAATTGTTTGGTTACAAAGAGAAATATTTGCAGGGATACAACAACGTATTGGACCTGAATAAGCTGGCCCTTTGGGAATTCTGCAAGCTCTAACAGATGGTAAAAAACTACTTTTCAAAGAGAATTTTCTTCCATCTAGAGGAGATGCTCGTTTATTCAGTACCGGACCATGCATAGCAGTCATAACATGTTCATGGGAGGAAGAAGGAGCCCAGCAGGTATAAGAAGCAAACCCACTCCTTATTCCTAGCCAATGTAGGCCATATCCCTCAATTTTGTTAACTCCATCCACCACTACGACTCAATTGCAACACTCTTGAGAGTTGAGAGTTTTTAACCCCATTCCATCAGATTTTCACCTATGACCTTTTTGCGGATTTTAAAGATTGAATAGTACTATGTAAACATCAAACTAAAAACAAATAGCAATCATATATACAATAAGTATCATCTGGCAAGTCCTGGCATAGAGTAAAAACAATGGGCGGAAGTCAACAACATTTATACGCAGTTACTAAATCTTTCCCAAAAATTTTAAGAAATCCAATAAAAAATAGTAAATTGAACAGAAAGGGACCCTTAACGACATTTTAAAAGTCATCAACCGTGATCAGAATAAAGATAGCAACAAAAAAAAAAGCCAAACTCAAAAGTAGAAGACAAAAAAGTAATAAAGAAGCACAAACCTGGTTTTGGGGTCGAACCCACTCACGATCGACCCAGTCACGGTGGATCCTCAGATCAGACCGGCGGAACTCGATCTCGTCCGGCGGATTCTTGAAGTAAACCACGTACCTGGACGCCGAGCCGCCCTCCACCACCTTCGTAACGACGCCGGTCCACCAACCGTCCCGGTGGGCCGCCTCGACGACGTCGTACCGCTCGAACGCATAGTCGCTGTCGTCGTGCATCGGCAGGGGCCTCACGAACGACCGGCCAACGTACTCCCTCAGGGGCTCCTTCGAGCCCTCGTCGGCCAGCAGAGTCTCGTACTGCACCAGGAACTTGTCGCTGTTGTCGGAGCTTCGGCGGCGCCGCTTGATGTAGTTTCTCGTGGAGGGCGGCTGGAGGACGGTGGCGACGTACCAGGCGTCACGGAAGCCGTCGTCGTCGCTGCTGACCTCGACCCGCGAGCCCTTGGGGAATAGTTCCTCGGCCTTGACGCCGCCGCTGCTGGTACTGATACCGGAGCTCCTCTTCATCGTTTTGGTTTAGGCAGTTGCAAAATTGACAAATTGGGGGAGCGGGGAGACTGTGTAGGGGTACATTGTTGGTGGGTTATGCCGAAAGTCGTGATTTCTGACTGGTTTTTGGGTTTAGGGTGCGTGGAGGAGAGGGAGAGGGGGGGTGGTGATCAGCACGAAGACCAAAGCTTGCAGCTATTCTCCGAGCAGAGCGCCGAGTTATGGAGTGACTCCGTCGAGGAAATGAGTACAGTGACGTCACTGATGGTGATAGAGCACCACGGTTGTGTATGCAAACAGTACTGTTGACCGTTGTCCATGAATTTGGATAATGAAATATACTCCGTCAGTCCAAAATCATACTTCTCTCTTTTTGAATCGTCTCGTAAAAATTGTTCACTTTTAAATTAATAAGATTTTATAAGTATTTTTATAAAAAATTTTATTTTATTTTTCTTTCTAAATTTAACTCTCCACCAACTCATTTTCTCGCTCTTGACTCACTTTCTTACATTTTTTTATTTTATTTCTCTCTCCACATTTAACACTCCACTAACTCATTTTCTCTCTCCTGACTTACTTTTTTTCCATTCTCTTTAAAGGATAGAATGAAAAACACACGATATAGTCGTTAAATATATTCAGTTATATTTATTATTTTAATGTTTTCAATAATAATTTTTAAAGTGCTTTTTTATGTTATTTTATAAAAAGTTATTAAAAATATTTATCAAATATTAATTGTCAGTGTAAAAGAGGTTTGCGACTATCTTCCTCTCGTTCAAGTAACCAAAATTGAACTAGCCATCATGCTATATATAGTCGGTTTGAGCAGTTCGATTTATTTCCGCCTACTTTAAACAAAGATCACATATCCTCCGATCTATATACTAGTCAAAGTTTATATTAATGTTTATTTGCATAGTCTTGTCATAATCAATTTTCAGGCGGCTATGTTAACACAAGATATATATATATATATATATATATATATATATATATATATATATATATATATATATATATATATATATATAATATATAAGTGTTATTCTAGAAACTAATTTATAATAAGAAGTTTTTTTTTTTCGGTCTCTGGTGTACAAGAAAGAACAAGTAAAATATACATGAGAGTTAGTAACCGAACTTTTGTATAAATGCTCTAATTATTTTCTTTCTTTTTAACTTTTAAGATGTTTTGTTTTGTTAGCGTTGTTTAGTATCATAGAGGTATATAGAAATACAAGCAATGGATATTACTGACAATAGTTGGAAAGTTGATTAATATTCATTAGGTTGGTTTTGTTTAGCATCGGTTTCAAAAGTTGATCAGTGAACCGAACTGAAATGATCCGGATCAATTTAAAAAATATAGACCAACAAGTTAGATTTTTTTAGGGCTAATTACACCTATGTCCCTGAGGTTTGGGGGTAATTACACTCAAGGACACAAAGTTTCAAAATGTAACACTTATGTCCCAAAAAGGTTTCAAATGTATCACCCGTGTCCATCCTTTAGGGTTCCATCCAAAAAATATACTGTTCATCATTTTGTATTTTAAAAATGACAATACTGCCCTTGTACAATATATCTTGAATAATTTTTATAAATTTTAAATTAGGATAACAAATCTTAATTCTTTAAAATTAGGGTTTGAAATTAGGATAACAAATCTGTTTATTATTATATATGATTTATTTATCAGTTTTAGTTTTAGGATATTCTTGAAATCCTAATTTGCAAATTAGGATATTCTTGAAACCCTAATTTGCAAATTAGGATTTTCTTGAAACCCTAATTTGCAAATTAGGATTTTCCTGAAACCCTAATTTACAAATTAGGATTTTTTTGAAACCCTAATTTGCAAATTAGGGTTTCAAAAAAACCCTAATTTGCAAATTAGGGTTTTATGTTCTATGTTCTCTCTCCCTACCACCCCGTCGCCGCCACCCACCCCCCGTCCACCCCCATCGCCTCCCCCACCCTCCCTTTAACCTGTGGCTGCCCCCATCTTTCCCCTAATCCGCCACCTCCCCTACCGTCCCCACCAACCTGCCGCCGCCCCTACAGTCCCTCCAACCTGCCGTCGCTGCCCCTACCCCCTCGTCCCTACCCCGTCGATCACCATCCCCCTGCCCCCATCCTCCCCGCCCCGTCGCCGTCCCCAGTCGCCTCCACCCATCCCCTCGTCAACCCATTTCACACCTCCCCCTACCACCGCAGCCCCCATCGTGGCCCAACCAATCAGATCCACCCGTCACCGACCAGATCGAGTTAACCGGCGGCTGGCCATACACCTGCAAACACGCACGCCGGAAAAAATGGTCTGCCGGCAGTGGGTTATGGTTGGACCAGCGTGGATTTGGGTAGAGTGGTGGTGTAGGTGGGCTGATCGGCGGTGGGGAGAGAGAGGGGGCTGTCTGCCGGCGTGGGGAGAGGGGAGGGGGCTCTCGGCGTGGGGCTGCCGGCGTGGGATAGAGAAGTGTAGAGAGAGAATTTAAAGGAGAATTTAAGATAATGGCAATTGAAATAAATAGATTTGTAACTTGAGGGCAATAAAGTCATTTTGTTAAAACTGTTAGGATTTTTAGGGTTCCGTTTGGTCAATGGACACAAGTGTAATTTGTCCAAACTATTGTCATTGTCTGTAATTATACCCTAACCTCAGGGATATAAGTGTAATTTGCCCATTTTTTTACTGTCCAGGTTGGGTCGGTTCGATTTGATCGGTATAGACAGTTCGGATCATGTTAATAGGAACAAATCTAATTCTTACGAATTTACAATTAAAATGACCACGAACTTTAATACATAGAAAAACTTTTGAAGGGTGACATTGACTTTCATGAAGTTTGTCGCAAGTACCAGAGTTTTAAGAATGTCATCCTCTCTAGTTCAATGTCGGTTTCACCGATCTCTTCTAAGATCGTTGACCAAGTATGTTGATGTCAATGAATATATCACCATTATTGTCGATTTAACCCATCACCATACCACAACAAGCATTAGCACCACCCAGTGTGGCCATTCACCCACTCTCAAAATTGACAATGCCACTATTTGAAGATGGATATAGTTGGAGTGAGTGATGCAATATTCCTTAACTATCGACATATCATCATCCATTACCACTGATCCTAATCCATTTTTTAAGACGGATATAGTTGGAATGATGCAATTTAGCTTAACTGACGGGATATCATCACCCATTACCACCGATCCTAATATGAGTTTAAATTTGTATACATTATGTACAAACCCACAAAGAGAACTTACATAAATACGTGGGATGTTGGAAAGATAACTAAGGTGGTAGTTATGGTGGCCGCGAAAATGGTGGTTGCATGATAGTGGTAATAAAGGCTAGGTTCGATTTGGTGAGGGTGGTGGTTATGTACACTAGTTGGGTTGGTTGGAACTTGGTGACGGTGGCAAAGAGGAAATGAGGTGGCTGAAAAACAAAAATAAAATCTTAATGCTCTGATAATTCAAATGGGTTGGTTGGAGCTTGGCAGAGGTGGGTGACAGTTTATGACTCTAATCTTGTTTAGAGTAGTACTTAGTAACATTCTGTATGATGGTAGTCGTGCTTATAATAGCCTGTTGTTGCAATATTTTATTTACAAGATGGCATTAGGTTATAGGAAATTAAAATAGGGCAAAAGAAGAAGAGATTGAGAAAAGAAAGAAAAAAAAAGACTTAAGTGCGCCTATCTAACAATGTTGTTCTTAAAATGACATCAACAAATTGACGAGGTGACAGGGGGAGAAGATTAAAAAAAATGGCTAATGTGTGTATACCCAATAAATGATGATATGAGTAAAAGTGACGAAGGGATTGAGAAAAAAAATGCTAAATTGTGCCTATAAAATTACCATGCCAATTTCGCGAGAAATAGTGAAGTTGACCCATACTTGTGCTAGATTGATTCTTCAGACGATAGAAAGCCTACAAGTTGACGAGGCTTATCGTTATTGTGTTGAACAGATATTGCTTTGCATGAATTATATGTGACATACCAAATAATTAGGAAACTAACATGAGTATACAAGAACCAGTGTTTCTCATAAAAGAACAAGCCAGGACCTCCAATATCGAAGAATGTGTTATAGATTGAAATTTATAATCACCAACTTAAGGTGAGCACCTTCCCATGCTAGAACATGTGAGACCACATTCCCTTCACATGTTCGCCATCCCGAGCCATGAAGGTGTCATTGTTTTGGGTGGGGGTGGGGGGGGGGGTATGTTATGCATGTAGAAATGCCTATGTTTTAACTTGATTCTATATGAACATATTTCACCAAGAATTGCTAAGAGTGAGAAAGGTCAGAGGTGTCAAGGTTAGGAACTTAAAATATGGTGTGGTATGTTTCCATGTTAAAGTAATGTACTACATTCTATTTTGTGAAAATTAATGTTGTTTGATTGCCTATATAACTCCGGTTCTAATTGAATTTTAACATATCAATGATCAATTTCATGTCTTTGAGCATGGTAGTAGCCATGTGGTGCGGTTAAGGGGTTTCAGACCCAAGCATCTATGATGTATATCTTTGTATTATTTGCTCTATCATATATTATTTGCTATATTGAACAACTACTAATTACGTTTACAAAATACATTCTTTTTGTGTATATTAATTAATTAAGTAAACAAACATAAACACTATATATATCTACATAAAACGAAGTGTCAATGGTACAACATCCGGAATAATTTTCTTATAACCTCCAATGTACATCTATGTATTGGTTCTAGGTTAGGATGAAACTCAGTTCCTAACTGTTTATAAATTATAGAAGTTTAGGTGGCAGGCAGTTGTATTTCATAAATTTGAGAGCTCACAAAACAAAGTTCATACGCAAATTTAATGAAAAGAATAGAACCACTCTTTATTTTGTGTTCGAAATAGAAATTTAATTAGAATTTTATGTGGATGAGAGTTGGCGGTGCTAAAATTAGAATCGTTTTACTAAAAGTAGTATCAAGCCCTACAAGTGCTCAAGAATGCAACATGAATTTTATCGTGGATTGGTTGTATATAACGAATTTTTTGTTGCTTGTGCAATAGACAACAAGTAGTTTCGTTCATGCTAATTAAATGTTAGATAGTTCATGCCCAACATAATAAAAATAATACAAGTAAACATGTATGTGTGTGTGTGTGTGTAGGAGTCGATCCAAATCTACCAGTGGAGAAATAGTTATTTCTCTACCGGTGATCTAGCAGTCCACTAGAGGTTGTGGACAGCTCAAATTGGATATTTTTACACTAACCGCTATACTTAGTAGCGGTTAGGGGCCCACTCAAGTCGAATGTACCTTAAATAGCGAAGAGATCTAGAAAAATGGGGGGGGGGGGAGGGGCTAGAATAGTGGTTAGACGGGGAGTTGAAGATCTCCACCGGTAGATGTTGATCAGCTCCCTCTGTGTGTGTGTGTGTGTCCGTGTGTACACACACACACATGGAGTTGATCAACGTCTACCGGTAGAGATCTCCAACATATACATATATGTACATGTACATATATGTATATGTACATGTACATATATGTATATGTATATGGTATACATATATACATACATATACATATATGTATATGTACATGTATATACATATATATACACACACAAACACACACACACACATATATATATATATGTATATATATATGTGTGTGTGTGTGTGTGTGTGTGTGTGTGTATTTGTGTGTTATACATATACATATATGTATATATACACACATATGTGTATATATACACACACATGTGTGTGTGTTTTTTTGTAAGACTAGCTACAAAAACAACAATATTTCTACAATTCAGCATTCCACGTGCAACACATGATCTTCACTAGTAGGATTAAAATGTAGCCTCAACCAGGCTTTGTGTGTGGTGTCTTAGGGACTTGATAAAGATGCTTCAAAGTCTCATGCCTTAACTTGCATATGCTGTATATATGGGGGGACCCTTATAAGCCTTCAGTTGTCATTAAGAATCTTTACCTTAAGTTGTCTTTGATTTTTACTAAAGGTTTCATGACAAGGGTTTTGAATAAGTTCATGTGCATTGCCAATAACACGAAAGATTACCATTTTGTAAGCTAACTTATGTTTCACTTTCTTTGCTTTGTATGTAAACCATCTGCCATCATGAGTTAAGCTACTTGTCTATTTTCACATGGAACTAACAAATATGATTTCTAAATAATCTACAATAAAAGTTGATGTCGTGTGCTTTGCACTTAGTAGGATTTTGTGCTAATTTAAGTAAAAGGTTATACTTTTAGCACCAATAATCAACCACGTAAAATTTGAAGTCAATATCTACTTCCACCACAAATTTTCAATGAAGTCCAGCTATATGGCTGCTCTATTTTTTACATTAAGTTTACTTATGTACTTTGATATGTGAACATTAAATTTTTTGACAAAAATGAAAACTACATATAATGTGCAATTAAGAAAAGATACTACTTCATTCTTCCTAAAATTTTCACCATCTATTACCATATAAATATTGCTTTTTCCTTCATTCTAATTTATTTTCTAGAACCATATATATATATATATATATATTCTAAGAAAGTAGTCCGAATGTTTCACCATTTACAATTTTGTTTGGTAAAGATATTCATTGTTTTTGTTTGTTAATGTAATTAAATTTAAGCATGTAAGGGAATTAGTTTATAAGCCTAATTAGTCGATATTAATAAAGAAAACAACTTAGATGAAACAACAGTATAGAGATATACATCATACAAGCTTGACTACGAACCACTTGACCGCTCAAGAGAAGCTATTATCCTGTAAAACATGAAAATTGATCATTACATGCTAAATTCTATTAGCACAGTAATAATTTAGGTAGTAAAAATAGTATTAGTTTTTATAAATTGGACCCTAGAATATTATTTTAGCACCGACACATACCACACCACGTCTTGAGTTCCTAAACTTGGCACCTTTAACCTCTCTCACTCTTAAAACTACTCGATAAAGTAGCTACTTTCAGAATCAATTCCAATCGTCAGACCACCTACACATGTGCACTTGCCAACATGCCTTTTTGGCTCGAGACGACAAGATAGGGAATGAAGAAAGTGGTCTCATAGGTTCTAGCATGTGAAGACGCTCATCATAATTCAAAAACCTGTGACTACTCTTTTGGCAACACACTTCAAGCATTCAGCAACTGATTCCCCACAGACCTAGGAGAAAATGGAGCACATGGCGTGTGTTCTATATGCTAGTGCAATGGAAAGTCTCATGTATGTTATGGTTTGTACGAGACCGACATTTCTCATGCAGTCAGTACAATTAGCAAGTATATGGGTAATCTTGGGAAAGCTCACTGGAAGGGAATAAAGTGGATACATCGATACTTAAGAGATACTACGAATATTGGTTTGGTCTACCATCGGGGTAGCGATGCGAATGGTAGAGTTGTTGGATATGTGAACTCAGACTATGCTAGATATTTGGATAAAATGAGATCTTTGACATGTTATGTCTTCATTTTTTTGAGCGGTGTGATCAGTTGGAAGGCTACTCTACAGACTATTATTGCCTTGTACCACATAGGTTGAGTACATAACGGTGATCGAAGCAGTGAAGGAAGCCACTTGGTTGAAAGGCTTGGTTAGTGATTTGGGGTTGAAGCAGGAGTATAACATTGTAACTGTGACAACCAAAGTGCCATACTTGTGACCAAAAATTAGATGTTTCGTAAGCGGACCAAGCACATTGATGTCAGGTTTCATTTTATTCAGGATGTGGTTTCTCAAGGTACTGTTATGGTAGAAAAGATTTTCAGAGTTGAAAATCTAGCGGACATGATGACAAAGCATATTCTAGAGATCAAGTTTAAGCATTGCTTAGATTTAATCGGTATTGACAGTTTTTGAGGTGTAGCCCTATGGGGCAGGTGTGGGAGCAGCAGATGGTATTTTTGTGTTGTTGGCTTGTTTTATCCAAGCCGAGGTGGAGATTTGTGATAATTTGTCTTGGATAAAAACACTATTTTTTATTCAAGCGACCTGGAAATTGGTTAATGTGTGTGTACCATGTTGGTTATTTAGAGAAGATCGCGACTTATCCCTAAGTATATAAGTCGTTTTGTCCCAAATTGGTTATTTAGAGAAGGTCACGACTTAGCTCTAAGTATATATAAGTCGTCTTATATTATTTTTTAGGGTCAAGAATGAGGAGCCGTTATTTGAGAGGGTTTATTAAGAGAGACAGAGATCTATAATCTCTATTAACAGACATAGTGAAATCATTGCTACCACCGTGGAGTAGGCTTTCGCGGAACCACGTAAATCTTGTGTCTTGTGTGCTTTTATTTTCTGTTACTATTTTCGATTCTTTTCTTTATTGCTTAATCCAAAATCGAATATATTTTTCCACAATATATATATATATATATATATATATATATATATATATATATATATATATATATAGCATTTCATCATGTTATTAATTCAACTCAGAGGGAAGAATTCACGTACTACAGAAAGAATGGTTTGGTGCAAAAAGACAAAGGTACAAGTTTTTGATAAAATTATAGAAAGTCTCTTTGCAAGAACGGATTAACAGGGTGAGCTACGCAGCCAACCTTCATAATTAAATACCATTACTCCATAGGTAGATCTCATCCTGAAGGCAACAAGATTGAATATTGCAAGAATAATTGGCTAAAGTAATAAAGGCAAGATATAAATTATTGAAAGGCAAGTTGCAGCTAAAGAGACCATAAAAGCAGATGCAGCAAAGAGTCTATACTAATCAGCGATGGCAAGACTCTCGTAAGTTTTCAAAAGAAAAAAAATGTTAAAGAGAAGAAAGCTAGGACCATGAGATTAAACATCTCTAGGAAGAGGATAAAAATTAAGAAGGATTAGGATAGTGAGAAATTCCATTTAGCAAAATTACTTGAAACAATGTTATCATGGCTTTTAACTAAAGCGTATTGTACTTTGCTATAATTGGTGTCACAATATAGGAAATGAAGATATTTGAATGATTTAATGATATTACTTTGAGGCTTTACTATTTTAATGTCTTTTGGCAAATACTTTTGAAATATGCCACATTCTAAAGTGCATCGTACGTGCGACCTAACTGGTCCAAACTATATATTAAAGCACATATGTGATTAAATGGCATAAGCAACCATATCCACCATATCCACATCATACTTCTGAGGAGGTCAAAATTCTCTTCTCGATCTGTTTCTGGCAATGATATATGTTATTCTTGAGGTACTTCATTTTTCTCTGTAGAATGAGAACCATCTTCCTTATCTGTAAGAATTATAGGTAAAGAGTCTAGAGCTCGAACCTTCAGCTCCACCTTCGCCTTGACACCGTGGTCTTTCCCTGCATCAATCAACTCCTCATTCTTCAAAAGCATCGAAGACTCATCAAAAGTCACATCTCTGCTAATTAAGAACCTGAATGACTTAGAATCAGGAGACCATAACTGGTTCACTTTTACCCCACTTGCATAGGTTAAGAAAATGCACTTCCTTGCTCTCGGTTCAAGTTTACCATCATTAACATGAGCACAAGCAAGACAACCAAATATCCTCAAATTTTCATAATTAGCATGCTTGTGAGACCAAACTTTTACAGGAGTCTTGCAATCAGTTGTAACCGATGGAGACCTATTCACCAAATATGCAGATGTGTTAACAGCTTCTGCCCAAAACTCCTCCGATAACCTGGCATTTGAAAGCATACACCGAGCAGTCTCAATGAGAGTTCTATTCATCCGCTCTGCAACCCCATTCTGATGTGGCATTTTTCTAACACTGCAATGCCTCACTATGCCTTCATTCTTGCAGAACTCAGTGAACTCATCCAAACAGAATTCAATGCCATTGTCAGTCCTCAAGCACTTAATTTCTTTGGTGGTCTATTTTTAATTATCATCTTAAATTGCTTCCACTGAACAAAGACATTACTCGTCCTTTTCAGAATGCACACCCAGACCTTTCTTAAGAAGTCATCAATAAAGACCAACATATATCTGCCACCACCCTTAGAAGGAACCGTGGAAGAACCCCAAAGATCCGAATGGATATAATCCACTGTACCTTTGGTGGTATGAACAGCTCGACTGAATTTCACCCTGCACTGCTTCCCGAAGACACAATGCTCACAAAAATCTAGCTTTCATGTTTTCTTGCTTCCCAACAAACCTTGTTTGCTCAGTACATCCATATCCCTCTCACTTATATGCCTAAGACGCATATGACATAGCTTGGTAGTGTTAGAATCTATATCAGAAGATGAAGCTACTGCTGCTGGTCCTAGAACTGTGCTACCATGTAACTAATAAAGTTTATTTTGTTTCAACCCCTTCATCACAACAAGAGGACCATTCACTATCCTTATAACTCCACTTGCAGCTCGATAGGTACAACCATTGGAGTCAAGTATACCAAAAGAAATTAGTTTTTTTCGCAGTTCTGGAACGTGCCTAACATCAGTCAAAGTTCTCATAATACCATCATGTATTTTAATCTGACCCAATCACTTTACACGCGACATTGTTTCCCATACGAAGTTTATCACCATTAAATGAGCGATAAATGGCAAACCATTCCCTATTGGGGCACATATGATAAGAGTAACCTGTATCAAGAATCCATCCTCCATCCGATGAACTGATAGTAACTGAGAGAATATTCGTACCATCAGAATTATCTTCTACTATTCTAGCAACATCAGCTGTCTTGGAATTATCATTTTTCTTCCCTTTACGCTCAGGACGATCCTTTCTATAATGCCCTTCCTTGTGACAATGGAAGCACTTCCATTTTCTGGCCTTTAACTGAAACCTCGATCTTATGTTGTTTCTGAACCGACAAGGATAAGGAAAAGTAGCGCAGGAGGTTTCCGTGCTGCATAAAATGGGAGCATGGTCAGAATGTTGAATAGCTAAATTCCGGGCTAGCGCCGAGGGGTGAAGAACAACACAGGACGTTGAAGCCAGGATTCCGTCTAATTTCTCATAGATAAAGCCGTGAGTTGGAGAACCATGAACCCAAGTGAAGAGAGGTCCCTCCCAACATATATCAGAAAATCCAAACTAGGCTAAGAAATTGTGAAACGCTGAGCTACCCAGGGGAATCGAGGTACCACTACTGGACTTTTCAGAGGAGTCTAACACTTGATTGAAATTGCCACACAAACAGACGGGAAAATGGAAAGGTCGTAAAAGAGCGGTGATCGAACGCCATGTCATTGACCTAAGAGGAACCTGTGGGTGTCCATAGATGAACCCATACATCTCTATTTCCTCCGCCAGATTAACTAAGGAAGATATGATACAATTCGCGCTAACATGATGAATTGTTAAGCACAGCGGTCCCTGCCAACCAAGCCATAGCCCCTCGCTGTGACCAATAGGGTCCATTCCCACAAAAGAAGAAAACCCAAATTTAAGAAACTTAGAAGCAACCAACCTAAAACTAGCCTTAGTTTCCATAAGAAAAACAACATCAAGTTTGTACAGCTTGATCAGATGAACTGTTGTACGAACTGTGGCAGCCTGACCAATACCCCCACAGTTCTAGCTGAGGATCATCATGGACCCACCCATGGTTGGTGTGGCCTAACCACCAAAGCCAAACGAAGGCCAACAACACATATCAAATGTCTCACAAACCAACAACGCCAAAAAGGATTAGCAGCTAGAACTCTGGCACTTTGCAAACCAAGACATAGAATTGTCACCCAAAGCCAGAATTTAGAGTACCCATCACTCCACAGATAATAATCAATGAACAGAGTACTGAGAACTAAAATACGTGGTAGGTAATAAGAGCAGTGGCGAATAGGCGTACCCGGTGGCTAGTCCGCAGTCTGCACTTCCAGTATGCGAAGTCGCTTGAAGCCCTGTATTGGATCCACTTCTAAAACTGAGGATATCCTCTTCTGTTGGATGGTACTGGACGATGTTGATGAAGTACTCGATGATACACCTGAGTGAAGCATATTCTTTTGAGAGCTCGAAAGTTTCAATTTCTTAGAGTGGACTCGATGTCCCGTATTAGAGTCCATCGTCTCATTCGACCGTTTATGAGAACTGGTAGACGAATCAATAGACGAGTCGGACGAGCACTCATCCCAACCCATTTGGCACTGGAAGGCAAGAGAATCCATGACTGTACTACGGAGAATGAGTGCTTGCTTGGTAACGGCAACCGAATTTGAAACCTCGTCCATGGTTGAGTCCTCAGACGAAAAACTCAAGCGGAGGGAAAATACCGGTGAAAGGCACGTACGTCCCACTGCCTGAGCAAGCGAGCCAACCTCCAAAGGTGATGGCTCGGTGACAACATCGGCCAATGACTCGACTTCCACATGCGGAGAATGATCCAATTCCAAAGAGTGATCTGTTGGCAGTAACTGGAATATTGGAAGAGCGTGGCCCAAGGAAAGAGAGTGACCCAATTTAGTAGGCCCAGCAGTAGGAAGAAAAGGATCCATATTGGTCCAATATTCCACAACCAGTATGAATAATGCTAAATTGGCCCACCACGGTTACTTGAAGAAAAGGATCATACTGGTTGTGGAAAGAAAGTTATGAATAATGCTAAATTGGTCCAATATTGGTCCAATATTCCACAACCAGTGGAAATAAAGTTATGAAATGAGGTAGTATGCAACGTATGGTCCTGTTCTGCGGTCAGTCCATTAGTATGTTTAATTAAAGTAGGCCCAGCAGTAGGAAGAACATTCTTCAATCCATTAGTATGTCCAATTGATGCCACGCGTGGTAGAACATTCTTCAAATTTTACGCGTCTAGCACTAGCTTAAATTCTATCTACGTTTGATATAATAATGCAATTGTAGCATGTAGGTCCCTAAATACACCTAGAGGGGGGTGAATAGGTGTTTGTCAACTTAAATTATGAATTTAAAAATTAAGATTACAACGTAAAGACGGATACAACAATAACAAGATTAACACAGAGATTTATACTGGTTCGGCCCCACCAGCCTACGTCCAGTCCTCAAGCACTCCACACAAGGGAGACCTACTCGAGCCTTTCACTAAACCAGCTAGCTTCGGGTGCTAGCTCAAACCTCAGTACAATATCCGAAACCCTTCCAAGGTTTCCAACAGATTACAAATGAAAAGAGATTACAATTTGAGTACTATAAACAGGCTCCTTCTTGAGCAGATTATACAATGAAAGTTTTAAAGCTAAGCCTTCTTAGGTGGGAAGATCTATATTCTTTCAAGAACAAAACCAAGAAGCTTACACAGAACTTTCTCTAAAAATGAACTCACTCAAAAGATAATTGATAAGAACAAGAGATTGAGATGAGAGAGTTTTTCAGAGTGAAAATTTGCGCGAGAGAAAAAGGTAATAAATGCTCTAACAGATTCCCTATTTATACAGGAAGGAAATAGAGGACTGTTAGGTAGAAAAGCCAAACGAGAAGGATTCGACTAAAACATTTTAGCTTCGACTCAAATGTCTTGGCTTCGACTGAAAGTCTTAGCTTCGACTGAAATGTTTTGCTTCGACTAAAAGATTTGACTTCGACTAAAACATGTTGGCTTCGACTCAAATGTCTTGGCTTCGACTGAAATGTATTGGCTTCGACTGAAAGTCTTGGCTTCGACTGAAAGTCTTAGCTTCGACTGAAAGTCTTGCCTTCGACTGAAATGTTTTGCTTCGACTGAAATGTTTTGCTTCGACTGAAACATTTTGGCTTCGACTCAAAGTCTTGACTTCGACTGAAACACTCAACTGCGACTTAAAGTCTTAGCTTCGACTGAAAGTCTTAGCTTCGACTGAAAGTCTTAGCTTCGACTAAAAAGTTTTGGTTTCGACTCAAAAACTGGACTTCGACTAAAAACACTTGGCTTCGTTCTTTACTAGAATTTCTGTCAGATCCTTTAAGAAAGGCTTTTTAAAGAAAAGACTAAACAAGAAAGGATATACTTTTGAGATCTTGAATCTTTCTCTGTGTAGTCCAAAGCTTGAGTCCAAAGTCTTTGTCATCCATTGTCAAGGTCGTGCAAAGTCTCTGTCAATCTCTGTCATCCATGTCAAGATTATGTCTTTGTTTGATTAAGATAAAACCTGAAATGTTTTACCTTTAATAATATTGTCAGATTAAAGTTTAGAAAAGTTAAGTCCGAAATCATCAAAGTCAACAATCTCCCCCTTTTTGATGATGACAATATTAAAAGACATACTCCCCCTTAATCAAATAACAAACGCATAAAAGAACAGTAGAGAAAGCATCTTTAAATAATCAATAGATTTAGTACAGATGCTTAAAGAAGAAAGATAAATACATGTTCTCCCCCTTTGTCAAAGCAAAAAGTGGGGGCATCCAGGGCAACAAAAAAAATAAATAAAAACTAAGGCCAACGGCGGCGAGAACCTTGGACAGAGGATGAGGGATCATCGGGCGGAGGAGCAGAACGACGAGTACGGGGCACAGCAGCAGGCGGCGGATCTGTGGTGGGAATTTCAACTACTTCAACGACGCGAGGAGAGCGCGACGGCGGAGGATTGTAAGGAAGATGCGGGTTGAAGAACCATTCTTCCCCGTCGTTGCCAGTATGGCGAGAGGGAAAGATATCTAGACAAGTCACCCGAAAGCCATGCGCCTGATCAAAAGTCTGATGAGCCAAATAGCGGTTCTGTTCAGTAAGTATGCTCATCGTGAGATAGGCTTGGCGACGATGATCCTGAAGGGCAACCTCTTGCTGGTGGTGAAGGTCATACTACATCCGTGTCAGACTCTCAAGAATGGGGGTTTGATTGAGAGGGAGAGAGGTAAGGTTAGCAGTAAGGTCATTTAGGAGGTTGTGAAAATCTATCTGGTTGGAAAGGAGCTGGGCGGAAGAATGTTGAACCGACTGCTGAAGAGCAGCAAGCTCTTGAAGAAGAATGGTGTGGTTATTGGTCACAGAAGTAGCAAGGGTGGTTTGGGATTCGAGAATGAGTTGAATCGAGGTTGAGATGCGAGAAAGGGTGTCAGAGAGGTCGGGGTGATCAGAAGTGAGAAATTCATCAAAATCAAGATTTGAAAAGTCGTTTAGTGGGCTGGTGAAGAAGGGATCAGCAGGGTGAGGAGGAACTGAGGTGGAAGGGTCAGTAGGAGCAGGAGGAATGAACGGAGGAGAAGGAGGTGGAGGTGGTGAAAAAGGTGGGATGGAAGCAGAAGAGGGGGCTGAGGGAATTTCAGGAGCAGGGAAGGGAGCAGAAAAAGAAGCTGGGACAGACTGGGAGGGGCGTTCAAGCAGGGCAGTGTTGGAGGAGAGATCGAAGCGGATGGTGAAGCCGACGCGACGAAGAGAAGTTTCATCGAGCACATGATGACTCGGAAGAGGGATTCGTTCCGAGTTAGAGTTAGGCAAGGGAACATTAAAATGTTCAAAGACTCGAGTTAAGAGAAGGCCGAAGGGAAGGTTAGCAGAAGACTTGTTTTTTCGGGCATTCATGACAAGCATGATAATTCCGGCAATGTTTAACGGGGAACCCCTAAGGAAATGGGTGAGAAGAATGATATCTAAGTAGGAGAATGTGGCATAGGAGCCAGAACGGGCCGAAAGATTGTAACAGAGAATAAGGTGAAGAACGCGAGAAAGAGGGGACATGTCACTTAAGAGTGGTTTACGGGGATGAGTGATAGATGGGTCCCCTAAGAGTGTTTGGGTCTGTTGGAGTGGGGTAAAGGAACTGCTGGTACACCAAGTGTTCGCAGTGAAAACAAGGGTAGAAGATTGATTTTCGAAGCCGAAAATGTGGGCCAAAGTGGTGGCATCAAGACGAATGTGGACCCCATTCACATACGAGGTCAGAAAGGTAGGGGGTTGGGCATCAAAGTGCAAATTTGAGTAGAACATGCGTACTAGAGCAGGAAAATAAGTAGAGGGGGGAGAGAGAATGGAGAGACAGCCCATTCGCTCAAACAGAGCGGTAACACCAAGTTGAGTCATAAGATTGACATCACTTGGGTGACCGGGGATGACTTCCCGATTGACGAAAAGTGTATAATATGTAAGTTGGTCTTCGGGAGTAGGAAAGAAATGGGGAATGTGAAGGATATCAGAAGGGGAAGTGTATGGGCAAGTTGGCGGTGGGCAAGTTGGTGGAGAGGCAGACGGAGAAGAGGCAGCAGGTGGAGGAGGAGGAGCGACAGTACCTGAAGTGGACGGTGCTGATGACGAAGGAATAGTTGTAGAGGATGAGCGTCGCGAAGCAACGGTGGAAGATTGGCGGGTACGAGGACGAGTGGTAGGCGGTGGAGCAGCGACTGCGGCAGGCGGTGGAGCAGCGACAGCGGCAGGCGCATCATTGGTAGAAGACGGAGACCCATCAATTTCTTCGTCAGATTGAATAATGTAGCGACGACGACTTTGATTTCGTTGGTGGGAAGCCATGTGGGTCGTGAAGTGACAGGTGGAAAGAGAAAGAAGAGAGAAACAGTGAAAGTGACAGACACAGTGAAAAAGGGAAACAGTAAAAAGTGAAAGTGAAAAAAAATGGCATATAAATAGGCAAACAGGTTTGAGTCGACTGAAAGTGGTTGAGTCGACTGAAAGTGGACATTTTAGTCGACTGATAAAGGTTGAGTCGACTGAAACTGGAGTTTTAGTCGACTGAAAAGAGGTTGAGTCGACTGAAACTGGACTTTTAGTCGACTGAAAAAGGGGTTGAGTCGACTGAAACTGGACTTTTAGTCGACTGAAAAGGGGACGTTTAGTCGACTGAAAGAGACTTTTAGTCGACTGAAAGAGACTTGTAGTCGACTGAAAAGGGGACTTTTAGACAACTAAAATTTAGCGGAGCAAAAACTAACTAAGATCGCACATTCCCAAACGACGACGAAGAGAACAGAAAGATGATTCAGCTAGAGGTTTGGTAATGATGTCGGCGAGCTAATCTTCAGAGCCAACTTTCTTAAGTTCAATTAACCCCTTTTGAACATTGTCGCGGAGAAAGTGATGACGAATATCTATGTGCTTAGTGCGTGAGTGTTGGACAGGATTTTTACTAATATCTATAGCACTGCTACTGTCGCACATAATAGGAATAAGCGCTAAAGAGACACCAAAATCTTGTAAAGTTTGACGCATCCATAAAACTTGGGCACAACAGCTGCCAGCTGCAACATATTCCGCTTCAGCGGTGGATAGAGCCACAGATGTCTGTTTCTTACTGTGCCATGAAACTAAAGCATCTCCGAGAAACTGACAAGTACCACTAGTACTCTTACGATCAACAAGACATCCCGCATAATCAGAATCAGAAAAACCAACTAGATCTATTGAAGAATTACGAGGATACCAAAGACCTAAGTTAAGAGTACCAGAGAGATATTTAAAAATGCGTTTAACTGCAGATAAATGAGATTCTTTGGGGCAGGCTTGAAAACGGGCACAGATGCAAACACTAAACATGATGTCAGGTCTAGACGCAGTAAGATAAAGTAAACTGCCAATCATACCACGAAAACGTTTACTATCTACATCTTTACCATGTTCATCTTTGATAAGATTGATGCTGGGAGAAATAGGAGTACCTCTAGGTTTAGCATTTTCCAAGCCAAACCTTTTCAAAAGTTCTCGAGTGTACTTAGACTGATTGATAAAAATTCCTTCTTTGGACTGTTTGATTTGAAGTCCAAGAAAAAAAGTAAGTTCACCCATCATGCTCATCTCAAATTCCCTGCGCATATTCTCGGCAAATTCTTGACAGAGATCATTGTTAGTGGCACCAAAAATAATGTCATCAACATATATTTGAACTATTAAAATATGGGAACTACGAGTTTTTGTAAAGAGAGTAGTATCGACGTTGCCACGAGAGAATCCATGATCAATGAGGAAGCTGCTGAGACGATCGTACCAAGCTCGAGGAGCTTGTTTAAGACCGTACAAAGCCTTTTTCAGTTTGTAGACATGATTAGGGTATTTTTCATTTTCAAAACCGGGAGGCTGTTTAACAAAAACTTCCTCCTGTATTACCCCATTCAAGAAAGCACTTTTCACGTCCATTTGAAAAAGTTTGAAGTTCAAATGACATGAAAATGCCAAAAGAATTCGGATAGCTTCAAGTCGTGCAACAGGGGCAAAGGTTTCATCCAAATCAACCCCTTCGACTTGATTGTATCCTTTAGCAACTAGTCTCACTTTGTTACGAACAATATGGCCATCTTCATCAAGTTTGTTTCGAAAAACCCACTTTGTTCCAATGACCTTTTGTTGAACAGGAGCCGAAACTAGTGTCCAAACTTCACTTCGCTCAAATTGATTTAATTCCTCTTGCATGGCAATAATCCACTCAGAATCATTTAGAGCCTCTGAAATGTTTTTAGGCTCTATTTGAGAAAGAAAAGCAAAATCCTTACAGAAGAGATTTACCGTAGACCGAGTTTTAACTCCGCGTTCCACATTGCCTATAACTTGTTCTAATGGATGACTAGAAGAATATCTCCAACTTTTTGGAAGTGGCAGAGTTTCATCGTTATTGTTGTGAGAAGTTGAACACTCCCCCTCAGTTGAGGAGACGTTAAGTTTGTTGTTCAAATCCATGGAGAGATCTTCATCATCATCACCTGCAGTCTTACTTGATTTTTCAACATTAGATTCTTCAAATACAACATGCATAGATTCTTCAATGGTCATAGACTTACGGTTATAAATTCTATATGCTCTACTCTTTAATGAATAACCAAGAAATATTCCCTCGTCAGACTTCGCATCGAACTTTCCTAAATTCTCACGATTGTTCAAAATAAAACATTTGCAACCGAAAACCCTGAAATAATCGATTTTTGGTTTTCGATTTGAGAACAGTTCGTAGGGAGTTTTATCAATAATTGGTCTGATGAGTACTCTGTTCAACACGTAACAGGAAGTGCTAACGGCTTCTGCCCAAAAATATTTTGGCAAAGAGTTTTCCTGAAGCATAGTTCTGGCCATTTCTTGAAGAGTACGATTCTTTGTCTCAACAACTCCATTTTGTTGGGGTGTCCGAGGGGCAGAAAACTCATGTGAAATGCCATTTTGAATACAAAAAGGGATAAAATCTTTTTCAAATTCACCGCCATGATCACTTCGAATTTTGACAAGCTTCAACTCCTTCTCATTTTGAAGCTGTTTAACAAGACTGAATTTTTTTTCGAACGCTTCATCTTTACGAGTTAAAAAAAGAACCCAGGTGTATCTTGAAAAATCGTCAACAATGACGAAAGCATAAAATTTTCCACCAAGGCTAGCATTTCTAGTAGGGCCAAAAAGATCTAAATGAAGGAGTTGAAGAGGACGAGAGGTTGAAACAACATTTTTGGCTTGAAAAGAAGTTTTTGACTGTTTACCATATTGACAGGCATCACAGATTTTATCCTTGATAAACCTCAAATTTGGTAAGCCTCTGATAAGATCTTTCGAGAAAAGTTTCTTGATTAGATCCATGTGAACATGACCTAATCTACGATGCCACAACCAAATATCATTGTGCTGAACAGAAAGACATACTTCACGGGAATGGTTAGATGCATCAAAAGATAAAGTATATATGTTACCATCTCTTTTACCGATCAGCGTACTCCCATCCGAGGCATGACTGATAAGACATTTTTCGCCTTCAAACTGAACTTTGTGTCCACTATCGATTAGTTGACTGATACTTATCAAATTAAACTTTAAACCGTCAACTAAGGATACGTTGTCAATAGAAATGGAACCGGAGCCAATTTTACCTTTACCGATGATTTTACCATTTGAGTTGTCTCCAAAAGTAACAAGCCCGCCATTTTTCGGGGTGATGCGAGAGAAAAGAGAACGATCACCTGTCATATGTCTTGAACAACCGCTGTCGAGAATCCATTTGTTGCAGTCTACCTTTGCTTTCAAGCATACCTACAACAGATTATGGTTTCGTTCCTTTAGGTACCCACACTTTCTTGGGTCCTGGAAGATTAGATAAAGAAGATTTTGGCACCCATACATGTTTCATTTTATTCTTAGTAAAAGAAGGAGATGACTGATTTTTAATAAATTTAAGAGGACAATTTTTAACTAAATGTCCATTTTTGTTACAAACAGTACAGAGAGTGAATGGTGAGCAGGAAACCAAACTTTTGTTAAAGAAATTTTTGTAGTCCTTTTGCTTCTTTGAAGGATCATAACCAATTCCACTTTTCTCAAAGACGCATCTTTGTTTTCCCAAAAGAATATCCAAATTCTCTCTTCCTTGTGTAAATTTTGAAAGAGTATAATTGAGGTCTTCAATCTCCTTTTCTAAATTTATTTTTTGTGTAGTCATATCCTCCAGTTGAGATTTTAAAGATTCATTTTCAATTGGAACTTTGATTTCTCTGAGAAAATGGATTTCAGAAGGTTCAAGAAAATTTTCTTTCTTAAAGGCATTTACATTATTTTCTAAAGAAACATTTTCAGAAATATAAAATTTAATTTTTTCTTGCAAATCTTCCTTTTCACCTTCCAACTCTTCAACAGTATTTATCAGAGAAAAAGCCTTAATTTTTAGATCTGCATTTTTATTTTTCAACTTTTCATAGTTTTTACTGAGTTCGAGAAAAGCTGACTTAAGGTCGTTAAAATATTTTTCCGGGGTTACCTTGGGATCATCATCATTTGCCATGAAGCAGAGTTGAGCTACGTCCTCATCCTCGCTTCCTTCCTTATCGCTTTCATCAGAGTCATCCCAAGTTAGCAGTGCTTTTCTTGATTTGAACTTTTTCTCCTTGAAGTCTCGACTGTTGCTATTGGCCGTCTTGTTTCTGAGTTGTGGACATTATTTCTTTATATGCCCAGTTCTGCCGCATTCGTAACAGGCGTCAGAATTTTCCCTTACATTCCAATCACTATTATTTCTTTGATGTGATTGGTTTGTTGGATTTCTCCTGAACATCCCATCTCTCTTGTTTGCGAGAAACTTCTTGAACTTCCGAGTGATGAGAGCCATTTCAGGATCAGAATCATCGCTGCTTTCCGTCGGCTCATGAGAAGTCTCAGCTTTAAGAGCTAAGTTCTTCTTCTTGGAGGTGGTTTCTTCTTCGTCATGAATTTTCATCGTAATTTCATGAGTCATTAAAGAGCCCACCAATTCTTCAAGCTTCAGCACATTCAAGTCCTTCGCCTCTTAAATGGCTGTGAGTTTTGCTTCCCATCTTTTTGGGAGAGATCTGAGAACTTTTCGGACAACTTCATTTTCTGGGTAAGTTTTACCCAAAAGTCTCAGCCCATTGATAATGAGAGTGAATCTGGAGTACATCTCATTTATAGACTCGTGCTCCTTCATCTTGAAGGCCTCGTATTGCTGAACCAACATGTTGATTTTGGTCTCTTTTACCTGATTTGTTCCTTCATGAGTAACCTCCAACAATCTCCACATTTCTCTAGCAGTCTCACAAGCTGAGACTCGATTGTACTCATTTATGTCGAGGCCACAACTGATAATGTTCTTGGCTTTATCATCCATGGAGAAGAACTGGGCCTCATGATTATCCATTTCAAGAATTCCTTTCGGAATCTTGCTTCCATCCGGTCCATCCTTCATAGGAATTATAGGACCATTTTCAACAACATACCATACGTGAATATCCTGCCTCAGAAAGTTCCTCATGCGATTTTTCCAGTAGCTGTAGTTGTCATTTTTCAACAATGGTGGCCTGGTGGTTGCTGATCCTTCTTCCATAATACGATCTTTTGCTCTTGACGATTAAGTCACAGAAGAATTTCAGAGCACAAGGCTCTGATACCACTTGTAGGTCCCTAAATACACCTAGAGGGGGGTGAATAGGTGTTTGTCAACTTAAATTATGAATTTAAAAATTAAGATTACAACGTAAAGACGGATACAGCAATAACAAGATTAACACAGAGATTTATACTGGTTCGGCCCCACCAGCCTACGTCCAGTCCTCAAGCACTCCACACAAGGGAGACCTACTCGAGCCTTTCACTAAACCAGCTAGCTTCGGGTGCTAGCTCAAACCTCAGTACAATATCCGAAACCCTTCCAAGGTTTCCAACAGATTACAAATGAAAAGAGATTACAATTTGAGTACTATAAACAGGCTCCTTCTTGAGCAGATTATACAATGAAAGTTTTAAAGCTAAGCCTTCTTAGGTGGGAAGATCTATATTCTTTCAAGAACAAAACCAAGAAGCTTACACAGAACTTTCTCTAAAAATGAACTCACTCAAAAGATAATTGATAAGAACAAGAGATTGAGATGAGAGAGTTTTTCAGAGTGAAAATTTGCGCGAGAGAAAAAGGTAATAAATGCTCTAACAGATTCCCTATTTATACAGGAAGGAAATAGAGGACTGTTAGGTAGAAAAGCCAAACGAGAAGGATTCGACTAAAACATTTTAGCTTCGACTCAAATGTCTTGGCTTCGACTGAAAGTCTTAGCTTCGACTGAAATGTTTTGCTTCGACTAAAAGATTTGACTTCGACTAAAACATTTTGGCTTCGACTCAAATGTCTTGGCTTCGACTGAAAGTCTTGGCTTCGACTGAAATGTCTTGGCTTCGACTGAAAGTCTTGGCTTCGACTGAAAGTCTTGCCTTCGACTGAAATGTTTTGCTTCGACTGAAATGTTTTGCTTCGATTGAAACATTTTGGCTTCGACTCAAAGTCTTGACTTCGACTGAAACACTCAACTGTGACTTAAAGTCTTAGCTTCGACTAAAAAGTTTTGGTTTCGACTCAAAAACTTGACTTCGACTAAAAACACTTGGCTTCGTTCTTTACTAGAATTTCTGTCAGATCCTTTAAGAAAGGCTTTTTAAAGAAAAGACTAAACAAGAAAAGATATACTTTTGAGATCTTGAATCTTTCTCTGTGTAGTCCAAAGCTTGAGTCCAAAGTCTTTGTCATCCATTGTCAAGGTCGTGCAAAGTCTCTGTCAATCTCTGTCATCCATGTCAAGATTATGTCTTTGTTTGATTAAGATAAAACCTGAAATGTTTTACCTTTAATAATATTGTCAGATTAAAGTTTAGAAAAGTTAAGTCCGAAATCATCAAAATCAACAAGTCAACATAGCACGCACGATTAAGTCGAGCTGTGCTTTCACCTTTTAGTTTATTTCAATACAAAAGCTTCACTTCGTAAAATCGGTGAGGTTTTTGTATTTACACGTTTATCTTCCCACTATACTCTATTAAAAAATAAATGCCATTTAATCAAAGTGAATATTAGTGAAAAAAAGATATTTTGTGGTGCAACCAGAGATACATCAGGGAAATTCATGACATTGCAGATTATTTTAAGTGGCAGTGAGAATACGATTCTGGCATATAAGCATGTATGTGAATAATTAAGAAAGACAACAATAACTTATAGCATTCCACAAATAATAAGTTTTCAAAATCACAACTCAATTACTGCCTAGTGTTCTAACCGGGACAGAATATATGAAAATGGTCAACTCTATTAAGTTCTAGTATGAAATTGCCACAATGCCTTGTGTGCCACTGCCTACATTGTTTTATACTTCCATGCACCCCGACCCCCACTCTGGCTTTCTATCTGTCAACTTCGTACCTCCCTTTGGTTATAAAATTGACTCTTGCGTAGGCATAAAGCTAAAGGTTACTTTATAAGCTGTTTTGGATCTAATTCTATGTTATTATTATTATTTTTTTATCATTTTTGGTCATCAAAGTTTTGTTCTTAAAATTTGATAGTCGTCACTCTAAGAAATAAAGGAATCTATGAAATGGAAGCTATTTTTATGGTCGATCTCATATCTTACGAGTCAGCTAAAACTTAAGGGTTGATTTCAAATATGTGCCCTAAAGTATTATAGCGAAATGTCCGGACCCGCGAGAGCTCCCAAGAGGAACTCGGAGTCGCCATCTTATTTTATGAAAAATAAGGTAAAACAAGAAAAAACCTAAAAAAAAAAAACTCTAAGATGCCAAACAGGCTTCTAATCTATTGAAAACAGAAATGATGGGTTCGGGAAATAAGTTATACGGCGCGAAGGTGTTAGGCACCCACCATACCCTTTTTGTCTCTACTTTTGTTTTTCTTCATCTTTGACCTTTTAACACGTAAATATGCATAAGATACACCCTATTTCTAATTCTATATTTTTTTGTTTGAATTCGACAACTGGAGTCAATTGGTCTATGAACACAGTCGGACCAACTGTAATAAAAATTATCATAGTTCGACCGGACCCTACAGGATGTGATCTAAACTTTGAATTTTGACACGAATAGAGGATAATAAATTTAGAAGGCTCTTTTGTAAAAGTTGTTTTGTTGACCGAAATTTGGTCGCGAGGAAGGAAATACACTAGACTTTTCTAGACTATCCTAGAAAGCAAAATAAAACCTCTAGAAGACGATGGCTTAGTGAGTTTAGAAACACCTTGAGATGAATTCACGATGCAATGTAGTTCACCAAATTATAAAGAGAGTATGAAAATGCTGAAGTTCTCATTAGGAATGATGTATCACTTCTAGGAAAAAAATATTACAAAAGTTCTAGAGAGACTAGTCCCCTTGAAATGTAACCAATATGTCCTTTTTATAGAGGTTTTAGGCTAACCAGAGTGATAAAGATAACTTTTGAGTCTGAGATCCTATTAAAGTTAGATATTTGATTGAATTCATATATTGGACAATAGTCAACTAATCGGTCGGCTTTTCCCATAATTTCAATATTTTTTCTGAATTTTGGGATATTATGTGTCCTTAATTTGCTAATTATCTCTAATTAAACAGGTGTGATGCACCATATTTTTGGGGATTATCTCCAAATGTAAAGATGTCAAAAGGACCGGGCCGCCCCGATCCGGCCCTAACCATGAATAGTGCAGGCCCTAACCCGTAGGGCCTTGGGCCAGGCCTATTTTTTGGGCATTTTATCCAGGCCCGGCCGGGCCCTAAAAAGCCCGGGTCAGGCCCTAAAAAATGGGTTCGCCAGAAATCGACCCGTTTTTAGGGCCTGGCCCGGGTTTTTAGGGCTGACCCGGCCCGGGTTTTTAGGGCTGACCCGGCCCGGTTTTTGGCCCGATTTCTGGCTGGACCCTCACTTCCATTTCTAATATATATCTCTTTTACCTCCCACTTAGACAATCATTAAATGCACACCATAATTGGTGTTATTAAATGATTGCTTCTGTTAACATAATCTAATTCTAATTTTGTCAGTGTTTGCATTTTAACATGTAAGTTTCTTAGGTTTTCTTTCTCTTTGATATTAATAAAATTATTACATGTATTTGATATTCTTAATTTTTTCTTCTAAACAGTTACAAAAGTTTGGGTATTTTGAACAAAAAATGTCACACTCAAACCTCCAAACCTTCTGTTTGGCCTGTTTGAATGCATTTCCCATATGGGATAACAATAAGGTTCACAAGCGGCTGAATACCAGAAGGGTGGGGGGTTCCAAAAATCTGCTTCAATTTTAAAAATATGATAATTAAATAAGTTTGCTCATAAGAGGAATGCATGAAGATTTTAATAAGAAACAACCCATAAGGAATAATTCTTTCTTGGAAACCAATTTCTCAAGTGGCAGAGAGAGACATTTGTTTCTTACACAACAGGTCAACCAAAATGCATTGGGATTGAAGCATTCTCGATATAGTAACGAAGTCCCATCTTTATAACTACAGTGGCCAAAATTCTGAATCACGGCTCGCTAATCTCTTCAACTCGTTAAATATCACGTGTTCCTTATAACGGGCATCGTTGTAACGATAACATTTTTTTGCAGATATTTTATGTAGTAAGATCGTCCATTCGCCGCCAAGTCAGCTACCGGACACTCACCAATCCCAACTAAATTTTAGCCTGCAAGTAGGTGCACGGGCGTGGACTACCTCTCTTTCACTGCTAATCATTTTTGTTTTTCTAAATTTACATGCAGTCGGTCTCAAGCTCGAATAACAGGAGGAGAGCCTATTAAAAAATTTATTTCGTGTTAATGTTTTCGCAACACAAAACATGAATATATATATATATATATATATATATATATATATATATAAAAGGGCCCAGGCCGACCCTAGGCCCGACCCTAAAATTAGGGCCTAGGGCTTGGGCCTGGACAGGGCCTCCATTTCCTAGATTTGGGCCCGGCCTGATTTCCAAGGCCTGAAGCTCTAAATGGCCCGACCCTTTTTCTGGCCCTCTGGGCTTAGGCTGGGTTGGCCCAAGCCCAGCCCTTTGACACCTTTAGCCAAATGGTATATAATTCAAGGAGATTCACATTGATCAAAGATTAATCTCAAGATATTTCTGAGTTTTTTAAGCCATCATAATCTTTTAACATGGACTGAACACACACCGAGCTGGACTAGACCTGACCAAACTGGACTGGACAAAATTGAACTTAATTAAGTAAATTAGGCTCATTACATTATTAGGCCTAAACCCAGAGTAATAATAAACTTCAATTATCAAAAATCCCAATAATAATAAAAGACTACCAAAATAGGGTGTCTATAGAGCCCCTCGGTGAGGGAGCTCGCCTATAGAAACAACATATTTTTTGTAATAAAAACACATAAAAGACTATGGACTCTAGACGATTGGTAATGACTCACAGACATAAGGTCGAACCTTTGTAAGGTTTTAAATGTATCCTTTGAAGAGTAATCAGACCAACGTAGTTTGGAAAAGATGTCAATCGAAGCTGGAGCCAACAGTAACAACGATTGGTCATCGAGTGACATTAATCTGGAGTCGGAGTCAATAGTAACGATGATTGGCTGCCAAACAAAGACGTATTCCTAGAATTCGGAGCTAATTGTTGGTCGTCCAAGAATACTAAAAACAACTTATGTCTTAGAGTCGGAGCTAACGATAACAACAATGGGTCGTATAAGGCGCATTGTCAAAGGCAGGAGCCATTGGTAACAAAAAGTGGTCGTCCAAGGATTCTAAAAGGTCATGTCTAAGAGTCAAGGCCAACAGTAACAACAATTGGTCGCTTAGACACAAATGGGGGTGGGGGATACATCTCAAAGCCAGAGCATATGGGTAACAATAATTGGTCGCTTAATCATAAGGATACATCCCTTGAAGCAGAAGCCAACGGTAACAACAATTAGTCATCTACAGATACGAAATAGTACATCTGTTCATTGTCGGAGCCACCCAAAATGATAGTAGTCCAGATATACTAAAAGTTTAACTTTGTCCTTTGCTGGAGCCACCCAAACAATGTTAGACAAACAGAAGAGGAGTATATGTTGGAGCCACCCAAACGATGGGGTGTAGATATATTTGAGTATATGAATAAGAGTCGGAGCCAACAACGCATGGAAGTGGTTGGTCACTTAGCCACATAAAAAAGGTGAACCTAAGAGGAGGAGCCAACAATGCGTGAAAGTGGTTGGTTGCTTAACCACATTGAAAGGTGAACCTAAGAGCAGGTGCCAACAACGTGTGAAAGTGGCTGGTCGCTTTTAGACATAGGGATTTGTATCGAAGAGGCAGAGCCAACATCGCATGGAAGAGGTTGATCGCTTAGAAATAAAGAAGAAAAGCGTAGGAAGACCAATCAAAGCTGTAGCCAATAATGTCTAATCACAGTTGGTCGTTGAGAGTTGGACCATATCAATTTATTCCCTAATTGATAAGGAGACAATGTCACTTCTGGCAACAAAGGATGAGATGTGATACAAGCCTTATACTGTACAACATCAATGAATTGAGCAACAAAATCAGAGAATCATTGATTGAACAATCAAAAACTTTCCCTGATTTTAAAAGTGCAAGCACACAAGCATGCAGGCCCATGAATACATAGAGATTTTGGGAGAATTTGAAATTTAAGAACATGCAAACATACGAGTGAAAAAAAATCTCAAACGAGCATATAAATACACAAGAGAATTTTTTGTAATTTAAACCAAAGTGTTTTTTACATTGGTTTAATGATTTTTTTCTAAAGACACTAGAATCAGACCGATAGTCAGAGGACATGAATAATGAAGATGAAATGGCCGGTTAGTCAGGAGACTGAAAGAATTTTAATGGAGAAACCAGAGGGTTTATCATAAATTTTAAATTTTAGAGGGAAAACTGACATGTTTTCCTGTTCAGATTTTGGACACCAATTTCGTGAATTTAGGGTTTGAATCGTGCTCAAGTACCCATTGCCATCATTCCCTTATCTTTTTCACCAAACATAGTCACCTAATTCAATCCTATCCCAACTCAAAATTTTCCCCACTCCAAGTATAAAATCTATGAATTCCCCTCTTTCTTCACTATCTTCAACCTATGATCATGGAAAGAGTGAAACGAGGTCATGAGGAAGGTCCCAAAATGGACAACTTTTGACGTTTTGTTACTCCAGACTAAGTCACAAACGTGAGCAATGTTTTCTTCAACGAATAGGAATGATTCTTCTTTTCACCATGCATATTATACATAGGTAAGAAATATTTGAGGTTAGGGTTTTGCAATATAGGGTTCCATTTTATATTTTTTTACATGTTTTGCAAATCCCATGCATGAACCGGTCGGTCTTCTAACTCCCCCCCCCCCCACTTTGATTGCATCCAACCTCTTCCAAAGAATATTAAACTTAAGGGCCTCCTATTTTGGTGAGGGACTGGTTAAAGAAGGTCAGTGACGTGGTAGAGGAGAGCATTGCTTTGACAAGTTTTGAGTAGTTTCCAAACGGGTTGCACTTCTTCACCCGTAGCAAAGAACGCTTGTTGACTTTAGCTGAGCATTGGTAAAATTCCACCAACAATTTTCATCTTCTTTTTGGAGAAGTGGCCCTCACCCTGTATGATTTCGTAGACATTACGACCATTAGGGTGAGGGGTAGGCCTATATCATGGGCCTACAACCTAGATCAAGACCGCAACCTCGTAGAGAGGTTTCTAGGGTTTATGTCGTCCTTCAAGAAGAGCGGCTCGAATTTGCTTGCTACCCTTTGCTCACACTAAAGGTATGACATTGAAGGATGTTGATGTTACAATGGTAGATCAGTATATGAAAGGTTTTCTGCTATATGTGTTGAAGTAGACCCTATTTTGGCAATGAGAACGACTATGTGCAGCTCCGGTGTCCATGGGCACTAGGATATGTAGGATATGAGGGAGTACGACTGGGGGACTCCGGTGCTGGCTCACTTGTACCATTTTATAGGATCCATTTTTTTAGTTTCATGGGATACAATGAGGTTTGGGAGTTATGCTTTAATTATCCCATATCTTCCTAGATTTTCTCTGATGCATTGTTTCCTTTCATCATAGATTTGGGCCTTCAAGGTGCTACAACTATGCCTTCCATAGTTGGCCAAGAGGAAAAAGGCCGAAATGGGCCTTCAAGGTGCTACAACTATATCTGTGAAACTTGCGGGCATAGCGGTCTGGCTTGACCAGTGGAGATATGCCATGAATGTTTCAATAATCTCACTCAACAGCTCGTAAATTCAATACTTGCCCAACCTTCTTACCTCTCATTATTGTTCTTTATGCAATGCCAAATTTCTTTGTTTTTCTTTTCGAGTCCAAGAATTGTTCTCCAAATAGGGTACCGAAGGCTTATATGAGGAGGAGATGAGGCTTGCCTAGAGCCAGACCTTATTGGTGTGGCTCTCTTATAAGGAGTTCTATATGGGTAACAGGGTGCTTTTCTAGCGCCATTCAGATGTTAAACCTCGGATCCTGGCTGCCGCTCCCCCGGTAGAGGTGTATAGGACAGACTCTAGGCAGAGGCTTGAGGCAAAGTTTGCTAAGGGGGATATCTGTATCCTCCTTGATGTGGCCGAACATTCCTCAAACTTATGAGGCGTTCGCATGGGAGGACTTAGTTCCTCCTTTGACCGTAGAGTGGGCAAAATGGATTAGGGATGCTCAGGCCAGGCTAGAGAAAAATAAAAGTGGATGAGGATGAGATGAGTGCAAAGGGTATCCCCTTCCTCTCTTGGACTGTGCCAGCTTTAAAGTTTGCGAGACTCCCGAGTCAGAGGTGATTCTGAGGCCAAAGTAGGATGTGGATATGTTGGGGCTGAAAGAGTTAGCCCGAATTGGTTGGACTCTCTTATAAGAAGTTTTATCGATCTTTTTATTTCTTTTCTTTTCCAAAATTGAATCATAACCTCATGTGTTTGCTTTAGGTCTCGAGTGAATTGCTTAAAGATGCCAACAAGATGATTCATAGCCTCAAGGACATGGTATCAAACTTCTATGATACCATGGTGGTCTACGAGCTGATGAAGGAGACAACATACACCTTTACTCCTCCATACACACCACCATCAGAAAGAAGATTTAAGGCCAGGCTGGAAGAGACTTATTCAGAGTGAGTATATATCATCCTACAGGCTCATGGGGAAGGGGGTCCTACAGTGAAGAAAGGTGGTAGGTCGATACGCAGGCCACTAGCAGAGTCCTTTCCAAGCCTATATGTAAGTCCGACTCCAAGCCGCCAAGCCACGACTGCTGCTAAGTCAAAAGGGAAGGAAAAACTACCAGTTCGTGACTCTACTAGAGTTCAGACTGTCTTTTGGTGAAAGCCGGGACCGGTCTTGATAAAGGAACCTATAGAGGTTGGTGGCACCCATTCGGAATTCGAGGAGGAGTTGTTGGAAGGAGGTAAGGACGTAGCTTCCTTAAGCGTCGAGCCTAGCTCCAAGAGATCCCTGAAGTGATATCAGAGATTAAGTCTAGGAGTTTTATTTGTAAGGATCTTGATTTGAACATTAAACTATGTTATCTCAAACTTTAGTTTACATTAATTTACAGCGCTTTGCTTTATATATAATTTACATGCCTTGTTGTAAATATGTACACACATGTAGCACAAAGGGAAACAGAGAATGGAATGAAAGAAAAAATTGTAGAAGGATTGATTGAGAACGGGTACAACGCCAAAGCGGCCACTCGACCATTACCATACCATTTATCATTGTCCGATTTACCAAATAAGTATTTTATCAGGGGAAGAAAGACGAATTCTTACCTTAAATGAAAGAATTTGCCCGCTCCACACTGATCTCTAGCAGTCTCATGAGAGACATGTAAAATCCCTCTTGGATGGCAGGAAAGGCAATAAGTAGTTATGTGCGAATGTCCATCAAAGCTGTGAATTCCTTATAAGTAAGGCAAAGTTTATCGAGACTAAACCAGAAGACATAGTCTTGTTAACCCCAAAATTTAGCCGCTCAAAGAATATCATCTTGAATGATAAAGGTACGCAAACTCATGATCATTTTAAAAAAAATGTCCATCTAAGTGAATAAGCTCTACTTTGTTGAAAGAGTTAGCAAAAATCAGAATTAAATCTTGAAAGCTGTCGAACCATCTCTGTCATTGGCTATGGGGATTTAATTGTTAAAATTGAACTCAGTTATCTGATTTTTATAGAAATTGTCAACTAGTCAGAAAAACCAGATTGTTCTAACAAAACCAGCCGGGTTTCCCTATTTTGCATGTAAGAAAACCTGTTGACTGACCGGCCAATTTGTGATTTCGAAGAAATTCAAAGAAAGACTTGCTGACTAACCGACCGATTTTGCCTTGAAAAATGTATGTTTTTAAAGAAGAGCCTGCTGACTAACTGGCCAGTTTTGCTCCGACAAAGAATTGTTTCCAAAATAGGCCAGTTGATCAACCGGGTAGTTCTTCTCAAAAGAAAATTTGTCTAGGGACATTTCCTGATCAACTGGTCGGTTTCGCTAAAAGATAAAATTTTTCAAAAGGATGCTCTGACCAATCGGCCGGTTAGTAAATGTTATGGGATTTTTAAACCTAGTGCACTGTTTAATTTTCTTTTACCAAGAATGTCGTTTCAATTGATGCCATTGGAATAAAAAAAATTATTAAAATTTGACTGCACCTAATGTATCTTTATGGGATGTCTACGTACCTCCACCTAAAGTTTTACATCAAAATATGTGTACTACGTAGTGTTCTTAAATGAGGATTAGATCATTCGTAGTTCATTTTCAAGTCTATTTTCGAGGTGATATTTCTTCAATAATCTAAATTGACAAGTTGGGACAATTCAATCACATCTAAATCGACTAACGGGGCTGCACCTCTCGTCATAATTTGCTTGATCATGTAGGATCCCGATCAATTAGGCTCGAATTTCCCTCGGGTTTCCAGAGTTGTCCGGTATTCTCATTTTGAACCAAATCTCCTTCTTTCAAACCATGCTCTTTCCCTTGTTCGTTAAATGACAGAGCAATTCGTCTTCAATAAACCTATATGTGATAAAGAGCTTTCAATTGCTTTTAATCTACCAATGCTAGCTACTCGAGCGGTTCTGAATCCAATCTTCCTCAGCTATCTGATTTTGCAACAATAGTCTGAGAGAAGCTATCTTTAATTCCTCCGGCAAGACCCCTGCAATACCATAAACCAATGAATCAGGTATAGTGCCAGTGGATGTTCGAAATGATGTCCTATAGCTCCAAAGGGCATATGGAAGTTCATCGGGCCATCTACGAGAAAAGCCAACCATTTTGCTTAGGATATGTTTAATATTCTTGTTGGTGGCTTCTACAGCCCCATTGGTTTGTGGATGATATAGTAATGATTGATGTCGGGTGATGCCATACTCTTCGATCACATCGGTCACTTCTCCCTCAAAATGTAGTCCATTACCAGAAATCAACACATACGGAACACCATATCGACTGATAATGTTAGTCCTGGTAAATTGGCCTACCTTCTTAGCAGTCAAAATGGCATACAATGCAGCTTCCACCTACTTTGTGAAGTAATCTATGGCCACGAGTATAAACTCATGTCCTTTAGATTCTTTGGGACAGATCTTTTCGAGTATGTCTATTCCCCATACTGAGAAAGGCTAATCTGACATCATATTATAAAACTCCCGAGGGCAAAGGTGTTACAGGTTTGCTTGTACTTGGCACTTGTGGCATTTACATGCCGAATCGATGCAGTCTCGCTCCATAATGCTCAAATAGTATCTTTGATGAAGAACTTTTTGAGCTAACATTCGGCCATTCATGTGGGGTCCACACTCACCTGAGTGTATACTTTCCATAATCTGACCACCTTCTTTCTCAATCACACACAAAAAGGTTCGTAATGCCTTCTATACAGGTTCTGATCACACATGATAAACTAGGTAATCCATCTTCACAGAGACATGCAACCTCTCGACGATGCCCCCTCGGGGTATTTACCATTGGGATAAAATTACGCATATCTATGTACCATGGTTCCTTTGTCTCAACGTCACCCATCGGCTCAACCATAAAGCACTAAGTTGGTCCGTCCCATTTTCTGATGATAAATGGTTCTACTTTTTACCCTTTGGGTACCTCTGTCATCAACACGAGGGTTGCTAATGTATCAGTGCTGAGGAAGATACTGGAAATCTATGTCCTCAAACTTATCCACAATTTTCTCCAAATGAGCATGGTAAGCCTGTAATTGCTCATCTTGGATGGATGATTAGGGCTGAATCTCCGTATACTGTAACTTCTCTCATACCTAGGCTCAAGGCCATTTCCAAGCCGACGATGCGTGCTTCATATTCGGCAGTATTGTTCGTACCATGCCATTTTAGTTTGATGGTTATGGAAGTATGGGCACCCCCTAGAGAGATCAGAAGTACTCCTACACCAAATCTTTTATTGTTTGCGGCTTCACCAAAGTACAACTTCCATCTAGTCTCTACCACCATGACACATACATTCTTGTCTGGAAAGTTTGCTTCCCATTCACTGACATCTTTTGTAGGTCAATCTGTTAACATGTCTGCCTCAGCTTTTAGTTTTTCTAGCTTCTGGTTGAATATGTGAAATCAAGTTCGAAAAGTAGCAGGAGCCACTTAGCAGTCCGATTAGATATGGCTGGTTTCTCAAACAGGTACTTCATCGAGTCCATCATAGCCAACAACTTGATAAGGTTAGCCAAGACGTAGTGTCGCAGTTTCTGTGTTACCATACTAGCGACACGCATGCCTTCTTTAAAGCATAATAGTTCACTTCTCCTTCAATCAACTCTTTGATACCATAGTAGACGGCTCTTTCTGTCAACGAGTTTTCTAGATGTTGGGCTAGCATTGCTCTGGCGACTGTGTCGGTTACAGTCAGGTAAAGCAACAAAGGGTTATTCGGCGGCACTAGAGGGGTTAATCAAAGGAGTATTTTATTTGCCATTATGTTGTCATGTTCCTATTTTCTTTCCTGAAAGATTGTGGCTATCCTCTTCCAAAAGAATAGTCAAGCCAAATTTTCACTTGTCTTTCTTTCCAAAAGTTAGCCTCTCTTTCTGATTTTCTGGACTAATCGCCTAATCACCCCCCATGCTTTGGATCTTTACCCTTTTTCCCCTTCTTCAGTCAAAACTACACTGAAGAGTCTTCGTGCCAAGTGATAGCATTGGCATTAAGTCGGTCTCCTCAATGATTATCCTCATTAGCTAGAAGAGTGACAAATCGATCAATTCGATGCTCATCAGAATGTAAAATCCTAATTGGATTTTCGTCAGCATCGAATTTCTCTTCAAACATTCAGGAGTCAAACCAGGATCATCGAATCTAGATGACTTTAGTCTCCTCTTCTATCTGAGGTCGATGAGAGCCTTGAACCATACTTTGAGATGATTTTTGGGAATCCTAGAATGTAAGTCCTAAACCTTCTTGCAAATGGGTCTCTTCTTTAGCCTTTTCGAGAAACATGATCTTTCTGCTGCTTGGAAAGTTCCAGTTTAGTTCTGCTCGCAATGTGCTCGGTAGCCAGAACTATTTCCTGAATGCGGGGCGACAACCAATTATTATAAGAATCCATCAGTAATGGGGGATCAGACGCTATGCCATTATATTCACTCCGGCATCAATGGGACGATGACGGTGTGACTGAGTCTCCCACCCTTTAGAAATGGTTGGAAGAAATGAGTTGTTGCAAAGAAACGAAATTGTTATAAGACATTGGAGTGATTTGCTCATAACCAGATTGTCAAAGAATGCGACAAGTGAAATAAAAAGATGAGAAGCGCAGTCCTATGAGGCACATAGAGATGTATTCATGGGTCCGTAGAATAGGTCCGTGAGTCCTCCACTAGTTGCAATTCCAAAGGATATCTTTGAACTCCTTAGTACATAAAATCGAGTCCAACCATCAATACCCGAACAACCCTTGAAGAGTAAAGGTCTAGACCTAAATAAGTGAGGATGATACCTCACTTCAGTCGGTTGAGCTCTTAATCTCATATGATCCAAGAACCACATATAGAGAAGTAAAGGACTACCTTTGAATTCAGCACTAAGGTCTTGGTGCACTTATAGCATTGATGGTCTCGACAACCTCTACCAGAACGTTTCCCTAGAGCAATATTTGAGAAACGAGGTCCACTATACTCATATCAGCGATTCGCAGACCCATAATGGTGAGATATTTAGCAATGTGTTAGAGGGGATTCCATTCTTTGGTTGAATTTCTATTCAATAGCTTGAAAATTGGCTCGCAAATCATTGGCAACTGAGATTTGAAACGACTAATATACTGAATCCTTCTTAAAAATCTACAAATCTCTTTCTCATTCTTTGGTGGGAGCATCTCCATTATGGCTTTGACCTTAGCTGCGTCTACATCTATGCCCGCTTACTAACCAAGAACTCTAACAATTTACTGGCCATAACTCCAAATACACATTTATGGAGGTTGAGCCTCACGTTATATTGCTTCAATCTTTTGAAGTATTTCCTCAAAATTACACAATGATCCTCTCACTTCTTGGACTTAATAATCATGTCATCTACATATATCGCTACTTCTTTATGGATCATATCTTGGAAAACAGTAGTAGCGGCTTTTTGGTAGGTAGCTTCGTTGTTTTTCAACCTAGAAGGCATCATTGTATAGCAAAATGTCCCTAATACATATTGTATTAAAAATAATCTTTTAGTCTACATTTCAAGTTGCAGATGAATTAGGAACGTCTTTCTTTTATTGAAATTTATTAAACCACATCATTGAGTGGCTAAGTTACCAAATAGTTTGTGATTATCTCACTTTGATGTGTATATTCAGCTAAGTTAATCATGAGCTCTAAATATCTCGTGATTTTGACATAATTATTCCTGCCATAAAGTAGTTTAAATTAATAAATTCCTACCTCAGTAACTTAAAAATTTTGAGTTGGAACAAAGGAACGCCTTGCAAGCACAACTCACCATGTAGTAACTATATCATGCTCCATGTATGGCAACGAACATGCACAACACGTACTTACTAATGAAGTAAGTCGTTGAGGCCAACGATCACAATTTGATGGCATAAGTCACAAACATCTTTTATTCGTGATTGGCTACCCGTGGTGTGCTTTTGGCCTGGATGCTTTTTGCGAGTATGTGATAGTTTCCTATAGTTTCGTGCTTGTGCTTACAAAAAAGTGTTCGGTCTTGAAGACCTTCGCTTTTGAAGATCGGTTTTTTACCTTTTTTTGCTTTAAGTTGTAGAATTGGATTCCTAAAACAAAGAATCAGTTACAAGAGTGGGTTATCGCTATAGGTGGCTACACCAAAGGAACAATCCCACTATTCAAAACCTCGCCGAGCTAAAGCCAGTGACTTTAAATCGCCGGTTACAAAGTTGTGCTAAAAGTTCAGAAGTAACATTATGATAACTCGCCCATATGGATCCATAATACAGTGTGAAAATCTACGTATTTTCTATTGTTTTTATTTTTTGCCCTTGCACTATTACACTCGGTTGACACAAAAACAAAAGGTAATTATTAAAGAACTAATATATAAGCAATCTCATGTATCTTCTGAATCCCCTCCATTGTATATTCATGAATCTTGGCAATACCATCATCTAAATCCCCTCATTACCAGATACTTGAAACTCATTTCAGTTGTGTATTTGAAGCTCACATCTCATTCCAGTTATGTATTCAAAGCTCACAGTTGACCTTGAGTGATACTACATGTAATCTTTGAAGTAAGCAAAAAAACTTTACAACTTTCGATCACTTGTGATCGTGTCATCTCGGGTCAAACACGCAAACACTAGAAACCCAAGCTTAAAAAACCACTAACAAAGACAACGCTTGCTACTGAATTTGCATCATGTACATAAAAGGAAGAGCGATCAAAAAAGAGAAGCAAAGGAGACCATGTGTGAATTTCCAACGATCACAATTTGATGGCTCGTATAGAATCACTATCAGAGGCTTCCTGCCTCAATTTCTTCAAAGTTGAGGTCATGCGATGAGAAGGTGGTTTCTCATTGCAAGGAGTTGACTGCTCTATCTCATTCAGGTCAGGTGTTAAGAAAGCAGGTGTTATCAACGAAATGGCCATACCTGTATGTTCCTGGCTATCCGACAAAGGGACTTCAACTTCCTAAAAACAAAAAACACATGCACAACGAGAACAGAATTTATTCGCTGTTAGTACCTTCTCCACTCTTAAGGGAGCAACTGAGCTAGTCCAAATACATTACATTCTTTTTTTCTTTTCTTTTTTTTTTCTTTTGGAGCAGTAATAAGATAAATCTTTACAACTAACTTGTAGTGTACAGTACACAAAGCCCCTCCCCCTCTCTTCCCGGCGCATGATGTCACAAAGAAAACTAGAAGGAAAACTACTTCAGGTTGAACCATGCAGTTCTGGAACTTTAGCAAGATGTCAAATATTAAACTACTTGTCGTAAGACATGCAAGTATAGCAAGACCATTTGGAATTAGCTAAGAAGAACCTTTAAAGTTGCGCACAAACAATACACAATTAAAAATAAGTCAAGTCACTTTCACTTACTGAATGCATAATTGCATATCCTCTGGAGTCATGGGATGGAATTTTTATGTTCTCGGTGCCCATCAGGTCTAAATATTATGTAGAATCATCGCTCACATATTTCTTAACCAGCTATTATGAGATTGATTAGAATAGCAAGCCAATAAATTGCAATGTTATTCATTTCATCTAAACATGGCTAAAACTGGACTAAAAAATGCTGGCCTTGGTGTGATATTGATTATTGCCAACCCAAGTAGTTGTTTGCCTAAGCATACAATGTGGCATTCATCTAGATGGTACTTGGTAGAACTCCACTGACTACGTCACTAAGACAAAATACTATAAAGGATGCCCCATAAAAAAATTATCTAACCCGGGCAAAGTATCCAATAAGTTCCACCAGAATATGTCAACCACTGGAAATACAGTCAAATTTGACCAACATGCCTGTCAAAAGCATTAGAAACTGAACATGACTATGGCGGGTGATCTATCACGTCAGAATAATGCAACATGTTAAACTATTTTATGTCGGGTTCTTTTACTCTTCATTCGCATGGCTCTTGAGGAGCAGGTATTGCCCTTTCCTTATCCCTCCCAGCCAGTTTATTTGAAGACGAAGTATCCATCAGGTTATGCTTCCCACAATCCAGTAAAAAAAAGTGGCCACTTTTTGTCAGGGTTTGAGAAGATGCATTTCATGCACAAGGGAGGGAATGGCATCCTATCAACTTATACCAGAAGTGTCATTTTTCCATACACTACATTCACCGACAGCAGGAAAGTAAGGGGCAGATCTGTGGAAGTGTGGAAAAGGAGGAAGGAATGGCACCATTTGAGGCCAGAAAGACCAATATGACTGTACAAAAGTAAAAGAATAAGTATGAAAAATTCATACCCGGGAACCAATAAACCATTTTCCATCAATCCAGTCCATGCGAGGCCGTATTTCTGCGTGACTGAGTTCTTTCTCCAGCTTGGTATGTTTGATAAGGACAACATACCTCCTATCTTCAAGAATTTTGGCAATATTTCCGCTCCACCAACCAAAATCATAGAATGCATCTACTTTTTCCAGCAAAACAAATTCTTTATCCTCTAAACGAGGGGGGCAAGGGCGTATATGGTGAGACTCTACTGTTGTTTCAGTTTCATCGCCAGTTCCTAAGCTCTGATATTCCACCAAGAATGTATTCTTTCCAGTTTCTCTCAGGACAGTTGCAAGGTGCCATGTGTCACGAGAATGTTGACCATCAAAAGACACTTCTATCGCTGTTCCTGCGCTAAACAAGACTCCAATCGTTCCCTTTCAAGAATCAGAAAAAGAAAACAAAAAAACAAGTATTAGTGATGACGTTAGAAACATGACTATGAAGCATAAGGGAAGGGATCATCATTGCACATGAAATTAGACGATAAGGTGAATGCATGGACATTCCAATATAAACATTACATTAGTCGCAGAATGCCACAGAAAGCACGTGGCATAGAAGATAATATTGCTTCGAAGGTATGCTTCATGTTCTATTTCACTTCAAAGCATTATATTGCCTTCGAAGAGCAACCTGCCAACCTGCATATTAACATGCTAATTGAAACTAATCTATTCTAATATCAGAATAAAAAAAGGCGCATCATTTGTTTCAAGCCTTACAGAAGTCACAACCTAAGAAACTTTCAAGTATAGTATTAGAGGTTGTAAAAGATGATAAGATGCCTTTTCTAAAAAGAGGTAAGTATGTGTCAACCTTGTTTGGGTACCATTTCGAAGTATAAAAGAAAATAATCAAATAGGATACAATATATCATATCTTTAATTCAATTTATTTAGGAAAAGCGCAAAAAAAAGGCGCTGCAGCATACACCAAACAAAATTACCTACAAACGCCTGAAAAGGCTTATCGATTAAACGTCTTCAGCCTAAAACAACAGAGTATGTGAAACAAAAGCTTTAAAATTAAAACTAGACAACTCCATGTTGTCAAATGCTCTCATGGTCCTTTCTCAGCCATATGCACCAAATCAAGCAAACAGGAATAAAGTCCCAAATCTTTGACCTTCTCCTTTTATACAAAGAACAAACACCTCAAAGTGTCCACCATTTTACAAGGCTTCACCCAAAGAATTCTGAGCAAGCAAACAGCCAATTCACCATCCCGCTTACACATGTAACGCCAATCAACATGAGTCTTCTCCCTTCTTCTGAAATCATCCCACGTCAATGATGTATTTCTAGCACTTGAAGCAAAAAAGCAATTCAAGTGGAGCCAAAGCTGGCAATGGCCTTTCAGTGGAAAGAGGAAGCCTGATTATTGGGAAGAAGAGAGTACGATGACTTTATAGAAAAGCCTCTCTTCGAGTTGCCTTTCCAAGTCACCATATGGTTTGACCCTGCTCCACATGAACAGAGTAAAGCAATGACCACAAAACATCTCCCAATATTGGAAAAGCCTTTGATACATTGGACAGAAATAGAGCCAACGATTGGACTAAGACAGCAAAGCGTCCTTCCTATGAGCAATAGTGAAAAGAGAAGGAAATGATAAACAAAGGGCCACCAAACCCCTAACCAAAACCGATTCATCATACCATCAGTCACAGAAAGGATCTCAAACTCCACAAATTCCCACTTCAGACTCTTGTAAAACCTATGAGAGAGAAAAGGAGCCCATCAATCTGAACCCTCACGAAATTTTCCAACAATAATAAGTTTCCAAAGAACATATAGCGCCAAAGGCATTTCCAAGCAGATCCAAGTTAAAAGTTCTCAAACTCAAGTAATGGTAGGGATCTCAATATTAGTCCCAAAAGTTGTATTGCAAAATGACGTGACTCAACATGGTATTGTTTGAAACAAGTTTTCCATTACGGTGCGCAGTTATTTCAGACTGCCACTGCCATATCATATTGGAATCAATTTTTAGGTCTACGTTGGGACCTTAATCATTACTCAATCTTAGTCTCCCACCCATCCCTGCCCTGATGCATACGTGAGCCTGATACCAAAAATGGTAGTCCTCGAAGATCCCCCCCACAGGAAATCATATTCCAATCTTTCGAGCCTCGCCCCGGCAAAAGCAGTAATCACAAAGAGAGAGATGAGATATGTAGGGAAGTTCGATAGTGTGCTTTAAATGAAGGTAAGCCTACCACCTTACGAGAGAAACTGCTTCTTCAACCATGCGAGCCTTCTTGCTAAGCGTTCTACCACGGTGCACAAGATGCTGTGTCCTTAACTTAAAGGGAGGCCCAAATAAGATAACATAAATTTCCTGAGCTTGCACCCCAATAAACAAATTTCAAAAGCATTGAGAGACCCCATGTTATATGAAACTTTAGATACCATTTTTCAACCCTCAAAACATGTGGGTTGGATTCAGAAGGATTGGTAATAATAATTGTAATCACTAATTTTTTGGGATAAACAACTGTGGTTTTTGTAAAAGGAATCTGAAAATGGTAGACAAGTGCAAGCTTTCCATAAACGCGAGACAATGAAAATGCTAGCATAAACAGTCTGAAAGTTTGCAAACTGCCAAACGGAGAAACTCAACTAAGAATTAATCCACCAATTAATGGTGAGGCCGTTTATGAAACATACAATCACCATCCAATTTATTGATACTAGTGGTATTTTATAAATCTAGCAGGCAATTGAACCTAGAACCTTTTTAGTTGTTGCAGTAGTGTCAATTGCTCACTGCGATTAGATAAATGGACGGCAAACAAAAAATGTTCAACGCACATCGAGAAGCATAAGGGTAAAGCACAAACTGGGTGCTGTTAACTCTTGCAGCCATATATCATCCCAAACCCTACAGATTGTAAACCAAACTCATCACGCTTTAAAGGTAAAGGCACAAACTTTGTAGGTTTGGTTACCCAAAGAATTAGAAACGGAAAAATTTCCACAGATGACTCGAGATGTGATATATGACACAGTAAACCTAAATCTTAGCACATAAATTGATTTGACAATAAATCTATTTGTTCTTAATTTTGTTTCATTCGAAATTTTACCATTAATTCCATGGCCAAATATAAATGAATTAAGTTTTCGAATACCAACAATGTATGTACATGGTAGAAGGGAACTGAAGAACACAAATGCCGTCGTCGTCAACGGAAAAACATTAATTATCATGAAGATAAACATGACATCGTACAACGCCAATATGATCTGAATGTTTAAAGAACCAGCACCTCGTCTTAAGTGGGGTTATGCGTCCAGTCGTTACATAATACCAACTCGTCCATCTGTTACTTGCACCCCCTAATGGTTGGGCCAAATCCAACGATCACACCATGTGCATCTATAACCACGATGGGCAGCGGTTAAAGTAATGCCAGCGAAAAATTGTCCATTATTCTTTCAGCCAAGCTATGTCGTGAAATCCTTCAACAGCAATCACTGCTCTTGCTCTCAATACTCACTCTCGCTCTCACTCACACTCACTCAATAGCTTAGGGTCATGAGTTTGCGCTAAGCGATGAAAGACTAATTTGCCCCTTGTTAAAGCCGGCATGTTCACAGGAAGGATAAGACCAGCCCACCATGAGCATAGAGAACCTCTATTCGAATTATGGGAAGACTGGCTTACAGCATGAGGATCAGAATAGAGAATCTCGATCGAGTTATGACAAGAGGATGAGACTAGAGAAGCTCAATTCGAATTATGGCACTAGGGCGGCACTAGGAAGCGGCAGTGGATCATATGAATGCTTGTCCTACTTTTACTCCGTATTAGCAGTCACACTAGTAATTGTTTGGTTAGAAAGAGAAATATTTGCAGGGATACAACAACGTATTGGACCTGAATAAGCTGGCCCTTTGGGAATTCTGCAAGCTCTAACAGATGGTAAAAAACTACTTTTCAAAGAGAATTTTCTTCCATCTAGAGGAGATGCTCGTTTATTCAGTACCGGACCATGCATAGCAGTCATAACATGTTCATGGGAGGAAGAAGGAGCCCAGCAGGTATAAGAAGCAAACCCACTCCTTATTCCTAGCCAATGTAGGCCATATCTTATCATCCCTCAATTTTGTTAACTCCATCCACCACTACGACTCAATTGCAACACTCTTGAGAGTTGAGAGTTTTTACCCCCATTCCATCAGATTTTCACCTTTGACCTTTTTGCGGATTTTAAAGATTGAATAGTACTATGTAAACATCAAACTAAAAACAAATAGCAATCATAAATACAATAAGTATCATCTGGCAAGTCCTGGCATAGAGTAAAAACAATGGGCGGAAGTCAACAACATTTATACGCAGTTACTAAATCTTTCCCAAAAATTTTAAGAAATCCAATCAAAAATAGTAAATTGAACAGAAAGGGACCCTTAACGACATTTTAAAGTCATCAACCGTGATCAGAATAAAGATAGCCACAAAAAAAAAGCCAAACTCAAAAGTAGAAGACAAAAAAGTAATAAAGAAGCACAAACCTGGTTATGGGGTTGAACCCACTCACGATCGACCCAGCCACGGTGGACCCTCAGATCAGACCGGCGGAACTCGATCTCGTCCGGCGGATTCTTGAAGTAAACCACATACCTGGACGCCGAGCCGCCCTCCACCACCTTCGTAACGACGCCGGTCCACCAACCGTCCCGGTGGGCCGCCTCGACGACGTCGTACCGCTCGAACGCATATTCGCTGTCGTCGTGCATCGGCAGGGGCCTCACGAACGACCGGCCAACGTACTCCCTCAGGGGCTCCTTCGAGCCCTCGTCGGCCAGCAGAGTCTCGTACTGCACCAGGAACTTGTCGCTGTTGTCGGAGCTTCGGCGGCGCCGCTTGATGTAGTTTCTCGTGGAGGGCGGCTGGAGGACGGTGGCGACGTACCAGGCGTCACGGAAGCCGTCGTCGTCGCTGCTGACCTCGACCCGCGAGCCCTTGGGGAATAGTTCCTCGGCCTTGACGCCGCCGCTGCTGGTACTGATACCGGAGCTCCTCTTCATCGTTTTGGTTTAGGCAGTTGCAAAATTGACAAATTGGGGGAGCGGGGAGACTGTGTAGGGGTACATTGTTGGTGGGTTATGCCGAAAGTCGTGATTTCTGACTGGTTTTTGGGTTTCGAGTGCGTGGAGAGGGAGAGGGAGAGGGAGAGGGGGGGTGGTGATCAGCACGAAGACCAAAGCTTGCAGCTGTTCTCCGAGCAGAGCGCCGAGTTATGGAGTGACTCCGTCGAGGAAATGAGTACAGTGACGTCACTGATGGTGATAGAGCACCACGGTTGTGTATGCAAATAGTACTGTTGACCGTTGTCCATGAATTTGGATAATGAAATATACTCCGTCCATCCAAAATCATATTTCTCTCTTTTTTTTTTTTTTTAATCGTCTCTAAAAAATTGTTCACTTTTAAATTAATAAGATTTTATAAGTACTTTTATAATTTTTTTTATTTTATTTTTTTCTCTAAATTTAACTCTTCACCAACTCATTTTCTCCTAGGTCTGTGGGGAATCAGCTGCTGAATGCTTGAAGTATGCTGCCAAAAGAGTAGTCACAGGTTTGGAGTTTTCCATACCAAAGCACTGCAGTACTCGCTCAATGTACTTTTTCTGGGATAAGTACAAAATTCTTGCAGGTCCATCCATCTGAATATGAATCTCCATCTCTAATATCCTCTTTGTTGCACCTAAGTCTTTCATCTCAAATTCTCTTTTCAAATGTTCTTTCAAACCATTGATATCTGACATTGATGTCAACAATCAACATGTCATCAATATACAATAACAATTATCAATGAGAACCATCTGTGAACCTCTGGTGATAGATACAACTGTCATAGGCACTCTTTGTATAATCTCTATCTGTCATGAAAGTGTCGAACCACTTATACCAGTGACTTGGAGATTTCTTTAATCCATAAAAGGATATCTTCAACAAGCAAACATGATCTTTCTTATCCTGGATCACGAACCTCTCTGGCTGACGCATGAATATGTGATATTCTAACTCACCGTGTAAAAAATCTATCTTGACATCTAGTTGTTCTAACTCCAAGTCATACAGCGAAACCATAGTAAGCAACACTCTTATCGAAGTATATTTTATTGCAGGAAATTTTTTTTCATTATAATCAACACCTTCTCTCTGAGTAAAACCCTTAGCTACCAAGCTTGCTTTATATCTTGCATATTCCATTCCAGGAACTCCCTATTCTTCTTGTAGACCTATTTGCAACCTTTAATCTTTTGACCCATAGGCAATTTCACCAGTTTCCATGTTTGATTCTTATAAAGAGATTCCATATCCTCACTCATAGCAACTGTCCACTGCTGATTTCATGCTCTTGATGGCCTTTTTATATGTAACAGGCTCTTCAACCTCAATAGCCTCTGCCACACTAAGAGTATAAGCAACCATATCCACATCATACTTCTGAGGAGGTCAAAATTCTCTTCTCGATTTGTTTCTGGCAATGATATATGTTGTTCTTGAGGTACTTCATTTTTCTCGGTAGAATGAGAACCATCTTCCTCATCTGTAAGAATTATAGGTAAAGAGTCTAGAGCTTGAACCTTCAGCTCCACCTTCACCCTGACACTGTGGTCTTTCCCTGCATCAATCAACTCCTCATTCTTCAAAAGCATCGAAGACTCATCAAAGGTCACATCTCTGTTAATTAAGAACCCGAATGACTTAGAATCGGGACACCATAACTGGTTCACTTTTACCCCACTTGCATAGCCTAAGAAAATGCACTTCTTTGCTGTCGGTTCAAGTTTACCATCATTAACATGAGCACAAGCAAGACAACCAAATATCCTCAAATTTTCATAATTAGCATGCTTGTGAGACCAAACTTTTACAGGAGTCTTGCAATCAATTGCAACCGATGGAGACCTATTCACCAAATATGCAGACGTGTTAACAGCTTCTGCCCAAAATTCCTCCGATAACTTGGCATTTGAAAGCATACACCGAGCAGTCTCAATGAGAGTTCTATTCATCCGCTCTGGAACCCCATTCTGATGTGGCATTTTTCTAACACTGCAATGCATCACTATGCCTTCATTCTTGCAGAACTCAGTGAACTCATTCAAACAGAATTCCATGCGATTGTCAGTCCTCAATGGGAGTTTTATTCATCCAAACATGGTTGAGTCCTCAAACGAAAAACTCAAGCGGAGGGAAAATACCGGTGGAAGGCACGTACGTCCCACTGCCTGAGCAAGCGAGCCAACCTCCAAAGGTGATGGCTCGATGACAACATCGGCCAATGACTCGACTTCCACATGCGGAGAATGACCCAATTCCAAAGAATGATCCGTTGGTAGTAACTGGGATATTGGAGGAGCGTGGCCCAAGGAAGGAGAGTGAGCCAATTTAGTATGAGCTAAGTCAGAGAGTATAGGTTCTTGAAGCCCAACACGGTTACTTGAAGAAAAGGATCCATATTGGTCCAATATTCCACAACCAGTGGAAATAAAGTTATGAAATGAAATAGTATGCAGCGTATGGTCCTGTTTTGCGGTCAGTCCATTAGTATGTCCAATTAAAGTAGGCCCAGTAGTAGGAAGAACATTCTTCAGTCCATTAGTATGTCCAATTGAAGCCACGCGTGGTAGAACATTCTTCAAATTTTACGCGTCTAGCCCTAGCTTAAATTCTATCTACGTTTGATATAATAATGCAATTGTAGCACGCACGATTAAGTCGAGCTGTGCTTTCACCTTTTAGTTTATTTCAATACAAAAGCTTCACTTCGTAAAATCGGTGAGGTTTTTGTATTTACACGTTTATCTTCCCACTATACTCGTCTTCAGTTTAGAGTCCTTTTTTCGGGTGATCCATCATTGACAATGAGCAATTCAAATGAGCGACCCTGAAAATTTATAAATTTCATTTTATTATCTTCAAGGATACAGGTTAATGGACAATCTTGTTTTCTTCATTAGTAGAGCTCCATTATAGTTGTTTCTCAAGTCAATCAAGCAAAAACGTACTTTCTTAATGTATCTCTTCTTCCATTTTCAAGTCATATATGAATTGGGATCGTATCTCTTTTATTGAAGTTGTTGCTATCTCATCCTGGCCATGCACACTTGGACCTCTGCTATACTGTCTGGCAACCCCGATCGGCCGGCCTGCTCCTGTCACGCTACTCGATCGACCGGCTTCACCGGCCGACGTGCCTACCTCGGTTGGCTGCGCACATTTGGACTACCTCGCCGACTCCGCGACCCCCGTCTCTCACGCTCAAGAGCTGACTCTACGAGCCCCATTGCCTGCGTCCTCGCGCCAACTCTGCGACGTCCGTCATCGGGCTCGAGCGCCAACTCTGCGACACCCATTGATGCGCATGTGCATCGTTCATGCGTCATGTGCCCCTGGCACAATGCTTGACTCTACAACACTTTTCGTCGCGCCCGTGCGTCATATCCATGTCAAGTGCCCCGATATTTTACCACTCTGTCGTGCCCACGCTCCGCGCTGTTTATGCAGTCACGTCCCCTGGCTCTCTGTCACACTATCATGCCGTCAGCACCGCACACAGTCCACTATGCCCATGTGTAATGCCGCTAATACAGTCGTGCCCCCTGGCATCCTGTCACACTATCACGCCCTCGCGTAGGTCCATCTTTTCACCATACCATGCACACCTTGCCTTGGTCGTGGAACATGCTTCGATCCATTCTCCAGAGTGTGTAGCATCCTGAGGGGATAGACGACTCCTCCGGGACACTATCTCCATCAGGGAGCTCTAAGTGCTCCGGTATGAAGACTACCATTTTGCCAGGTAAATGGCTCCTCCGAGATGTTACCTTGGCCCGTTGGGTAGGCGACTCTTCCGGGACACTACCTTGGCGCGCTCTGAGTGCTCTGGCACAAGGACTCACCCGCGGCTAGACCAGGCAAAAAAAGGCCCGGACCCGCGGGTCGATCCGTACCTGGCCAAAAAAACCCCAGTACAGGGACCTATTTTGAAGACCCGTTGACAGCAGACCTATACCCGAACCGGACTGTAATTTTCGGGTAAATTCGGGCCGGGTATGATTTACTCGGGCTACCCGTATTTTGTACTATATAACTAAGTGTTAGGGTTTCTATTTAGATTCACTCATTTTTTTCTTGCACCGCTCTTCCTTCCCTCCCTTCCTCTCTGAACTTTCTCTCTCCCACAGTGCTGCTCTACATCTCTCACCCCCAGTGCTGCTCTCATTCTCTCACCCTTGGTACTGCTCTCTCGTGACGGCGCTGCTCTTTCGTGTCGTGACTTGGCTCTCTCCATCGACGACCAATCTATGCCAGATACTCTCACGACGTCACTTTCTTTATCGACGACCAAGCTACGCCAGATCCGCCGCAGATCCACCTCCAATGTCTCCGGTGCCACGTCTATGCCACATCTCCGACGCCACATCTCCGACGCCACATCTCCGATCATGAAAGGGATAGTACAGAACTTACAGCAAAGACCAAAGTGGTCTCCGATCGACTTTCTTACGCTTTTTGAGTTTAGCAAATTTTTTTTTCCCCAGATCTATTTGTTATTTGTGTTTATGAAGTATTTTACTACTATGTGCTTATTGTGTTATTGTGTTCAGATTGAAAGTGCTTATTGTGTTGGATTTGAGACCTGAGATGATCACTTCCCAAATGAATTGTAGAAATTAAATTAGAAAATGTGTAGTAGTAAAAAAGAAGGAAAAAGTACTCCAAAAGAATTAGCTCGATGAATATCAGGTAATAAAAAATTTAAAATAATAATAATTAAAAAAATCAAAATAATAATTTATCCGCGTGTAATACCCGGCCCACCTTGGTAGGGTACAGGTACTAAAAAGCTCTACCCGAAAAAAACTGGATAAAATTTACCCGTTTGCATGGTCGGGGATAGACGACTCCTCCGAGACACTATCTCCGCCAGGGAGCTTTAATTCCCCTTCTGCCAAGTAGATGGCTCCTCCGGGATGCTACCTCGGCCCGTCAGATGGGCGACTCCTCTGGGACACTACCTTGGTGCGCTCCAAGTGCTCCGGCACAAGGACTCACCTGCAGGATAGGCGACTCCTCCGGGACACTATCTCTGCCAGGATGTCTGCATGACTAGCCTACGTGAAATTGTGAAAGCCGCTTATCAATTACTACTGCCAGTCGTCTTATCTTTTGTTGACAACTGTCTAACTCCATGCATTCATGCCAATCATTACTGCCAATTGTCTCATTCTTGTTGACAACTTTTCTTTATGTACAATTTCATTCAAATCTCGTTTCCCGCAGAATTAACATCAAACTGCCTAATCTTATTGACATCAAATTGCCTAATCTTGTCATATCATTATTGACAATTGGCGGCACCCTCAATAACTGTAACAGTTATGCCAACTTCTTTGATGAACGCGCGTCTTCTCAAACACCTTTTCCTGTGTGGTTCTTAGCATTCCACGTGTCTGCACTTCTATTGGTCATGGTAAACATATTTATGTAGCCAATATTTACCCCTTGACTCTTGCGACGTATGTAGTCATGCGAGTTAATTCCTGATCCGACTCAACCTCTAGCAGTTTCATCCATTACTCAACCGTTTTGATAAGGGTAAGTCTAACTCTTCAACTTATTCTAGTTAAACATAACTTGTTTTACCTTCAAGACTTTACTCTTGCTCCTTTCATAACTGAAACCCTTTACCTGTTATTCTATTGTAATTCTCAAAAGCCATGGGAAAGTGGAAACCCATCTCGAAAGGTGACGAAGGAGATGGAGTTATTTGTCCACACAACCCTCAATGGGGCGTTGGTGCCTTTATGGCTCCGTTGAACCAATTTACACACGCATTCTGATCCTATCTAAAAAACGCCCAAAATTGATCAATCCTCATATTTTGGATCCTTTTTTAGGAGCTAACCTCAATCTTTAGAGGGATACTCGATTAATGAATCAGATTAGCTTCTGCAAAGCACACCTTATCTAAATTGGAAAGGCTGGGATGAATCTAGGCTGTCGATTTTGTCTTGGCCTACCCTTATTCACGCCGATTGGGGTTTATGGGTTTGTCGGCTTCTTATTCCTATCAATGGAGACGACAAGGTATCCATGAACTCATTCACATGTCTAAGAATCCTCCTAAGGTGGATCAATGGCTTTTAAGCTCATCTTTTTATTTCTGGTCCATTACTAGCAATCATGCCAATGCATTATCCAATTATAACCTTTCTGGCTTATCCTTTGATCTCCTTGTAATTCCCGCGATATTCTGAAACATTTAAATGATGTTTCAAGAAATCGCGTTCTAAACACGCAGATACCTCACCCGATTTGAAAGAATTAGCTATCTTATTATGGAAGTGGCTTTCTCCCCATGATTTTTATGTGTTGAGTTTATCTTTGACTAGGAAATACATGAATTTAGCGTATGCACTTGCACCTCTTTTGCTAGGTAGTCTGTATAGGGCTATGTTCACGATGATGAATAAAAAATTCTACTGGATTCGATGGCCTTTTCTGGTTAGTCTAAATGTGGCTGCAAACCTATTTCTCAGAGTTCGCGCCTTCGATTCCCCTCCAGCCTACTACTCCTTTCTTTACCTATGGTCATTGCCTGTCTTTGGTCAAGATAAGACTTCATTCTTTCATATCTTGCTTTCGTTTCTTTTTTTGCTTTACTCACATCAAACGCTCACACCCATTCTTTTCTAAAGAATTCGGCCTTGACTGGTTTAGGAGCCTCCGAACTGGCATAGATGAGGGGATGTTTAAAGAATCGCAAGACTTTATGTAGAGAGTGTGGGCCAATTTCTTATGTGGATGTTTTTATACATGTGGGTGGCCAAATTAGTAGCACGCCTTTTGGGGTATGCAGCTATGAGCGGTATACACCATCTCAGTGGCTAATAATTTGGATTGGTTCAAGGGATACCGGTTTCTTAGAGGCCAAAGAAAGGCTCAAAAGGGTGACTCCCAACCATATTCGGGCGATAGACAGGGATGTTGATCGATCGAATGATAACTTTGTCATGTCGAACTTTGTGATCCGAACCGCTGAATTAGTTCGCCCCTTTGATGCATGGTATCAATGCAAGGTTTCCAAACTATGCGATGGCCTCAAGTATGTCGATTGTAGCTCTAGATAATCCAAATCGACTAGGTATCGTATTTTGGCTTTTCAATATTTGTTTATGCTATTATTACTAGTCATTTACCATATTTTGACTTTATCAATATAGCCGAAGGAATCAACAATCCTAATACGCCAGGGAAAAGGAGAAAATTTCCTTCTTAGGAGCCTTCTCGACAAGTGTGGGCCAAGAAAGGAAAAAGAACCAGCTGTCAAGCCTTTACCCGATGAGCCTAAGCCTGATGAAATTACAGATGATCCATCCCAAGAGTCTTCCATAGAAGAAGACTCTGAGGATGCCATTGATGAAAAAGAAGAAGAAGAAGACAACGTACCTCTCATCCGGAAGGGCAAGAAATCCAAGAGAAGAGGAAGCAAACAAGTTAAGCCTTTGGTGAAGCTTCTTTAGATCCTCAATTGACGGAGCCAATATCGACTGTTCCCTTGAGCATGGTTCCTATTGCATACACATCTTCGGCTATTGGTAGCATGCTAACATCCTCATCAAGTAAGTAACATCTATCGATTTATGATATCCCATTGATGACGGTTTTTTAAGAAGATTGACCATTGAGTTTGGCTTTTTCAGTTGATGAGAGTGCTAGGCAGTTAAAAAATTAGCCACTGAAGTAAGGACCCCTGTCGATCTGAGTGGAATGCCAGAAGCAACTGCAGAAGCCGTTGTTGTTCCAGTTGATACGCATAAAGACCCAATGACAATCCAAACTGGTGTGACAAATACTAAACCTAAAGCCACTTGGAAGAAGAGTATAGCTCATAAAACCCATTTCAGTACGAGGACTAGGGCTTTAAAGGTATTTTTCTTCTTTTCACAAGTTTATTTATCAGCCGTTTGTCATACCTCTTACCCTCTTCTTAGGATTTGGGTGGTATTACCATCGATTTGACTCAGAAAAGCACGAGCAAAAAAAAAGGTAACCTCTTCAAGCGATACCAGTTGTACCGATGCCTCCATTGATACACCGACCAATATAGAACCCCTTGGCAACGAGGGTGCTTCAATCATTTCTGGTCATCAATTTTCACCAGCGTCTTAACAGGTGGGTTGATACTTAACGCTATTGCTTTGTGCCATTTTCGATGGTTCACATCTTGTTTTTAATTTCGGTAGGGCAATGATGAATCTTGGGACATTCAAGGCGATGAGGACTCCAGTGATCATCATTCTAACCAATCAGAGAATGTCTCATTAATCATCTCTCATATTCCTAAAGTTCACTCATCAGCTTGAGTTAGTCACTCTCCAGCCGTAAGTCCAATCAAGAGCCCAACCATGGTTACTCCAGGTACCGCTCAAACAACTATTGTCTTTACTATGAATGAACTGGTTGTTCTAATGCCCTTGTCAATCACTCCAAGCTCACCAGTAGTTGCTCAATCAACAGGAAAGACATGAGACACTTCTGCTGCGAATGAGCCGATCCACCCTATACTCGTACCAAATACATCATTTGATCGTGAGTTATTGCCAGTGATCGATGAAATCAATTAAAAATTTCAACAGCTCCAAGCAGCCATCAGTACCTATTCTTGGCCTTTTACAGAGATGTCATCTTCTACTACAAGCATTGATGTGACTGCTGTGTAGAGCATTTTCAAAAGTCTGCTCAGTCATCGACTTTCGGATGTATTGGCCAATGATGATGCAGTATCGAAGCTGAATGGTTTGATAGACACCTTAGCTAACAATGCATATATACTAAATAGTGCACAAGCAAAATTAATTACCACTTTGAAGTTACAGATTCTGCTTGTATCTTTTTCTTGGAAGCAAGGGATGAACATCAAGTCAAGTACCCAAATGGTGGATAAAGACATCGATGCCTTAAACATGAAGATCCAAGAGAAGCATCAAGCCAGTCTGTAGATTTCAAAGGACATTGAACAAGTCACGTATGAGATAAAGGAACTAGAAGTCAAGATGACTGTTTTGAAGCAAAAGGAGCAAGATTTACTCCAACAGCAAGGTGCAGTCTATCAAGAAGCAGTTGATTTGGCTAAAGCTCGGGAGGAACCACTAAAAAAATGAGCAAGGGCTCACTCTCAACTTGCCTTTGCAGATCAGATCATTTTCAAGGCTGAATCACAATGGAAAGATATACAGACTGCTTTTGATATTTGAACTTATTTGCAACTGTCCTGTTTTACATCTTTGTTTATCAAAATGATTTCTCCAATTTTTTTATCAGAACAATCTTTTTAGCCGAATCTTGTTCTTTTCTTGACCATTGTTTCAATGTTACAACATCGCTGGTTTTGTCTTACGTTATATAGCCTTTGACAGGCTAATGCAAACTTTCTTTATCGATTGGTTCGACCCCTTCCTACGTAGAAGGAAAATATATATTTTAAATATCGGCCATTGATTAGTTTGGCATGCAATTGCCCCCTAAGGATTTTAACCAATATGCTCCCTCTTTTAGCACTTTATGCACTTGAAAAGGTCCTTCCTAATTTGGGGACCATTTTCAAACTTTGGATCTATAGATCCTATTGGGAAAATGGTCTTCCAAACCAAATCCTTTTCCTTAAACGATTTAGGTAAAACTCTTCTATTATAGGGCGTGATTATTTTTAGCTTTTGAGCATGCAATCTATCTAGAGCGTCCAATTAATGGTTGTCTAAATCTTTCAACTCGATTGCCATGGCCTCATTGTATTCTGTCACAGGAAGATTATTCTGCATAGCCACGCGAAATGACTTGATTGTTATCTCCATTGGCAGCATGAAATCATGCCCAAATGTCAAAGCGTACGAAGTTAATCCCGTGCTAGACTTTGAAGAAGTTTGAAATGCCCATAGAACTTCTGATAACAATCGATGACATCACTAAGAATGTCTTCAATTGCCCTCTCCATGATATGCTTTATCAATTTGTTTGTAGCTTCGACTTGACCATTTGCTTATGTGTAATATAGAGTGAAGTTCAATATTTTGAATTTATATCCCTTAGCAAACACAAGTAATTGGCCCTCGGTAGACTTTGACATGCTTTTAAGAAGTTAATCTTGTGCTAGACTTTGAAGAAGTTCAAAATGCCTATAAAACCTCTGATAACAATCGATGCCATTACTAGAAGTGTCTTTAATTGCCCTCTCCATAATATGCTTTATCAATTTTTTATAGCTTCGGTTTGACCATCTCCTTGTGCATAATATGGGGTGGAGTTCAATATTTTGAATTTATATTCCTATATTTTGGGGGGGGGGGGGGGGTTAAACAATACCTCTATCAGCCATAATAGTTTGAGGTAATCCAAATCGATGGATTATATATATATTTTTGATGAATGTGATGACATCATCTTGAATGACTGTCTTCATCGGCTTTGCTTCAGTCCACTTGGTAGAATAATCAGTCGCGACAATGATAAAACCATATTGCTTAGATAAGTGGGAATGTATCTGGCTTATCAAATCCATAGCCCACCCACGAAAAGGCCATGGTTTTACTATCAATTATAAATCTATACAATGCTCTCGAAGGATCGCTCTATGCTTTTGGCAAGCTTGGCACCCCTTTGCATCTGATGCAATCTTCCATTATGGTGGGCCAATAATGACCATGTCGTCTAATCATCCATCTCATCTTGACACCTGCTTGATGGGCACCACAAGTACCTTCGTGTACTTCAGCTCTCACTTGCATGGCTTCTTGTTGTCTTAAACATCTTAACACCAGTCCTTCTGGCATTCGTTTGAACAAATCGTTATTTAGAATAAAATACTTAACTGCTTGTAACTTTATCTTCCTCTCCACTCTTGATTGAGGATTCTGTAGAAATTGAATAATGGGAGTTCGCCAATCATCTTGGGCCAAATCAATTAGATTAATGGATTAACAATCTCTACTTGCTTATATCTGTCACCGATCGATGGCAAGTGTTTTGACACTTTTACCCATTGTTTGCTAACTTCATCCAAGATTCTTAACCATGAAGCCAATTGAGCCATGACATTGGCATCCCCATTGCTCAATCTTAGGACATGAGTTATAGTTACATGATCAAACGTTTTTAGCAAATACGAAGCAAAACTGAAATACATTTTCAAACCAGGAGCATTTCGGTCAATTGTTTTATAACTAGCTGGGAATCTCCAAATATTTGCACAATTGTTATATGCATATCCAACAATATTTCTATACTGATAATCAAAGCTTCATACTTTGCTTGACTATTAGATCAATTTTTCTCAATTTGAAAAGCAAATTGATGAACATTCTCTATGGGTGAAATTAACACTACCCCAGCTCTGACTCCAATACCGATTTTTGATCCGTCGAATATCATTTTCCCAGGGACGATACTGACGTACATTACTTTTCTCTCGATATCATCACTTGGATGATCTGCCGATAAATCTACCAATGCTTGTCCTTTCACATCTTTTTGAGGAATGTAGGTTAGGCTGTACTCTATCAAAGCTAGCACCCATTTTCCCACGTAATACCGATCTCGATAGCATATATTTTCTCAAATCAGTTTGCGCTAATACTAACACATTCAAAGGCAACATATAGTATCGAAGCTTAACTGCAGTAGAATACAAAGTCAAACATAGTTTTTCTACTGTAAAATATTTTTGTTCAGTTACATTTAAGCCTCGACTAAACAACTAAAATGCCTGCTCGAAGCCCTGATTGTTCTCTTGATCCAGCAAACTGCCAAACGAAGACTCCGCGACTGATACATACAACTTCAATGGCCTTCCGATTCTCAGTGGCATCAAGAGTGGGGGCTTGACCAAGTATTCCTTTATCGCCTCAGAATCTTGTTGATGTTTTGCTCCCTAGTGATATTCAGTGTCCTCTTTTGACCCCAACAGTGTTGAGAAAACTTTTGTTTTTCGTGCTAAGTTGGCAACGAATCTACGTAAGAAATTGACTTGGTCTAAAAAATGCTAAAGCTCTTTCTTGTTTTAAAGAGGTTTAGCGTTTATGATGGCCTTTGCTTTATTTATATCGATTTCAATTCCATTCTGGTGGACCAAAAATCCTAAAAAATTTCATCTAGAAACTCCGAAAGCACATTTCAAAGGATTCATTATCAAACCATGTTTTCTCATTCTTATGAAGGCGTCTTCTAGATGCTTTATATGCTCCTAATGATCATCTGACTTAACAATTACGTCATCGATATATACTTCTAGAAATTTATCAAAAATACATGAAAGATTAAATTCATTGCCCTTTGCTATGTGGCCTCAGCATTCTTTAGGCCAAAGGGCATTACTACATATTCAAATGTCTCGATCGCTCCGAGGCATCTAAATGTCATCTTATGAACGTCTTCATTCCTAATGAAAATCTGGTTATACCCAGCATTTCTGTCCATAAACAACATGACCACATGCTTTGATACCGAATCAACTAATAAATTAACGACATGCATAGCAAATTGGTCTTTAGGAGTAGCGCTATTTAGATTTCTGAAATCAATGCATACTCTTAGCTTACCATTTTTGTTCAACACATGAACTATATTAGACATCCATTCAACATACCTGGCTGGTCAGATGAACCTTACGTTGATCAGCCGCTCGTTTTCCTCTTACAACAACAATGTCACTTCATTTGACATCTTCTTGGGTGCCTGTATGAATGGTCTGAATCCTTGTTTGATCGGAAACCTATGTTCCACTGGCCTTCTAACCAAGCCGAACATCTTCTCATTTCTCCGAGTCAAGCAGTCCTTATAACTCCTAACCAGTTCTATCATCTGCTTTTGTACTTCTTCTGGTAATCAAGAGTGAGTGAAGATAGGACGTGGACTGACTTTTCTTCCCAAGTTTACTTCCACCAAAGGATCTTGTGTTTATGCTTTCAAATCATCTAACTTCACCGGAGCTAATCTTAGATCCTGTAACTAGATTCCATCTAGTCAATCTCCTTCATCATCTTCTATGCATTCCGCCCAATCAATAGAAGACAACTTCGCCAATCTTTTGTCATGGCATAGATCATCAATTTTTTAAAGGTCGCCATTATTGCGTCATATCCTATCTTATTCTTATCTATGGGATCAACCGTTATCGGTTTTACTTCCTAATTTTTGACATCCTCTACACTTCCTTTATTAATGACGGAAATTTTTTCTAACTTCTATTGTTCATCACATTCTTTCCTTTCATAACTATTCATCAACAATTGTTCTCACACTTATTTGACAACGACCTTCTGATGCTAGGTCCATGCATTTCTTCTCTTATCTGCACAGTATCTATTACGGACTTTCCAAAATCGATACCTTGACCATATATTACCATCCAATCCTTAGCTAACGTCAATGGCTATATCCCCTGCTGATAGAATTTTGCTTCTATGCAATTCGAATTAGTTAGGAATGGTTTATCGTCTGCCCAAACCAATTCTGCCACCTTCTTTCCATCATTTTCCTCCCTCTGAAATATCAGCACCTGATGAAGGGAATATGGTATGCAACCATTGATATGGATCCAATCCCTTCCAAGTAAACCATTAGAACACTATGAGGCGTCGATGACAAAGAACGATGACATCTTTGTCTTTTTTCCCAATGTGAGTTCTATCAAGACCATACATTTTGGCCTTGAGACACCCCCAACAAAATTGGTACCATAACTTCAGATGGGATTGAATCTTTCTCATCTTTGCACAACCTTTTCAACATCCTAGTAGGCGGAATGTTCACCGCGGCACCATTATCGACCAGAACTCTGATCATCGGTTGATCGTCCATAAATGTGGAAATGAACAGAGGCTTTAAATGCCTTGTCCTCTACGGGTCTGGCCTGGTCATATGACCCGATTCCCATGGTCGATAATCGTGCCTCTATTGGAATGATTCCATTATATTCCATCAAATGTACTCTCTTTCTTTTCGAGGATAAAACCACTTGGCGTCGGGGCCTTTTCATCCTCTACATCTTTTACATTCTACAGGAACTGCTCTTCTTTTGCCTCAAAGGTGAGAGGCAAAATAAATACCATGTTGCAATCAATACTAACCTCATGTTCGCCAAAGAGTAGTTTCCTCTTTACTTCTACTTTCTTATCGTTCATAGCTATCAAACCTTCTTTTTCTTCATCTTTCTTACTCAAAGCTTCTATATTTGGCTCATTGCCAATCAATGGCTCTTTAACCTACTTGAATTTTCTAACCATGTTGATATCCTTGCCTAGATTCTTAACCATCACCCCAGGCATCACTTCTCATGTAGGTCTTTGTTGTACACTCTTAGCTATATCCTGACAGTCTGCCCCCTTGTCCACGTCCATTTCCTTCGCTCGATTTGAGCTTGCTGAATTTCTAACTCTTTCCGCATTGTGGCGGTAAATTTTCTTTAAACTCTCATCCTTTGCATTCTGCTCAAATCTTGATAAGTTCCTGGATATGAAAACTTCTCCTGACCGACTTTGTGTGCCATTGATTATCGAGTGACACTTTAGGTTTGAGCATTATCGGCTCTCTTTGATACTCATTCATCATTCTCGGCTCACCTCTTTGGCTGGCCATTATGGAATTTTTGCCTTTGTAGTTCTTGAATATATATATAGGATCAAAGGGCTCAAATCTTGGTTTCATCATTCTCAAGCCAAAATGTCCTGACCCAACGTTATTTTGATAGATCACCTGATTGGTCATATTCGGTTGTCTGAAGCTCCTACCTGGTTGTTTCGAGAAATTTTGTTGTTCTTGACTCTTCTTTCGATAACCTTCCTGTAACATCTTCTTTTGGGCTAAATCTATCATCTATTCTTTTTGCCACAATCTTTTTGAGCACTCGCTTGAAGAACCACAACTTTGACACACTGGTTACCTGACATGCCCGATTTAGATACGGATGTCCCCAGTTTCAACAACAAACTTCTTTTATTGGAACTAGACTCTTCGTCAGCCCATATGATTCTTTCTTTCTTCTTGCTGTTACATCCAGTGTTTCCGTCCATATAAGAATTGAATCCTTCATCAGCCCGTATCACCTTTTTCTCTGTCTTTTTACTACCGATGTTCCTCTCCAATGGTTTCCTTGCTTTAAAATTGCCTTCTTCTGAACTTTTGTCATTGCTCGAACACTCGATTAGACTATAATCAATCGATACCATGTTGACATCAAACGTTATTAATGGAAAGAGATCACTGTCAACTTCCACCACTTCCTTATCCTTGTCAACAAACTTCCAGAGCCCTGCTTCGATTTGATCTTGCACTGCATTACAAAAAATAACAAAATTATTAGTATTGTGACTAATGGTATTGTGCCACATACAAAATTTAGCTTTCTTATCCTTTGGGGCTCTAAGGGGGCCTTGAAGTTGGATGAACTTAATCTTCAGAAAATAGTCAAAAATATGATCTGCCTGATTAATGTCGAATAACTATTTTCGTAATACAGGTGATAAATTCAACTTGTTAGGCTGCTTTAAAGGTAGCTGATAGGACTTCTAACTTAGACCAAAGGCTTGCAAGTGACTGGTTTCTTTCCGACCAATTCTCCAGCTTCTACTTCCAAATCGATAGGATCTTGAAAATAGGTCCCCATCGATGAACTTTTTCTAACATGCTCCTCTCTTAATAACATTTCATATCTAGCCACCCTATAGGATAACTCAAAACGTTTCTGAACTCCCTTCCCTCAAAATTTTTTTGAATCACAAGATCTAGGCCATTAAGAGGTAGATTTGCCAATTATGACTCTGACATTTGGAAATGGCATTTATTGTTAGAGGCTTTAAAACTTTCTAAGAATTTTTCAGCACTTTCCCCTGAGAATTGTTTCAATCTAGCCAAATCGGCCGGAACAATTTATGGTTCTATTTTGAAATTTTGTACATGGAAAAAATCTTTCATGTCTCTCAAAGAAAACACTGGTGGTTGATTTGCGAACCATAAAAAAGCCACCCCAGTCAGTGAATATTGAAACCATTTTAATTTGACCCACTCGTGTTGGCCTGAATCCCCCCACTGGAAATTAAACTTTGTGACATACTCGATAGTCGGCTGGTTTCCTTCCCCATGGAAAAGGCTAAACTCTCAAATTTTTACTCCCCTAGGTATTTCATCTGGTCGATCTCATCAGGGTACGATTTTCTATAAAGAGGCCTATCAATAGTTCTGTACCCTTAACCCGCACCCATTTGGTGAAACTCATAATGAGGTTGGGCTCCAAACCTAAGACCCAACTATTCTCTATCACCCTGGCTGTTTGTTCAAGTGATACTAACCACCACCTCAAACATAGGATTTTCAAATCGAGTGGTCCCCTCTTGATTTCTCTTATGAGGAGGGGTATACGTATTATCGACTCCCTGACCATTGATGTACTGGCCAACCCCATTCCTAGAAACTCGAATGTTGTTAGACCAAGTTGCAGGGCTCTTAGACCAATTTATGGTCGTGCCCTTTTTACTTGGCCCCAGATCTCGCTCATCGGCAGGCACAATAATGTACCAACCTGATTTTTATGTGTGGTTTGAACTTAACCCAATAGACTATTTTACAACACTCTCAATCCTCATGGGAGAATTATCTATCTCTATCGCGTCAGTTTGATAACTGACATGAGCCTTTCCCTTCTGCAGCTTTAATACTATTTTAGCACTAGAGGACATCTTCTTTTAGATCTCTTCTGATAGATCTTTAATTATTTTCCTTTCAGAGGCACTCCTTTCTTCTGCCAATCGTCTCATTTTGTCCACTGTTTTAGAACTGGACTAATCTTGGTTACTAGCTATTTGTTTAAAACAATATTTTGGTTTTGCATGACAATAACAAATTGGGACATCATAGCCGTAAATGCTTGCATTGATGAACTAATCTGGTTCATCAGTTGGTTCAAAGTCTAACCATTTTGATCGGTAGTAAGCATCTCGACATTAGGACTTGCACCATTGTTAAAGCTTTCCAAATTGGTACTTCTGGACTTTTAACATTAGTGTTCATGTTACTTCCTAGTCATACCATTAGTGGCTTGAATGTTTCTTATTTTGCCCAAACTACTACCGTTGTTGGCAGTTTGAGTCTCGGCGCCATTATTAGCGTCATTCAATCTTACAACATTACTATATGTGCTTGGCATTGTTTCCCTTTTTAGCTATAAGGGTCCCACCAGGAATGCCAATGTTTGTGCTGCTTGGCAAACTTACAATCAATTTGTACACACATGGTATAATCGATTAACAATGTAGGATCTTTTTTGCCTCTAAGGCCTAAGGACTTCACTAAAAATGAAAAAAAGGTAATCCTCGTCGTAATGCCTTCTATACAGGTTCTGATCACACATGATAAACTAGGTAACCCATCTTCACAGAGACATGCAACCTCTCGACGATGCTCCCTCGGGGTATTTTCCATCTGGGATAAAATTACGCATATCTTTGTACCATGGTTCCTTTGTCTCAACGTCACACATCGGCTCAACCATAAAGCAATAAGTTGGTCCGTCCCATTTTCCGATGATAAATGGTTCTACTTCTTACCCTTGGGGTACCTCTGTCATCAACACGAGGGTTGCTAATGTATCAGTGCCGAGGAAGATACTGGAAATCTATGTCCTCAAACTTATCCACAATCTTCTCCAAATGAGCATGGTAAGCCTGTAATTGCTTATCTTGGATGGATGATTAGGGCTGAATCTCCGTATACTGTAACTTCTCTCATACCTAGGCTCAAGGCCATTTCCAAGCCAACGATGCGTGCTTCATATTCGGACGTATTGTTGGTACCATGCCATTTTAGTTTGATGGTTATGGAAGTATGGGCACCCCCTGGAGAGATCAGAAGTACTCCTACACCAAATCCTTTGTCGTTTGCGGCTTCACCAAAGTACAACTTCCATCTAGTCCCTACCACCATGACACAGACGTTCTTGTCTGGAAAGTTTTGCTTCCCATTCACTGACATCTTTTGTACGTCAATCTGCTAACATGTCAGCCTCAGCTTTTCATTTTTCTGGCTTCTGGTTGAATATGTGAAATCAAGTTCAAAAAGTAACAGGAGCCACTTAGCAGTTCGATTAGATAGGGTTGGTTTCTCAAACAGGTACTTCATCGAGTCCATCATAGCCAACAACTTGATAAGGTTAGCCAAGACGTAGTGTCGCAGTTTCTGTCTTACCATACTAGCGAGACACATGTCTTCTTTAAAGCATAATAGTTCACTTCTCCTTCAATCAACTCTTTGATACCATAGTAGACGGCTCTTTCTGTCAACGAGTTTTCTAGATGTTGGGCTAGCATTGCTCTAGCGGTTGTGTCGATTACAGTCAGGTAAAGCAACAGAGGGTTATCCGGTGGCACTAGAGGGGTTAATCAAAGGAGTATTTTATTTGCCATTATGTTGTCATGTTCCTATTTTCTTTCCTGAAAGACTGTGGCTATCCTCATCCAAAACAATAGTCAAGCCAAATTTTCACTTGTCTTTCCTTCCAAAAGTCAGCCTCTCTTTCTGATTTTCTGGACTAATCGCCTAATCACCCCCCATGCTTTGGATCTTTACCCTTTTTCCCCTTCTTCAGTCAAAACTACACTGAAGAGTCTTCGCGCCAAGTGATAGCATTGGCATTAAGTTGGTCTCCTCAATGATTATCCTCATTAGCTAGAAGAGTGACAAATTGATCAATTCGATGCTCATTAGAATGTAAAATCCTAATTGGATTTTCGTCAGCATCGAATTTCTCTTCAAACATTCGGGAGTCGAACCAGGATCATCGAATCCAGATGACTTTAGTCTCCTCTTCTATCTGAGGTCGATGATAGCCTTGAACCATACTTTGAGATGATTTTTGGGAATCCTAGAATGTAAGTCCTAAACCTTCTTGCAAATGGGTCTCTTCTTTAGCCTTTTCGAGAAACATGATCTTTCTGCTGCTTGGAAAGTTCCAGTTTAGTTCTGCTCGCAATCTGCTCGGTAGTCAGAATTTTTTCCTGAATGCGGGACGACAACCAATTATTATAAGAATCCATCAGTACTGAGGGATCAGACGCTATGCCATTATATTCACTCCGGCATCAATGGGACGATGACGGCGTGACTGAGTCTCCGACCCTTTAGAAATGGTTGGAAGAAATGAGTTGTTGCAAAGAAACGAAATTGTTGTAAGACATTGGAGTGATTTGCTCATGACCAGATTGCCGAAGAATGCGACAAATGAAATAAAAAGATGAGAATCGCAGTCCTATGAGGCACATAGAGAGGTATTCATCGGTCCGTAGAATAGGTCCATGAGTCCTCCACCAGTTGCAATTACAAAGGATATCTTTGAACTCCTTAGTACATAAAATCGAGTCCAACCATCAATACCCGAACAACCCTCGAAGAGCAAAGGTCTAGACCTAAATAAGTGAGGATGATACTTCACTTCAGTCGGTTCAGCTCTTAATCTCATATGATCCAAGAACCACATATAGAGAAGTAAGGGACTACCTTTGAATTCAGCACTAAGGTCTTGGTGCACTTATAGCATTGATGGTCTCGGCAACCTCTGCCAGAACCTTTCCCTAGAGCAATATTTGAGAAACGAGGTCCACTATACTCACATCAGCGATTCGCAGACCCATAATGGTGAGATATTTAGCAATGTGTTAGAGGGGATTCCATTCTTTGGTTGAATTTCTATTCAATAGCTTGAAAATTGGCTCGCAAATCATTGGCAACTGAGATTTGAAACGACTAATATACTGAATCCTTCTTAAAAATCTACAAATCTATTTCTCATTCTTTGGTGGGAGCATCTCCATTATGGCTTTGACCTTAGCTGCGTCTACATCTATGCCCGCTTACTAACCAAGAACCCTAACAATTTACCGGCCATAACTCCAAATACACATTTATGGAGGTTGAGCCTCACGTTATATTGCTTCAATCTTTTGAAGTATTTCCTCAAAATTACACAATGATCCTCACTTCTTGGACTTAATAATCATGCCATCTACATATATCGCTACTTCTTTATGGATCATATCTTGGAAAACAGTAGTAGCGGCTTTTTGGTAGGTAGCTTCGTTGTTTTTCAACCTAGAAGGCATCATTGTATAGCAAAATGTCCCTAATATATATTGTGTTAAAAATAATATTTTAGTCTACATTTCAAGTTGCAGATGAATTAGGAACGTCTTTCTTTTATTGAAATTTATTAAACCACATCATAGAGTGGCTAAGTTACCAAATAGTTTGTGATGATCTCACTTTGATGTGTATATTTCAGCTAAGTTAATCATGAGCTCTAAATATCTCGTGATTTTGACGTAATTATTCCTGCCATAAAGTAGTTTAAATTAATAAATTCCTACTTCAGTAACTTAAAATTTTTGAGTTGGAACAAAGGAACGCCTTGCAAGCACAACTCACCATGTAGTAACTATATCATGCTCCATGTATGGCAACGAACATGTACAACACGTAGTTACTAATGAAGTAATTCGTTGAGGCCAACGATCACAATTTGATGGCATAAGTCACAAGCATCTTTTATTCGTGACTTGGGCTTTGCTTGTTATATACTAGAAAATCTTGTGTTCCAATTAAACTGGAGTTTACAATTACGTACTTGACCTTTTGTTTTAGGTAAAGAACTTGCACCATATAGTTACAATCTATATTTGACACAATAGCTTCATTCAAAAACTCAAGTACCATACAAGAAAACATGTTTGTAGTGACAGAATTTGGTTCCGTCACAAAAATTCCGTCACCTAACTAACCAATGTTAACTTCTAAAAACTAATGTAAATTTAGCAACCAAATAGTCCGTTGCTAGAAGTTTCAGCGACGAATGTATAATTTTGATTTGAAAAATTCGTTTTTAGCTTTAGAGAAAAGACCTAATGTATAATCTAGGGATAATATCACTTATATCCCTCACTTTAGGGGTAAATTACAGCCGAGGACACATGTTTGCGTTTATATCATTTATGTCCGTTAACCAGACAGAATACGAACGGTGTTAAAATTTTGCATGAAATGACATGATTGCCCTTGAGACCAAATCCATCCTCTCTCTCTTGCCCTTCTCTCTTCTTCCATCACCGTCAACCTCTCTCATTTCTCTCTTTTTCTTTTTTCCTTCCGCTCTCTTCTTCCCATTCTCCCACTCTCCAACACCTCATTCTCCCACTATATTAAACCCCAATATAATTTAGGCATCACAGCCAGAGTCTTATTTGAACCACTGCCTGTGGGTACGCAATGTGGAAGATCACCTAGCTCACCGAGTCGCTGCACACTAGCCCCGAGCCCATCATCAGGTCCGCAAACTCGGCTGAGCCCACCCGCCACTCTTGTCTGTGCTCAAATCCGGCAAGTTACCGATGATGTCAGTCAGGGTCCGCCCTAGATGGATTAGGTTCAGGGAGTCCACGTTTTGGTGAAACGACGATGGTGTTGCATTGTGGTGGTATGGTGTATCGTTGAATTGCATGTGAACCTTAGCTCCCCTATTGATCAGATTCACCCCTATCCCTCCTTCCCTTCCTCACTCCTCCATCTCTATGACTTTTCGATGGGACGCAGTGTAGAGAGAGGAGCGAAGATGAGATATTTTGTGGGTTTTAATTTCCACGGCTCACATCCAATTCAACTCTCACATTTCTAATTTGAAGCGAATATGAGATATTTTGTGGCTTTTCATTTTGGAGTATTAAGTAACATTGATTTGATTGGATTATGGAGATTGGGTGAAGAGAAGAAGGGGAGTTCATCGCCATCGGAAGAGGTGATTCCGATGGTTCTTTAAATTTTGTTGGTTGAGCCTGACTCCTGCGAAAATGGGTATGGCTGTATCGATAGTTATTGGTCAGTGGTATGGCCGTATGGTCGAGTGGTGCATCATCCGCGATGACACCGACTTAATCGCTATCGTCACCAACGTCGCCATAGACGTCTGCGGCAGTAGCAGAGGCGGCGGTGAGGGGATCTTTTTGCCGCTGTAGTCACCGCTGGACCGATTGTGAACGTGGCTGGTGGCGTGTTTATCGAATCTAACGGAGGATGAAACCTCTCTTTCTCTCTCGACGAAGGCCACACAAACAAGCATAAAAGAGATTTCATTGTTTTGACTGGAAAGAAAGAGAGGGTAGTATTGTCATTTTTAAAATATTGTATTGCTACATCAGCAAAAATCGTTAGTTTGGGTCACGGAACCCTAACGGTGGGCAAATCTGATACAATTTTTTTACATTTTGGATATGATTACAAATTTTTGAAACCTACGTCTTTGACTGTAATTTATCCCTAAACTGAGGGATATAAGTGATATTATCCCTATAATCTATGTGGTAGCTTTGGAGACCAGCAGTTTTTTTTTTGTGGCTATGGAAGTTTGCTTTGGCACCAATTACAGTACTTTGTTTGACCTTGTTGGGCAGTTGTGGAGTTGAGTGGAGGTTTGAAGAGATCAATTATTTTAGATAATTTCCATATATGTAATAGTCGGAGGGGAAAAAAAACAAGAAGAAGTCACCGAACCATATTTTTGTATAATTGTTTTGTTGTATGTTGTAATATGAATCTGTCACTGTGAATTATTCTGATGTTAATTTAGTGTAATTTATGATGGCGATGTAAAGCCGTCATAGATTAGTTTTGCAAGAATTTAGAAAGTAGAAATGTTCTCTAGGTTTAGTTATCGATAAGAAGTAAATTACTACTGATTTCTTATTTTTTTAAATGCAATTGTATATTATATATAAAAAAATCACGTGATGTTATTTGCCATTTTCTCCTTAGATATTCTATAGCATAATGCATATGCACGCTCACACTCTGAGAATAGTATGGATATATTTATCGTTACTTGACCGTCTCGAATTATCTCTATGTTCTCTGTTTTGTTTACTTGACCGGAATATGTTTTGTAATCTAAATTTGTATTTTGTTCGAGAACATGTATGAGTTGATTGGATGATATAATCTTCATATGGTCATTTTTTATGTTGTTGCCTAGTCATTCCATTCTATCACGGTGGTAACAGAAATAGTGAGCTTGCTTAGATAATGACTCAAGTGTAGTCTAATTAGATTATGTATGGGCATATAGGATCCATGATTCTTCATCATATCATTTATGATGTGAATTTTTAGTAATTGTTAGTTAAATTTATCTTTTATATGATTGTGCAGCCGTCCAGAAATACTGAGGATGATGATGGCAATGATGGTTTGGATGCCAACGAAGAGTATGACCTTGATGAGGACGGAAATTAAGTGACCAACTAATCCCCTCTCTTTAATTTGATATGTTCAAACATCAACTTACTTTCATGTTCAAGGATGATCGCTACTTTATGATAGTTTAGGATTTATGTTGGACTTGGTATTTTATGTGTTTGTGGATTTGTGGAGTTTTTGTTAATAGTTTTGTGGAGTTTATGTTGATGAAATTTGTGGAGCTTGATATGATAATGGATTTTGTGGAGATTGATGTAGTAATGGATTTTGTATGCTTGATGAGTTGATGGATTTGTTGTATACAGGTTTGAGAAGGAATGAGATTTGAAAAAAAGAGGCTGAACTATACTTCTTTTGTGTTCTACTTTTAGCGACGGTTATGATTTGTCGCTAAATGCATAAAACATTGATAAAATTTGCAAATCAAAAGTAGTGGCGAAATTTATGGTAAAAAGGAATTACTGACGGAATAGTTACCTTTCATGTGACGGAATTTTCCGTCACCAATTATTTTATACAAAATTTTAAAAAAAAATTAAATATAAAATACCTTTAGTGATGGAAATTTTCTTTCACTAAATGTCTCCATTCCGTCACATGTGGCGCGTGACGGAATCGTTAATTTCTGTCACTAACTTTTTAGTGACGAGGTTTTACGCTACGGAATCGTGTGACGGAATTTTCCGTCACTAAAACTTTTTGTGACGAAAATTACTTTTTTAGTGACGGAAATTTCCGTCACTAAAACCCTGTTTTCTTGTAGTGAAGTGTCGAATACGAATTTTGGAGTAAAAATGATTTTGGGCTGTAACAATACAAAATACTCAATTTCTTGTATCTTTTTTATGCTTAGGAGTAAACTATGTTAAAATTTACGCATATATTTGAACGCTGTGATTTGGACAATCCAGTACGGTATTGGTCTTTTTGCAAATTTAGATTCTACGAAGACCACGTAATTAGGTCGCATTCTTGAAATCTATTCGTTTAGTAGCACCAGATAACGTAATAATCTGAAGATTCTCCGATCAGTTGAAACCGGAAGCTATCAAACCGAAAGCTATCAACTCGGTAGAAAATAATTGATGGCTTGTCAATATGAAATGGGGTCCTAGGTGAACATTGTGGAAACGTTACTTTTATAATTTTTTGATGGTTTGTTACAAATAACTAATGGTTGGTATCGGCTTATCCCTAGAAATGTTAATCTTCCATTTTATTGTAAGGTAATCTCTTAAATCTTAACAAGGAATAAAAATAACTGGTGGCCTTCGACAATTTATGCAATATCACAATAGTATAGTTGGTAAGTAACTTTTCAAGTAAACTCGCAACTCGCGCACAAATAACGCCTAAGAAAGATCTCTTTCGCTGCATATGTGGTCGCAATAAAGACGTTTCTTCTACCGCACGTTCTACATACTAACTTTAGACAACACAGTTCTGGTTTAAGTTCCTTTTTCGCGTACTAATTTTTGAAGTTACAATTGTCACCTCAATCTTAATTGTCATGTTCGGCTAGAAACCAAAAAAACATTATTGCACGTAAGATCGAGTTCGTTATGACAATTTTAGAAACTTCGTAATGAATAATCCAGGTTTCGAACGACTTATTTGTCGTACTCTACGCTCGGTGTTCTATTAATAAATACCTTCTTGAATATGTGATTCTAGTTGTATGAGGGATTGTTATGAGGGCTCTATTACATCATGAGCATGACGCTAGTCATCCTTGACAATATTTTGAAGGTCATTTTTCGTGGTGACCACGTCAATTTCCATGCTTATGGTCTAGTTCACAGCTTAAGCTTTAAGAGAACAAAATCATATCCATTTTTTAAGGGAAAAACCTTTATGAGCTCGTAAAGAGTTGATGCGCTTGCCGTAATATCACCTAAGGGAAAAAACTTTATGAGCTCGTAAAGAGTTCTAGATTGTTTTTTATTTGCTGAAAGAATTAAGAGAAAATCCTACCTTCAATTTTAGATCGCAAGAAACTGTAACTGTGGTCTTAAACACAATGTTTAGTTCTTCATATTGTAAGGATTCGCGAAAGAAGTTCAAGTAATGGTTTGAAATTAATTATGGCAAGTAGTCATGCATGAAAGCTAGTAATGTGAAAACAAGTTCACAAATACGTGAATAATAAGAAGACAGAATCCACATTATATTGCGGTAATCCACATAAAGTTTTCAAAATCACATCTCCATTGCTACCTTTACTACCTACTCGAGACCACCTATTCTGATTTATATCAACTCCGTCCCCCACAACCAGGCATCTCTAACACCTATATATCTCGTCTATCATAATTCATTTAGCCCATCATCTATAAGGACGTCCCAATCTACCAACTTCAATAACCACTTCAGTTATTAATTTACTCTCACATCATCTTTAGAAATGGCTTCATCTGGTGAGAACAATTCCTCATACTTAACTAGGAACGAGAGTCAACTTAATGTTCCAAATCAACATTCAAGGATTCCCCTCCAAGGGTTTGAAAATGTAAGTGATCTTGGGTTGGCCTAGAGTTAATGTTGCATTATATATATTGTTGATACCTAAGAGTTTTTTAGATCTAATTCTACGTCGTTTTGTTCTTTTTATCAATAAATGTAAAAAATACGTTATAGCCGCCATCACAAGAAACAAAAGGCGAAACCGAAGGCGTTGAGGTGGCAGATCCCATATCGCCGCCATCACAAGAAACAAAAGGGGAAACCGAAGGCGTGAAGATGGTTGATCCCATATCCTACATGTTTCCTGAAAATTCGGACATTCAACCAATAATAACGGCTGAGGTAGGAATTTTCTCCTTTTAAGTTGTTCTCTTTTTTTTTGTGTGGCTAAACATCCTTTATATGATAACCCTAGCTCTAAGAGAGGTAAAAAAAATTAGGGTCAAAGAACAGAACTTAAAGGAAACTCAATTAAGTTTTAGGCACAAAAAAGTAATAAAAGTAGTATGAAAACAAGTGATGAATATGATATATTGATGAACTAATGATTTGTAGCGATAGCATCCTTTTAAGAAGTGGGAAAAAAAAAATCAGCATCAATAACAAGAATGAAGACCTTGAATATATGTGTATCTGTGTAGGGTAGGGCATGTGTGTGCGCGCGCGCGCAGGCACTTGAAATATGAATGTAAAACACTTGCATTCACTAATTGGTCTTAACACTACGATTTACACTATAGAATCTATCAACATTGGAGATATTGCCGTTCATGCCAAAGCGAGCCACAAGAGGATCATCAAAGATTCTCGATACTTCGGATGCGATAACAGTTCATCTAGAGCAGTGCTGCATTGACTACATAAAAAGGTCGGATAAGGTAATTTCATCCCTCAACCTCTCCCTTGAAACTGTATATTAACTCCCTTTGTATTTAAAATGAAATATGTAGGATAGCTTACCATTGTGATGTTTGACAAAATTTTGGATGTTGATACTTAGATTGTATTAGTGTGTTTTATGTTTAGTAGTTAATGCATGGTCACCTAACCTAGAAGTTAAAACTTGATAACGTAATCTAGAAACGATCCCGAGATGACTATATGTCTCGACGAACCAAGAATCAGAGCACTTTGACATGGAATGAACGACTAGAAGGATGGGCAATTCAGTTAAGACAACGTTCGAATGGAAGAATCGATAAGGTATGGAAGTTGGATCTCCTTTTTATGTTTTATTTCTTCTTAAAACTCATAAATCTAGTACTGCAAAACTTAGTAAAATATTTTCTGCAGTTTTATCTCCACAAGAACTACTGTACACTTCGATCTTTGGTCGACGTTCAAAATTATATCGTTTATGGTGTTCATCCGCGTAGACCACAACGTCCCGAGGAAGAAATCCCAAAAGGAGCCTCGTTGGTGAGTTATATTATCCATTAGTTGCTATTCATTTTCTTTTTTTATGGTTTTTTCATTTTTGAACTTCAAGACAATGACTATTTAGACAACTAAAATACTTGTACTAACTTGTTTAATACCAAATTCAAATTATAAAAAATGTAAAATTCAATCATATACAGCACTAAAAATGATGATAACTCTTCTAGGTTGCTTGAATACCATTTTCAACACCTTTATATGACAAAAAAAAAATGAGTTTCAGTCGTATATTTGCAAGTAGAATTTGAAAAGGATAGCAGACAATAAAATTCTAAAAACATGAACTGAAGATAGAGTAAATGGTAACTAAACGGAGTTTAATGTGCAAGTATCGCGATGTCCTCTATTCACCTAGTACCTAGGCTTATAAAATATCATCAGTTAATCACATTTTAAGAATGTCAACATCGAAATGAAAAAGCCGTTCATCACTTTATTAAGGTACCAATCTAAACACACTTAAGAAAAAATCTGTGCAAATTTCAAGCTTCTTCAGTGCATAGCTTTAACATTACAAGCAAAAGTTTACATGGTTTTGGTTGTACTGGCCAGCAGAGTCTTCAACCAATGACGGGATCAGCACAAGCAGGCTCATCAAAGAGAAAGATAACTAATGAGCGTTCAGAAGCTAGTGGTACCTCCCCAGAGCAAGCTCCAAGCTGCCAATATGCAAGCAACAAGGAGTATGTCGAGGCATTTTTGGCCGCGGCATATAATAACCTACTTAACCGCGATAACAACACGAAAGATAATTGTGTTGTTCCTTCAAAGACTTGCAATGAAGACATTAAAAGAACGATTAAACAACTCTTCACTATGGGAAATTCATATGTTCCGTAGTACAAGATGTTGTAGGAATTGCGGTACACATATTATGAAGTGATTTATGATATTGTTTTCTATTCAAAAACTTGAGTTTGAATTGCTAGTGTTATCAAAATTTGTTACGAATAAAATCAAACTTCTTTTGATCCTTTTGAGATTTCAGTGGTGTTGCGTACTTTATGCTAACATTCGACATTGCGATAAAGTTGATGAATAGGCTTACTTAGACGATCGCTTTCCATGCTCTACTTTTAGATAAGCTAATAACGAAGACGTCATCGATCATTTTTTGTCAATGTCCGGCACAAAATTTTTATCTATTATCTAAAATAACTTGCTAAAAAGTTATAACGGAGTCCTTATTGAAGATCATCAAAATTTTATTTATGGTTTGCAGTAAGTATGTACATTTGCATTGATTGCGGCAGATTCCATTTTTTTTAAGATGATCAATTATGATGTGCTCATGTTGACAAATCACTTTGTTAGTAAACTCCAGCACGAGTAACGTGCATGAAAAAATCCCTTTTATGCTACATATGTTGCCACATGCAAAGCTAGAGTTGCGTTAACAACACATTTTATGGACTAATTTTAGAATTCTACTTGTGGTTTAAGGTTTTCTTTTCTAGTGAATTGCGTGACTACCATGTCATCCATGCCAGTTGTTAATGTCGAGCAAGGAATTTGTGAAGTATTAAACAGTAAATCTCTATGCACTCTTTTTATAAACTTTATTTTGATTAAGAAGGTTTCACACGGATTTTGTGTCCTACACCATACTAATTATAATAAATACAATTTTGAGTACGTACTTGTGGTTGTACTAGGGCTTGAGGGCATTGTTTCGTGGTGACCACGACATGGCATGAAATTTTTATAAACTCGAACTCAAGTTGATTCGTATGCACGAAAGTAGCAATTCTTCATTAAATACCCAAAAAGGATCAAGTTTAGCTGTATACATAACTTTCCATTCGTCAAGGCATTGTCCTATTTCCTTTTTCTTTTTCTTTTTTTTGAGGTAAAAACGAAACTCCTAGTGTATTGACTGAAAATCATTGGGAAAAGTACCGCTGGTCTTAAACTGAATGTTTAGTTCATTAATATTGTTATAGTTCATTAAAGATACCTGAAGACAATTCATAAACTGCAAAAGAACCCAAGTCGCAGTGAGAAAACAATTATGGCACATAAGCATGCACAGAAGTTAGAAACGTGGAAATTGGTAAGCGTATATGGTTACTAACGAAGAAAGACACGGTTTAACAACAGTTTGAACATTTGATAAATGCTACAATATGTTTCAAAATCACAACCACATTGTTGCCTAACCGATGAAAATTATTGAAGCTATATTAACTTGCATGCTAAGTGGCTTATGTGTCACTGGCAATCATGATTTATAAATTCAAGGTTCGATTAAACGATGTGCTCGTAAAGCAGTGACACTAGCATCATAAACAAGTAAGGATGATTTTCCACTCAACAAGCATTGTCCTATTTTTTTTTTTTTTTTTGTGGGAAGAGAAAAAGAGAAACTCCTTATATTAACTGTCAAATATTTAAAAAAAGATACCTCGGAAAGTTTAATTTATCATTTTTTGGTATTATTCATAAGAAATACCTCAAGGACATTTGTAAAGTAAAAAAATTATTTTAAGTGTGGTATAGGTAACTATATATCAATAATAAAGAAAGACAGAACTCAACGATAGATTATACCCTCAAAGTCTTGAGTTCGAATCCTCATACCGACGGGCCACATATAAATTACAGTTCTGATTATTAAAAAAAAATAGATTATACCATTCCACAAATAATAAATTTTCAAAATCACATTTCGATTACAACCAAGTCTTTTAAAGGGAACACAATATAGGTAAATGGTACAACGTATAGGAACTCATAGCCGTCAACTTTGACACCCCCATGTTGTTATTAATTACTCTTGGGTATGCATAAAGTTATTGTTTATGTTATGACTTATACTGAATCCAATTCTATGTTCTTTTTATCACTTTTCGTCATCAAAGTTTTGTTGATAAAATATTATAATCGTCAACATAAGAAAATAAAAGAGGCTATGGAATGGAAGGTGTTCTGGTCATAGATCTCATATCCTACAAGCAAATATATTAGGGAGATGTAGAACAAGCAATGCATGTGTTACAATCATTCACAATTGTTTTGCAGTGCTAGCATCATTTTAAGATGTGTCGAGAACATTTCACCATAAATTCGGAGAGTATACTACAAGAAAAATAACAATTAGCGACGGAAAAAATCCGTCGCTAAATATGCTAATTCCGTCAGTAAATCCGTTAGCGACGAAAATTCCGTCGCTAAAGTTTCATCGCTTAAACCCTCGTCGCTAAAGGTTTTATCGACGGAATTAGTGCGTCCATCAGTAATGTCTTTGTTATTAGCGGCGGAATTGGTCACACTTTAGCGACGGAATTTCCGTCACTAGAAATATTTTTTAGTTTTCAAAAAATTAATTTTTTAAAAATAAATAATTGAAATATAAATATATTTTTATGCATTATTAAAAAAATTATCATTAGCAACGGAAATTTCTTCGCCAATTCCATCGCCAAGTTTAATACAGGACAAATTTTTCGTCGCTAATTCTGTCGCAAAAACCATATTTAGAAGCTAAATAAATTTTTCCATTGCAAAAACCATATTTAAGAGCTAAATATTTTTTTCCGTCGTTAATTCTGTCGCAAAAAAAAATGCATATTAAGGAATTTTTCCGTCGCAAAAATCATATTTAGGAGCTAAAAATTTTGAAAATAGAAATTATTAAATATGCATAATAGATTATACTATTCTTAATTGATGCCACAACTTGTGACAATAATAATCCAACATTTGACAGTGAACTGAAGATAACAAATAGGGCAAATTATATCTATGTCCCTGAGGTTAGGGTATAATTACGTTCAAGGACATTAAGTTTTAAAATGTAACATATCGTGACCAAACACTTTTTAAATGTATCAGACATGTCCATCCATCAGGGTTCCGTCCAAAAAGTGTACTTTTTGTATGATGTCATAAATATATATTTTTAAAATGACGATACTACCCCTTGTACTGTATATACTGAATATTTTTAAAAAATTTAAATTAAGATTTCATGCCTTAATTTAAAGTCACAATGTATCACCTTGCAAATTTGCAAATTAGGATTTTGTTGAAACCCTAATTTGCAAATTAGGGTTTTCTTGAAACCCTAATTTGGAAATTTTGATTTCTTCTCTCTCCCATTGCCGGCGACCAATCTCCTGCCGGCGTCGCCTCCATCTCCGGCGACGTCGCCCTTCTCCTTCCATCTGTTCTCTCTCCCCGCACGTCGCCCTCTCCGCGGCAGCCCTTTCCCTCGCCCCACACCGGCAGCGCCTTCTCTCGCCCCATGACGACAGCACCTTTCCTCGCCCCATGACGGCATCCCCTTCCCTCCGCCGACCTAGATCTAAAATAAAGAGACGAGAGAGACGACCTTGATCTGAACATGGACATGGTCGCCGCCATCCCCTTCCCTCCGCCAGCCCCTTCCCAACAACCTAGATCTGAAATGACGAGACATGAGAGACGACAATATCTGAGGCCCGCGACCTGCCGAACATGCACATGGTCACCGAGCACCTCCGCCGCTGCTGCACCGTCTTCGACGCCCACTGTGAAATGAAGAGACGAGAGATGGAGAGAGAGAGGAAAGAGAGAAAAAAAAGATGAAGAAAATGGAATTTTAATTTTATGTTTGGGCAATTCAGTCTTTTTGTCAAAACCGTTACGTATTTTTATATTCTGTTTGGTCAACGGACATAAGTGTAATTTGTCCAAACTATTATCCTTGCCTGTAATTATACCCTAACCTCAGGGACAGAGATGTAATTTGCCCTAACAAATATTCAGCATTTGTTGAATACCACTAAAAGTTAACAATTGAGTTAGTGCATCTAAATCAACCAGTTGCTTAGTTACCAAAATGAACAAATATCCCAACAAATGTAACGTCAGATCTGGTCACATAAAGCAATCATCCACCAAGCTTATCGAATGTTTCATCATTGTCATTCTCAGTAGTATCAGTCGCGGTAACTTTGGCCTGTAACAAAACAATTAAAGGCATGTTAAAGGATGTGCATCAATGTACTTGCATAACCAAGCCTAACCATGAATTCAACCTAAAATCTGTGAGTCAAACATATTGGCAGTTGATATGGTGCTTACATTAAGCCATTGGGCAAAGTGCGTTGGAAAAGAGACTGGGTGATCTATATGCAAGGTTCTCCAATGTAAGTAGAGGCAATGTGATTAGGGATTTTGAACAGCTCAGACAAGTAACTACTGTGGGAGAATATTATAATCAATTTGAAGAATTGAGGGCCCAGGTGGTGGAGGAGTTCAGAATATTGGATGAGAGCTACTTTTTGACGAGCTTTGTGGAAGATTGAGGCTTGGAATCAGAAGTCTTGTAGAGCAATTTGAGGTTATTACACCGACTAAGGCTATCCACGTGGCAAGGAAAGATAAGATTGCAATTAACAACCTGATTAGCAGAGACTTGTACTCACTACACCTTCAATCCAAAACATGTGACCACCAACTCCAAACTGTGAACATACCTACATACCAAAAACCCATCTCATGGAACAAAGGTCTCGGCACAAACTCAATTGGCTCCTCGATTGTGGGGAAGCACTCTGGGCACAGAAATCATCCATCCGATGGTTACAGCTGGGGGATAGGAATACTCACTTTTTTCATATATCCACAATTACCAGAAGACAACGTAATCGTATTTCTTACTTGGAAGATGATCGGGGAATCGGTCTTCAATCACATACGGACATCGCGAACAGTCTTCGGCAACACTTCAAAGGGATTTTTTGCCCTCTATCTCACCCCTCCTCTACTCCTTGGATGTCGAGATCTACCGAAGGACTGACTAAATCACTCACAGCGGACCACATTGAATGGCTATCCAAACCTTTCACTGCACAGGAGGTTAAACAAGCCCTCTTTGATATTAAACATCTTAAAGCCCCAGGCCCTGACGGCATCCCAGCCATCGTTTACCAACAGTGTTGGGGTTTTTTGGAAACTCCGATCACCTCTGCAGTCCTCTCTTTTCTCCGATCGGGCTTTCTTCTGAAAGCAGTAAACAAATCTTTTTTGGTCCTTATTCCAAAGAAACCCAACCCTAAAGTAGCAGCTGACTTTAGACCAATTTCTCTGTGCAATACTATTTACAAAATCATAGGCAAAACTTTAGCCAATAGAATTAAACCGTTATTGCCTTACCTCATCTCGGAACACCAGAATGCCTTCATTGGAGGCCGTCACATTACAGATAACATCTTTATTGCTCAAGAGCTAGCCAACAAGATCCGAACAACTCGTACCGGTAAAGCAGTGTATGGGGCCATTAAGATGGATATGAGTAAGGCCTACGACAGAGTTAACTGGGCATATCTGGAAACTATCCTCAAGCAATCCAAGTTCCCAGGATTTTTTATCAAGTTAATCATGGCCTGTGTAACTACTGTCTCCTATGAAATTCTACTCAATGGCTCCCCCATTGAAAGATTCCAACCCACTTGTGGACTTCGTCAGGGAGACCCCCTTTCCCCTTATCTGTTCCTCCTTTGCGCCGAGATGCTTTCATCATCCCTCCAATTGGCACATGATTCGGGCCATGTCCCGGGTATCAAATTGGGAAGACACTGCCCACCGCTCAACCACTTACTTTTTGCGGATGATATTATGATTTTCACCAAATTGAACCAAGTCTCTTGCAGTCGCCTGAAACATCTTCTCCGACAATACTGCGAAGTTTCGAGACAACAGATCAATCTTCAAAAATCCTCTCTCACCATTAGCCCCAACGCTACCATTGAAGAAGGCAACAATATCAAGGGATGGCTGGGTTTTCAAACCTCGGATTCCTTTGGACAATACCTTGGCACAACACTTGATATCATTACTCACAAAAAGCTATATTTTCATACCATCATTGACAAAGTTAAAGCTAGATGTGCAGGATGGAAAGGCAGTCTTCTAAACAAAGCAGGACGAGCAACGCTCATATCTTCGGTGCTCACTTCCCTACTCCTATATCACATGCAAATCTGCCTTTTTCCTAGGTACGTTACAAAAAAGCTAAACCAGATCCTTGGCAGATTCTTTTGGTCCGGTACGGAACTTAAACAAGGTTTACATTGGATCAACTGACCCGCCCTTTGCACTCCAAAAAATGCCGGTGGATTAGGTTTCAAGGAAACAGGCCTTTTCAACAGATCTCTTCTAGCTAAAACTAGTTGGAGGTTGTGGACGGATCCTCAGTCGCTAATGGCCAAACAATTATTGGGGAAATATTGCCATAACTATAACTATAACTTCCTCCTTAGCCCAGATCAGGGCAATTTCTCTTCGGGATGGCGTAGTATCCTCGCCGGTAGAAAATTGCTCAAAGCCGGACTCAGATGGCAAGTTGGTACAGGGACTCAAATACATATCTGGCAAGATGACTGGATTCCCCATTTTGACGGTAAACCAAGTCTTCCGGATCGAGGATCTTCTACGCCTCCAGACAAAGTCAGTGACCTTATTACCAATGGCTCATGGGATAAACGCACACTCAAGCAATGGTTCCCTACTTCCCTAATTCCGAAAATACTGGCTATACATCTCTCTCCGAACCAACTATCTGACCAGTTAGTTTGGAAACATTCATCCAAGGGTACCTTCTTCGTAGCCTCTGCATATGAACAGGCCCTTTCTACGCATACAACCAACAACCAAAGCGTAGTTTTGGGGCAGATCAGTGGGGAAAATCCTAAAATTTGGCCGATCCTGTGGAAAATCCTAAATTTCTCCTTTGGCAAGCCCTCTGGGACAGACTTCCCCTTCAAAGCAAACTTTACAGCTTCAAGATATCTGACACGCCGCTGTGCCCTTTATGCCATGAAGAACCAGAGACACTAAATCACCTCCTCCTCTCCTGCCCGTTGGTTCGCCCAATTTGGTTTGGTGGCCCTACCGGCTTCAGATCGGATAACATTTCTAGACCCTTCCGAGAATGGCTCATCGCTTGGCTTATAAAAACTAAAAATAAAAGCAAGCATAAATCACAAACTCTCTCTATAATAACTACTATCTGGTGCATATGGATTCATAGAAATCACTGCATTTTTCGATTCAAGGATTTCAATCCCCTCCTTGTTATTACCGACATCACTACCTTACGACACAAAATTCTTCGCTACCAACTTAATGGTCCTCGCCACCCTCCGTCATCCCCACGCCTTCACATTTTTCATCAAAACCTCTTGACCTGTACCTGCTCACACTTGAACCCTATATCTGTGTTTATGTCTGTAACCTTTGATAAAGTTCGCCAAAGATTAGGTATCGGACTCACTTGCAAAACTCATCAGTCTTTTCGTTGTGGCTCAGCAGCCTTCTCTTCTCATGCTTCGGACTGGCTTACGGCCCAAGCCAAGAGCCTACTACTCATGACAACCTGGGCTATTTCGAAACACATTACTCACTTGCATCTAATGACTAACTCTAGTTTTCTTTTCTCACAGCTAACCAACAGTGATGATGTACCTGACACTGCGACCCCTATTATGTATGATTTTTGTCAAGTAGTTTCTTCCTTGCACCTTTTCAGTATTGCCATGACAGAACAGAGGCACTTAAAGGAGGCCAGATCACTAACAGCTTTTGCTTGTCATGCCCGCATTCCCGTATACCAGGATTGGGTTCATGATTTATGTTGTAACTGATCTGCAGTTCCTTTATTTTGCAGTTGTTTTTTGGACGCCTGTATTCTGTCCCCGTGTTATATATCTCTGTACTTTCTGGCCTTTATTTACATGACATCCATAGTCATGGTCTATTATGTATAGCCAATTCTGGCTAATCTGTACTCCTAAACTTTATTTCAATGCAATTCTCATCTTATAAAAAAAAAACGACCATGAAATCATTTTAGGCCCTACCCACTGCAACCATGAAATCAACATGTGAAATTTGACCTTTCACAATGACCACCCTCGCTGTCACAATCATGGGACTGTTAGCACCTAAAATATGTATCAAGTAGAATTTCAAGTCTTGTCCCTGGGGTCAAACCACTAAGACACATGTGGTCACCAAAAATACATGAAGTGTTACTATATACTTGGCAGTAATCCACGTATATTTTTATAATCACATCTGAGTTACTATATACTTGGCAGTAGCTATTGTGTTATCATTAACCACCTCGCCCCACCCTACCCCCCACTCCCGCCCCTCTCCCTAACCTATCGCCTATCGGTATCCATTATAGCCCATTATCTACAACTTAAATAGGCCCCTTCAGTTGTTATATTATTACTCTCATATCATCTCTATAAATGGTTTTATTCTGCGAGAACAATTCCTCGCCCTTAACAAGGTGGGAGAGTCAACCCAATGTTCCAAGTGAACATTCAAGGATTCTCCTCCAAGGACTTGAAATGTAAGTGATCTTGGGTAGGCCTAAAGTGGATTTCGCATTACACTATTAAATGTCTAAGAAGTATTCAATTCTAGATAGGACTAGGATCCTCTGATGCACAGTAATTTTGTTGTAACTAAAAGTGTCGCTAAATGCATTTTAGCGACGACGAAAGATTGTCAGTACAGTTTTTAACAACAGCGACAAAAGATTTTTAGTGACAATCAATCTTTTGTCACTAAAACTATTACAACATCTATGATGAGTCCAGCAGATATAAGATCATTATCCTTCTAGGTCTAATTCTACATTTATCTGTTCCTTTTATCAACAGATTTTAATTCATTAATTTTGCTATCGTGTATGAGAGATACCTCGAGTGAGTTCATGAAATTTTGACAATAATTTATGGTTTAATGTGAAAACAATTACGGCAGATAAACAAGTACAGAAGTTGGCAGGACGAAAACGTACAAGCATAAATGGAAATAACGAAGAAAGACATGATTTGACTTTAAAATATAGCATCCCACAATTGGGTAAGTTTTCAAAATCGCAACTCAATTACTGCCTAACCTTATAAGGGGAACACAATATATGGACACTCTTAAAACTCTAATAAATTTCATGCTAAAATTGCTTTAATGCCTCGTCTCCCATTGCCTATGCTGATTTATAACCTCAAAGTCAGACTGAATCATGTGCCTGTAAAGCAGTGATTCTCACGACTTACTAACTAATAAGGATCAACTTCAGCCGCATTGAGATATTGTCCTAGTTTTCTTTTTCCTTTTTCTTTTTCTAACAGAAAAGAAAAAGAGAAGCTTTAAGTATTAACTGGAAACCATTATGCAGAAGTACCTCTGGTCTTGAAGAGAATTTTAATTCATCATTTTATTCATAAGAGATACGTGAAAGAAATTAATGACATAGAAAAAGATTTTAAGAGCCCGTTTGGGATTGATTAAAAAAATCAGATTCGGCTTAAATCTTAATTAGTTTTCAAAATCTGATTTAATTAGAATCAGTTTACTGTTTGGCAAAAGTAATTGTAAACTATATTAAGATCAGTTTGGATAAAAAGTACTTAAATCAGTTTCACTATGACAAAATGACCATAGAAGACACTCAATAAACAATTTTATAATATTCAAACAACGTTAACATAACTTTTATTCTTAAGTAACTATAATGCCTAAATAAATTATTAAAACAATTATTTTCACGCACTTACAAAAGTTGTTACTTTTTATTTTAAATTAAAACACAAACAATCTCATGTTGTTGCTTATAGTACGATAACATCCCCAAATTAAAAATAAAGTTTATCTTAAGCAAAAAAAAAAGATTATCTAGCGGTAGGAAAAGAGTTTAGCAATAAAAGAAGAGATAAACTCCAGAAACTATCTATGATAATTAATTAAGGGGTATGAGAGGTTTTTTGTGAAAAACTCCAGAAACTATCTATGGTAAATTAGAAGGTCAAACCTGATTATGTAAAAAAATTATTATTTCATAATCCTCACTTTTGATCATAATCCTCACTTTTGAGGATTATGAATTAAATCAGATTTCCTAAGAGAAGAGATAAACTCCAGAAACTGTTTGTTATTGATTATGAAAAGCAGATTCCAGCTTAAATCTGAATCAGTTTTCAAAATCAGATTTAATCTACTTTAAACAGAATCAGTTTGTTGTTTGGCAAAATAATCTGTAAACTAGTTTAAAGTTACAAAAAGTGTTTGGATAGAAGGTGATTAAATCAATTTTGATATGACAAAATGACCATAAAGGACAGTATATAAATAAAGTTTTTAATATCCATTTAGTGAAGTAATGTTAACATAACTTTCAATTGAAAATAACTACAATATACGAAAAAATTATCGAAGAAGCTATTTTCAACCATTTACAAAAATTGTTACTCCTTATTCTGAATTAAAAATACCAACAATCTCGCATTAGTGCTTATAGTACGATAACTTCCCCAAATTATAAATAAAGTCTATCTTAAAAGTCACACCCAATAATTAGTTGAAAGAGTATGAAATGTCTTTTTGTGAAAAACATGGGGATAGGATGGTAAATTAAAAGGTGAAACCTGATTATGGAAAAAGTGATTATTTTATAATCCTCACTTTTCAGGATTATGGATTTAATCAATTTTTAGCCAGATTAAATCTCATAATCTTTTTTGCCAAACACTCGCACACCTAATTTAATCTATATTAAATCAGGTTTGACCATCCCATAATCAATCACAAACACCCTCTAAATCTCTTAATCTCTTTTGCCAAACACCCACAAACCTGATTTAAACCTGATTTAATCTAGATTAAATCAGGTTTGACCATCCCATAATCAATCCCATTAAATCAGGTTTGATCATCCCATAATCAATCACAAACACCCTCTAAGTGGCAGTGAGAAGATAATTCTCGTGAATGAGCATGCATAGGAGTTGGTAGCAAGAAAATAGGTAAAGCATTTCCATAAGTGAAAGTTTGCAAAAACATAACTCAATCACGACACATATAAATGCCTTGTGTGCTACGACTTATCCTGATTTATAAGTATAAAGTCGGATTAAGTGATGTGCTCATAAACTAGTGATACTTGCCACATAATAAATTTTTTTGTGGAAAAAGAAAAGGAGAAACAATTCCCGAGAATGTTTAATTCATCGTTTCTTGTATCATTCCTGAGAGATGCCTCCATCAAATTGAAAATGATTTAAGTAGTAGTGGGAACACAATTGCATCGGAGTAGCACGCAGAGAAGTTCGTAGAGTTAAAATAGGTGAATAATGAAGAAAGAAAAAGGTCAAAAACAAATTTCACAAATGCTAAGTTTTCACAATCACAACTTGATTACTGTCTGATCTTATTACAGGAATAGAATGAATGAAAACTGGTAAACTCTGTTAACTTCCATGCTAAAATTGCTTCAAAACCTTGTTTCTGCCTATCTTGATTTATGCCACAACCCACCCCACCCTCCCTAGCCCATTTATCATATAGGAACTCCTCCTATTTGCCAACTTTGATACCACCCTTTGGTTATTAATTTACTCTTGGGTAGGCCTTAAAGCTAATGTTTGCGCTATGAACTATTCTGGATCCGATTCTAAGCTCAAGATAGTTTGTGGTATATCATTGGGTAAGAGAATGGCACCGAAAGGATACTAAATAGGTTTCACGCAATAAGCAAATATACTATGTAGATGTATAACAAGTTATGCATGTGTTACAATCACCCACAATTGTTTGGCTTTGCTAGAATCCTTTTAGAAATTGTAAAAATCTTTTCACCAAAAAGTAAGTAAACGAGAGATTGGAAAACTATGTGGTATATCCGATGGAGAGGGAGGGTAAAATGTGAAAAACAAGCATTTTACCTCAAAATAATAAAAGAGATCGAGCTCCAAACACTGGGTAGTATTTATGTGTGGGGGGGGGGGGGGGGGGTGGAGAAAGAGTGAGAGAGATGCACCCAACCACCTTAACTTGTACTTATAGGAATTAATTTTGGCTCATACCCGGGTTGTAGGAATATTCATCCAATCACGTTTATATTGATAATTAATAGTCGCTAAATGTTTTTAGTGGCTTTTCTTCTAAAACTTTCAGTAACAATTATTATCAGCAATTTTTTAGCGTCACTAAATAAAAGTCACTAGAAACATTTAGAAACGATTGATTATCGCTATATAGGAGGTAAGAGAAAGCTTCATCCAATCGAGGCAGCAACCAATTTTTTTCTTACTAATGAATCATAACGTTATGACCTACACAACGTCTAGAAGAAGAAAGCCGAAAGGAGGCTCTTTGGGGAGTTCGAATTAGTGAGCAAGTATCATCCTTTCCTCTATCTACCTTGTGCCTAGGCTTTAAACTATAATTTAATTAAGCACATCTTAAGTACATCAAATTAAGACCAAATTTATTGTATTAAAACTAATGCATCAGTTAACATAATTAACGTGAAGTTCATTCACTTCAGATTAGTCGGTGCTCATTTCGTACTTCTTTAAAGCATAAATTTACACTACAGGTAGTAGTTGTTTTTCATTAATTTTTAAACTTTTTTCTGGTTGTACTGGTTGCCTTCAGTCTTCAGCTAAGAACCAAAATAAGCAGCCGTGTCGAAGAGGAAAACAGACCTTAGTGTATAGAAGGTAGTGGTATTCATTCAAAGAAGGATCCATAACGCCACACGCAAGCACCAAAAATGAGCTCTTTAAGGCATTTTTAGCAACAAAAATGCCTTAAAAAGCTCATTTTTTGTCCATTACATTGATTTTTTCAAATCTTTTTTCAATACCCCAAACACCATCTTTTTCATCAATTAATTGATTAAAGATACAACTTTTTAAACATACACTCGAAGGAGCTCTCTGAGATCAAGTCCGGTTGTAAACCTGAACCACCACCATAGTACTCAGTCGAACAACGTTGCACTTGACTTTTTTATCGTCCATCGGATACATAGGCAATCTGGGCCCTTACTTGAGTTCAAACCCAAACTTATGTTGTTCTTCTTTCGTCACCTCGTGTTATCTTATTATTATACGTCACGTATGTTTCATTATCGTCTTCAATTCTTCAAAAAGCATGCATGATAATAGGCTAATGAGACATTAATTATGCCTAATCCCTTGCTGCCACATAAGTTTATCTCTGGGCTCAAATCTAGGGTTTCCGCATGTCAGATTAGCCATTTGTTTCAGAGAGTAAAACTTGTGGTTTTTCTAGTTTTTTCCTATTTTATAAAAACTAGGTGGCGACTTTTCAGTTGGTGAAAGATGGTGGGCTTTCACTCCACGGGTGCAGGTCGTCATAGACAATGCATGGTAAACTCGCTTCCATGCGCACATTTTTGGGAAATTTAGTTATGAGATGTGAATATTAGGTGATTTTAATTTGGTGGAATCCATGATGTAACAACCTAATCATTTTATAAGCATTAGACATTTTAATTTGCTAATTCTAGAAATCTGAGTAGGAAAAAAGTAGTTTGCAGAAAGCATAACTTCGAACAAAAAAATTTGGTGGCAAAGCTAATAAATGGTTCTGGTTGTGAACTTTATATTCATGTGCTACACATTCACAAAAAATAATAATAATAATAATAATGAGAGTAATTACCAACAACCTATCTTATAATTTTTCTTGGTATTGTACAGATGTAAACCAATTTACGCTCCTACTTTGGCAGCAAACCCTATAAATAGTCCACGTTTTAGGGGTAAAAGCCATTTCCTAATGACAATCTTACAACATTTAGTTTAATATAAGGCTTAGTTGCACTCAGAACTTGTTTGCGCTCGCTAGCAAACTCATAATTAATATTTGAATTCCTTTTTGCATCCTGACGAGAACTTCTTCAAGGCATTTGAAAGATTGGAAATTAAAGAATGTAGAAAGTGCACCCCAAAATTAAAAGCATCTAATTTCTAATCCACAAAGGCTTTTGTCATGAAAAGAAAAACTACATTAGTGTTCCTAAGAAGGAAGACTTCTCTTTAAAAAGAGAGAGAGAGAGAGAGAAAATTGGATGTTGATTGATTGCTCACCCTTACGATGAGTCTTGTATCTAATAGTATTATAATATTACAAACTAAATGAAAAAAAAAAAAACCAAATTAAAAATAACTTTTCCTAGCTCCTCCTAACAAATAGGTAACTTACATAATTTACATGTATCGATGGGTCATAATCCAAACTTACCCTTGAAAGCTCAAGGTGTCGAACACAAAAGGAGCTTTAACGATATTGTTTTAAGGTGGGTGGAGCAACTGAAACGTGGGTATGGTGGGTGAATGATGGCCACCTTTCAGCTGGGTGTTGTTCCTGGCAAGTTCATGAAAAGCTATACGCTAAGGTAGCTCATCCAATTATGCTTTTTAGTTTCTCCTTTTGTCCATGTTTACTTCTTTACCACCTTTTCTAAAGCTGATGTTCTTGGATTGTATGCACAAGAAGAAACATCTATGGCTGATGTAGTGAGTTCATTTTTTGGACTTGAGTCCTAATCTTTTGAATTGCCCTCCTTGCCAAGGGTGTCTTCTTGTACATTTGGCTTTTTCAAGCCTCTTTGGGTTTAAATTAAGTGTTGCTCTGGGGGTGTTTGCATATTTTTGTGTGTTTTTTACATGCATTGCCCACTGGCTAGGTACTAAACAGATAAGCAAATAGATTGTGTATCCTTAATTCTTAAATACTTGCTTTACTTGGTGATTACAGGTCCGCAAAAGGGGAAGACTCCATTTTTTTTTTTTTTTTTTTTGTAAGAGAATTGCATTGAAAGTAGAAAAGAGTATCCAGCCTTAGGGCCATACAGATAGAAACTGAATAAATAAAAACACTGGTAGGCGACACATGCATATAGATAAAAAGAACAGCACCCATCAAAAGTATCTATGAATAAAGACATCACAATAAACAAAGAGGTTATCTCCAAACATTGCAATCGACCAAGTCTTGGTAGACGGTAGTGCGGGCCTGACAAGCAAAAATAGCGAGGGAGCGAGCTTCCTTCAAAAGGTGAGAATCCGCTTTATCAATGATAAAGTGATGAAAGTCAGTTATATTGTAGCAAAAATCATAGATGATGGGTGCCACCGTATCTAAAATATCCTCAGAGCCTGCCATCTGGTTAAGGAGAAAACAAGACTCAGTTAGAACATGTATATGTAAAAAAATTTGTTTAAGAGCCCATGAAGATGCTAAAAGAAGACCATGTGCTAAAGCAATATATTTGTCAGACGACAAAGAAGAGAAAGCCGCAGAGGCACATCTGGAGTTATTTAAGAAACATGATATACCAATACCAACCCGAAGCCGTAAATTATCAAAACAAGAATGAAAGACCATGGTAACAATGCGAGGATTCAAGCAACCACAAGGTGAAGGGGAGGTATGAACAATGGTTGGGCCTATACGTAGAACCGAATTGACGAGTTGAGTTTCTAGAGGGCATTTAGGTTGAGGTAAAGAACGAGGGGAGGTGGGTAGTTTAGAAACGCCCGAATTGAAAGAATTTGTGTAGGTACGAATTTGTGCTATAATAATCCAAGGGTTAAAGGGAATATTTCTGAAAACAAGATTATTTCTATGTATCCAAATGAACCAAAAGGTGACGAAAAAGTATAAGGTTGCTAGATTATTTGAGGTTTTGGAGTAAGAGCCAATCCAAGCAATGAGCCATTCTCTGCCGGAACAATGGATGTCATCCGTGCGAATTCCAAGAGGAATACCAAACCATATCGGTCTGACACTGGGGCATTCCAAGAACAGGTGGTTGGGATCTTCAATATCAAGTTCACACAAAGGGCAAAGATCGATCGGTTGGATGTTGAGCCTTTTAAGATTTGATAAGGTCGGAAGTCGATCCCATATAATCTGTCAGATCAAGAAACAAATCTTAAAAGGTAGAGGCAAACTCCATAGCTTCTTCCACATACGAGCAGTAGAGATACATGGTGGGTACGGTAGCTTCCTATCCAAGTTTAATTCCCGAGATTTTGCATTATAGAGCATGTTATAAGTTGAAGATACTGTAAACTCGCCATGAACCGACTGTCCCCAGACCAGTTGGTCATCAAAATCCAATCATGGAATATGAATTGCTAGGATAGCACGAGCAATAGAAGAAGTGAATAGAGCTGCAATCTTGGTTTGGTTCCACCTGTCATCCAGAAGCAGGTCACTAACAAAGTTAGTATTTGAGGCGCGAGTGTCCTCAGGAGCCGAGGGAATGCGACCAATTGAGGGGATCCAGGAATCCTCCCAAATGGAGATTTTTCTACCATTGCCAACTTGCCACCTAAGACCAGATAGTAAGCTCGTCCTTCCATATAAAATGCCACGCCATCCACTTGAGAAGCTACCTTTGACGGGGGATGATAGGAAACTGTGATTAATACAGTACTTCCCACGAAGGACCTGGGCAAGGAGAGAATCTGGTTCAACCATGATTCTCCAAGCAGTTTTAGCCAGGAGCGCTAGGTTAAACAGACGCATGTCTTTAAACCCTAGGCCGCCTCTCTCCATCGGCCCACATAAGGCATGCCAGTTGATCCAATGTATGCTTATATGAGTGTCATTACCTGCCCACCAGAAATTTGCAAGCAGTGTATCTATCTGATGGCATACATGTACTGGAAAAAGACATACCTGCATATGATAGATGAGAAGCGATTGAAGCACAGATTTGACTAAAGTAGCACGTCCAGCTTTGTTTAAAAAGAAGCCCTTTCCAACTTGCACATCGGTTCCGGACTTTGTCTATCATGTCACGGAAGAAATCTTTCTTTTTAGCAACAGAATCTAGGGTGGATCCTAAATAAGTCCCAAATGATGTCGACAGCTTGAATCCCAAGCGTTGAACCACATTAGTATCTGCCATGCTAGCGTTTGGGCTTAAGGTAACGGAGGACTTGCTGATATTAATTTGCTGGCCAGATTCCGAGCAGTAGCGAGGGAGAATAGCTTAAATACACCCTATCGATTGCGGAGTAATCTTGGTAAAGATCATTGCATCATCTGCAAAGAACAGATGATTTATAGGTGGGCTCAACTTTCCTACCTTGATACCATCAATCTCATGTGAGGCTTGAGCATGAGACAGAGCTGCCGATAGACCTTCTGCACATAAAATAAAAAGATATGGTGATAACGGGTCACCCTGTCTCAACCCACACCTTGGCTGAATACGTGTTGACGGGGTGCCATTGACTAGTACTTCATATGAGATTGTAGATACACATTGCATTACCAGAGTGATAATAACTGCAGGGAACCTCATTTTCCGGAGGACAGCTTCCAAATAAGTCCAATTTACCCGATCATAAGCTTTACTCATATCCATCTTGATAGCGCCAAGAATGCCTTTTGATTTTTTGTTAAGCCTGATTTTGTTGGTTATCTCTTGGGCAATAACAATATTATCAGATATTTGCCTCTTAGCCACAAAAGCATTCTGGAATTGTGAAATAAGGTCCCCTAAAGATCCTTTGATACGGTTAACAAGAACCTTTGAAATGATTTTATACATGGTGTTGCATAGGCTGATTGGTCTGAAGTCCCGGGCCGAGATCGGGTTTTTGCATTTGGGAATAAGCACAATAAAGGACTTATTCGTTACACGTAGCATATGGCCAGATCTAAAGAACGAGAGTGTCGCCGCCGTGATAGGCCTTTGCATAAAGTCCCAACACTGCTGATAAACAATTGCAAGAATACCATCAGGGCCTGGGGCTTTGAGAGGCTTGATTTGAAAGAGGGCTTGTTAGACCTCCGAAGCTATGAAGGGTCTTTCTAAGAAATTGATTTGGTCGATTGTCAAAGTTTTGGTGATACCCTCCACAGTCGTCAAATTATCAGTCAAGTCAGGGGATTGAATAGCGGTACAGAAAATATTTGTAAAATAATCCACTAGGCATTTCTCAATTTCCAGATGAGAGGTGTGGATGTGTCATCATCATCAGTAATAGCAGCAATGCGATTCCAATTCCGTCTAATCTTTGTAGAGGTCCGAAAGAATCGAGTATTGCGATCCCCTAACTTTAACCGCTTAATCTTGGCTTTCTGAGCCCAGAAAAGTTCTTCACATTCTAGTAGCCAGTCAAGCCTATGACGGGTGTGCTGATCCAATTTTTGCGCTTCCATATTAGGGAGAAGGGATTGAATGTGAGCCAATTGCAAAATAGTATCTTTAATTTGAGACTGGAGGTGCCCAAAACATTCTTTATTCCAACGTGTCAAATCCTTCATCATGATAGATCCCCAGGAGGTTACTTGGAAGAGAGGGGAACCAACAATTGGATGCTGCCAAGCATTAAAGATAGCACGTTTCCCCAAAGGATGCTTTAACCACATGGCTTCAAACCTCTTAGGTCGGCGTAGCTGGGTTAGAACAGGTTGAGTGTCAAGTAATAAGGGAGCGTGATCAGAAGATTGGATACCCAAGTTGGTTAAAGTAGCTTGAGGGAACAGAGAGAGCCACGCAATATTTGCAAATCCTCGATCGATTTGCTCATACGTACAGGTAAGATCATGACGATTATTTGTCCATGTGAAAGAGGGCCCCACCCATTTAAGATCAGATAGTAAATGTTTCTGAAGAAAATCTGCCAAGCTCACATGTCCAGGAGTACTCCTAGTGTGGGGCCCTGTCTTGTCTGATGGTGACAATACTTGATTAAAATCCCCAATCAAAAGTAAAGGGGATCTCACAGAAGATAGGGCGTCAGAGATTTTTTCCCACGTCCTTTTCCTCTTGGCCAAAACCAGATACCCACTTATTGCCACTAGAATCTAGAAAATGAATGAGGATGAGATTTTGATCGGTATACAGAACGGAGCCATATAGCTCTTCTGTCCATCCAACCCAAAGGCCCCCCTTAGTACCAAAGGTACCACCGGGATCACAACCAACAGAGGACGTGTAACCCATCCTCAGAAATTTTGAGGTAACAAATTCTCTTGTCTTTTTTGTTTCTTGAAGGAAAATGCAGGAAGGTTTATAAACCTTAGCCAAATTTAATGTTGCACGAACTGAGAGGGCATGGCCTAACCCTCGGCAGTTCCAGCAAAGTTGTATCATTGATGGTGAAAGGGTTGTTGTGAGACAACACCCGAAACCCATGAAAGAGCACTGAGGGGTTCAAATAGAAAAGGATTTGCACTAGAATACCAAGACCTTTTCAGAGAGGCAGAGGGTCTCTTAGGAAGAACCCGAGTTAAAAGATCAATTTTTTCTCGACTAAGAGACTCACCAAAATGTATGTAAACGACATCACCGGATAAGGTCCTGTAATACCCCAAAAATTTCCTTATGCAAAAAATTGTATATTTTTTAATAAGTAAGTTTGTGGTCTTTTGTTAAAACTATGAAAATGAATTGGGGTTGTTTCTGAAATTTTTGGTCAAATGAACAGTAACTTTTAGTCGAATTTAAAAGGTTTTAGTCGACTAAAAGACTGTTTTCGGTCGACTAAAAGTGTTTCGGTCGACTAAAAAGTATTTAAATTGCGTAAAAATGGTTTTCGGGAGTTTTAGTCAAATTTAAAGGTTTTAGTCGACTAAAAGAGTGATTTCAGTCGACTAAAAGTTTAGTAGATGAACATTGATTTTTGAACAGTAACTATGAACAGTGATTTTGAATAGTGCCATGAACAGTGGTTTTGAACAGTACTTTCAGTCGACTAAAATGTGTTTTCAGTCGACTGAAAGTTGTTTTCGGTCGACTTAAAGGTTTAAAATTTTGTCCCCTATAAATAGTGTTCTATTTCATTCCTAGCCCTTTTGTTCTTGATTTCTTGCTCCTTTGCGGCGGAGAGAGAGAGAATAGGAGGCTTGGAAAGCTCTTTTGGCGCTAGAGTGGTGCTTTGAGGTTTTCTTTTGGTCGAAAGCCTGTTTGAGGTAAGGGTTTGAACGTTCTTGCTGTGGTAAGGGTTTGTAATGTTTTTGCTATGGTATGGGTTGCTTCTTTAAATCTGAAAAAGAGTTATTGGAGTTGATTAATCTTGTTTTGTAAGGGATTCTACCTTTTGATTTTGGCTTGGGTTTTCCTTCTTTAAATCTGGAAAATTATTGGATTTTGATCAAGCTTGTTATGAAAGGGATTTTATCATCGTTTTGTTGTGGGAAGGGTATCTGTCAGAATCCGAAGGTTTATGCTTCGTCAATTTTGGTTCATCTATATTTGTTTGCATTTGATTTGTCCCACTTGTACCCTTTCGTCTATAATATTGTTTACCCTTTTCGTTTTTGCCTGATGATGCACATCATTGAATTCGTATATTTGTGACCGTCAATTTAAGATTGACATTGACTATGTTGAACAACTCTCGAAAATAGAGAGGGTCCTATGGACACATGTTTGTTATACTAGAGAGCCGAAGCCTCCTAGTATGCTCCGGAGCACACGTTTGGTGTTTGATGTTTGATGTTTGGTTCGACATTTGGGTCTTATGACCACCATAGTCATCGTATGTTTGTAGCGTACCCGACATATAATTGAAATGTGTTTTGGGTTAAACGCTTAATGACGTTTGTTTTGGTATTTGACAGTAAGATATGATTGCATTTTCGTGCCTTCGGGCTTGTATTTGATTTGGTTTCTTTGGACTACTGTTGCCGCGAAAAGATAGTTCGCATGCCACGTGAGGTGCCACAAAGGATGCAGTCTGCGTTGGCTTCCAAGTAGACAAAGTGGGAGACAGCAAGGATGGAGTAAGGGCTGAGAGCAAGGCTCCCCAGACAGATCGCGAGGGCTGGCAGCGCCGCGCAGGCAGGGTGACGACGAACAGGGCTAGCGGTCGACAGTCCGTAGCGGGGGCGCAGCGTCAAGAGTCCGATGTCAGGGGTCCAAATGTGTTTCTCTCACTATAGCTCCAGAGAGAATGGGTTTTAGAGAGAGAAAGTGAAATATGGAAATGAGGGAGCCGTCCTTGAATAAGCTCCAAAGTCCACTATATATAGGCACAAATGCGCGCGTGTCATCAGCCGACACGTGTCGTCCTCTGGGAGTGACACGTCGCCGTAGGGGGTCTCGCAGTCTTGATTGTCCGTCGAATTGCCGGTCCCCGAGTTCGTGCCACCCTGCCCTTGCAGCGTCCCTCTGCCTGTCTGAGGAGACTGACCACACTGCGGTAGCATGGTCAGAGTAGCCCGTTGCCCCAGCCTCCAGTCCAAGCCCTTACTGAATCCCACGAGATGCGTCAAGAGACGCGCGGAGATCCTGACAGCGGCGAGGGTTGCCCCTGTAGCCAACTGCCAAGCGGACTAGGCGCGATGCCCTCCGAGGACCTGCTCCCATCCCGGAGTGACCCGGGGGTCATTGCCCTGGCGGTGACGATGATCAATGATAACATGAGCGCACATGCTCACAACTTGATACTCAGAGTCCGTGGCGAGGGGTCCTCGTGCCGGAGCACTACGAGCGGAGCCCCCCGGTGAGTCCGTCGGGTGATTGTGCCGGCGATGGCCTTAGGGTTGTAAGCCCCTCCTTGTTGCGAAGGCCGGAGCCTCCGGTTGATTGTGCTGGCGAGGGCCGGAGCCCGTTGGTTGATTATGCTGGCGAGGGCCGGAGCCCCCGGTTGAGTGTGCCCGCGATGGCCGGAGCCCGTCGGTTGATTGTGCTGGCGAGGGCCGGAGCCCCCGGTTGAGTGTTCCCGCGGTGGCCGGAGCCCGTCGGTTGATTGTGCTGGCGAGGGCCGGAGCCCCCGGTTGATTGTGCCTGCGAGGGCCGGAGCCCGTCGGTTTGATTGAGCCGGTGAGGGCTTCATGGTTGCGAGCCCGTCCCACCGCGAGGGCCGGAGCCCCGTCAGTTTGATTGAGCCGGCGAGGGCTTCATGGTTGCGAGCCCGTCCCGCCGCGAGGGCCGGAGCCCCGTCACTTTGATTGAGTCGGCGACAGAGCGTCGAGCTACTGAAGATAACGGGTGAGTGTTATTTGGAGCGAGAAGTCAGTGCCACTCGGCAAGTTCCCCCCTTCGCAGGGCAATGGAGGCCGACCCCCTTCTTAGGGGGGTGGCCGACCCCCTTACAAAGTGGGTGGCCGACCCCCTTCTTAGGGGGGTGGCCGACCCCTCGGGGGGGAAATGCACTTTCGATCGCCGTTTGAATGCTTAAGGCGCGTAACGCTTTGACCGAGCAACGATGTTGAGCATCGGAGCGCTTTGACCGAGCAATGATGTTGAGCATGTTTGACTGTTGTGCGGGTGACGTGTCGTGCCACTGGGGTCTTTTAGCGGGCCCTGGGGTGCGGTCCGGATAGGTTGTGAACAACTACCTTGTGAACATTTCGTATATTTGATTCGCCTTATTTGCATTGTGGTCAATTGTTATATCTTGTTCGTCAAATATTTGGTTTTGTTTTGGACTACGACTCATCGTATTTGATTCCCATTTGTTTTCCACTTGCTGGGCTATTCGAGCTCACCCCCTATTCGTTTGTTTTGTCCTTTACCACAGGTATCGGACGTGATTTTTCGGGCGTGGCATGTTTGGGGGAAATTAGAGTTTTTAGTCTTTGTTAGTATAATTGAGCAATGTAAATTATTTCACCGCTGCGTTTGGTAATTATTTTGTAAAGGAATACTCAGTGGAATTATTTTGGTGAACGGATTGTCTTAGACTTTTGTTCGTGGAGATATATTATCTTAGAGGATTTAATTGCTATGTCTATACCATTATCTTTAGAACTGTAATGGTATATAATGGAGTTTGATGATAGTCGCGGCCTCGCGTTTTCGGGGTGTGACAGGTCCGTCGTCTCTTGAGCCACGGAGAGAGGCCCAAATTACGATGTAGTCTATTCCAGGATCCCCGATCATCATTCAAAATAGGATGTTCCTTCATTAGAGCACCCTCAACCCTAACCCATATTTCAACCTTGCATCTCTTAGCAGGCGGCATGAAATCCCGGACCGATGCAGAAAAACAATCCTCACTCATTTTCCATTTTTTTTTACGAGGGTACAAAAAATATAACATAACAAGCTGAATATTGGAGTAATGCAGTAAAAGCAGGTATAAGCATGAAAGCGGGGTAAGGCAAAGAGAGGAACCTGGTGGTTGAGGTTCATTATCTGTGATCATCAGACATAGTTTTTTCCCTCCATGGAAGTTAACCAAGACATCCTCTTCAGGTTTGTGCCTTTTGCCATAAGCTTGGTAAATTTTTTCTAAGTGAATAAAGCTACCATTAGAATTTTCAGTTTCATCAGAGTCAAAATCCGGAGCCATAAAGTAATTCCCTTTTAACAATGCAAGCTGAGAATGCATGCCATCAGAGAGGGATGACAATTGAGAAGAGGAATCCTGCACAGGTGAGTTAGCTTTTTCACATTTTTTAATAATCACAGTAGAAGGGTTAATTCTCAAAGTGAGATCCTGTCGAAGATTGTTCATGGTGAGCATCCAAGCATGCAAGGGGAGGTCCATGACACCATCAGAACATTTGTAAATCCTAAACTGCGCCTCATGCAGATAGAGGCGAGAGACAGGAGCATGATGGTCAATAAAGTCCGAAGACGGTAGAGGAGCCATCGAGATATGCGCATCAGAAGATTCGAGAAGTTGCAGGTTCGGTGTCGCATACGGGGAAAAAAATGCTCCAGGTACAGCATCCTTCCTGTAGTGGGGGGGAAATGAAAACGAAGGCCTATTTCTGGAATTATTATTAGGCCAATTCCACATGATATCTGGGCTTACAGACAGAAGCGGCCCAGCAGAAGAGATACCAGCCACAGAAATGAGACAAGCCTGGTGGAAAAGGCTGTTAGACAGGCCCATTCCTGGTTCAATAGCCCACATTGGCATCCCATAAAGGAAGATAGTTTTGGACTCCTGCGGCAGCCCAGAGATGAGAATAATTCTGTGATCCGACGGCTGCCCACGGTTCAAAATGACAGAAGATCTTCTATCACCATGAGGAATATAACTTAGAGATATGAAAAGAGATACGAAAAATCTGGTGAATCCAGGTACGATTTGAAGATCTGAGCTATGATCTTCCAAGGATATTTTTAGCCACGTGGGCAGATCTCCGAGGTTCCGTAGACCAAGTGGGTATGTGATCAATGTTGACAAATCCTCTGTCAGGATATCCTCTACAGGAAAAAATGATGGAAAATCCAAGTTGCGCTGGTACAGCTGTTCCGGCATCGGCGTAACCAAGCACTCCGGCTCCGATGGATTTTCAGAAAAGGCATCTAAATTTTCATCCAAAAAAGGTACCAAAGTTTTAGCTTCTTCATCCGTTGAGGAATTATTGTCCGTCAAAAGATCCTCATCAGAGTCGGAAAGAGTGATCACCTCCTGGGAAATATCATTCGTGTCATAACCGGAATTTTCATCCGAGTACTCCAAAAAAGCGTCTTCCATGATCACATCATCTAAGATGCCATTAAAGAAATTAATCGGCATCGGAGTAATAACTTCCACGGGTAGTATTTCATCATTCTCGTTAGAGATGTCAAAGGGCCGGGCTTGGGCCGGCCCAGCCCAAGCCCATCGGGCCTGCTGTGGGGCCGGGCCGGGCCAGTGGGGCTGCCAACCGGGCCGGGCCTGCCGAAGGGAAACCTAGGCCCAGTCCAGGTAGAGTTGTCATTTGGGCCGGGGGCCCCGCGGGCCGGCCCGTTTTGGCCCGTTTTTGGCCCGGGCTGGCCCGGCCCTCCAAATGAACAGTAGAAGCCCGAAAAAGGGGGCCAAGGGCCTGGGCTTGGACCAGGCCGCGATATGGATCAAAAATGGCCCGGCCCGATTTGGCCTGGGTTTGGCCCGGCCCGGGTGGCCCGGATTCGGCCCGGATTGGCCCGGGTTTGGCCCGGGCTTTCTGGCCCGATTTGGCCCCACTTGCTTTTTCAAAATTTAACTTTTCCCCCCCTTTCTTCCACCCCTTTTCAAAATTTAATTTTATCAACCTAAAAGTATCTTTCTAGCCCGTCCATAAGTACTTCACAGTTGAAACCCACTTCACCCACTTTATTTGACCTAAATCTCTTGGATTCTAAGTAATTCTTTATTGTTTAAACCCCAGTTCAGGTCTCATCTCCAAAGATAAAAAGAGGGAGTGAAACTAGCCTGCCACAAAATGCAACCTCTATTTGTGGAGATCAAGTTTAGTAGAGCCCAATGACCCTCAGCTCAGCTACCACTTTAAGCTATGCATGATTTATGGATTTTTTTTTTTGTGAGAACCCCATATCAAATACTACATCCAGAAAGAGTAGACATATCCACAAGGCGTCAAAGAAACAAAAACACTTAAGAGAGGAACAACATATTTCGCAGTACAACTTCCATTTCTTAAGAGCATAGACTGGCAACATAAAAGGAAATAATGTTTCTCACTGCATTACCTTGGTCAGTGGTCGTATGAGGCAACAGAAGCCCATTTTCGTTTCCTGCAAAAGGAATCAAGTGATTATATATATACTGGTTAAAAAGCTTAGGCCACAGTTCATCTCAAGATCACGGATCTAATAGAACTTCAAACCCTAACCAGCACAAAGTCTTCCAATTATCCTTGTGCCACCAATTGAGGTTTTGACCACAGGAATAACATCTGCTAACTCGGACTCAAATATGCTGCACCAAAGAACAACCAATATCAACCCACCATCAAAACAAGATAGTGGAATAGCATATATTTTAGCCATGAGTGCTGCCACTCTGGCTCACCGTCCAGGCACATTCAAACACTGGGTGCCAGCAATTGAATATGCTTGAATTACTAAGATGCACATCTTTGAAGAGAATACTACTTTTGGGTAAAATGACACCATCGACATGTCATTTGTCGTGCATTTCCAGTGGACAGGTCATATAGGACAAATACCCTATGCATATTTATTATTTTTCTATGTAAATTAGTATGTGTTAAAATTGAATAACATGAGAAGAAAAAAAAAGGCCTGGGCCCAGGCCCGGCCCTAAATATTGGGCTTAGGGCCTGGGCCTGGACCAGGCCTAGGATTCACTGCGCCAGGCCCGGCCCGGCCCGTTTTTACCCTCCCTCGGCCCGGCCCCGGTCCGGCCCGTTTGCAGGCCCGATGGGCTTGGGCTGGGCCGGCCCAAGCCCGGCCCTTTGACATCTCTAACTCCAGGCCCTGGCCCTAGGCCCAATATCTAGGGCCGGGCCCGGGCCCAATTTTTTTTTTTTGTTCTTGTTATTCAATTTTAAATTTCATCTCTAGCCTCTAGGCAATATTCACATTGTGAATAAGCTAATCTTTATCCTTTTATTTCATTATAAGTAATATACATATGTATGTATGTATATAATAATAATATTTGTTAGCCATTATATTTTTTATTATATGTTAAACATTTTCATACTCTTCTTGGTGAGCTTTATTAATAAAATCTTAACACATAACAATTTATATAGAAAAATAATAAATGTGTTCATAGGCCCTCCTCCTTTTATCCGGGCTTGGGACCGGCTGCTTGTAAACAAACAGGCGAAGTTACCTATTTTTTTATATATACGAAAAAATATATATCTTGCTTGTAAAAAATTATTTTATATATATGGAAAAAAGTATATTTTGTGAAAAAATTTATTCTTAAAACTCTAACAATCAAAATAATAATGCATGTCTATCCAAAATATCAGCAATCAAAGATCAAGAAATCTGCAACGTCAACCAAAAGGATCAAAAGAGGAAAATAAAAACAAATTACCTAATCATCCGGAAGTACTTCAATATCCGAGTCACTGCTCTTCCTATCATCAATCGGTTTATCTTGCTCGCGGTATTTCGCATCAAGATAATCCTTTCAACATACACATAGCTCGAGCGACTCGGGGTTAAGACGACTCCTCCTGTCATCCAAAACCCTCCCGCTTGCTGAAAATGCCGACTCTGAAGCAACCGTGGAAGCTTGCACTGGCAGTACATCCCGTGCAATTTGGGATAAAGTTTTATACATGTTTTGATTTTGTTTCCAAAAATTTAACAAATTAAAATTAACATGTTCTTGCCTTGATAAATCAGAATAATGATCAGTATTTGCATATACACCAATCTCATTAAAAGAGGAAAAATTATACGAACCTCCCGAATTAGAAGTACCTTCACCTGGTAGTTGTCTTGCTACTAGATGTTCAAAGCCTTGAAGGTATGGCGCATAATACCTCTCAGCAGTGGATGATGATGTAGCTCGCCCGCGCACGTCAGCAGAATTACGATAGAGGTTGAACAAGTCCTCAAACCTCTTGCTCACTTTTACTGTGAGCAAGGTTGTGTCCTCTACTGTGTAGTGCATTAATTTCGATATCTCTTGTATCGAGGCGTTCACGCCATGCAACTTTAACCTAGGATCTAAACAAGTAGCCACAGTAAAAATAGCAGGCAGTTTACTCCAATATTTATTAAATTTTTGATCCATCACTTGTACTATTTTCCTAAAGGGTCCTATATATCTCCATTTTGTTAACATTGTAGCCATCTTCAGAATTTCTATTACAGCGAGAGGAGAGGTGGGATAGTACGTACCAGACAATAAATTGGTAGACGTGTAGAATACCTCCAAAAATTCAGCTAGGTATGTGGCCATCTGCCATTCCTCTTGAGTTGGCAAGCCGGCTGGGAACTGGGTTAGTAGAAAATGCGTGTAGACTTCTCGGTATGCCAGAATGTGTAAAAGCATGTGGTATGTAGAGTTCCACCTGTGGACCACATCTGTAACTGCTCTCCTGCGAGGCATATTATATTGAACACACAACGTTTTAAATTGTTGTGTTCTCGAACTCGAGCCATTAACATACGCTGTCATACCCCTCAGTTTGAGCAGAATATCTCCTGCAGCAGCTAAACCATCTTGAACAATTAAATTAATAATGTGACAAACACAACGAACATGAAATAATTCACCATGAAGTACAGGTTGAAGCGTCTCCTTTAAAGCTGCAACAGCAGCTTTATTATTAGAAGCATTATCAAAACTAACACTCATAATCTTATCCTTAATTTTAAATGTGTTGCATGCTTTTAATATAAGAGTAGCAATGTTCATTCCATCGTGCGGATAAGGGAAGTGCTCGAAAGCGATGATTCTCTTGTGCATAACCCAATCTGCATCAATCCAATGAGCGGTCACACAAGAATAACTAACAAAAGTATAAGGAGATTGCCAAATATCAGAAGTAAGACTAACTTTACCGTCAAATTTATCGAAATAATCGATAAGGCGTGCTTTAGCAGCCTTGTACTGTCGGAGTGCATCGGATCTAGTTGTGTTTCTAGTAACCTTTTTGTACAAAGGTTGGACGTATGTGTTCATATAACTAGAGGACTTAGGGTTATCGGCAACAGCAAAGGGTTGTTCATCATGAATAACAAATCCAGCGAGACCGTCTCTTTGCTCTCGTTGAGTATAAACAAACAACGGACCGTCAAAAGATAATTGCGTTTGGGTAGGTTCGACGTGGCCTTGTCGAGGTGCACACTGAGGGTAATGCATGTTAAGATGTCCATTACCACTACCAGTCGAAAATAATTTAAGACAGTACTTACATTGAGCTTTTCGGATGTCGTCCACCGTAATTACATCGAAATGATTCCAACACTCGGCTTTCTTCTTTTTCCCCCTTTGGACTTCTGGCACGTTATCGGAGGCATTGCTCGGCCCTTCTTCATCATGACCAGGCATAGGGTTGAGATTATGCCACTGAGTAGTAGCTTCGCCAACCGAGCTGCGTCCTTGACTATAATGCGGGGGGTCTTCATCAGGCGTGTATTCAAAATCTGGAATGTTTTGATTGAACTCCCAATTGGCTTGGGTATCTATCATAGAGCCTGTACTCATTCGTCCACGAACGAATGGTTGTGTTGGTGCTTGGATTGGTGTTTCTGATGGCCGTGGCGCTGGCGCTTGTGCTGGTGGTGGTGCTTGCGATGATGATGATTTCTTTCGTGATGACGTTGCACGCCTCATTTTCTTCAATAATCCAGACATATTTCACGCTAAACTTTGTAAGAGTAACTAAATACACAAGTATAAGAGTAGTAATAAGAAATAACAATTAAAAGAATGAACGAGTAACAAATATTATAGAGTTAGTAATTAAAAAGAATTTAGCAAGACTAGTAATTAATAAACAAGAGTACTAATTAGTAAATACTACCAGTAATTAACAAGAATAGTAATTGGAGAGGAAAATAGTAGCAAAGCTTGTTGTGAGAGTAAGAAGAGAGTAAGAAGATTGGTGTGAAAAATTAGAGAGAAATGGTGTGAATTTATAGATTTTAGAAACTTCACAAAAGACCAAAATACCCCTACAAACTATCCGTTTATAGTTGTTGGGGAGGGTAAGAGTGTAAAGGAGTTGAAAAATATAGGTTAGACTAAAATACCCCCCCAAACTAGCCGTTATATAGCTGTTGGGGGGGTAAAAGTGAAAGTTTGGAAAATGGGTGGAAGAAAGGGGGGAAAAGCAAAAGATTCAAAAAAGGTGGGGCCAAAACCGGGCCAAACCCGGGCCGCAGACCGGGCCAAATAACCGGGCCGCAGACCGGGCCAAGCCCGGGCCAAAACCGGGCCGTGCCGGGCCGGGCCGTTTTCCAGATTTTTCAGGCCTGGTCCAGGCCCAGGCCCCAGGCCCTATGCATGCGGGCCTCTACTGTTCATAGACGGGGCCGGGCCAGCCCGGGCCAGAACCGGGCTGGGTCGGGCCAGCCCGCGGGCCGCCCGGCCCGTTTGACAACTCTAATTCTCGTGGTTGAGGTTCTATATATTTTCGACAAGATGTACCCCCTCTCCAAGAATAGCATCCTCCATCAGGTTCTCATCCTCCATTTGCATCCCTACCGAGTCACCAGACAGATAATGGTCATCATCTTCAATATCACCTTCCACCGTACCCTCAGTAGATGGAAAAGAACTTGACGCCGTTTCGAAGCTAATATCATCGCTCGAAACTACAGAAGGGGCAGGTGAGAAGGAATCAAATAAATGGGTCAGATGAATACCCTCATTATCAGCAGAGATCGCTATCCTAGATGACCTATTCCAGTCCGAGTTTGGTAAAGCTCTCAAAGAGTTGGCATACATAGGATGGTTATTGAGGTAATGGGTAACAAAAGCATCTGGTGTTGGTAGCATAGCATTTCTTTTGGATAATAATTCCACAACATCCACTGGTGAAGCCTTGCAGTTGATGTTTTCATGGCCAATACAGCCACAACAGTAGCATGAAGTGAAAATCCTCTCATAAGTACATCTCAATATTAACCAGCCAGCACCATCCAACAGAGTGATAAAAATGGCCGGAAGTAATGGGAGATCAACGTACACCCTGACTTTAATTCTGAAATAATCTGCATTTGAAACTCTTTTCTCCGACCAGTCAATCTCCAGTATCGTACCCGCTGCCCACCCAATTTGTTCAGCTAATGAGAAATTATAACAATCGCTCAGAATATTACTAACCTGCATCCATAAATCAGCCGTATGAAATTGGACTGTGGCGTAGATTACATGAGCGAACCATGGTTGAAGAAGCAGCAAGGCGCCAAAAAAATTCCAAGGGCCGTTGTTAAGGATAATCAACGCATCAGATCTTGTGGAAAACTGAAATAAGAAAACATTTGGTACTTTTTTTACAAGAACAGGGCCTTGAAGGAACCAGCATTCCCGCACCCGTTTTTGGATTTTCTTCTGAGAAAAGGAGCGTGAATCAATGAATTTTCCAATGAGCAGCATGTCCTTGTCCTCACGTGCGGTATGAATGAGCTGTGGGTTCAGATGTATCATAAAGGTGCGAAAGTCCAGATTGTTATCCTCGTAAATGTTCAAGTAATTGTGAAATGGATCGGCCATGTGAGTGGATGACAAAAACAGATATGGAGAAACTTTGTCTGCCCTGAAACATCAATAAATGCAATAAAGGCTGCAACCATGATGGTGATAAAAAGCTAAAAGTGGAAAGCTGGGAAGAAGGAGATTAAAGATAGATGGTGAGCTAGAGCAGAGTCACACAGGGATGAGTAGTACGAAACACAAAAGGTTAAAGCAAAAAGGACCAAAGTAACTTTCCATGGAAAGGGAAGAGGAAAGAGGGTAGAGAGATTCTGACACAAATTGCGCTTCTCTCTACTTTGTTAACCTTTGTCAGTCCAGGGGAAGACTCCATTGGTTCCACTAATCTAAGGATTTCAACAATCCATTAATTACACTATCCCTTCCCCCGCTTTATGCTTGTATCCTATGGTTCATGAGATTTCGAGATCCTAGCATTTCATTTCCCAGCATGTGCATATGGATGGTTATGCCAAGAGTAAAGTATGTCGTTGACCACTGAAGTTCATGCCTAATTTCATGTTGGTCATTAGACTTGAATTTGTGTTAACGTGATCATTGGGGTCGTCAATCTGTCCAATTAAGTCATTCCATTAGCTTTTCTTAGCCCAAATCCATTAACTGGCTTCATTCAGGGGCAAATTTGTCATTCTCTTTTCTCTTTTTGGTTTCTCTCTTATTCTTCTTATATTATCTTCTTTCTTATTCACATTTCAGACTATTGGGCAGCAGCGCCATCACAGACCAACACCACTAGTCCACCACCATCTCCCAGTCAACCTCTGAAAAACCCACCATCCCACTTCAAAATACATAGAACTCGATGCATGTAACGACCCGATCCACGGCCCCACCACATGCATTGCGTCCTTCAAAAGGGCTAGCCTAGTAGGTACTTATGAGTTCATGAACAGTGGCTTATAAGGCCAATCACAATCATCTTACATCCGGTGTGGGATATCACAATCTCCCCACCTTATGACTTAACGTCCTCGCTAAGGCTTGATCGCATATAGCCCAAAATCTTCAGATCTAGCCAATGTAGGATATACCCAGCTCACCTTCGCCGCCCCAACCATCCTCTTGATGTAGGATATATCCAGGCTTGCCTTCGTTTTCCCCAACCATTGGCAACCCGACTGGATAGTCCAGCCCGATCTTTCGAGAGTCGGCTCTCATACCATCTGTAACGATGCGATTCACGGCCCCACCACAAGGTATTGCCTCCCTCAAAAGGGCTAGCCAAGTAGGTACTTAAAAGGTCATGGTAAGATCTTATAAGGCCAATCACAAATCATCTCACATCCAGTATGGGATATCGCAATGTAGGTGTGTGTTTGTTTGTCGGGGACAATCAAAATTCAACCACCATAGCCATAGCTAAAACCGAATCACCATAGCCAATGCAACATATCTATATTACAAACCACCACATATCACTGATCCAAACACCCTTACCATTTTACCACCACAACAATCTAGCCGTCACCACCGCACCACCAAAACCGTCGTCGCTAGCCGCCACAACAACTAAACCCACCATCACCTCACCGCTCCTAAACAATTCACCACCCGTCTTATCCATTCTCTAGAAACTTCCTCAAATATGTAAAGTTAATCAGTGAACTATAAAATTCTTTTACGGAAATCTGTAATGCTAACTCACCCACAGACATAACATTTGTACTAAATTAAATGTAACTTTGGTACCGATTGTTCAATTTAAGAGTGCATGGCCAGATTTCTAGTTTCCAATACAGTAACCCTGTACCATAGAGATTTATTGAGTCCGTCTCAAAACTTGACTTCGGGTTAGACTTTGGACAAAGCATCATCCAACTTAACACATTAAATTATAGTCAAAAGCACTGGTGTACTCCAACTTGACTTGCATTGACAAAGTCAAAAGAGTTTCCATTGATATATTCATACTCCTTCCGCCTCACAAATATTAATACAAGTACACGTGTTTCTTTATGATCAACTTGTTCAACCAATCATCGCTGCAATCTTACTTCATGGCCTACGACTCTGTTGTCATCTGTAGTGTTCCACAACCGCTGTCCTATAGAAATTCATTGAGCCCATAACAAAACTTAGCTCCAATTTAGTTTTAGACAAAGCATCAATATACTTGTACCGACAAAGTCGAAAGAGTTTCCATTGGTGTTATTATTTGTTGGCACAATGTCTCCAAACAAGTGGCATAAAATAGCTCCATGTGCTTCTATTTTCGTTCTATGGTCTACTTCGTGGCACGCTTTTAAGTAGGTTATTAATCTACACAATAATTTACTATATTCCTTTTCTCTTTTCCTTGTTCTTCTTCTTCTTCTTCTTCTTCTTCGTCTTCTTTCTCTTTCTTATTCCGCATCTGAGCAGCACCACTGCCACCGTCCCATACCATCAACCCCATATCCACCTCCGCTACAATAACCACAATCCAACTGATATTTGAATCCCACTTCAAAAGACCCAAAAGCCGGTGTGTGTGTGAGAGAGAGAGGGGGGAGAGAATGTGTGTGTGTGTGTGTGAGCGTGAGCGTGTGTGTGTGTGAGAGAGAGAGAGAGGGGGGGTCAATTGTGATAGGTGGAAAAGGGCGTCATAGGTGGCTCGATTATGGTCAAATGTTGATGGATTAATGGTAATGATGGGTGGGTGGTGGCTCGGTGGTGATTGGAGAATTATGGTGTGGTGGAGATAGTGGCGAGGTCTTAGATGGGTGGCTCGGTTATGATTGTATGATGCGTGGTGGTGATGGATGGCGAAGGCTTAGGTGGGTGGTTTGGTGATCAAAGGATGATGGCCGGTGGTGATGGGTGGAGAGGGATTATATGGGTGGCTCGGTTGTTGTCGGAGGATGACGGCGCGGTTGTAATGGATGGCTACTATCAAGAGCTTGGGGGCCTCTTGGTGCAGTTATGATTGGATAATTATGGCATGGTGGTGATGAGTGGTGAGAATTGAGGTGGTAGTCATGGGCCAGTGGCTTTGAAACGATGGTGGCGACAGCAGAGGTAGCATCGGGGTGGTAATGGTACCGGGCTATGGTGGTGGCCTAAGCAACTTCTAAAAAAGAAAAGAGAAAATTTAGAAAAAACCAAAAAAGTTACCTGGTTTTTGGTGGGGTAGTGAAGAAGGTATGGTAGTAAGGATTGGGGGGCAGCAGCTTAGTCGTGGCGGTGATGGGTGGCGAGGCTTGGATGAGGGCGACAACTTCGTCGTGGTGGTGATGGTGGGTGGCGAGGCTAGTGTTGGATCGCATAGATGGTAGGTGCATAAGTGGGGGAGAAGAAAAAAATCTAGCAAGGGGTCAGTTGAAGAAAAAGAAAATCTTATCGGGTGAATTTAAGGAAGAAAACAAATTGTTCGGCTCAATTTAAGAAAAGCCATACCAAAAATTACAAAAAATAAAAGAGAGTCTTTTTTTTTAATTATTATTTGACAATTTTGTCCTTACTTAAGAGTCGTTTGCCTCGCACATGGGTACTTAATGAGCCAAAGCTAACAGAATGACTCAATTGGAATTAATTGAATAATTGAGTTATCGTTTATAGTACATAAAAATATTTAGCCAGAGTGGCTCTCGCATAAGAAGCAAGATATTGTAATATAACAGGACGTTTCAACTACCACAATAGTGTAATCTCCCCCCCCCCCCCCCCCCCCCCCCCCCGCGAAAAGTAGTCACTACTTAAGGCACGAAAGAATTAAGATAGTCTCGGTTCCTCTTCTTTCCTTCTTAGGGGACGAAGAATATGATTCTTCGTCTTACCCTTGGGCCAAACTAACATAAATAAGTTTTCCCTAAATGTCTCATATTTTCTCCCGTATGGAGTCACCTTCTTCACTCAAGCAACGTTACTTCTGAAGATCTCATTCCAGAGATAGTCATCAGGCACTTATCCAGCTGGTTATTCGACACAAATTAAAATTCAGTGACCAAAATGCTGGTACAAAGTTCAACAATTAGCGGCGTATTTAACTCTTTCTTGTTCGTTGACTTGGGGGTTGGGAGGCGCGGGGTTGGCAAGGGGATGTTTATATCGTGTCCAACCTTCTCGCAAAATGACCTTACATGGGAGGGGGTACTGAACGCTCCTCTTTTGGCATCTGAGAGGTGGCTGATGAGAGTTCTTTCTATGGGTTTTGAGGTTTACCTCCTAGTTCTTATGAAGTACCTTGCATACGTTTGTGTTTCGAATTCCTTCTTTGTGAGGTTGTTGGTTCTCTTGGAGAAGATATTCACTTCTGTCAAGACTAAAATTTGCAAGACCAATATTTGCAGCTATTCTTTGGAAGCCAGGAGTTTGGATTCCGATCTGTGGAGCACGTTATGCAAGTGCCAAGAGTAATTCGAACAGAACCTGTCACCTCTGGTTCAATACGTTCGCTGTTCCCATTTCAGATGGAACGTGACTTCAACTCGGTCGGTTTTATCTTGTACCGGTTGGTAGTGAATTGTGGGTCTCGACTCGCAATGATTTAATGCTTACTTGTAATCATGTAAAATCATAAGGCTAAACTTTCAAACTCTCTAGCTTTTATCTAATTGCTACTCTCCAATTTGTCCAAAAAAAAAATATAAGATAGGCAATGTCAGGGATGAAGAAACTTGAGGGCTCAAATGATGAAAAACTTCTAGTGCAAAGGTGTTGCACCTCAGAAAATTACTTCAGTGTTGAACTTGTCTTCATCTTCCAACATAAGCGGCTTTGACCGGATTAGTTGCTTACAAGCCAAAGTTGGCTACGCATACGGCTGGAGTTCTGAAAACAATACAGTTCATTATAAAAACCTTGCAAACTGGAATGATTTATAACAAGCTTTACAGCGAAAAGATGCTGTGCAATCGAACAACCTGATATCACCATCATAGAAACTCTTGTGCATAGAAAGGTAAAAACAAGAAGAAGTAACTTTGAAACAATAGTATAAAAGCTTTCTTATTGAGTTCCCAAATAAGAAAGTACAATATGGTATAAGTTCCAACAAGTAGAAAGTCTAGCCAAGAAGAAGAACAACAGAGTAGAACCCATATTGATGAAACAAGAAATTTCCTAAGATGCCTGCAAGCAACTTTTCTCAAACTGCCACGTCCAAGTTTATTTGTTCCCGACATGTCCATTATTATTGTTTTGAAGCAACCGAAAACGCCACAATACAGTCACAGCCCAAGCGGATTGCAGTTCTTAAGTCAACTTGTGGATGGTTTTCATGTCGGCGGCATGCTGGATGGTCCCTTTCTCGACGTGATCCCACCACTTGTACAAGAAATTGTCGACAACTAGTCTGAACCAAGGGGACAGCTTCAGACCCTCCTCACCAGCATCTGCTTTTCTCAACAATTCTTTCAACTGATCTTTGTTCACGTACTTGATGTCAGCAACTTCATCAGGGTTTGGGTGCACATTAACATCGCGGACAATGAAGAGTAGATAATCGAGTTCATGTTCTCCCCACTTCCCATCAGATGGTGCCTTGTATAGGATGCGACCCAACGGGGTGAATTGGTCAACTGGAACATCTTCAGCAGGAATACCCAGTTCATCCAAGAGCTTCCTCTGTGCAGCGTTTCTCACCCCTGGATAAAAATTGTAAAAAAAAAACATGAGTAGAGTCCTAGGAAGACAATAGAGCAGTCTTTCACTAGAAACTCAGATGAGTACCAAGGGAATTCTCGTCAATAAGCTCAGATTCTCGGTGCAGTGGATGGCTGCAGCAGGTGTTGGTCCACACCAAAGGGAATGTCACCTTTGTTGCAGAGCGTTGCTGCATACAAGCATTCGGTGACAAATTCTTAATAATGCTAGCGAAGAAATCTACAAAAATTTATCCCAGTAACTAGCAAATTACTCTTAAGAAATTTGTTACTTCAAACTAAAAGAGGAACATGTTTTCACAAGAAGCATCCAGAGGTATTATAACCTAAATTCCAGCCCACCGCCCGATGCATCATTTCTCCAATTACCAGATTGTAGGGCTATCATAGTTTTCACATGAAATGAGATCAAGCAGCAAATAAAACTTTGCATACATATAATGATGAGAACAGAAAGAAGCAAAATATAAGCAGGATACTAAGGAGACAAGTTTAACAGAGTCTCGTCTTTATCGAGCTACATGCAACGCCGCCAAATGTTGTTTCTCATACATGTGACTCAAGCTCCCCATATTGGTCTTTAGTGATGTCAGTAGCACTGAATTTGTGAGGTTCAAAAATGACTTCTCTGAGTAGCAGAGTAGTCTATATCCCAACAACCCTAATATGACAGAGGTGGCCACTAAAGAAGTTCTCTATGTTTAAGTGTTTGAATCAAGAGTTTACTGTGACAATGAACTACAGACCCTCTTAGACTTGTACTCATGAACTCCCCCATAGAATGATATTTCAAAAGGAGAAACGACCATCTTCAGCAAGCATTTCCAACCATATTCACCTAATTACTTGCAATGATGAATATAAGTCTCACAGGCCAAGGATATCAAGCATTTGTATATATATGATGCCACCTTAACACTCATTTCCAACCAACAGAAATTCAACACATACCTGAAGGAGTAACTCGTATTTTGAGTTAAACAAGAATACACTGAAAGCTCTGTGCAGCAGATTTTCAGATTCAATCTTTTCCATTAAGTGGCCTGCATATTAAAAAGGTAATGGACATTGGTGAAACCAAGTCATGGTAGCAAAAAAGAAGTGCACAAGAATACGGTGATTATGAAGCATGAAGTTCAACAACAGAGCAGATGCATACAGCGAAGCACATACACTTATGTAACCTGTAATGCCAGCATCCCAGAAACTGATTGGTATCGAGGTACTTTTGGTGTAACAAACTAACTGAATAAGAAACTTCATATTTCAAAAGAATGTAGTAACCACCCAATAAGCCATGTTTGGCTTTCTTAATATTTCGAATTTCATGACTTCTCTTTTTCCATGATAATGTTAAGTTACCATCTTGCTCTAAAAGCTTACTCTTGGAGAATGGGCCCAAAAATGTCGTCATGCTAAACACACCCCCTCACATGCAAGCCCTCGCATGTGGATAGACAGGCTGCACCACCACCAGGTGCACAAATAAACAGAGTGCATATAGCACTAACATATAGGGGGGTCATATGCAAGTGGCAAAAAATAGAACCCAAGAGCTTGCCAAACCAGAGGTCTTATATCATATCTTGCTCTAAAAGCTTAAGAACTCAGAGAATGGTCCCAACAATGTTATCATATTTACCAGATAATGCAATATATTTTTGCTATTTCTTGTCGAACACGCATCGTGTGTGCCTTGACACCTAGTATATGAAGTAGAACACGTGCTATATTAGTTCCAAGATTAATGGTTTGCTTATTCACTGAAAAAAAACAATTTCACGACAAAAGAAACCAATCAGTCCATGATGCCAAATTATTTCATCTTGGATAAACTAAGAATCCAGAAAAGTCGTTATCATTTGCTTTGTCTAAAGCATTTGTAAAGCTAACAGCCAATAGTCACTGCTTAAAGCAATTAAAGAGCTAAAAACTACCATCTTTTAAGAGTGAAGTGGTTACTTATTTGAGATTCAGTCAATAACCTTTGGTTACTTCAGGATCTTCTCGCTCTCTACCTATCTTGATTTTCTTTCTTCATTGCTCTTTATAGTTAGTATTTATCATCAATTTTCAGGGAGGTCATCTGTCATTAAATTAATGTTATCCCTGCACCGTATATCTTTGACGCACCCAAACCACCCATTAGATCTGCCATTTACATGCTGGTAAATAGTTTGGTTTGAAGATATCTGATATCCTTAAAACCACAGTTTTCTAGAGATAAACCAACAAAAGCAACAGAAACCATATACAAATATACACGTCTGATAGAGTGTTGAATTGCTTTTTCATCTTCAAGAATCTTTGAAGTAGATCCCATTTGAGAAAATGCCATAAAATGGTTTTCACCTATTCACTAGAGAAATCATTTCCTGGTCTTTTATAGAACCCAAATAAGGGGAAAAAAATGGCAGCAGGCATTCAAGGAAGTTCACCCTGCCCCCACTTTGTGGAAGTCGTTACTACGTTGCAAAATTGGTTCTCCTAATTGACAAACTTTGAGAAGAAAAAAAAAGATAAAAAAAAAAGGAGAGCAGGACAAAATCCAATTATCCAATAAACGACACATTTTAAGACCTAAAATTCAACTCGGCTCAAAAGAAAATAAAAACAAAGCCACAACATGAGCACATCTAGCAAATGCAGACATTGACATTGCAAAAAAAGAAAGAAAGAAACTCTTGACCTTTTACACCCTTGCAAATGCATATGCATAAAACACAAATGTCAGGCAGAAAGAATATGCAGCACATATTTCCTTTATGTACCTTTTCCATCAGGAAACCCCCACACCTCCCCAACCCCCAAACAACAAAAACACAGCAGTGTTCTGACTGCTATATCAACAAATTTGCAACCTTTAGGCATATTTTCCATGTACAACAGACAACTTGCATACTGAGTGCGTCCAACAGTAGTGGTTCATCAAGTGCTAGTTGAATATGCGACACCGAAGAGAGGGGGGAGCAGATAAGAAGACTTAAAGCCAACCTCTTTCAGGAAAACACTTGGAAGTCATAAAGGCAAAGGGCATGATTATACTGAATATACCCAACTCTTATGACATAAAGAAGTTAATCCATGCTGACAATACGATAAAAACACAAGGTCACAAGGTGAATCTGCTCTTTCAATGAGAAAGGAAGTGCTCAATTGCCGAGAACCAGCTAAAGTCAACTTCTGCAACAAGAACAAACTTAAACAATCTGCCTAAGAGAGGAAATACTACTCACAGTTATATTTGGAATCGTGACCAACAACACGATCATTCTCATCCACCAGAATACATCTGCAAGAAGGTTACAGAGGAGAATCTTTAATAGGTGATCAACCGTAGAAGCTTGAATCATAAGGTACAATGAAAAGCAGAAGAGGAATGTGGCCGAGAATATAAAATTAAGTTAAAACCTGACTTAAAATCAAAAGCAAGTCGAGTAGCTTTTATCACCGCACAAGTATTTGATACCTCAACCCTAAGTCATCCTAAAACATGTCATGTAGTACACACACTGTCTCTCTATTGGAAATTTGGGGCTCACAAAGAACATTGGCACGGTCTTCAAAGATTTTATCGACTACCGAATAGCCTCCTCTATCTTATATCGTTCACTTCCTCTTTTTCTTCTTCTTCTTCTTTTTTTTTTTTCTGTTGGGTGATAAAATGACGATTCACTTCATTAGCTTTATTAATGAAAAGCTTCAAAAAACAATAGCCTGGCAGCTCATCACAAACCAATCCTTTTCTCGCATATGTTATTGTTCTGATAAGATGTACCTTGTACATGAAAATCCAGACTTTATAAGCACAAAGAACAAAGGTGATCGCAAAACCGGAAAACAGCTACAATAATTGCAAAAAACATGGAAACCCACAAGGCCCAGTTCCAAAAACACCCTATTTCACCGCAACACTAACTTTCCAATCTCAGTGAGTGCAAGGTATTCAAAAGACAGCCTACTCGGGATTACAGTAGCTGAATACTCCAACCTTTTCATCCATTTTTCCCGGTCGTCATTGCTTACAACTAAAATATGAACAGGAATCAAACTCAAATAACAATAGTAGAGTAAATAAGTATTGCTTGACAAATCAAGCCAGCGTAAAATCGAGGAATAAAATCAACTTCTACACGTACTAAATCTATACTAGAAATTTGTAGAATTGGAAACAAGTCAAAAGGTTAAAATCCAATGCAACGGATGGAGTAGTAAACCGAGAAAGTAAACGGGCGTTTCCTATTTTGTCAGTCCTTTTGAGCTCAATCTATCAAAATCCAAAGAGATCGACAATTAGAATCAAATCCACCTGGTACAAAAATCTTATCACTCTATTCCCCGTAAAAAAGTCAAATCTAGCAATCCACAGTTTTTGTGATCAGAAGAAAGAAACAATCTGAAATAATAACCAAAACCAGAAAAGGAAAAACCCAAATACATCAAAGAGCAAACATTTCCCGATGGTATGCTCTGGTCAGCAACCCAGCAAGATCGAGATAAACAAACACATCCTATCAAACGAACAGAAAACGGAGGTGAGAGTGGAAACTGACTCGTCTTCGAACATGAGGCGTCTCTGGACGGCGTCCATGCCGGCATCTGGGGCGGCGGAGTCACCCATGGCGGTGGCGGTGGTGGTGGAGGTAGAGGAGGAGAGGGACGAGAGGCAGCGGGCTTTGGCGAGTGATTTGGCCGGAAAGAAGCGGAGAGAGTTCTTCAAGAGAGATTTAGAAGAAGAGGAGGAGGAGGAGGAAGAAGACGAGAGTGTGGTGGTGAGTTTAGAGGCGAGGGCCTGACAAGTAGTATGAAGTGTTGACATTTTCCCCTTCTGGTCATGGGCATGGCCTGGGGGCTTCCGCCATCAATCGTTGAATACACTATTTTTCACACCCCAGCCCACCTACTTATCCCTTTATAACTATTTCCCATTTACCTTCTTTACTCATTTGGTACAATTTGGTGCAATGTTGTAAGGTCAAAAAAATGAACAAAATAAGAGCATTTAAAATGATCAAAACGACACCAAAGTAGGGTGTCGTTATCAATTCTTATAGCGCACGCATAGCCTGATGCCCAGCGCAAAAGCTAGTCAATGCGAGACTTTATGGGTTAGTCGATGTGAGACTTTATCACCCGCTTTCACGCATAGTGTGAAATAAAAGGTAATCTCAAGTCTCGATTAGACACTATATTAAAGTCTGGTGTTCAACTCAAAAATATATTCGAAAACGAAGCGAATCCCACCAGATATAAGAACCAATCACAGTCTCCATTTATAGTTGACATGGGACATCAACAACCACGATGAAGGTTATCGTTAGACCTTGCAGCGCTGAAACCAAGTAGAGAATTTTATGCATCCGACACGTGTTTTGCTAAACGGTACGCTCGCTGCTCTTGTTGTTGAACCTTTTTTTGTTCAAAACATTTTCTGTGACTACTTGTCACACTAGCCAGGCACGTTTTGTAACAAAAATAGTACATATTACAGCATGTTTTATCAAAGGTGGCTCGTGGTCCGCGAGGATATTCATAAAATGGAAGAAGAGATGGGCAATTATATTAAAAGATGGAGATGGTTAATCATGTATCTCGTGGGCAAAGATTAATGCCAAAAAAGGTCGATCTTTCATATAACAACACGCCAAGGTGGCCAAAATACTGCCCAACTCCACAATTATTTTTCAACAATTTTCAATAAGAATTCATGATGTACAACGTATAAACTAACAATAAAATGCTTGCATGATTTTTGACTTTCTTGTTTGTAGCTTAGGATCTGTGTGTGTGGGGGTAGGTGTTAGACCTTTGTTGGGGCGGGTAGAGTGCTAGGACATTTTAAGCCTTATTTGTTTTTTTTGCAGATTTTTCACCGTTCTTCTATTACGGTTGTGTTATTAGTAAGATTAGGATGAGTAACAAACCGTTCAAACCAATCCGAACTGTTAAAATCGATCAAATCGAACTAATCCAATATAAACTGTTCAAAAATCTTAACGGTTGGTTTCACATTTTTCAAACCGATTTTGTTTCGGTTGGGTTCACAGTTTAAATTTTTTAAACCGATTAGATTCCTAACGGAACGGACCTATGATATGTTAATTATTTTTAGTAGCATTTATTGGTAAATTTCACATACATGATACTAAACAAATCGATATAAACAAACCATTTGAAGTTAAAAGAAAAGAAAATAATGAGAGCGGTTGTAACATATAAATTTAGTCATCAATATTTTTTGTATATTTACTCATTCTTTCTCATACATCAATGATAAAGGCGCTTGAGTTTTTTTGTAATATATATCTGCACTAGCATTTATATCTCATGTTAGCACGAACACTTAATATATCGAGTTTAACAAGATTATGTGCAATTTAAAAACTAATATAACTTTAATTTTAATTATATTTAGATCCAATAGTAGTGTGCAAAAGAATGACATCTTTAAATGGGCGCAAATCGATCCAAACCGACTAAACCAAACCGTCCAAATCGTTAATGTTTGGTTCGGTTCACAATTTTTCAAACACAAGGAGCAACGGTTCGGTTAGCAATTTGACCCCCAAACTAAACAAATCAAACCGTAAGGCTAAATAAGATGATAAGACTATTGTGTGGCATTCTGACAGGGTACGTGGGAGTTACATTGTTTTGTCATCATAATCTGTCATATTCAATGAAGTTGTTGACTTTACCCCATAAAAGAAAGCGTCAGATTGAGTTTTTGCCAATATTTATGTTTTTTGGCGCGACGATTACGGTAACAAAACCTGAAACAAAATCGAAGCGTGTAAACTTAAGATTTGATTCGATTAATTGCATGGAGCTTCGTCGGCCCATGATCACAATATCAAGAACCCGAGCGTGTTTTTCTTTTTGCATCAATTGCATCAACTAGTAATGAGAAAAGGTTTTTTCTTTTTCGAGAAATTTGCTTTTTCTTCTCTTGGGTTGTTAAAATGGTGGTGCTACAAGTAAGCAAAGAGTGAAGAAGAAAGCAACAGAATTAAATAGCTTCCAAATATAAGTTGAACCAACTTGTTGGTTTATTATAACACTAAATAAAATAACCAACCACCACCAAACCCCACCCAGCATTTAGTCAAATTTAGCCAAAAAAAAAAAGTCAGAAAACCAGACCTAGCATTCAGTCAATTTTACACAAAAAATAAATAAATAAAAATGCATTCAGTCAAATTTGTCAGCTTGACAAAGTTTCTTTAAAATTATATAAAAAAAAAGGGTCAAAAATTGTTGTGTTTGAATTCAGCTTGAAATGTGGATGTGATCAACATTATTAAGACAGTGTGTAGGGGCAAGGGATGGATGTCCAGTAATAAAAACTGACAACCACTTTGCAGGCAATTGACATTATTACGTGTATAGCTAGTCAAAATACAGTTCTATTAAATAGTGCGGACGAAGGGAGCGGGACCAACAAGCCCAGCCGGTCCATCTTTTTTGGCTACGATAAATGCCTCTCACTCCGACTACATGAAAATGTTCTATGTCAGGCAAGCTCACCATTTTAAATTAAATGCTCGGCTTTTTTTTCGTAAATTAACATGTTGTTACGGCTATTTTAGGTGAACCTTGCCCATCTTTTTGGCCACTTTAAGAACATGTAAGATGTAGTACTTAAATTTTGACTAAAAATCCCAAGGGGTGGTGAAGATGGCAAAGGGTCTCGAGATCTCGAGTTCGAATCCCTATACCGACAAGAGCATATACAATTGTAGTTCTATCGTTCAAAAAATATATATATATATATATATATATATAGAGTTTCTACCGAAGAAAATTCAGAATTAACCGGCCTAGCACAGCTGATTTGTTCTAAGGCCTTAACCTGTCACGTCAGCAACAAGTTTGCTCAATGCAGATATTCATCCTAAAACAGTCAAGACGATGGCTGATGGACACGTCGCCAGTTCTGAACGAAGAAAGCACTCGTGGCTCACTTGCACAAGCATAAAAGTTTAACTGTGCGACGTGTCATTATGGGAAGAAATGTAAAAAGCATGACATGAGCTAGGTGAAAACTTAGAAATGGAGGTGAAACGAAGCATTATCCTCTCTCAACACATGGTAAGGTCATAGCAAATCAAGAAAGCTTGACGTCATGAAAAGGTAAAACAAGCACGCCTGGACATTTTGCAGCTCCAGATTTGATATACTTGAGGCTAATGATTGCAAGGCCAACGATAAAAGTCATAAATGTTGTATTAATAATCTTCTTCACAACTACACGTAGACTAACTCTTAATTTTTTCAAGAAATAAATTTATCGCAGTTGCATATCGCTGTTTTATCACTCTAAACAGACACCAAAGCGTGTACTTCTTGAATTAAAGTTTGTGTAATCTTTAAGTGTTTGACAGTTTATTAGGGTGAATCTTTATAAACCATATGATGTAGAAAAACTGCCTATGATCAATGTTTATATTTACTTAATTTGATTAGGAGAAGGAGTAAATTAGTTCGAAGTAGTGTTAATTAAAGCAGCGCAATAAGTTCTAAAGCAATGGGCAAAGTCATCGTTCTAAAGCAATGGACAAAGTCATCTAAGCTCATTTGAACAAAGAGATCAGAATGAACACTCCCCGTGACTCCAGAATGTTTCTTAGTTGATGCTTACACTTACTCAGAATGAACCCTTTTTTATTACAAAAAAAAAAAAAAGAAAGAATGAACCCTTTTTTTTAACTTCTTATTTACTGTGAACCGGCATTCACAGTAAAGAAGAAGTTAAAAAAAAAAGGGTTCAATTAAAAGTTCCATCGAGTATCTAATCAAGGCTCCCTTAGAGAGAGAACAAAGAAATATAGGTCCTTTTCATGAGAGAAAAAACTAATAATTCACTCATTTTAAGTTTTGATGCGTAATTGAAAAACTATTTCAGAAGTAAATTTGGCAGTATAAGTAGTTTTAGGACCAAGATAGCAATTTAATTAGTTGAACCGCTCACTCCAAAACTTCAAGGGAGTCGCTAGCTTTCTCCAAGAATGCAATAACTTAAAACTTAATGGCTATAGGTGGTAAACAAATTCTTTCCTAACTAGTGATGTCAATGAAAGTGGGTTCGCAGTCGACGTGGAGGTGCGGCAAGGGTGGAGCAAAGGCAGAGACCAAGGGCTTTCCAGACAGAACCAGAGGATGGCAGTGCTGCGAGGGCGATGGCGCATGATGAATACACGACAACAGTCACAGTCCGATACTTAGGTCCAGAGTTAAGGTCCTGTATGTTTCTCTCTCTAAAATTTCAGAGGATTTGGATTCTAGAGTGAGAAAGTGAAAATGTCAAATGAGAGAGTTCTGTCCAAATGAAATCCAAAGTCCACTATTTATAAGGAAAAGTGTGCATATGTCATCAATTGCCGCATGGCATCCCCTGGGAGTGACACGTCACCAGGGGGTCCAAAAATATTGGTTCTCCGTCGGACTGTCGGATCGCATATTCACCCAGCCTGCTCCTCGCAGCGTCGCTCTGCCTGTCTGGAAAGACAGGCTCCCACAACGTCGGTGTTGCCAGAGAACACCCTTGATCTAGCCACAAATCCAAGCCCTTGCAGAGTCCCATAGGCCTGGCAGCGGTGGGGAAGACCCGACGCCCAATTGCCAGGTGGACTAGGTGTGATGCCCTCCGGATACCTGCTCTTGTCTCGGAGTGACCCAAGGGTCATAGTCCCTAGGGGTGCTGATGCAAGCCCCCAGTGTCGGAGCATGTAGGCCAGTCACGCAGGTACCCTGGCGGAGATAATATCCCGGAGGAGTCGCCTATTTCGCAAGCCGATGTAGCATCCTGGAGGAGCCGTCTACCTCGCTGAAGGGGAGTTGGAGAGCTCCCTGGCGGAGATAGTGTTTCAGAGGGGTCGCATATCCCCGCGGGTGAGTCCTTATGCCGGAGCACTCGGAGCGCGTCAAGGTAGCATCCTGGAGAAGCCGTCTACCCAACTGGCCGAGATAGTATCCCGGAGGAGCCGTCTATATGGCGGAAGGGGAGTTGAAAAGCTCTCTGGCGGAGATAGTGTCTCGGAGGAGTCGTTTATCCCCGCAGGATGTTGCACACTCTGGAGAGTGGGTCGACGCATGTTCCACGACCAAGGCAAGTTACGCATGGTGTGGTGAAAGTATGACCAATGCAATGAGCATGGTAGTGTGACATAAAGTCGGGGGCGCAACTGTGTTAGCGGCGCGACTCGGCTCATGGGCACGTCGGAGTGTTGGAGACGGCGCGCGGGTGCGGGCGACAGGCGTCATGGAGTCGGAGTGTGGGCGACGGCGACGGGCGCAGTGAAGCCGGCGTGGGAGCGACAGTGACGGGCACCGTGAGGCCGGCACGCGGGCGACAGCGGGCGTCGCGGTGATGGCGCGCGACCACGGGCGATGAACACCGTGAACGGCGCACAGGCGACGGCAGGCGTCGCAAAGTGAGTGAGATGATGGCGCCCAGGCGCGGGGCGCCGTTGAGTAGGCGCGCGAGTAACGGCAGACGTCGTGTGACCACAGGTAACGGGCGTCGCGAAGCCGGTGCGCGGGCGACAACGAGCGTTGCATGGACGGCGCGCGGCGACGAGCAACGATCGTAGCGGCGACGGAGCGCGGCGGTGAGCAACGGTCGTCGTGACTACGGGGCGCGACCGCGAGCGACGGTCGTCGGTCGTCAAGGTAGGTGGCCGACCCCTTAAGGTGGCCGCCAAGGTTGTTTCACGAGCAGTTCGCTTGACTTGAGCATGCCCGCTTTGACCGGCCTTTAAGCATTGAAATTTTGACCGTTGAATGTGCCGACATGTCATGAGAATTGGGACCCCCAGTGGGCCTATAGGTGTAGCCAAAATATGTTGGGAACAACTAGTTTATGCGTACTATTCCTTTAATGGCTATACGTGTAGTATGGTTCCATTCGGATGATATCGACCTACTTCTTACTTCTTTTTTTATAGAAGGAGAAGTTTGTAGAAGTTTAGATACACAAAAGCACCAACACTAAGAAACATTTAGCAATTGAGAGCTAAATGTAGTGATACGCAATAAGTTAGCCATTGAAAACCAAAAGAAGTGCTAGATATTTAGAGCTTATAATTGTAACTCAAATGCTAAAATGTTAAGTATTTATAAGTTTTGTTCACTTGAAAACTAGTGAGGTGAGTTTGTGTATATTTGAGAATTGGGTTTGAGTGAATGAGCGGAAGTCCCATTGTAATTTCTCCACTTTATAGTGCAACATTCTTGCTGTCATCCTGGTGAACATGGATAAGATGCCAAACCACGTTAAATATGCGTGTCTAAATTTTTACGTGTGACAGTTTTTACTTTTTTTTCTTCTTGTGCTAGTTGGTACATGTTTTTAGAGCTTAAATCCCAACAACAAATGCCAAAGAGAAGGAGGTTCTGGAATGAAGTTAAATGATACTCTGGAATTCAATGACTGCATAAGCTCTCTGAGAATGGGAGATATGGTAACTAGAGGCTTATTTTATACTTGGTATGATGAAAGAAGTGAGGGAGAGTTGATTCTCAGCAGGTTTGAGAGTTTGTTTAAAATGTGACTTACCCCAATGCTTAGATGGAGGGTTGTGCTCTTGGGACTTGACCTTCTTTACTTGTGATGCGAATTTTAGCCGACTCAGTACTCCACAAGAAACCTTCTAAAATTCTATGCTTCTGGATTTACCAGCCACATTTTAAACCAACTCTCCGGAGGACTCCTGGAAACTAGAGGTACAAGGTGATCCCTTGCATAGGCTCTCTGCTAAATTGGAAAAGCTTAAAGGAATACTTAAAAGGTTCAACTCTGTGCACTACCATGACCTCCCTGTCAAAACTAGCTTCTAAGTTTGAAGAGTCGCAAGACATGCAGCCTTGAATCAAGAGGAGAAGCCTCTTCACTCTTGAGTATTATAAGCTTGCTAAAGAGATAAACTTGGGTGATCATTAATCAATTTTTTTGATAGAAAATTGGCAGTTCACATACATAACAACAAAGTGCCATATGTTATCGACCTTGGAAGGAATACTGTGGGGGTTCACAGGCTGTGGAAAAAGAAGCAATTAGACATTTTTCCATCATTTTGGGCACTCCTGTTACCTATGAGAGTGCTGTTAAAGAAAGGCTACACGAGTTATCCATCAACATCTGTGCATGGATCAACCAAATATGCTTATCGAACAGATCAATGCCGAGGATGTGAAAAAAGGCAGTTTTAGATTGTTAAGCCTAACGATGCTTGAGGGATTATGGTCATAGAGCTGAATTCTGTCAAGGTAACTATGCTATTGTTGGCAAGGATGCCACTAAAGTGGTGTTAGACTTCTTTTGTAAAGGTAAATACATCAAGCTAATCGATGACACTACTCCTGCATTAATTAATTCTTTTGCTCCCCATGCCTACGGCAATGAAGGATTTTTGGCCCATAGCCTGGGGTAATGTGCTGTATGCTCTAAACTCGACGTATAAAGCTCAAGGCTGTTCTCCTTACTCAGCAAAAGGCAAGCTCCCCTATTTGTTTCTGAAAGGAATATTGCACATAACATCTTATTTATGCAAGATCTTGTACGGAGTTATCAAAGGAATAATTGCATTCTCAAAGCTGTTATGAATTTAATATTAAGAGGGCATATGATTATGTGGGATGGAGATTCTTACAAACTGTAATGGAGGTCGTTCAATTCCCTGCCACTTATCTTCAATAAATAATGTCATGTGCAACTATGAAAAAAAATTCTAAGAATTTGAATAAAATGCCCCCTTGATGACTATGCTGTCAAGCCCAATTTTACCTTTCACCTAAATGCAAGGAGCATAGTATTACTTATGTGTGCTTTGCAGATGACGTTTTTCCGCATTCAAGTGTTGATTCTGCCTCTCGCTCATATAAAAAATGCCTCAAGGGAATTTGGTTAAATCTCTAGACTTCAACCAAATCTACAAAAGAGCTCTATATTTCAGGTGTCAAAGAGCATGCTAGACATGATACTATCACTTTGATCGAAATTCCTTTGTGGACAGTTTTCTGTTTCTTATCTAGGAGTTCCAAAAAATTTCACTAAACCGCGGGAGTTGGTGTTTGCAAGATGCTCATTGACAAGAACGTGATGAAGATTAGTAATTGGACAACCGAGCAAGTGTTTCTATGCTGGGAGAAATCAACATAGCCACTTCTGCTAAGTATGCAAGTCTGCGGGTGCTCTATGTTTATCATTCTTAAGGAAGTTAAGAAGTTGTTAATGAAGCCAAGATTAGATCTTTTATTTGGCATAGTCAGGATGTTAGATGCACTAAAGCCAAGGTATTAGCATGGGAAGATGTGTGCATTCCAAAACAGGAAGGGGAGAATTGCTGACTAGAACAAGAGTGCAATGGCTAAACAGATTTGGGATTTAGCTCGTAAAAGGGATTCTTTATGGGTCAAATGGTGCCACAGTTGTGTTATCAAGGATAAGAACTTATGCCATTTTGAGCCCCCTGCAGACATGTTCTGGACTTGGGGTAAGATCTCAAGGTTTAAGATGAGTTTAAACTATTTATCAAAGTTGGAAATGATAGGGATACTTAGTTATGGCTTGATAATTGGATGCCATACGGATCCTTGATTGATTAATTTGGTCCAAGAATTGTGAATGATGTTGTTAGCTCCATGCATGGAGGCCAACGTGTATGAGTTTCTAAATCTAGAAACACCAGTTTCTAGATACCTTGGCAAAACAAGAAAGTGTTCAAAATACCCCTTAAAAACTGAAAGTGTTTAAATCTAGAAACACCATTTTTTATGTTTCTGATTTTGGTGTTACTGTTTTTAAACACTTTTTGATAAACAGGTTTGACCGAAAAGTACTAGATTACTCTCCAGCTATTCTCAAAAGGAATGTCCTTTTGGTATCACTGTATTTAAGGCTCATTATCTCTAGGAGAAAAGAGATTTGTAGTGAAGCGCCTTGGAAAATCCTCGGAATGAATTAGGAGTCGCTATCTTATTTTATTAAACAAAATAGAAAAAATCAAGAAATGACTCTAAAGTATCCAAACGGAAGACTAATCCATCGAAAACTAAGAGATGGGTTCAGGGACTAAGTTATGTAGCAGGAAGGTGTTAGGCACCCGCTACACCCGGGTTCAGGGACTAAGTTATGTAGCAGGAAGGTATTATGCACCTGCTACACCCTTTCGGTCTCTACTTCATTTCTATCGAATTTTAGTCTTTTCAAACATGTAACATGCAGAATATAATAAAACTAACCCTAAATTTATTTTTAGATTTTTGGTTTGAACTCGACATCGGGGCTCAACATGCCTAAGTATCTGGTCAGACTAACCAGAATCAAAATCACCGTAGTTCGACTCTGGTCATAAGGAAAGTAATCTACATTTCGATCCTAAACTTAGATTGAGAAATGTAACGGACTCTTTTATTTTTTATTATTGAAATGCGACTATGAGAATGAGAGAGAATTCTATGTGATTCTCTAAACTAGAAAGCTATTAAAAAAATTACCTCTTGACGTTGCTTGTCTAGAAGACTCAAGGACACTCCTCAAATGATCCACGATGCAAAGAGTAAAGAATTTTTTAGAGTGCATATGGATGGTTAGAATTCTCGAGAAAGATAGGGTATCATTTCATAGAGAAATTAAATGGTACACAAGCTCTAAAGAGAAGAAGCTTCTAGACCCCTAAAATGAAGGCCATGTGCCCTATTTATAGAGCTCTCGATTGACAAAAGCAATTAACCAGTCGGTTAGTCAAAAATTGACCGGTTCATCCCATAATGTAAAAATAATTTTACGAATTTCGAGACATTATCTGACTCTAGTTTCGATAATCATCTCTAATTTTACGGACGGGATGTATCAGGTTTGGAATTTATCATCTCTAACCATATAAATCATGGATTTAATCTTTAGGTCAGGGATAATTCACATATTATTTTCCTAAATTATCTGAACAAACGAAAATAAAATAATAATAAAATTTAGACATCGGACTGGACCAGATTGTTAGTTTGGACAAGACTATTGGACTTGACAACTAGACTTAGACGCTTAATCAACTAGACCGGAAATGGACCAACTTAATTAATTAAGTCACATTACTAGGCCTAGGCCCAGGTTATTCATACATATTTTTATCTTGGCTCTTTGTATTTTTTTCATACTTAACTATTTCCAAGTCTAATTTGTTTCACTAGTTACTCTTATAAATGTTTAAGGAGGATATGATGATATCAAAGGTGAAGAGAATTAATCACAATATATAGTTTGTTAGAGTATTAAAAATCTTGCACATGTTAAATAATAACAAAAAGAGTTAATTACGCGGTTGACCACTGTACTATTAGGCAAATTTCACTTTGACCACTGGACATCGATTTGTGTCATAATAACCACTAAACTTTGAAATTCGTTTCAATCAGGTCACTCCGTCAAATTAATCTTGACGGAGTTAGGTTACTCAGGGGTATATTGGTCTTTTTACGCTAGTCTTTATGAATTTTCATTTTCTTTCTCTCTTTTCCCTCCCCCTCTCTCTCTCTCTCTCTCTCTCTCTTTCTCTTCCTTCTGTCCCTCTCCGTCTCACACAGACACTCCCCCAACCCACACACACATACGCATACCCATGCACACACATTGCCCCCCACCCCTCTCTCTCTCACGCAAAGACACACACACACATACACACACACGTAAACAGACACGCTGCCTCACACAGTGACACACGCACAACACACAGACACACACAAAGACCCACAAAATATATACAGACACACACACACAGTGTCTCACACACACCCACACATAGTGTCTCTCATGCACACATAAATGAAGAAGGATGATAACCTTGATATCTGGTGTCTCTTCAGCGGCTTCTTCGTCGCCAGACTTCTCTTCTTCGGTATTTTCACTGCTTCCTTCATTAGCTGCAGGGGCAGCTCCACTAACACCTTCATCAGCATCAGTAGGTGCTTCGCTGCTTTTTACAGCAGTAGCATCAGAAGCTTCGCTGCTTTCTTCAGCAGCAGCAGCAGGGGCACCTTCACTACTTTCAACAGAAACTGGGGTTTCCTCCATTTTTGGGGCGACTTCTTCCTCAGAAGCAGAAATAGGGTTTTTAATTGTAGTCTCTTCCACAGGTTTTATGCTCTCCAACTTCTCTTCTTTCCCCTTCAAAAGATATTGCTGCATGTAAACAAATCAGAGAAGGTCAAGCCATAAGCACTAGAGAAAAAGGCACTACTAGTCGTAAACCATCTCATGCCTAGTTGTCAAATAGATTTGTGAAGCTTTGCCATGGTGTATTATTGAGATTTCCATATTTGGCGTCAGTGTTCTAGTAATGGAATAATGTTGTTTATGTGTGTGCGTGTGTGAAGAAGAAGAAGAATAATAAGAAAGAAGAAGGTGAACAGTGAATGGACGGTTGTACTCCTAAATAAACGGACTTAAATTGACGGAGTGACCTGATTGAAACGAATTTCAAAGTTTAATGGTTACTATGACACAAATCGATGTTCAGTGGTCAAAGTGAAATTTGCCTAATAGTACAGTGGTCAACCGCGTAATTAATTCTAACAAAAATTATTTCTTTCTATTTTTCTTGGTGCTTTGATCCTTTTCTATTCAAAATACTTTTCAGAGCTATCAACAAAATTTTCATAAAATTTGCCAACCAGTTACAATATTATTTTCGCGTAAGTTTAATTGGAGCTGTATTTGAAAATAATGATTGAATCAAAGTTTTTTGCAACTTTTGCCAAATTTAATAAAAATTATATATGATTTAAGTGAATCCTAATGGACTATAAATGTTTAACGACTAAATTTGGTATTTTCCGGCAAACTCAATACTGTACTCTGCGGCATTTGTAGTCACCGCTGCCCTGTTTTGAAACCGGCTGAATAACAAGTAGGAGCAGTAGCAGCAGCAGTGATCGAGTATGTGGAGAGACAAGAGTCCAGGCGTGAAGATCCTCTGGGTCTGGACATTCGGCACCGCCGCTGGTAACTTCCCCTCATCTCTTCACCCGGCCCTCTTTCTTTCATGCTCGTCTTTCCCTGTTCCTAATCTATCGTACGCTCTGTGTGCCTGTCAAAGCAGTTCTGGTTGCAAATGTTGTCACGACCAGGATGAGAGACCTTGAGAAGGTGTTGAACGCCCCACAAGCAGACCAACCACAACCCACCCCTCCTCCTCCTCCTCCACTTAACCCATCAGAGTTGCTAATCGAAGACCCGGCAGGTACCAGTGAATTTGTTGGGCGAGATAAATGATTGGCGTGTCTGTGTGTGCCCCCTTGTTAACAAGTGGATAATGTAACTCAAGTTTTGCACTATTTTGATAAGATCGTGGGTTAGTTAGAATGTTCTGAAATTGGGTTTTTGATGTAGAGAGACATGATGAATTAAATTTGGGAAATTTAATTTTATTGCTGGAAAGTTTAGGTCTTTTTTTACTTGTGTGTATTGATTGTTTAATGCTCAAGAGGGTTATGACCAATGCATTAGTATGAGTATGTTACATGTTTGTTCAATGTTCTGAAAGAAATGTACTACGCTTCTTCGACTTCGTTGTAGAAGTCATATGCCTGTATATTTATAATTGAATTACGCAATGTTAATGATGTGAAAGGTCTGCTCTTGATGTATAGTTATGTCTGTGCCATTTTTGCTCGGAAAGAGATCTCTATGAGGTTTGAGTATTGCTACCTTAGTCTCAATATGAGCATTTCACGTAGTGATTTCTTTTTTTGAGTGTGTAGCATAGCTAGAAACTTGGTACAAGAATGAACTTCTAAGTGCAAATTGAAATCGTTTTACTATTGCATTTTAAAACCTATATTCATTTCAGACACTAGATACTGAAACTTGAAAATTGGAGTCGCGCAGTTCATACGTTGTGGGCTCATGGAGATCACTGTAATGTATTACCTTTGGATAACCAAAGCGTTTGTTTCGAATGTGGCTGCTCTTTGGTTTAAAGGTGGACTTCACTATTTCTTGGGCCATAGCAAAAGGACAGTTTATTCGGAAAAAGGCGAGCTTTTAGTTTTGGAAGCTCGACTAAGGTTAGAATGATAAATAGGTGCTGATCTTCTTGCACACCACAGTTAGATCTAGACTTTTTACTTCTAGTCGCTAGTTTAGAATGGTAGGCCCTGGCTGCTTTTTGCTGTGCAATTAACACTTTCTAACACGGGTCGTCCCGTAGAACTTTCAATACGTGATTCCTAGCTTACCACGCAGACTTCAATATGGTAGACTTACAAGCTTCCTCTTGCCTTTTCATTCTTTTGTGTGCGTGTGTGCGAGCGCGTTGGGGTGGTTTACGTGCTCTTTCACAGTTTTTTTTTCCTATCCCTAGTTGCATGGCACTATTTAATGAGCGGACACTTCTCTACTAACGAATTGACGCTTGGCTTCATGACGTGTATCTTGAATTTGATTCATGATGTCTAGCACTATTCATGCGGATATGCATATGCTACTAGAATGTTTAGATATTACTTGCTAAAAGTCGAGAAGATGATTCGTGTAACTGACATTTTGACAGACCTCATTTTTTTTTTCTTATAGTTGAAGCTATGAGTCTTACAAGTATGAATATCCCCATTATGATACAAAACAGCCTGCTAAATTCAATTTTATAAACAGAATTTGAAGAACATATATTACTAGTTAAACAGCTGTTGTTGTGCTAGATTCATAACAAGCAGATTTTTGGTGGTGCTAGGTTCACCTTTATCCTCAAACTTTTTTCTGGGAGGTAATGTTGGTTCCTTTCAGGACTTGCTACTCCAGTTCTCCTCTGCACTCGTGCGACTAAGATATGAATGCTGGAATGGTAGCTTACACTGTCTGCTAAGTTAACAGTCACATTTTTTATGAGTTTCTCAAATTTGAGCATGTAAACACTTTGTAGCATCTAAATTTTTCCCAGATGTCTTCTTTATTCCTTGAGCGTTGCTGATTCTTGCTTTCTATGTACTTTTCTTAAACATGAAGATCCTGATCCCCACTTTTTCTAAGGCTTTACCCGATAGCAGGTTCAGCTTCATCACTATACTGCCATTTCCTACAATATACTCGATCATGTCTGTAGTAATTTACCATCTTTTAGCCTTTCCACTAATGCGCCTTGAAGTCTTGGACCTATCTGCCTTTCTTCCGGATCTACTAATTGGAAACTTTTCTGTTTTACTAGGTGTACTAAGAGGCAGTGTAGGTCATTCTTGCAAATATTCCTTGTTTTATCCAATCACATATATTTGACATTATCTGCATTCCCTAAGCATGAAGACGTGCATTGCATTTGTTTCTAATTGATATTGAACATGATGATACTGGCTGTCCTGTCTTCTGACCTTTTTTTAGGCCTGGTAGAACGCTTATCCTCTTTAGTGCCTGAAATTTACTATGCTAGAAAACTAGTCGTTTTTGTTTTCACATGTCTGCATAGATTGTCTCCATTGACGAGTGGCTACATTATACAATAGAGCATTGAAATGCTCTATCGGTGTTCTAAAGACCAAATTAGTTGAGTGCTCTGAGTATCATTAAATGACTTGCGTATGTAGTTCTTTTTTCTCCATCATACTCATTTTATAACACTTGAACCCGGTCCATATTGATGAGCTATCTTGAATAGGGTCGAGTTAAGTATAGTTAACACACATATGTATTTCATGGATCTATTGAACTTTGTATTGGTTTGCTTGCAAGATCTTTTCTTTTCTTTTCTTTTTTGGCTTTTTAGCTTTTCGGGGTTTGTTTACAACCCTATAGCTCGTAATTCAGGCATTCTTTCTCAGAAAAGATGGATCTTTAAGTCACATATATCCAAGCTTTTGGCCTTAACTCGAGTTTGTTCTGGTACATCTGGTGTTAGCGTTGTATTTGATACTTCAGGCTTCTCCGCGGAATGGAGAATTCAGTAATTGATCTGGGCTAGAAGGTTGATTAGCTATTGGCATTGGACAAATGACGATCCATTGGACTTGAACCCTGGGTGTCTATAACATTTAAATAAAGCTTTGTTTTTTACTTTCTAAAACCTCAGATTATTCTTCCGCTTGATCTGATTATTCCGGATCAAATTGGAGCTTGATTCAAGAGGGAAAAAAGGGAAAAAGACTAATTGCAGGCGTGGAAGACTGAAAACCAACCCAATCTAGATGAACAAGAGAAAGAATGGAATTGCAACTACAAGGAACTACATCTGAAGGAACAGGCCTTATTACAGATGGGAAGAGAACCTTTCTTCCAACTTGATCAAGAAGAAATTCTCTCGTGAAGAAAAAAAAGGTGCTTAAACCAAGATAAGATCGTTTTATGACCTGGGCTTATGCACTCTACTGGTTACCACTAATCGACGAAGCCAGGAGCAGGAGGAGGGACTTGAACCCTCGACCGCAGACTTGGCAAGGCTACGCTCTTCCTTTAAGCCATGCATCATTTTCTAGGGATGGGGCCGCCCCATCTCTTCAGGTTTGTTAATGTCACGTATAAATTATTTTACTTGGTCGCAGACAACCTTGATCGTGTAAATGACTTGCATTATTCATCGCACAATCAACCTGTAGCTCCAACTTTGTGGGATCAAAAATGGAAAATTAGATCACACGAATCTGTGGCAAACTATGACGGTAAAAGACCAACTGATCGTATACTGGTGTTTGAGTTGCAAGATACAAGGAGATGACTAAAGTAATCCCTCTTCTTGATAGAGCAACTTTCAAGTCCTTATTCATTGGTATGATGATGGATCCAGATCGGCTGGTCTCGAAAGCTAGATGAGATTCTGTAGGAACCCATTACAGTAGGCTTCACAGCTTCGAACAAGCAGTCCTAATCAGGGATTTTCACTCTTCACCGGGACGGTCAACTCTAATGGGCAGGAAGAACATCCTCCTTAGGGGTCGAAGGGAAGGAGAGAGTGCTCGCTAACTTTTCTTTTGTCTCGACGTAGTTGCCTTGTATCTTTTGTAGGAACATCCTCCTTACGATCATCGTCACTTTCTAGATCCGACCCGAACACAGATACTGAATCTCCTAATAGTATGAACTACGAAAGGTGGGCCCAACCTATGGATGGACGCAGAGATTAGCCAACTTATGTGTGCTCCTTTATGTATATGTAGACAATGATTAGCTTCCATGTTCGATTCCCTTTTGTTCGCTTTGTAAACTACTTATGTGATATTTTCACTAGCCGGGATGCCTTGTTAAATAATAATATACATTTCTCCTTTTTACTGAAAAACACTAGCAGCAGCCCGTTTCTATGTTACTAGTAAGATAGGTTTGGAACCCGGGCTTATTGCTGCTCACCCATAATTAGTAGGTGAAAACAGACCAAGCTAATCAATTTTGGTCGGTGACTGACTACTCGAGCAGAGGCTAGTCTGAGAGCCACTTGTGACAAAACAATCAAGCTTGAGCACATTCTGAAGCTTGTTAGTTTATTGATTGATCCTTAACTCGATGTGCAAACTTACAAGTTAGTGATTTAAGCTATTTTATCTTTTTCTGGGGTTTTAATGATAGAAATAATATTACTGAATGAATAAAAGATTTTACACGACGATTCCGATGTTTTTGTAGTTTGTGTATCGCAACATATTACGACTATTTTACCACAGTTAATGCTAGCCATGACACTGTTTCGTTATTTGATTTCAAGGCTATCGTATAAAAAATTAGTTCACATTTCCTTCATGATATATTTCTCTTTTGCATATGCTTGAATCGGTCCGTGGAGATAGCGACGAACAATAAGAAGGGCCAAATTTTAAGATTCTTATTTTAAATAGCTTTTTAAATAATGGGTACCTCATATTTGGTATATGCACAAAAATTGGAATCTACATCTGTATCTATAGTACATGTATATATGGATTCGACTGGTACCTTCTTTACCCATCAAAGAACCAATCTAAGAGGCCGTTTGTGATTGATTATGAAAAGCAAATTTTAGCTTAAATCTGAATCAGTTTTTAAAATCAGATTTAATCTACTTTAAGCAGATTCAGTTTGTTGTTTGACAAAATTAGCTGTGAACTAGTTTAAAGTTACAAAAAGTGTTTGCATAGAAAGTGATTAAATCAGTTTTGATATGACAAAATGACCATAAGTGACAGTACATAAATAAAGTTTCTAATATCCATTTAGTGAAGTAATGTTAACGTAACTTTCAATTGAAAATAACTATAATATACAAAAAATTTATTGAAGAAGCTATTTTCAACCATTTACAAAAGTTGTTACTTCTTATTCTGAATTAAAAATATCAACAATCTCGCATTAATGCTTATAGTACGATAACTTTCCCAAATTATAAATAAAGTCTATCTTAAAAGTCACACCCATTAATTAGGTAAAATGGTATGAAATGTCTTTTTTGTGAAAAACATGGGGATATGATTGTAAATTAAAAGGTAAAAAAAAGTGATTATTTCATAATCCTCACTTTCCAGGATTATGGATTTAATCAGTTTTTTGGCTTTTTTTAGCCAGATTAAATCTCATAATCTCGTTTGCCAAACACTCTCACACCCGATTTAATCTAGTTTGACCAGGTTTGACCATCCCAAAATCAACCCAAACACTCTCTAATTCTTTGATTTTTTAATTTATTATGTGAACTCTGTAGATGGACATCCTACAATTTATCCTACACATTAGACCATCTCCTAAACTTTTGGAATCACTTCTCCCACGTTTACAACATCCTTCTCTTCCAAACTTAAAAAGGAAATGCTCTGTCTTTTATTTACGCTCCAACCTTCCCATTTCTCCTTTTTGTTACTCTTTTTGTTCTCTTTCTCCTCACCCTTTTCTCCGACATTCCCCCTTTCTTCGTTGTCTTATCTGGTTAAAGACACGATAACCAGCCGGTCCAAGGCAAAAAAGGAAAAAAAATGCTCATCCTATTTGATCCATTTCACATATTCATTTGAAAAGTTTCATTCCCCTAAAATCAAGATAGGCTAGGGGTTTTTTTTTCAATTTATATGACCAATCAATTTGACAATCAATAAGAATCGGTCTAGTGACTAAGGCTTTGGTAGTATCCCTTGATCAACTCCAGCCTTTCAAGTCTTTTAAGGGAGGGGATTCAATGGAAGTCATGCATTAAAAGGGGATTCAAGCAGATGTTATCCATATTGCAATTTCTTAGGGGCTTGCTTTAACGATACTCTTTGCCTTTAGTTCAATTTATGGGCCGAGGAAATGCCCTCTCTTAAAAAAATGATGCTACCTGATTGGGTGGATTTGACAGAATCTATCTCATTTCCTAATCAGGAGCCAGGAGGAGGGGGAAACGACTCTCTCTCCTGCAGGCAATCTGACCTTTAGGAAGGAGGGGAGATACAAGAATGAAATATCGAAAAAAGCAAGCCCAACCTCCAAATACTGATGAAATGGCATGGATGTCAACTCCATCATTGATGGGGCTTCTCGGATGTTTAAAGCCTTCTTCGCTGTCTGAAATGTGAAATGAGCCACAGCGGGCTCCTACGATACGCATTTCCTTGCAGAACGTGAAGAACAGGAAACAGTAAATAGAGTTCTCGGAAACACGTTAAAGAAAGGAACACATGAGTTTGTTGCATTGGTTCTAAGCATATATGATATGATTTGCTACATGGTCTACGTCACCGTCTTCTTCCAGCTTTCATTCCTTTCTTTGGCTCCCTTCGACTTGCTTGACTTACAAAAATACCCCCAACGTCACTTTTTTCAGGCTTGCAGTTGTCTCGTAAAAGGTGTGACATTATTGACATGTTCATGTAGCCATATTCAAGTTCGTGAAAGTTCGAGTGTTTCTAACTTGATTTTGTTTTTGCTACTCTCTACATTGGTGTTAGACATTGGTATACTATTACTCCTGAGAAAAAGGAAAGAACTTTAAATCAAATTATGTTTTGCCATATATCAGTGTGGCATCAGTTTTGCTATCATTTTGCTCAATCATCTTCCAACCGTTGAGTATTAATATCAATACGACCAGGTATCTTATGCAACTCTCAGAAACGCCAAGTGATTTTGTAAATTCTTTCCTTTTCATTGCCGTATATATCGGTTTGCAAACATATTTGTTCAGCCATTGTGCAAACACAATTTGTTAGATAAAATACAAGGGCAAGTCTATTCACACACTACTTTTGAACTATCAGAAACCAAAATGGCTTTTACTTACACTTTTTGAGAAGTGTCACCAATAAATTTTGTTAAATTGGTTGTGGAACATGCTTCGACCCATTCTCCAGAGTGCGCAGCATCCCTCATGGTAGGCAACTTCTCAAGGAGCTCTAAGTCCTCCAGCACAAGGACTCCCCTTCTGCCAGTCGACTCTTCTAGGAAACTACATTAGCGCGCTCCGAGTGCTTCGGCACAAGGACTCACTCACGGGGATACGTGACTCCTCTAGGACAATATCTCCGCCAAGAAGCTCCAAGTTCTGCGGTATGAAGACTCTCCTTTCGCCACGTAGGCAACTCCTCCGGAACACTACCACGCCCCATTAGGTAAGCAACTTCTTTGGGACACTACCTTTGGTGCGCTCTGAGTGTTCCGGCACAAAGACTTACCCGCATGATATCTCTATCAAGGGTGTCTGTATGACTAGTCTACATGCTCCAGCACTGGTGGCTATTCATCAGCACCCCCTAAGGACCATGACCCATGGATCATTCCGAGACAGACCCTCCCCTACCACTATTAGGTTCTCTGTCTCTCAACTCCCCTCTAGGACTCAACAAGGACTTTGGACTGGTGGCTAGATCAAGAGGTTCTTTGCCCACACTGACGTTGTGTGGGCCAGTCTTTCTATATAGATAGGACCATGCTGTGCGGGGACATGTCAGGTGAATATGCGATCCGATAGTGAGCGAAGCACTCGCATATGTGGTCCCTGGTGACTTGTCACTCCCAGGGAATGCCACGTGTCGTTTGATGACATCATCATCTCAACCCCTGAAAATAGGAAACTTGACAATTCATTTTGGAGGACTTCAAGACTTCAAAACTTCACAACTCATTTCACTTTTGCACTCTGTAATTATAGAGATAGAGAATTCTAGAGAAAAAAACACACAGGACCTTGGTGGCCTTGACTTTGGACCTAAACATTGGAATGTGACTGTCATCGTGTATTCACCTCGCTTTCACCCTTGCAGCACTCCCACTTCTTCGACTTTGCCCGAAAAGCCTTGGTTTCCGCCCTTGTTTCGTTCTTACTCTGTCCCACATCAGCATGCTTGACATATGACTTGGATTGCTTTCTTTATGACACCTCTTAGTCTATTGCGAACCCATTTCCTTGGCATCAAGTTGTAATCACAAATAGAAAAATTCTAAAGACAAAAGATGAGATGTTTAGAAGGTAAAGAAGCTGCCAATCAAATCCACTTACTTACAGTATAAATTAGTTCTTGTTGTACAACATACTCCCTCCATCCGAATTTTTTTTGATCATATTTCCTTCTTGGGCTTCCTAAAAAGATTAACCATTTTTCAAATTAAGAAAGATTATATAGGTATTTTCCATTTTAACCTTTTTATACTTTTTTAATTATATTTCTCTCTCCACATTTAATTCTCTATCAACTCATTTTTCTCTCCTGACCTATTTTCTCTTCCTTCTCTCTCGAAGTAGAATGGAAAATTCATAGCATATAATTCATAGCCTAAGGCCCCGTTTGACACCCTTTTTTTGTTACTATTTTTTGGCCCAATTTTTAAATTTCTCAAAAGCAAAAAAAAAAAATGGTGTTTGGTTGTACTTAATTTTTTTTAGGCCCAACACTTTAAAAAGAAGGCCACTTTTTAAAAAGAGCAATTTGCTCTTTTCTTGTTGGTTTTGGAAACAATTTCACGCGGAGCTGAGTTGGTGGATTAATGAGGTCTTGCCTTCGAACCTCACTAGCAACAGAATTGGACTTATTCTTTGCTGGGTATAAAACCCACCTAAATTAGGTTTTGTTCATCTCTTTCACTTGATCGGCGACACCTCTTCCCAATTGACTCCATAACCCACCGCGTCCATTGCCTCCACCGGCCACCGCGTCCATCGCCTCCACCGGACATCGGTAGAAGAGAGGGCCTCCTCGTTTCTCCATTCCCATTCAATTTCCTCCTCGTTTTTCCAGCAAACTTCACACACATACCCGTCTCTCTTTGAGCTTTCTGACGACTGGATCATTTCTCTGAAAGTTCCTCTTCGTCATTACCAATTTGCTCAGCTTGCTAGGGCTGTTGCTGCGAAATTTCTCCTCAATACGTCGACATTTTCCATGGCGAGCTGCTCATCAAGCATTAGACTATCACACTCCGTCAATTTGCGAGTATGGGTACTACCAGGACTCGTGAATTTACGATTTTGAAAACCCAAGTTGGAAATATCATGAGGGGTACAAAATTTTCGCTTTACATGAAGAACAAGCATAGCCTTAAGGTAAAGGGTTCGTTGAATCAAGATTCCCAACCACAATCTGGTGTGGTGTTGATCATTGTACCTGAGGGGAAGGATCGCATTAGCGTTTTGACCAGCAATGAAACGGCAAAAGGTGATATTGAAACTGGCGGCGACGATGGTAATGGGAAATATCCAAGTGGTGGCGGTGGTGGTGGTGGAGATGATGGAGGTGAAGATGGGGAAGAGAAGGAGTTTGGGCCAATGATGAAGTTCGAGGAGGTGATTAGGGAGAAGGAGGCGCGTGGGGCAACGCTTCCTGCCGATATGCTGGAGGCAGGAATACGAAGGTGATTAGGGAGATGTAGGCAGTTGTGACGTTGGGTTTGTGATGGGCAACGAGATGGTGCTCGGCGGTGAAGTGGAGGAGTTGTAACGGACATGGTGCTCGGCGGCGAGATGGTGCTAGGCGGTGAAGTGGGGGATTTGTAACAATGCTGAGCTAATAATGTTGGTTGTTATTCAACCAAAAAAAATGTATATTAAAAAAAAACCCAAAGAAAAACGCTTGCTCTTTTTTGTTTTCTGAAAAAATAAACTCTGTCAAACGGCCACTAGTTTTTTAAACTGGTGAAAAAAAAAACCCAAACTCTTTCCAGTTTTCTTTAAAAAAAAAAACTGAAACTGAAAGTGTTACCAAACAGAGCCTAAATAAATATACAAGCTAAAACATATCAAATAATTTGTGATTGGGAGGAATGTAACGATACCTGGAGCGGGGCGAAGACCATTGAAGTGTACTGTACTAGTTTTTTTTTTAATTTTTTTTTTCAATTGAGAAATATTAGAATTGCATTTCATATATATAATTTGGGGGGAATCAAACTCGAGACCTCGAGACCCCTTGCCAACTCCACCAACCCCTTTGGGTTGTGTACTATACTAGTTTTTTTTTGTTGATAAATATGAGAATAACATTGAAATAAAAGCGATTTGTAGCGATTACAAGATTTTGCCAAACGACTGAAAAGGTCACGACATTTTTGTGAATTGTGTATACAAGGAAATAAACAACTAACCTATAGGCCGTATACTAATTACAATTAAACTAAAGCAGAGCATATCCTACACTTCAGCCTAACTTAAAATAATATGTGAAGGCCTACAGGTTATAAACAACAACAAATAAAATCGATACAAACAAAATATAAAAGCACAAAGATTACAATGAGGAAGTACGAATTAATAGCCCTACGAAAATCGAAGGTGAACTCAATAACCAAAAGGATCGCATCGCAAAAAAAACAAGAGGATGTAAAGCTTGCATGGGTCACCATATTTTACTAACATTGCCACCCCAAAACATGGCAACCGAAAAGCCCGGGGACAAACCAAACAATTACAACCGGCCACTGGGTAGCAAACTAAACAATCACAGCCGGCTAAGCTAGACTGAAACACACCCCCACCTCCCCCTCCTTATAATCCTAGAGCATGTTACCCTATTACCCCTCCCCTACTCCCAAGGCCCCAACCCCCCCCCCATACACACGCGCCCAAACCCCTATGCCCCCCTGAGGCCTTATCCCCCCCACCCCCCACCCGAGGACATGTTGGTCGAAATATATACTTTGTGTATACTTGTGCAGAAAACAACTAAGTACGTAAATACTGAAAAGTAGTTTAGTAAACAGAACAAATAGTATTTGCAAGAACAATTAAATGAACTCACTGCAAAATCAGACAAAACAGCAATAGAGAACCGAGGCGTGAATTTGATTCACTGTCCTTAAGACTTATTCGTCCCGCAACGGTGCTGACGGCTCTCGACGATAGTCTCCCAGGATACAACGGCTACGTCTGAAAATAGTAGCACACCAAATTTCCAGACCCGGCGAACCAAACAAATGGTAGAACTCTTTCAAAACTGGGACAGACTCTTGTACAGAAGAAAAGAAAATTCGGGATTTTAATTCGTACATAACTTCTGTAAACTGACTCGGTTTTATACACAGAGTATTCACTGGGGGGTGCAACTCTTCACAGCTGGTTGGTTGGAAAGGAAAGGTCACAACTTTTCGGAAAGGAAATTAAATAAATAAAATTTATTTGTCCCAAAAAGAATAAAGCCTGATTGGGCCTAGCCCAAGCCCAAGCCACGGACCGGACCGGACCGGGACGGGGCGGGGCGGGCGGCGCGCGCGTGTGGTGGACCTTGGGTCAACCTAGGTCCTCCCTCCTTACAAAACATGGGTACCCCCAAGGGGCCCATCCCTTAGCTCAAGGCTAAGCTTTATAAGGAGACAACATTGGCTTTATCTCTTCAATGTGGGATACTCTTTTCCTTTCAAGGTGAACCACTAACTTTAGCTTCAATTTTCTCATTCACTTCTCATTCATTTTAAACATGTGAATATACCACGATCATCTATTCCAATAGATGAACGTGAATTAATTTGTTCCTAACCAAGCTATGGTTTGGAACCCATTTGAAAATTGAGTCAAAGTTGCTTCTCCACAATGGGTTTAAAACCCAATTCCAACAATCCCCCACATGAATAGAAAATTGACTGGACTCTATACGCACAGAAACACTGACATAAGAAAGAGTTCTTTAGAACGACACTGCATCGGGATAGGTAGCCGATGGCCTTGAACCTTCCCTAGTGAGAACTATCGGATTTACTGGTTAACCAGTGAACATGATGTCTTGAACTGTTCAACCCTTAGTGTAAACCGAGACAATAGAACTTCACACAGTATCGCTCAAACATTGTTTTGAGGTTCTCATTGTTGTGTTCATTTTGGTCCTGAACAACTCCTGGTTTTCATGAGTACTCTTTGAGAATTCAGCCTTACAATTCTCATAGAAGCGGCCCCACTTCTTACTCACATAGGTGACTTCTTATTAAGAGGTTCCTACTGCACCCCCACTTGGATTTCCAAGATATAAGAGTCATTAAAAGCATAGCTTAACCTAACCTTTTGTAGGTGCCACTGTATTCTCATCATAGGAATGAATATGAAGGTTTTTTAACCCCCCACAGTGCTCTGTCTGAGTCGCATTTACATAATTCGGTTTTCCCTTTGAACCTAGATCTTGGGATCTCCAGTCAGCTAGGTAGGGTTTCCATTATGGCAACTTTTTAGCTCATAGGCTTAAGACCCATTCCCCTCGATGATATATTTACTTTCTCTCTAGTCAAAGCTTTCGGTAACGGATCCGCAATATTATCCTTTGACTTCACATAGTCAATAGAGATAATTCCACTAGAAAGTAATTGTCTAACGGTATTGTGTCTGCGACGTATGTGTCTAGACTTGCCGTTATACATACTGCTTTGTGCTCTTCCAATTGCAGATTGACTATCACAATGTATGCAAATTGGTGGCACAGGCTTAGGCCAATTTGGAATATCCTCCAAGAAATTACGAAGCCACTCCGCTTCTTCTCCTGCTTTATCTAAAGCAATGAATTCAGATTCCATAGTGGATCTGGCAATACATGTCTGTTTAGAGGATTTCCAAGAAATAGCTGCTCCTCCTAATGTAAACACATATCCACTTGTGGACTTTGTTTCATTAGAATCTGATATCCAGTTGGCATCACTGTATCCTTCTAATACAGCTGGATATCTTGTATAATGCAGTCCAAAGCTTAAGGTATATTTTAAGTACCTTAAAACTCTTACAATAGCTATCCAATGATTCTTCCCTGGATTGCTAGTATATCTGCTCAGTTTACTGACAGCATATGCTATATCGGGTCTCGTGCAATTCATGATATACATTAGGCTACCAATTATACGCGAATACTCTAATTGAGATATTCCTTCACCAGTATTCTTTGTTAGATGTAAATTTACATCTAGTGGTGTCTTAACTGGACTATCATCGTAACTTTTAAATTTGTCTAGCACTTTCTCAACATAGTGAGACTGTGACAAGACTAGTCCATTTGATGTTTTGGTAATTTTCATACCAAGTATAACATCAGCCACACCCATATCTTTCATATCAAATTTACTGGTCAACATTTTCTTTGTAGCCTTAATGAATTCATTATTGCTCCCGATAATGAGCATATCATCCACATAAAGGCAAACAATGACATATCCTTTTTCCGTGCCTTTAACATAGACACATTTATCACATTCGTTGATTCTAAAGCCATTTTCGATCATGACTTTATCAAACTTTTCATGCCATTGTTTCGGAGCCTGTTTTAGTCCATAAAGTGACTTAACAAGCTTGCACACCTTCCTCTTATGATCATGAGCTACAAACCCCTCGGGTTGCTCTATATAGATCTCTTCATTTAGATCTCCATTTAGGAAAGCTGTTTTCACATCCATTTGGTGTATCTCAAGATTATTAATAGCTGCAATAGCTATCAATATTCGAATGGATGTTATTCTTGTAACTGGTGAATATGTATCGAAATAATCAAGGCCTTCCTTTTGTCTATATCCCTTTACAACCAGTCGGGCCTTATATTTCTCGATCGTTCCATCAGCTTTCATCTTTCTCTTGAAAATCCATTTACACCCTAATGGTTTATTTCCAGGAGGAAGATCCACCAGTTCCCATGTATGATTTTGCATGATGGATTCTATTTCACTATTAATAGCCTCTTTCCAATGAGGAGCTTCGGGACTCGACATTGCTTCACTGTAAGTACGAGGCTCATTTTCTAACAAATATGTTAAAAAATCAGGACCAAAAGATGTAGACGTTCTAGCTCTCTTGCTACGTCTTGGCTCATCTTCCTCTTGTGAGGGTTCTTGGTTCATACTAGTTCTTGTTAAAGAACTTTGTTCTTGTGCCACTCCACAAGTAAATACATCCTCGAAGAAATGTGCATTCCTTGTCTCCATAATGGTGTTGACGTGTATATCGTCAACTTCAGATTTATGCACTAAGAACCGATATGCCGAGCTATGGCTTGCATATCCAATAAAAATCCCATCGACCGTTTTAGGTCCTATTTTGACCATCTTAGGTGGTGGGATAGCTACCTTTGCTAGACACCCCCACACTTTAAGATATTTGAAAGAAGGAGGACGACCTTTCCATAGCTCATAAGGTGTCTTTTGCAGCTTCTTGTGAGGTACTTTATTAAGTATATGATTTGCGGTTAAGACCGCTTCCCCCCATAAGTTATCCGGTAGTCCAGAATTTATCAACAAAGCATTCATCATTTCCTTTAAAGTACGATTTTTCCGCTCAGCAATTCCATTTGACTGAGGCGCATACGGTGCCGTGGTCTCATGAATGATTCCGTGATCGGCACAAAATTTTTCAAAAGGGAAAACATATTCTCCGCCTCTATCACTTCTTAGTACTTTGATTTTTTTGCTAAGTTTACTTTCAACGTCAATTTTGTATTGCATAAATGCTTCCAAGGCTTCATCCTTGCTTCTAAGCAAATATACATAACAAAATCTCGTACAATCATCAATAAAAGTAATAAAATACTTTTTTCCTCCTCTAGATTGTACCACCTTTAAGTCACATATGTCACTATGAATTAGACTTAAAGGTTCCGTACTTCTTTCAATTGACTTGAAAGATGTTTTTGCCATTTTAGCTTCAACACAAATTTCACATGCTTTATGTGAGTCAAAATCCATTTTAGGCAAAAAACCATTTTTCACTAGCTTTTGTATGGAACCATAATTTACATGACCTAATCTACGATGCCATAAATTAGGAGATTCCAACAAGTAAGCAGAAGAAATAATTTTATTAATATCGGAATTTGGTACAACTTTAGGCACGATGGTCATTACATTTAACTTAAACAGACCATCACATAAGTACCCTTTTCCTACAAACATCTCACTTTTAGTGAGTACAAATTTATCGCTCTCAAACACTAGCTTGAAACCATTCTTACTCAACAATGAGCCTGACACTAGATTCTTCCGAATGTCTGGCACATGAAGCACATTGTTGAGACTCAATTCCTTTCCGGATGTCATCTTTAAGACCACCTTGCCCATTCCTAGCACCTTTGAAGAAGAAGAGTTTCCCATGAACAGATTCTCGTTGTTGGCGCTCTCATATGTAGTAAACATACTTCGCTCGGAGCACACATGTCGAGTAGCGCCTGTGTCTACCCACCACTGTTTGGGATTTCCAACCAAGTTGACTTCGGATACCACCGCAGATAAATTCAAATCTGTCACGTCCTCGGTGATTTTGGTAACTTCGGTTACATTGGCTTGAGAATTCTTTCCTTTAAAGTTTCCTTTGTTTTTGCGACAATCCTTAGCACGATGGCCAGCTTTGCCGCACACATAGCAATTCCCTTTGAACTTCTTCTTCTCACCGCCTTTGGAATTTGAGCCGCTAGCTCCACTTGGACCATCGGAATCGGAAATTTTCCTCCTCTTTGATGGACCTTGCTCGACCACATTTGCCTTGGCCTCATGATGATAATTACCGGCCTTCTTCTCGGACTGGCGATTATCCTCCTCAATCCTCAATCTGACGATCAAATCCTCGAGCTTCATCTCCTTGCGTTTATGCTTCAAATAGTTCTTGAAATCTTTCCAAGTAGGTGGCAATTTTTCAATTAGCGCAGCCACTTGAAAAGATTCTCCAAGTACCATCCCTTCCACATGAATATCATGGAGGATTAGCTGAAACTCTTGGACTTGACTAATCACAGTCTTGGAATCCACCATCTTGAAATCAAGGAATTTGCCGACTACAAATTTCTTTGAACCGGCATCTTCCGTTTTGTATTTCCTTTCCAAGGATTCCCACAATGCTTTCGCATTGGCCATTGGACTGTATACGTTATACAACGCATTGTCCAATCCATTGAGGATGTAGTTCTTGCACAAAAAATCCGAATGCTTCCAAGCATCCACGGCAGCCACTGTTTGCCGGTCAGGATTGTCACCAAGATCTGGTGCATCCTCGTGCAAGAACCTTGCCAAATTCAAGGTGGTAAGATAGAACAACATTTTCTGTTGCCATCTCTTAAAATCTTTTCCGTTGAACTTTTCCGGTCTTTCACCATGTCCAACAGAACCATGAGTAGGTGCCACATAAGGCGTCGCATACACAGTCCCACCACTGTGTTGCACGTTGGGATTAACCGGTCCACTTTCCGAATTGGTTTCACTAGTAGCCATTGTTGTAAATCTATCAACAGATTATAACAACAATTAATAAACAGTCCAGTCTAATACAAAAAACTATAAACGAAAACAGAGTATAGTAATCACTAAAATTAAATTCAGAAACTGAAAATAATTTTAGTAAAAAGTACTGCAGAATCAAAATATGAAACGAAATTTTGAAAACGCTGTTTTAGAAAAACTATTACGAAATTCGAAAACAATGATTCTACACATGCAACACAAAGTGCGGAATAAAGTCTTAAGATTGTTGTTCGAAATATATACTTTGTGTATACTTGTGCAGAAAACAACTAAGTACGTAAATACTGAAAAGTAGTTTAGTAATCAGAACAAATAGTATTTGCAAGAACAATTAAATGAACTCACTGCAAAATCAGACAAAACAGCAATAGAGAACCGAGGCGTGAATTTGATTCACTGTCCTTAAGACTTATTCGTCCCGCAACGGTGCTGACGGCTCTCGACGATAGTCTCCCAGGATACAACGGCTACGTCTGAAAATAGTAGCACACCAAATTTCCAGACCCGGCGAACCAAACAAATGGTAGAACTCTTTCAAAACTGGGACAGACTCTTGTACAGAAGAAAAGAAAATTCGGGATTTTAATTCGTACATAACTTCTGTAAACTGACTCGGTTTTATACACAGAGTATTCACTGGGGGGTGCAACTCTTCACAGCTGGTTGGTTGGAAAGGAAAGGTCACAACTTTTCGGAAAGGAAATTAAATAAATAAAATTTATTTGTCCCAAAAAGAATAAAGCCTGATTGGGCCTAGCCCAAGCCCAAGCCACGGACCGGGACGGGGCGGGGCGGGCGGCGCGCGCGTGTGGTGGACCTTGGGTCAACCTAGGTCCTCCCTCCTTACAAAACATGGGTACCCCCAAGGGGCCCATCCCTTAGCTCAAGGCTAAGCTTTATAAGGAGACAACATTGGCTTTATCTCTTCAATGTGGGATACTCTTTTCCTTTCAAGGTGAACCACTAACTTTAGCTTCAATTTTCTCATTCACTTCTCATTCGTTTTAAACATGTGAATATACCACGATCATCTATTCCAATAGATGAACGTGAATTAATTTGTTCCTAACCAAGCTATGGTTTGGAACCCATTTGAAAATTGAGTCAAAGTTGCTTCTCCACAATGGGTTTAAAACCCAATTCCAACAGGACAACCTATTCTACCACACGAAAACTCAAAAATAGAATCCAGTAAACCCAATATTCAACCCCCCCAGCCTGCTTTTGAGCCCGCACTGCTGCCGAATTTTTTTTGCCACCGCCGGTTGTTTTTGGCCGCCGCCGGTGGGGGTTTTTCTGGTCGCCGCTGGTGGAGATCCGGCCACTGTCGGAATTTAAGAAAATCACCCTAGCAACGACAACCTCTTCAATCAAGCATATTATTGAGCACGATCAACCCACAGCCTGTAGATCCCACACTCTGCTAGTAGGATTTCGGCCACCGCCGGTTAAATCCCGGCCACATCGATTCGGTCCAAACGAGCCAGTAGATCAAGGAAAAAATTCAGATCTACATAGATCTAGAGAGATCGGCGCAGACCGAGGTAGATAGTGCCTCACCGCACTGCCGTTGTCCCAGTCGGCCACCCTCCATCCGTCGCCGCCACTAAAGTACCCTAACCTCAAAGAACCCAACACACGTCTTCACGGAAAACAATCAAAGGTTAGACCGGAATCTGGCCGCCGCCCCACGTGCACCAATGCACGGTGGGGCAGCCATGGTGGCTTTGACTTACTAGTTAAGTAAGTCAAAGCCACAAAGCACCAAGCTGCCAGGGCCCACGTGCTGCTGCACTCCCGTTAAAAGCAAAAATGCGGCCCGCAGTCCCGCACCCCACCCCAATCCCCTCCGTTCCCGCGCGTAGCACAAGGCGCGTGTACTAAGAGCCCCACCGCTTTTCGCTGCCCCGCAATTTCCTTTCGCACCCCACTATTTCCCGAAATTCGCGATAACACCCTGAACAGGACAGCAAGGCAAGAGAGAGAGAAATAAGTATCTCTGCTGCCCCCCAAAAACTCTTCTCCTCTCTTCAATTACCCTTCTCCTCTCTCGCTCTCTCTCTCTCTCTCTCTCACTCTGTATCGCGATTTTCACATCGCACAGAGGGTTCTTTCTGTGAGTTGCGGAGTCCCCCGTCCTTCGATTCATCTACGTCTTGGTTTATGAGGTACATGATAAACCCTAATCTTCAAGATCTAAGTTTTCTTTGTTATGCAATATATATCGCAGATCTGTTCTTCTTAGCCCAAGATTTCAATTTCCCGTTCTGATTTTTGGGTTTTTGCTTATTTATTTCTTCATAATCGTGTGTTGTTTGATTGTATGTTAATCTATTCTTCAGATTTAAGATTAATCGATGATAAGTTCGAGTAATTTACAATTATGCGTGTTCCTTTTCTTTAACTAATTTTTTGACATTAAGATTGAACAAAGCAACGTGCTTTTTATTTAGTTTTTCATTATTTAAAGCATTAGTTGAGATCTAATTAAATCTGTGTTTTTATATTTTATGCAGCTCGAAGGAGAAACCCACTCTCGGGTAAGTCTTGTGTACCTCTATTCTTTCAGTTGGCTTCTGAAATAGGGGTTTGTGTATTGCATTTGTTACTTTTCTTTGAATTTAAGTGGGTTTTGTTCTGTCGTCACATATCACGCCAGTTTTCTGAAATCGAATTCATCTGATTTCGCATATCAAACGTAGTGAATTTAGTGATGCACGATGAACATATATTTTTCTGCTTCTGTGATCATTTTTTCGGGTTTGTGACTTTGTGTATTTATCAGGTAACTTAAAAGCACATCCTTTTTTTCCGCCCTACGTTGAACTTAATATACTATGATTATCAGTTCTCACCAATAGTGAATACTCTTCATCTTATTCTCTTACAGTTTTATGTATACCCTTTTGAGAATGCCGTGGAATTATAAGAGAAGAAAATATCACATGGTTGTACTTTTGTGGCTACTGATTACCAATAAACTTAATGGTGCCAAATGATATTATTGTGATAATTATGTTTCTGCGGCGTAAAGTTAAAAAAAATAAAAATAAATGTAGCTTTGGTCTAGAAAAACTTTTTCTACCCTTTTTGTGTTCACACTTGAGAGCACTTCGTCCTTAGTGTCGCTAGTTGTTTTTTGTCGGCAATGTTTTGCCAATATAGAAACAAGATGTATGCAGCATAGAGCATAATAAGCATAGATTCCATGGCACATCAAAACAGTGGCAGAGAAAATCTTGATAGGAAAATCGTGCAATGAATATGAGAAGAATTTTCTAGAGAAACCAATTGTGTCTCTTTGCTCATATACGTGTTAAGCAATTTAGATGTATTATCGTTACTATTGGCGAAGCACGTCATAGGGAATCCTAGCTTTGGGTCTTGTGTGCCTTGCCTACCCCACATGCAGGTTGTACGTACTGCATGCATATGCGGCTTGGAGAAACAATGATATTTGGAACATATTAAAGAGAGTTTTGATTTTGTTGGAAATCGTGCTTAGTAGCACGAACATAGACGTCGCTTCTGACACTGACACTGCCAGGGACACCGCAATTTCCAAAAATAACAAAATTTTGACACCGCATGACGCCGCTAAATATTTGTATGCATATATCATGTATGCCCATGTTTATGCAAGTTTCAAGCACATTCCGCCCTCATGAAAAAAGTGAAAACCATAAAATAAAGTCATACATGAAATCAAGTTACTGTACAATAGTACGGTAGTGGAAAAGAGAAACGGCTTTCATCTATTCTATCCACCAAGACTTGATTAACGTTAATTGCCTCATCACGTTTATTGTCATCAGACCTCCATCATCAACCTCTTCCCTGCTGACGTTTATCAATCAAGAGATTTGTCTTCTACGTTAGATTGTTTCGTCGAATAGGCATAAGTCGATTGGAATCTACAACGGGGTTTGCGTCTTCTGATTCATAATACAACTCTAACTTTCCCTAACATTCCATCACGACCCTCAATTTAAGATTAAAATTTGCAGTCTTGCCCCGTTGGCATCTAACTTCTGCATAAGGTGACTTCTGCCTGAGATGTCCGACATGGTGTCCATAACAGTGTCTGATAAATAAAAATGAATAGAAAATACGGACACCGCCGAGAGGTGTCGGACACGTGTCCGAGGGGTGTCGGTAGGTGTCGGACACGATAGCTTGACCCAAGAGAGGTGTCCGTGCTTCCTAGAAATTGGAGATGCTGAGTGGAGTATTTGTAATTGACATTCCTGCCACGGATTACTAAACAGTGTGATTTTAATTAGTTATAGTTAGTATAACTAACAATACGTATGGTGGAACTAAGATTCCATTCGATGAATGTGCTTGATTCTTATGAGACTCTGCTATGTGAAACAGCTAGTTAAGTTGTAAAGTGGTTCCTTATACACACGCACATAGATAGCTTTTAAATCTGCATGCTTACCTGTGTACCAAGATCTGGACTTAAAATTCTTGTCAACCCGACGGCTTCTTATGCTTATTTTTGTGATGTTGTCTGTTGGAAGAGACATATTTAGATGGTATATTGGTGTTGCTATGTCTTTATTTTGTATAATAACATGTACCTGTTAGATGCTTGAAAATAGATACTGTTTGTAGCATTTTGTTGGCTTCCTGGTTACTCTTTGTGTTTTTGTTTTAACACTTCAATACCTATTTTTTACCGTACTGAGCCTGGTTATCTTTACATGGTCTGTTTGCAAATGCAGTGGTACGCGGATTAAGACCCGCAAACGGAATATTGCAGCGCCCCTGGACCCTGCAGCTTTTGCGGATGCAGTGGTCCAGATCTATCTGGATAATGCTGGTGATCTGGTAATATCTATCTCTAATCTTCGCTATGCCAGTTCGTCCGTGTTTCTGCATTTTGCTTAATCTTTCCCTTTCTCTTTTGTGCTTTGTGTGAGATGGGAAAGGGTGTTAGGCAGGAAGGAATTTGGCGTAACGATACATCTAATATTAACTAAACATCTTTGCAATGTTCAGGAACTTATCGCTAAGAGCATTGAATCTGCAGAGCTGAACTTCTCCAGATACGGTGACACTTTCTTTGAGGCAAGTACTTTGGTATTGCTTGTTTCTCCCATGAGTTAGTTGATTGGTACCTGATTGGATATATACTAATCAGTGTCTCCCATGAAGATCCTGTTGTACCTTCAATTAGAACTTTCAACTTCAATTTTTAAACATAATGTAGCAAGTTTTATGCCGTTATTGCAGAGTCTATGCATAATCTTCATTCTTTTCCAAAATAATACCTAACTTATTCTGTGGTACGTTGGTGGGTGGAGTTCTATTCTTCCCTAAATATGTGCGTGTACAGATTTTAATCAGGTCTATCCTTCCTATGTGCAATTTTTTCCCCCTTATTCCTCCTTTCCAATATTTTTGTTAGGTTTCACTACAGGTGTGTTGGCAGCGGTAGTTGGCACCACATACAAAGATGCAACCTATCTATGCATATCTATTATTCTTATGTATTTTGGTGCTGGGCCTCACCTTATTTGCAATATTACTACAGGTTGCCTTTACAGGAGGGCGGACACAACCTGGCACAACTAAACCTGATGAGGGGGAGCGCCACCCTTACTCAATAATAGACTGCGAGCCTAAACGAGAAGCCATTTTGCCATCTGTGATTTATATACAGAAGATATTGCGTCGAAGGCCTTTTCTCATTAAGAATCTTGAAAATGTTACCCGTAGATTCCTGCAGTCCTTGGAGCTTTTCGAGGAAAATGAGAGAAAGAAGCTGGCTATTTTCACGGCACTTGCATTTTCCCAGAAGCTGTCAGGTCTGCCACCAGAGACCGTGTTCCAGCCGCTGCTCAAGGATAATCTTGTTGGCAAAGGGATAGTTCTTTCATTCATAACAGATTTCTTCAAAGAATACTTGATTGATAACAGCCTTGATGATTTGATTGCGATTCTGAAGCGGGGTAAAATGGAGGAAAATCTTCTTGATTTCTTCCCATCTGCAAAGCGGTCTGCTGAAGCTTTTTCTGAGCACTTCACGTAAGTGTTGCTTTTCAGCTATTGATTGAAACCTAGTTAGAGGTTCTACCTTGAGATATTACTAGTTATTGTTGCACACATGGCCCGTAATGGAAAAATGAAGTTAGCAATATTAGGCCCCGTACGCTTACCATATTTGTTTTCTGTTTTCATTTTCTGTTTTCATTTTCACGATTTTCATATTCAGTTTGAAAACATGTTCCTGTACTTTTATCATTTTCACAAAAAAAATTTTAGCTATTTTTTCTTATGTTGGGTTAAGTTTGAGTGAAAAACAGCTGAAAACACCTAAAAGGTGTTTTCAGTTTTTTGTTACTATTTGAGTAATTTTATCCAAAACGAAAACAGAAAATGGTAAAAGTACGCAAAAAAAGAATCTTTTTCATCATCATTGCTAAAAACAGAAAACGAATATGGTAAACGTACGGGGCCTAAAGTTTTTTTGTTATCAAGTATGAATTTCAAATTTTAGGAACCAGACATATTAGGTTACTTAGTATTTAAATATTGTGTTTTGTGTTACTTTTAAAATTGGTTTTTCGATGATAAGTGTCATTGTTCTAGGTAGGTAGTTATGTAACACCAAAAGTGGTATTACACCAAAAGAGGGTCTTCCCTTGTTATGAACTGTGGAAATATACTAGAAGCAGTCATCCTCAGAGACAGTACAGTCTAAAGTACCAAAGAAGCTGTGAGCTTGAAAAGTTCTTGAAAAAGTTCACCAGCCTCTCTCTCTCTATGCAAGTTGTGGAATATTGTTTGGTCTACCATTTCTAAAATGAATGTACTTATTATAGGATACTTGACTTTGAGAAAAGTTAACCACCAGGAGTAACTAAGCTCAGTGCATAGTCGGTAGGCACCGTAATGGTGTCAAGTGTTGAAGCACTCAAGTTTTGTGATGTGGATTTTCTTCGCTATTTCGAGTTACTATAGCTTGTCTTTTCATGGGGCTAACACTTACCTGTTGAAATGATTGTGTATCAGCAAAGCTGGGATTGTGCCATTGGTCGAGTATTTTGAGAAGAAGATATTTGAGGTGAAGCTGAAGGAAATGAAAACTGCATTGACTACCCAAATAGCAGAGGAAACTGATATATCTGAAGTCATAGAAACTGTGAAGCAACATGTTAAAGATGCTAAATTACCAGACGTTGAGGTTGTTCGGATTCTGTGGGATGTTATGATGGATGCTGTTCAGTGGTCTGGGAAAAATCAGCAGCAGAATGCTAATGCTGCTCTACGTCAGGTATCATCGCGATTTGCAACTTTACTTCTTCACCTGAAACTTGTACTATAAAAAGCTCTATCACTATTTGCACTTTGTTTCGCTAAAATCATGCCATCATTGCTAGACAATGCCCCAGCCACGCCCAAGCCAACCCCCCCTCGCAGTGCCCAAGCTGCTCGCTTGAGGCCCCTGCTTATAGTACCATTAGGAGGAAAAACCAAGTTGTCAGTAGTAGACGTCACCTTGTTCGAGGAGTCATAGTGCCCTTTTTTTTTGAAGGGCAAACTTTTGTGATGAGATATCACTCCCAAATGAAAGATAATAATGTAAGGGAGGTACTGAAAAAAGTTTGGGAATTTTTGGACATGTATGCTATTTTTTTCGAATTTCCAAAGAAAAAATCATCAAAAAATACAAAAAAAATCATAAATCACAGAATAAAAGGGAGAAAAATCTGAAACTTTGGGGAATATTTTAGTTTCATATGAGGAACACCCAGGAATCAAAAAATCACAAATGGCACGAGGGAATAATTTTGTGAGAAAATGCATGGTGGAATTAAAAATACCGAATATTAGAAAAAATAGGAAAAAGGCATAAAGATGGGGTTTGCAATATGGAGATGGGTATTTTGGAGTGAGGAGGTTCAAAAGTGGTTGTTCGGTTGAACGTTTGAGATATATGTGGGATACATGTAAGCCGTCACCGGTGCGGTGCACTGCACAGTCCCGACGGGGGTGCCGTGTCGCGCTGGCCACCGCTCGTGCGTTTTTCCACAAACTTCGCGGATGCGTTGCACTATCGTAAGCATTTGAAAAGCAACAAGCGGGGCACTTGTTGTTGTGCCGGGCGGGCGATGTAGCCTCGAAGTGCGTTTTCTAGCACGCGCCTAGGGCATGTGCGACGCGTTGGCCTTGCTTGGCCGTGGCTAGCCTTGGCCGAGAAAATGGTGCGAGAATTTTAGCCACGGGCAAGGCCAAGCCACGCCCATGCCAAGGCCGTGGCTGCCTTGGCCGAGAAAATGGGGCGGGGGATCTCGATGCTGCGAGAATTTTAGCCACGGGCTAGGCCAAGCCACGCCCATGACTAGGCCGTGGCTGCCTTGGCCGAGAAAATGGGGCGGGGGAACCTCAATGCTGCGAGGCTTTTAGCAGGGTAGTTTCTTATTGCCTATCTAGATGATTAAATGCTGATTGTTTCATGGGACGAGTATGCTTCTAGGATGAGGGTGCCTGTTAAGGTGCTCGATTCCTTCAGTTCTTTAACTTGGTTTTTCTTCTTTTCTTTCTAATCATACTTTGTTCTAGACATTTTCATAAGTTGCTTGGCTTATATAGTTCTGCATTTTCCTTTTAAACACGGTTAGCGAGGGTTGAACATATTTCATTAAGACATCAGCTATAGTAGTGCACCCACAGCAAGGTTGAAAGAAGTACTAACAAAGGTTTACAGAATGCAGCATTCGTTTTATCCCAGAAATAGGATCATTGGAAGAACACAGTAGAATGGGTGGTAAAATCAGCCGTGCGGGTGCAGAGGGGGGTTGTTAATTATTGCTTTGTGTTATGGTAGAGATATGCCTCCAAATAAATTTTGGGTCTTCCTTTTTAGCAAGCAGTTGTTGTACATGATATCCTGAAGCGAGGAACCAACAGTTGTGTTGTGTTCTTTGTTCTCTTAATGTACCGCTTTGGATGTATTTGGTGTTTTCATAGCATATAGTTTATTGGCTTCTAGCTTGGAGCTTTGCATGCCTTTTTCTCTCATAAATGTTGAGTACTTCTCATAGGTTCCGCTTTCCTTTTATCTTTAACTGCATTATTAGGTTTTATCTGCACTCTGGATAGATTTATTTAGGTTGTGCTTTCCATCCTTGTCACGAGATTTAGCTCTGGCTATTGTTATTTTTATACTTGTAGCCCTAAGGGGAAAGAAGGCAAGTTACCAGCGGAAAGATGAGTGATTGAGATATTTAAAAAAATATTTTTGTGTACAGACCCTATTGGCAGGGACTGTTACCTGTGATAAGTAGACTTTTGTTCAAATAATTCCAAGAGCAAGTCAGACCTGAAAAGTGTTTCCTCTGCTACGGGAGGAGGGTAAGGCTGCTTGGCGGGGGCCTCATGCTGGTTAGCCCTTAGAAGTAGCAATCTCTTGCAGAATATGTTATCTAATAATATCTAAGATTCCTAAAAATTATCAACTTCTAGCAGAATGCTAGAATCCACCATTTCCTGCCGTGTTGGGTGTCTATTTACATGTATTGTCCTTATGTTCCTTTAAGCAGTCACAGTATGCATTGCTTACATGAATGCTTCAGAAATAAAAAGCCGCTTTCCCATTTTATCCACAAAAAGAGATGGTAATTTATTATCCCCACTATTGCTTCAAAGTTCAAATGCTTTTCAATATGATGTATTACTCTGTATACCAACAGGTGTACATCTTATGGAACTTTAGACTTGGTGACTTTGTCCCATTGGCAATTAACGTTTGTACCGATACATCAGAAAATAGGCACTGGCATTCTTATATATTTTGCTTGCCACCCCATAGCTATATTAGGACTAGTATGGGAAGGAATTGTACAAAAGCCAAGATAAACCATATGTAATCTTTACTTAAAAGTGGTCTGCCTCTTGAAGGAGGGAGCCCGTGGCTAGTACGGGAAGGAATGGTACAAAAGCCAAGAGAAACCATATGTAACCTTTACTTAAGTGGTCTGACTGTCGAAGGTCGAAGGAGGGAGCCCGTTCATCATGCTGCCTGTGTTGAAACTGTTTAAAATAAGAAATGCATGCCGTTATGTATCTTAGGTTGATTAGAACGTCTTTTTTGGTCCAGGTGAAAACATGGGCAGAATTATTGAATTCCTTCTGCACCAGTGGAAAGCTTGAGTTGGAACTCCTGTACAAAGTCCAGGTCCAGTGCTATGAAGATACTAAGCTCATGAAGTTGTTCCCTGAATTTGTGAGGTCTTTATACGACCAGGATGTGCTTGCAGAAGATACCGTTCTTCACTGGTTTCGTAAAGGAACAAACCCCAAGGGCAGGTACACAAGTTTGTTTCTGTTAATGTTACTGTAACTATATGGATTTCAATAGCACTCTAACATGACATTGCAGCTGTATCATGCAAATTGCCCAGTTACAAAAAAGAAATCCAGCTTTTTTCTGCCACTTTTGATATTTTTCGGCCCCCTCAAAAGTGTAACGGTATTAGACAACCAGATCCAAGTCAATCTTTGGCATGGTTTTGTTGAATCATTTGTGGAATTAACCTATTTCAGGAGGTTGCAGTTTTGAAAGATCAATTAGAGAAATCTGTTTTATGTGAAAATGGGACCTAGAGAAAGGAAGGATGGGCTTCCACCCTTCCGTTCTCCCCCAAAAGAAAATCCAAAAAGAGAAATATACGGTGAAGCCATCATTTCTGGAAATCAATTGCATTCCAACATTTTCTTCTTCTTCTTCTTCTCTGTATATGTGTGCTCGCATGTTCTTGTTCCCTTGGTTACTTTTAGTATACAGAACCAAAAGCATTAGTAATTTCAATTTACTGGGCTTTTACTGACTGCAATTTCTCAACGCTGCAGGCAAAGCTTTGTGAAGGCTTTGGAACCCTTTGTTAAATGGCTCGAGGAGGCAGAAGAAGAGGAATGAATAATGGCCGTGTTATGGAATTGATCTGGTCCTACTAGTCATCTCTTTCTGAGATTTACTCGTAACAGTATCTGTTTCTTCAAAAAGTTGTCCAAATAATACCTTTGCGTTGATTGTTGATGATATGGTCGAATGCTATTGATTGTTCGTCATTTTCAATAATCTGTTTTATGATTCTGTGCGCGTGCGTGCGTGTGTGCATGCTGTCGGGCCCCTCTTATCATGTGCTTTGATTTTATCTGCCATTTGAGGGGTTGAGTGATGCCGAGATATCTAGACACTTTTTTTTGCAAGTACTGTCGGTTAGCCTATTATCCCACCTATTGTCCCAAGTACTATTGACTTGATTGTAGCATCAGAGACTTAGGAAGTGGGAATAGATATTTAACAAGATCAAGCAAGTGGTTGGGTCTATGCTTCTGATGTCCAAGCACCCTGCCTTCTCGTTGAGCTATGGCCATTAGGTCAGTTACCTAGGGATATGTGGAGGTGAAGTTTGCTTTCAAGGGAAAATAAGTAAAGCTGCTGTGTGTTATGCTTAAGCCAGTAGGGATTAGGGGGAACACGATAAGGCAACCTCACACCCATTAAATTTGTACTGCTACATTTTCTGAGTGGATCCACATTCCTCTAACATAACTGTCAGCCATGAAGCTCTCGTTATAGCTACGAGTTTTGCGAATTAGCTTGGTCCATGCGATTTGAAACCTGGACAGTCAGGCCGTAGGCTGAAATAGATTTTCTCTCTTGCGATTCTTATGCTGATACATTGCGTCAAACAAGAAGGTACGAACGGGGGTTGCACACGGTACAGCCTCCTTAGCAGTGATCGTGAGACAAAAAATGGGGTAAAGCCTAATACCTAATCTCAGCCTACAAACCAGAGAGATTCACAATATGACAATCTGCGAAACTCTCGGCATAGCCTTAAATCGCATTCGAGACCATACATGTCTAAAACAAGAACCAGCAGCGCAAGTTCATTGCCGATATACCTGCCACGAGTTTTACACCGACTTTCCACCCCAATAGCCTGTGTTTCCATTGAAATGGGCCCTTCGATTAACCTTGAAAGTGCCTTACCAGTTCACCGCATCTGACACCATAACTAAGCACGTGTTATGTTTGTGGTAACATATGGGCAATACAGAAAGATACTTCCATCTCCTTCAATGGGAAGGCTACCTAACAAGCTCTCGACAAACCGAAAATTCGTAATAAATTCTTTTTCTCGAAAAGAACCCTTGAGTTTATAATTCCATTCTGAATCTCTATCCAAGTGCACACAGGAATATTCTCCTAACAATTGGTATCTAGAACGTGATATTTGCATGATACATTCTTGGCCATATCAAGTGCGCTGAGATGGAGCATTCTCCAGCTCAATTCTACTAAAACCATAGCTCTTCCTAAATCCTCTTACTTTCATTTTTCTTCTTACATCTTCCACACCAACCCAATCACCAGATTCGGCATAAACCATACTCAACAAGGTATGGTTAGCAGCATTTTCAGGTTCTAATGTAATAAGTCGATGTGCCAGCATCTCTGCAACTTCCAGTCTTCCGTGAAGCTTACAAGCTGAAACCAAAGAGCTCCAAATTCTCATGCTTGGTTTCATGGGCATTGTGGTCACCATAAGACTAGCATCTTCAAGCTTCCCTGCCCTCCCGAGAAGATCAATTAGGCAAGCGTAATGCTCCATGGTTAGTGATAGGTTCTCATTTTCCACTGCCACATGAAAGATTGTCTGTCCCTCTTCTACGCGGCCAGAATGGTTGCAAGCAGATAAAACGGCAAGATATGTGATGCCGTCAGCCTCTATCCCTCTTTCTTGCATCACATAAAATAGTTGCAAAGCTTCCTCCGCACATCCATGAAGACCATATGCACCAATGAGAGAGCTCCATGTAATTGAATCCTTCACGGGCATTTCTTGAAAAGTTTGATGTGAACCCCCGAGGAAACCACACTTGGAGTACATATTTATGATCGAATTTCCAATCGACAATTCAAAAATCATACCCGATTTCAAGGCAAAGCCATGAGCTCCACGTCCATGATCTATTGATGATAGATTGGTACAGGCAGAAATTACTGCCAATAATGTTACAAAGTTTGGTGAAACTCCCTGTTTCTGCATTTGACCAAAAAGCCTCACCGACTCCTTAGGACCATCTAGACTTTGAGCAAAGTTTGTTATCATTGAACTCCACATCACAACATCTTTTGTTGTTGCTAACTCAAATATTAGCTTGGCAAAATGCACAGTATTCTCTTGTTTGCCATACAAGTCGATGAGAGCCGATGAGAAACGCATATCAGAATAAAACCCATGCCGAAAAGCATACGCATGAATCTCTTTCCCCTGCTTGGCAAAACCTACCTCCGCACAAGCTGGTAAAACTTCAATACAAGTCACTCTATTTGGCTTGACCCCTTCCAGTTGCATTTCTAGAAAGCAATCAAATGCTATCTTATAATCATAAGCAGCAACACATCCCGAAATCATGGCTGTCCATGAAACCTCATTTTTCTCCTCCATTCTGTCAAAGACGCGAAAAGCCACCAACGAATCTTGACACCTCCAGTACATGTCAACCAACGCCGTTGACAGGAATACCGAGTTCTCAATCCTTCCGTCGACAATAAGCAGAGCATGAATTGCTCTTCCTAGTCTAAAGTTTCCGGCCTGGACGCACGCCGAAAGCACGCTAGCAATCAACTCCGGCTTGGGTACAAAACCACACACATACATCTCCCTAAACATTTCCAGCGACTTTACGTAATACCCATTTTGGATATAGCAGTTTATCATGGAGTTCCACGAGATGCTGTCTCGCTGAAGCATTGCATTGAACACCTGGCGTGCAAGTTGGGTCTCTTGAAACTTTGCATACATGGAGATGATAGAATTGGATATGGTGGACTCCAATCCAGACCCAGATTTGAGAACATTGCAATGGAGCTGAAGACCCAGAAAGCGATGGGTTGGAGCATGAGAGCAGGCTTTAATGACTGAGGGAAGAATGGAGGTGGAGGTTGCATGGAGATGGAGTTGGTTTTTGTAGAGTGCAAGGGCTTGGTCATATAGTCCTCTTAAGACCAAATCCTTGACTTGCTGGTGCATGTTTTAGTCATGACCCAGTTTCTTGGGGGCTGTTTGGTTTAAACATTTCATCGAAGTCGGATGAGGGGGAAAATGGTGTTAGGTTTCTTAGCTCATTGAGACCTAAGTCAGTTCACACGTAGAGATGACCATGGCACAATATTTGGCTTCAGGAGAGAAAATTAAGTAGATACTACATATTTTTTTAGTCCATGAGATGACACTTTGAGCGAAGTAATATCCAAAATTGTGTAGGACGGAGAGGTATTGGGTAGCTTGTCCAATCGGAATCATAATAAGCTTGAGAAGAAAGTTTGGACGTGGAAGTGAAGAAAACTATCTTGGGCATGATAGTTTAGAATGCCCTTGGGCATGACAGTTTCATTCTAATTGACAGTTCTGTGTTAAGTAGTATTGATGAATTGAGACCATTATGTTTGTTGTTGATGTATTGAACCAACCAAGAGACTCAAAGGAAGATGGGTGTTGTTGATAAATCAAACCAACAAGCAATGGTTTAGTCGGCAGATGCAATGAGACAGAGGGCGATAGCCGGAAGAGAGAGAGTCACCGTGTACACTGACATATGAATTCACAGGTAAACTGGAGAATGACTTGCAATTTGACCCATTTCTTAAAGGAAAAAATTTGACGGCTACCTGGTCGGTCGGAGGAATCTTCCTCCTACCCCTTATATAGTGACAATCAATCGTCTCTAAATATATCTAGTGACTTTTATTTAGCGACGCTAAAAAAGTGCCGCTAATAATTGTCGATGAAAGTGTTCGAAAAAAAGCCACTAGAAATATTTAGCGACTATTAATTGTTACTATACACGGGGTTGGAGGAAGATTCCTACAACCCGAGTAGGAGCCAAAATTTATTCTTTCTTAAATTCCACGCCAAGCCAAATGTGTGCAATATTTTTGGGTTAGAGGGAGCACCAATGTTGGAAGAAATTCTCACATCACCTCATATTTAGGGGTGAATTGCACTCACCACCCTGTGGTTCTAATTTTGACGGTTAACACCAAAATCTTGATTATCAGCATTAAATGACGGTCAAGATAGCCTTTAACCACACGTTTGTTACTTTTTAGGGACAAAATGATCTCTTTGCCCGTTAAATCCTAGTCATCTCCATATGACACCAATTATACACACAAATACCCTCCACGTCATTTCACTCCAAAACATCTACAATTCTCTCCCATATCCATCCAAAGGTTACATGTGTATATAAAAACATACATGCCGGCAGGCGGCCACACACATACACATTATAGCTGCACTCATGTGAAGAATATATCACCTAGAGCTCCAAAAAGTGAAAGACGAAGCTACGGGTATAATTTTACGAGCGATTTCTAGGTCACATCAATTTGATTTTTTTTAATTTATAATTATGATCTTTTTGTGATTTCGAGATTTTTGAGATGCGGGGTTAGATCGTGGGGAGTTTATGACATAAACTGAAATTAGGGCTTTGAATTTAGAGTTTAAGCTTGTGGAGATGAGTTTAGTAGCATTTCGAACAATCAATTGGAAAAATGTCATATCTGCTATTATGGACCTTCTTGCATAAAATGTGCTTGGATGGTGGACATCCCTAGAAAGAGGTTTTTTGGATGTGCCAATTATGAGGTAATTTAATTACTTTCCTCTTTCAGTTGATGAGTTAAATTTGAATTTATTATGTTGTGTTTGTAGGAAATGTCTTGTCGGTACTTTGACCCAGAAGTATGTGAAAGAGGAAAGGAGTTTGGAAAGAAGATCTTAAAGCAAAATGCTGAAATTCGTGGCATGATTATGGAGAAAAAAGAATGATTGAAGACTTGAAGAAAAAGAATGACAGTTTTGGTGCACATAATTAAGGAGCTGGCTAAGAAGAATAAGACATATGCTAAAGCAGTTGAACATTTGAGGAAGAAGATTAGGGTGGCCAAAAAAGGGGAAAAAAAAAAAACTAAAGGAGGCCAATAATAATGGCAAAATGATCACCAATAAGTTGGTGATTGTTTTACTAGTATCGAATATTATTGTGTGGATGTGTTGCATATTGGAGGTTCCAACGTGTTAACGTTTGAATGTAATGCATAAAATGTTTCTTTCTTCTCTGTGTCCAAGTGTGAATTACATGAAAATGTCTGCACATTATAAACTAATCAATACAACAAAAAAGTTTTCTCTCTATCAATTCTCTCTCATTACTCATTCTTCCCTACTCATCATCATATACTTTCCCCTTTAACCCACTTGTTCTAGCCATTTCACATCAGAACATCCATTCATCTCTGACAATTATGGCTTCAATTAATGCAATTACAGCATTAAGGAATCTTAGGTAAGCATTCAATTCTTACCTGGCCATCTTCTCGCACAACTGAACGGATTAACTTAGCTATGAACTCATCGGACTCAGCTTTTGCTTCTCCGCCTCTTCCACCGCCCAACCCCCAGTCACCTCCTCCACCAAATCACCCAGTTCTAAATCCTCCCAACTTACCCAATGGAATAGCCACCCGTCACGGCCCTCTTATTCAAGTGGATGAAGCTGCAGTGATGGTGGAACGTCAGGGAACCACTCGTATTCTTGTTGGCTTCATTTATGATATCAAATCTTTTCGGGAATCACAGATGCAATTGATCATAGACAACAACTGGAATTTATTTGGAGAAGTTCGGGTTGAAAAACTACCAAAAATTTATCTGTTTCATTTTAACTTCGCTTATGAAACTCACCTAGTTCTGACTAATGGCCCTTGGTCCATTTAAGGAACATTACTTATTCGACCATGGACTCCTCATATGATATATGCGACTATCACTTTTCCAACAGCCGATATTTGGGTCCGAATCTCCAATATTCCCAGTGATTGCTACACGCAAAATCTTGCCCATCTCATTGGAAGTTTCATAGGTGAAGTGCTCCAGCTAGATTGGTCTCCAACCCGTACCAAGTACAAGGACTACTTCAAGCTTTAGGTTTGTATCAATGTGCGAACACCTATTCTCGCGGGCATCTTTATGTATCTCCTAAACCAACAGACTACATGGTTATCCTGTGCTTATGAAAAAATCTTTCGCATCTGTTACAAATGTGGATGTATTGGACACACTATGGAATCTTGTAACAATACAGATTAAGCAATCCACAGAGATTTTGGAGAACAAACTCACTGTCTTCACGGTCTTCACCCTCACCCAACTATGTTTGAACTTAATCAGCCGAAAAATGGAACTTCACTCCGAGTTCTCCCAAATTCAGACTTTAACCGAACATCATAGCTTGAATCGATTGAAACTCCTTATGGTTCAGAGCTTCACTACGTGTATTCTTCCTTCTCCCCTCCGGTCTCACCATTATCGTCCCTAGATGGAAGTTTGTTCTCAGCTTCAGAAGGTTCAATTGTCGATATCCCGATCTCACCAAATGTTGCTCCAATTTCTCCGGATATACCATCCCCATTTATTGATCCTCAAACCAACGTTCCTATGTCGGAATTCACACCATCCGTTGAAGATATGGATGAAGATCATGGGATTCTCTTTCCCAGTACATGGTTTGTTTCCAAGTCTAATTCGGACCAAGTGGTCCCCACTCCCATATCTGTCTCTTGCCCTCCAAGTTTGGATGGACTCCCCCCCCAAGAGCCAGGACTTTCACACTTGCTCTCCAAGTTTGGTGTAGAATGGGCCCAATTCCACAGAGACACTTTTCACCAACTTATCCAAGCTGTGGGGTTACCCACCAACCTGTTTTCCAAATCTCCAATCAGTTCCCCAAATCTGAACACTTCCAGTTACATTCCTCCATCAACATCTCAGGTCCTTTATCCTCTTCTACCTCAGACTCACAACATGCACTGTCCGGGGAAAGAACCTATGGATGTTTAAGCACCAACCCCTCATTCTCCGCCCCATAATCCAAAGGAAACACCAAAACTTATGGCTGCCACTGTCAATGCCAATCACAGCCAATCTCAATTCACTAGGCCCCAGGCTAATTCGATTGGCCGCATCTTAGATCATTTTCTCAGGTATGGAGGTGCCACTATCTGCAAACACTCCTCATTAATTATATTACTATCAGATTTAATCAAGGACGCTGCTTTTGAACCTCTGGCAATAACTTCTATTGAAGATCACAATGAACCTCTGGTGTCAACTCCTATGAAAGATCATAAAATTCAGTCTTCAATCATTCCTGAACTTACTATTACTGCAGGCACTCATTTTTATGCTCTGACTTATGGTGAAGCATTCCCGAAAGACATGGTAGATGTTCCAAATACCAATTCTCAGCTCATGGTAGGGACAAACACAAAAAATATGGACTACTACAATTCTGATCCCAGCTCGGACTCTATATCATCTTTTTCCTTCGAAGCATTCTCTGGATTCAACTGGATCAACTGAGGTCCAACATCCCATCAAGAAAATTCATATCATTGGGCCAACACCGCCACTAGGTTCTATTTCTCATTACTCTAATTTTCAAAAGATTATACTCTTTATAGTCTGGACTCATATTTGCTCATTACTGTCAATCTCTTGCATGACTATTCCCTATATTTGCCATCATTGTAAAACAAAAAGACCTCCCAATTTTGAGTTCTTCTGGTCAGAGAAGTATTGTAAAAGATATCGTAGCTCCCAGTTTATCAAACCAGAAACTACTCATTCTGTCCCAAATCCAAAGCATCATACACCCTTAAGTAAATCTCTGTCGCAATTCCTTTCACACGAGGGCAACAGCTCATTCAACAAGCCTGACAGTGAACCTGCTAGATTTAGAAACCCCATCTCTATCAACTCATGCCTCCCTACCTTCTTTGGTTTGACTACAGTTTTTCCATTTAACTCATGCCTCCCTACCTTCCTTCACCCAATAAGAGGGTACCACTATTCAGAGTGGCAGTATGCCGCCGTCGAGAAAGGGAATTACTCCATGACCGGCACCAGTTACTTCAAAATCGAGTGCCTCTCCCCTTTCTGCTACCGTGAACAGGTAACAACTGATGATGAACCCTTCACCTCTTTCCCTATTCTATTCCCAAGTTCTCAATTGAACCTTCAAATATCTCGTCAACAACAATATGAGAGTATTGATAAGTTGTGGTCAAAGGTTGAATGGATCTTGAACAACTGTATTGACTTCCCATCTCACGCTAGATCTACAATGTTATCTCTTCTTGGGTGGTTCTTGGAGTTGCACGACTCTGTTGGATCTATTCATTTTGGCTAGAACTTGCAGGGGATGGTGGAGAGTCGAAGGTTTGTTGGTGAATTGGTAGTAGAGTGGCTGGGTATTTTGATTCCTTTTGTGTTGTTTAGAGCTATTAAACAGTACAAGACTTTCAAAATTTCTTTAAGGGATAAAACTTGGGATTTGTGGTTAGAAACATTCAAAATTCAAAGTCATCTGAGATATCTAAAAATGAACGACATTTATGGGATAATCTTGAGGTTAGAAGCATTTTACAATCACCTGCATCTGAGGTTAGAAGCATTTTACAATCACCTGCATCTGAGGTTAGAAGCATTTTACAATCACGTATATATGATATCCAAAAGAGACGACAAACAATTGGAATTTCTGCACCTAACATCATCATTGCTTACACATGATTCTTGTGAACTTGTTGATTTGAGTACATAACAAAATTAGACTTCACATTCCACAAATCTGAAAGACAAGCGACAGACATATCCTCGCACTAAAGGGAAACGAGTTATAAACCCGAATGGATAGTGTCACCGCTGCACTAGAGCTCTATATTTGCAACGAGACGTATAAAAGTATGATAAAAATGTCAACGCTAATAGCGAAAAGTCGTTTTGAATTACGGTTGACCAGAGAAGATCACACGAAAACTCATGCACCAAAACTAATAATCATTGCTAAAGCAACATTCATGTGAACTCATTGACTAGCTAGTGCACACGTCAAACTAGGTTTCAGATTCCCAAAGTTAAACTAACAGGGACTACCCTAACCAAATTAACGTCTAACAGGGACTACCCTAACCCGAATTAAGGTCTAACAGGGACTAAACCCTAACCAAGTTAAGGTCTTTATTTTCCTCCAGGGGGTGGGATTTCAAGTCATGATTTAGTTGTAGGTGATGATTGCTGAACCGAACATGCAACCACCTGCGCCCACTTCTTTATCTTCGTCTTCACCACCTTCGGATCATCACTAAAGAATTGGGTTTTCAAATTGGTAATTAAAGTATCAAACCGAGTAAAATTAAATCAAAGGATTTGAGTGCCTGAATGGTGTTGATGCTGATCAAATTGGTATAATAATTGCATATGGAAAATTATGTTTTGACATATATAGACGTACATATAAGAAGCAGTTATATCAGTGCAAATGGACATTAAAGTAATTAAACCCATTAAAAACTAAATTAAAAAATTAAGAGCCTGAATCGTGCTGATTTTTATCAACCATATTTGGCATATAGACAGATTTACACATAAGTATCTCGATCTCGGTCCCCCGACAACGTGCTCGTAACTGAGAAGGGACAGGCAGTGGAGTGAAGTGAGCCATGAGAACCCCCATGCCATTGCTACTTGAACTAATAGAACCCCCTAATTGAACTAATAGAACCCCCTAATTGAACCCTAAATTGAACTAATTGAACCCTAATTAAATCTTAAATTGAAGTAATTGAACCCTAATTAAACCCTAAATTGAATGCCCTAATCGAATCGAACCCTAAATTAAATTAATTAAAACCCTAATTGAACCCTAAATTGAATGCCCTAATCCAATCGAACCCTTAATTGAACTAATTGAACCCCCTAATTGAACCCTAAATTGAATGCCCCAATTCAACTGAACCCTAAATTGAACTAATAGAACCCCCTAATTGAACCCTAAATTGAGGTAATTGAATCCTAATTAAACCCTAAATTGAATGCCTTAATCGAATCGAACCCTAATTTAAACTAATTGAACCCTAAATTGAATGCCCTACTCCAACCAAACCTTAAATTGAACTTATTCAACCCCCTAATTGAACCCTAAATTGAATGCCCCAATTCAACAGACCACTGCATTGAAGTAATTAAACCATAATTGAACCCTAATTTGAAGTAATTGAACCCTAATTAAACCCTAAATTGAATGCCCTAATCGAATCGAGCCCTAAATTAAACTAATTGAACCCCTAATTGAACCCTAAATTGAATGCCCTAATCCAATCGAACCCTAAATTGAATGCCCTAATCCAATCGAACCGTAAATTCAACTAATTGAACCCTAAATTGAATGCTCCAATTTAACCGAACCCTAAATTGAACTAATAGAACCCCCTAATTGAACCCTAAATTGAAGTAACTGAACCCCCTAATTGAACCCTAAATTAATTGCCCTAATCGAATCGAACCCCAAATTGAAATAATTCAAGCGCATCGGATATGTGCAAACTGGTCGGGATGCCGCTGCGAGGGAGTCCATATGGAAGGAGTGGCTGGTACGGTGACGTATTTTTTTTCTAAGATAGTATTTGTTTAATTAGAGTTTGTTTTCTGTAGTTAATTTGTGTTATTGAATGTCTTACATGAGGGGTTCACGTTTGACTCACCTGATCAGCAGGCACTGGGGCAGCATGCCTTCTTTGCTTACATCGGCAAGAATTACCGCCAATGGCTCCACGACGCACGGGACTGGGCGAAGAAGATGCTGCCCGAGGGTGCCCCAATGACGGAGATGACGATATATCCCCCACATTGGATATCTCCGACTGTATGGGGGGAGATGATAGATCGGTGGGCTGCGGATCCAGGCTGGGACGCATAGAGTAAGAGTGGGGCCGAGACCAGACAGAACAGAGATCCGACGCACACGGGGGGGTCGGTGCCACACGACATCGTCCGACACATGAATGCGGTCGAGCACCCGGATCTGGAGGAGGATGAGGTCGTAGCTTTGACGTATAGTCAGACGCACGTGCGGAATAAGGACAAGGACGAGGCGCACCGGGCGGACGACTATATTTCAGATATTGCCCTGCGGATCGATGTGAGTCAATTTGTTTAAGTTGTTAATTTTTTGTCTTTCTATCCTCAATGTCTGTTGCGTTAATTAATGCCCTAACATATATTTAAATCACTGTTTTTGCAGGCCTCGTATGAACAGCTTAGAGGGTCCGAGCAGCAGTCCGAACATCCATCATCGTCCACTAGTACGGGTGCGAGTACTGGGGCGTTGAAGCGACGACTGGATATGCCGGAAGTCGTCAATCGGCCGAAAGGCCGCATATGCGGCCTGCCTAGCACGACTGCTCGTGCCATGATAGGAGCGTCCTCACCCCCCGCTGCCCCTCCACAGATACCGGCTCCTCAGCATCCGTTGGACGAGGAGAAGATCCAGCGCATTGCTACAGTGGTGTTGAGGATGATCAGGGAGCAGGATCAGCAGGGTACCGCTGCTGGACATGCCGAGCCGGCCCCGGATCAGCAGGATCCAGATCCGGGACTCGGCAACCCCTGATGAGCCCCCTCTCGTGCCCGGTCCCAGCTTGTCCCCCCCGCCCGGCTTGTACTCTTCTCCCCTCCATTAACTGGCTGTATCTGGTTCCTGGCTTGTACATAATGAGTATTTTTTATGATTGATTATATATATTTCTTTGTGTATTGATTATTGTGCGTTGTTGTAGAGAAATGAAAATTTTATTACAGGTCTGGGTAATAGAAAAATAAAAATATATTTTAATTTTTTTTGACTTTTAGCGACGGATTAATTCTGTCGCTAAAAGTGTTCCTACTATCAGTTTTTTAGCGACGGAATATTCTGTCACTAAAACATTTATTCCGTCGCTAATTTCACAAAATAGAAAATAAATTAAAATACTTAAAATATAATTAGCGACGGATATTCCGTCGCAAAAAGTAAAATATTAAACGACGGATTTGAAAATTCTGTCGCCAAATTTTTAGTAACGGGCTTTTATACGAGGAACTTTTAGCGACGGAGTTTAGGCTTTTAGCGACGGATTTTCCCGTCGCTAAAAGCCTTTTTTCTTGTAGTGTCTCAAGACTTTTTCAAGTCTTTTTTCTTTCTTTAGTTTAGAGGCTTTTGTTTCGATAGGAGGCTTGAAAACATTCGTGTAAACATTTGCAATCAATCGAAAGCTCTCTTGTCTTTTATGGGCGCGCAATCTTTCTACTTTCTACGTTTCGTCTTCATTTTTCATTTTCGGAAAAGTTCCCAGGCCCTAGGGGTAAAAAAGATCCCACACTTATAATCGATTGTGCTGCCGGTACACAAATCGATTGTGAGTTTGCCCAGCAGCGCAAACACTCTCTCATAAAAAACCCTCGCGCAGAGCGTTACACATAAACCCTAAACCTAAAACTTGCATTCCCTGCACTGCTTTAAATTCTTTTGCGCAATATCAAAGATTTTGATGGCCTTTTTCAAGAAATCCTTCAAGTCTAACGGTTCGTACAAGATTCCTGCTGAAACCCACGAACACATACCAATACTCTCCGATCCCAACGGCAATAGTCGCCCGG